>CM061275.1:32149205-32749205 GCA_030848825.1 Tadarida brasiliensis
TACAACACATCTGCTAAGGTTTGTTTTGGAATGCTTTGACTCTCTAGATCAATTTGAAGAGAATTGATATCTTAAGAATGTCGAGACTTTCAATCCATGAACACAATGTATCACTCCATTTACTTAGGTTTTTAAAATTTTTGTTATGTTTTCTTTCATTAATGTTTTGGAGTTTTCAGCTATCATGCACCACACAGAGATGTGTCATTTTTTAAAACTTTTACTTTGAAATAATTATAGAGTCACAGAAAGTCACAATGATAGTACAAAGAGGTCTTGTATACCCTTCACCTGGTTTCTCTCAATAGTTATATTTCAGAGAACTACAATAATATCAATAATGTCAGGAAATTTATATTGGCTCAATGTGTGTATAGTTCTATGCTATTTTATCACCGTGTAGATTTGCGTAACAACTATAGCAATCAAGATACAGAATTATTCCATCACCACGAAGATCCCTGTTGAAGTACCCCTTCATATTCACACTTATCCCTCTCCCCTGGCCCACCATCCCTAACACTGGCAATTACTAATCTGTCCCCCATTTCTATCATTTTGTCACTTTGACAAAGTTTGTAATCTTAAAGTGCGTGCTCTTTGAAAATGTCTTTTGTCACCCCCTGAGAGGATAATACTTCTAAAATTTCAATATCCAATTTTTCATTGCTAGAATTTAGAAATGTAATTAATTTTCATATATTGATGATTGTGACCTTATTAAATTCTCCCATGAGTGCTAGCAGGTTTTCTATACAGTCTTTGGAATATACCAAATAAACAATTATGTTGTCTGCGAATAAATACAATTTTGTTTTTGCCTTTTCAAACTATATGCCTTTTATTTATTTGTCTTGCCTTATTGCACTAGTTGGGACCTCCAGTATTCTGGTATATTGCTGAATAGGAATAACGAGAGTGGATATCTCTGCTTTGATTCCTAATCGTAAGGGAAAAGCATTCGGTGCTATTATTTGTAGGTTTTTTTATACATGGGTTTTCTTACTTTGATAGTTTTCATTCCAAAGTTCAGAGAACTAATATGAGACTCCTCCAAACTGTTACATACATGAGCACCACAGAAATGACCACTTATTGGGTTCATAAACCCAGTGGATCACTGGGAGATAACCATGATTACCTGCCCCCTATAACTCCTGTTTTAACTGGAGTCATGGTGACACTTTCTGTCCCTAGGGCTCAGATCTAATAAGTCTCTAAAGATTCTAGGGCACAGTTACTGAAGGCTAAAGAGTTACTCCTATGTCAACTTGCTGTGGTATTGCACAGTCCTTCCTCATAAAAATCTGTCCTCACTTTCAGTCTGAGAACTGGTGAGAAAATTGCCAATAAAAAAAAAAAAGTAATTGTGCAAAAGATCATGACTTCCTACTGGAGTGGCTGACCTCAGTCTTTGTATGGTTATTCTTGATGTCTTTAGATTATATATCAAGCGATACCTATGTTAGCTGACCCTAAGAAACACCGTAGTTGATTAACCCTCTTCATATGTTCCTACAGGTCAGGATGTCCTTTCCCACGGCTGCAGCCCAACCTTGCTGCCCTGCATGCCTCTCTCTTAGGGAGGCGCTAGCGTCGGGGTCAGAACTTGCACAACCCTGAGAATGAGTGCCTTCTTTAATTTTGCATCCTAGGCATATCTTTTTCATCACCCTAGTCCTAGCCCTCCAATAATTCTGAAGGTTAAGTGCTGCCACTTAGCTCTGCTCTCCTGGGATTCCATGAGCCCCACTACTACCAGGCAGCCACGTTTGATAACGGCTGCCTCTAGCATAAGATGCCGAGAGCCAGTCACAGTTGAGTTTCTCTGTAATATTGGTCCCTGTCACTGGTGCATTCCTTATTGCCTTGGTAAATGGTACATCCCTGGAGTTCTCATGGAAAAAAATAGCTGGTGGGTCTTCTGGTTTTATAAAATGGATCACTCTGTCTACTCTTCTGAGCCTTGGATCTGTTCCTTAGCCTGCCATTGCAGCTCTGAAATCTCTACCCCATTTAATATTGACCACCATTTTTCTTAAATTTCCAAGAGCATCACAGAAACATATAAAAACGAACTCCCAGGTCACTTGCCAGGGTTTTATGAGAGAGGGTGTCCCGCTTGAAGATCCCCTCCTAGGCACACTCTCCCAACTCCTGACACATGCTAGGCAGGTCCCACAGATCCTGCATATGAGTCTGCTCCCCCCTTTGCAGGTCCAGCACATTCTTAGTCAGTTCATGACGAGATTTGACTTCAGCTGTTGGTCTGATGCCTGGAGGGGAAGTGTGAGCAGACTTTGAGGTGAGCAATGATGGCCTTATAAGATATCTGATACATTTGATTCCTGTGCATGGTCTTCAAGTAATGGGGGTACTGTCTCACAGCCAAGGGAAGTGGACCAACTATGCAGGCGCTTTGGGTACAGGGGAATCTGCGGTTCAAGGTTCTGTAGTGCAGCTCCTCAGATATCCTCCTGCTAGGCCTAAAGGCACCACTCCTTCCATAAGGGTCCTGCTTTTGAGTAGAAGACTTCTTTTATTGAAGTGCTACTATATTTAAAAAAATATGTTTTTATTGATTATTTTAGAGAGAGGAAGGGAGAAAGAGGCCAAAACATCTATATGAAAGAGATACATCCATCAGCTGCCTCCTGCACGCCCCCTGTTGGGGATCAAGCCCACAAACCTGGGCATGTGTCTTGACTGGGAATTGAACTGGGACCTCTCTGTTCATGGGACATTGCTCAATCCACTGAGCCACACCAGCTGGGAAAAGTGCTATTATTCTTTTATGATTATATTGTGAGTCTAGCCTTTAGCATGATTAGCCTCCCAGCTACCTGAGACAAACTTTTTAAAAATACTGACAAGGAGGCCTTCTGGTTTTCACACTGGATTTGGATTGTGATTGACTGTCTTGATCTTTCATTTACAGCTAAGGGGCACGGAGCCTGTATTAATGAGACTCAGTCACCCAATTTCACAACCATTATTTCTATTTCCACTTCCCCTCTCAAATGGCAGAGCTATTGCACAAGCCAGCGTATCTCCTTCCATCTGTGTCCCGTGACAGCTTACCAGGTAGAAATGTGCATAGTTGCAATGCTACAGCAAGACAGGACTGTCAATACTTCACCCATTACCAATGATGGAGTCATGACTGCCAGTTGGCTGGTGGGTGATCCAATTCTAGAATCCCATGCTTAGAGTTTGCTTTCGATGTGCACCTGTGGTACAAACTGTCTTCAGTCAGTTTCTCCAGAACGGATGCAGATGCATATACATTTTTGATGGTGTGCTCTTCAGGAAAAAAACAAACACAAAACTAGAAGGGAATGAAGCAGCATGGTAGGGGAGTGAAAGAGCTGAGCAGGGATGTGTCCCCAGCTGGTGTAGCCTTCACGTGATCCACAGTGAGCTCTAGAGTTTAAACTACACCAAGGAACTGCCAGACTTGAGTCAGGGTTTTTGTATCCCAATATTAGTTGGGCATTGGTTGCTCCTGTGGGGTGGGGTATAATTTCCTAGGTACATTAGGATGAGGAGACTCCTGTCGTTTCAGCACATTCTCTGGAGAAGGTCACAAATCTATGCCATTAACTGCGACACCAGCAGCATCTGGAGGTGGGCATACCATCGGGTAAAGCCCAATAGTGTTGATTTCCTCCCAAATGGCTGGCTCATTATCCTGACAGGATGCCAATACTGGCCAAAAAGTGGAAATTATTTTGGTATAAAGAAAAAGCTTGTATTTTAAAATTAGTCTTGGGCTCAGAATTTGACTTAGCCACTAGTTATCAGACAGATTTGAGGGCAATTTGCTTAATCTATCTCAGCTGTGCAGTGAGGAAGGTAAGAGCTATGCCACCGGGTTGTTTGAAGATTAATTATGATAATTTACGTAAAGTTCTGGTACACTACATGCTGAAAGATTGAAAGCAGGTTTCTGGTTAATTATTTAAATTACTTCTCTTTATTGTGGTTCCTCTTTCTAAAGGAAGTAACCATTTAGTAGATTTATTTGTTTTCCTTTCTCTCTAGAAAGTTGAAATGTAATTGTGCTTTCCTCAATATTCCAAAGAATTTCCCTCGGTTATATTGATAATTCATCTCATTTATTTTTGAGAGATAAACATTTTGGTTATTATTGGTATGTAGTAGTCATTCCAGTTCAGCTGAGTAATGAAGATCACTTTAGAACAATCTCCAGAGCTTACACTTTTGTTTTAAACAACTATCTAAACACAGATATCCTCAGTTGGTGGGCAAGATATAGAATCCAGATTGGTAGTTTCTGTCCCACTTAAGGAGACAGTTTAGGAAGTAACCTGGATAAACAGCCAGGCAGTCTGAGAGGGTTAAGAGAAACTTAGTTTCAGGGTTACCAATTCATGAAGCATAACAAATGTGCCTTCAGACAAAGTGTTTAGTGCTTATAGACAGAGTGCTGGGCTTCCCCCGGATCCAGCATCATCAAGATATTCGAAAAGTCATACTACATCTTCCTTTCTTTTTAACTCATCATTTACCTTTCAGTGCATGCTTTTTCTGTGCAAACACAGACTAGAATAGTTTCCACACTAGAATAGTTGCATAGAGTGAATCATTTGGTGTTTTATACACATCAACAAACCCAGGAAGTAAAGGAGTTCCCACTGGAGTGATATACGCATAATGATTGTTTGGACTGGATTCTTGAGTATTTTCACACTTACAGACTCATATTAGTCTGTTCTGGCTAGACCATAGACTAACTAGAAAGGAATTTAATTTTCTACATTAAAAAAAAGTTATTCTGTGAGCAATACATACCCCTAATTGAAGAAACCACTTTCCTGGACAAGTACTGTTCCTCAGATATTTTCTTTTCTTGCATACTACACCTTGTAATTTCTGGACAGCCCACCACATACCCTGTGCATCAGAACCTGCAATCCTGGTAGCTTTTGCCTTTGTTTACCCAGAGAAGAATCATGCATATATCCAGAAAGAAACTCGTTACTTGCACCATCTGAACAGCAATGGATTCTAGGGATTACAATAATAAATACATACAGAACTCCAGAGAGCTCTTGCATCAAGCCCCAGACTCTTCTTCCCAAACTTTATCAGCTGGCCCTGACAAATCTGTGCGCAACACCTGGTCTTCTAGTCACTCCTACTGCCCCTCCCCTTCAGTGACGCAGTGCTGGGGCTTTGCCAAGGCCAACTGAATTCCTTGGCTTAGGCACCATTTCAACTGCTACTTAGAGAACTTTTCTTCATCTTGATTCAAGGTGTCCAAGAATGCTGAGCGCCAGTGTGGCACCTCTGAGACTTTGCACCATGCCTCCCAAGTTGCAGAGCATTCTCCCACCCCTGTACCTCCTTGGGGTCTTGAGCCTACTGCTGTGCCCTTCTGGCCTGTGTGGTGAGTACAATGCTTATTGGGGGGAGGGGGTAGTTTCTCTAAAATATAGAGAAAAATATCAAACAAGAATTCATCAAATATAGTTAAACGGTGGTAATTTATAACCTTTTCAAAAGAGTACAATGAACTATATTATTAATAAAAGTGAAGAATTGTAAAATATAAAAGAAATTGTTCTAGATAGAGGCTGTTATTATGTCTAGAATAATCGTGTTATGTAAAAGTTCTTGAGAGGCTGCTTTAGCAAGGAATAAGCTTTAATTTTCAAACCAAGTTCTTATATTTAAATGCTTGAAACACACTCACTTCCCAAATAAGTTCATCTACAATCTTAGTTAGTGATTCATTGGGGAAAAATTTTTCATCAGTAAAGCAAAAATATTGTCTGTTATCACACTTATTAAATTTTCTAGAATAAAATATAAGGCACTTAGAAACTATAAATCACTATATAATACTTGTAAGGCATTGCTATTGAAATGTAGAAAAATGTTTACAAACGAAGGAGAAGTAAAAGAGTTTGAAATAACTTACCAGAACTGGTTGAAGATCTGTTGTAAATAGAAATTAATTCGTTGTTATATTATTTAAATGGAAGTGTCCTTTAAGCAATATATTCTTTTCTTGTGCTAGATAAGATTATTTTTTTTACCTGAGATAATTAATTTTCATAATAAAGATATTTATATGTATATTCCCTGAAAATGGCTATCGTGGCATAAAAATGTAGGATTTGGGATAGCTTCAAGGGAAAATCCTGACTCTAAAATAACAGTTGAATGCTCTTAGTGAGCTGGCAGATTGATTTAAAAGTGTGGAAGCCATGCTTTCTCCAGCACTGAGAGTGGTGAGTGGGAAAGCATGGATTTATTAAGGCATAATTTCTATCTGGAAGGTGATTTTTCACATCAAACACATAAACATGGTTGAGGAATATTACTAATCAGGTTGTAGAGTCGGTACAGCATAAAGAACTTTCTCCTCAGGGTATGTTCAGGCCTCCAACATTGTCTCTGAGTTCTCCTCAGTTAGAGTCTGAGGTAACAGGAGAATTCCTTATCATTATTTCTTCATGTGTCTGTTTCCCTGTCTCTTTTTCTTCTGTTACCTCAAATCTTCCATTATCTATGGCCTCAACCCTCTGGAATGGCATTTACTGTCTGTCAACTTTGACCTGAATCTCCTTTCTGACTCTGCCCCACCCTTTTTTTTTTTTTTTTTTTTTTTTTTTTTTTTTTTTTTAGTGTTTGATCTTGTCTTTATTTATAAATCTCATCATTAAAATCCTCACACACCCTTTTCTTTATAGTAACAATCTTCTGATGCCAGAGACTATGGCATTTGTTTTTCATCGCCTCAGTATCGATCTGCTTCTACTCTCTTATCAGCTACTCGCTTCTACCCATCCTTCAAGATGTATCTCCAACTCATTCCTGGACGCCTTCCCCTGGTACTCCAGTCCTCAGTTCTGGCAACACCTTGTCCTGTAGAACTCATTTCCTGTCCTACTCTTCCAGCACTTGTGTGACTGGTGTTGTGGTATAACTGTTTAAATGGCTATATCTTATCTTTCTAAGTACATTGCAAGTATGGCTCTTAATATAACCTGAGATCCTGTACAGAACTCCATATATATGTTCATTTGTAAAAATTAAGAGCTATTTTTTTATGATTATTTTTATTGATATTTTAGAGAGAGAGGAAAGGAGAGAGAGATAGAAACATCAATGTGAAAGGTACATCGGTCAGCTGCCTCCTGCATGCCCCCTACTGGGGATCGAGCCTTTACCCAGGCATGTGCCCTGACTGGGAATCGAACCAGGACCTCTTAGTCCATAGGATGACGCTCAATCCACCTAGCCACACCAGCTGGGCAAGAGCTTTTATTGATTTTAGAGAGAAAGGAAGGGAGAGGGAGAAAGAGTAAAACATCAATGTGAGAGAAACATCCATCAGTTGCCTCCCACATGCGCCCCAACTAGAGATTGAGCCAGCAACCTGGGTATGTGCTCTGACCGGGAATTAGAACCTGTGACCTTTTGGTATATGGGATGACATTCCAACCAACTGAGCCACATTGGCCAGGGCAAGAGCTATTTTTATATTTCTATGAAGGTAGTTAATCTGAGGTTTAGGAAAGACTACATGGAAGCTGTTGACTTATACACAGGTGAATTAAACAGAATTTACCTTGGAATTGCTGTTACTATGCTTTCTGAAACCTCCCAGAGTTGAAGCCTTGGGAGAGGCAGAGGTAAAGTAAATAGTGCTTGACCTGAGCTGATTCTTGGCCTCACGGGTGTTTAAAGCTCACTCTGTCTCATGTGAGTTTTTGTTTGTTTTTGTGGGTACTTCACCATCACTGAGGACCTGCCAACTGCAGTTCCTGGGGGGTGGTCAAACCCACCTCCCATTCTGGTCGATTGCTTACTGTTTCCTATCTCCTCAATATCTGGTGACTCCTAGAACCTTTAAAATATATATAATGACTTAGTTCTATCAAATGAGAGGAGTCCCTCAATCTGAATTGTTAAATAGATTAAACTCTAGATCATTCTCTTCCAGCCTCTTCTCTCACCGTTGAAGACTGCAGTGTGTCTCCTAGCATTGCCCATGGATCCTATCATGACATGAGTTCATTTTTTTCCTTTACGACTGTGATGCACTATGAATGCGATGAAGGATATGTTCTGGTTGGAGAGCCCAAACTCACCTGCAGAAATTCACAATGGTCATCTCCAGCCCCACAGTGTAAAGGTAACTTCAACTTTATGGATGGCTCCTGCTAAGGTAGAACCACCATGAAAATGAGAGTCTTCTCCCAACCAGAAGCAGCACTTAGAAAATTTTATTCTATTTATTTATTTATTTCATATTGATAATATTAATGCATGCACATAGTACAATATTTTTAAAGTGTGAACTATCATCCAGTTAATCCCGCTGTTACCAACATGTGTGTTTTCAGAGGTAATCTAGATGGCCACTTTTTGCTTTTTTTTAATAAAAGTTTTAATTTAAATATAATATACCATAGAACTGTGCATAAATCTTAGGTGTATAGATCAGTGATTATCAGAAAGTGAGCTGACCCATGAAACTATCACTCAGGTCAAAAAGCACTACCATTGCCAACACACCAGAAGTGTTCCACATGTCCTCTCTCATTTACTCACCAAAGGAGGTCACTATTCTAACACCATGTATTAACTTTGCCCACTTTTTAACTTTATATAAAGAAAATCATGCATGTACTCTATTGCGCCTGGCTTCTTTCCTCAACATTATGTTTTGGAAAATCACCTGTGTAATGATAGTTTATTCATTTTCATTGCTGTATAATATTCCTTTGGGTAATATACCACATTTTATGTATCTTATAAAAGTTTCAATTTTTTATGTTTTAGGCTATTATGAATAACGAATGCTCTTATAAACATTCTTATGCATGTCTCCTGGTATACATGTGCCAACATTTCTGTTGGGAGTAAACTTAGGAGTAGAATTACTATTTCATAGAGTATGCACATATTCATTTTTAGTAGATGATACTAAATTTTGTTCAAAAGTGGTTTCAACAATTTACATTTCCACCAGTAGTGTATGAGTGTACTAGTTCTGATAAACAGAAATTCTACATTGCATTTTTACTCAATGTATCAATCTTTTTTTGATGGTGGAGCTTTTTGTGTCTTTTAAAAGAAATATTTGCCCACAACAAGGTCACAGAAATATATTCTCCTATGTTATATTCCAGACCTTTATTGTTTTATCTTTCACATTGACCACCAAAATTAGGTGGGCCTTTTTAAAAAAATCACACTGTAAACAGCAACTCAAGGAGCTAATTTCTCTCCATTGTCTCCATTTAATACAGGGAGATATTAAGGGTATGCGATTTAACACTGCATACTTAGTCTGGCTGGTGTGGCTCAGAGGTTGAGCATCAACCCATGCACCAAGAGGTCGCCGGTTCAATTCCCGGTCAGGACACATGCCCAGGTTGTGGGCTCAATCCCCAGTGGGGGGCATGCAGGAGGCGGCCAGTTGATGTTCTCTCATGGATGTTTCTATCTCTCTCCCTTTCACTTCCTCTCTCTCTAAAATCAATAAAGGAAAAACAATAAAAAATAAAACTTTATAAAAAAAAAACCTACATACTTAGGATCATGCAAAGAGTAAGGTTTTGAGATATAGTAGCTTTGAAAATTCAAATTCTAGAACCACAATCCCTAGTTTTATGTCATAATCATGTCACCTCAAAGCTAAGACCTTAGACAAGTCACATAACTATATGCACCTAATTTTTCTCTCTAGCAAAACGGAGATAAGAATAATGTCTTATGTTGATAGTATAATGTAAATTATTTTTTTATTGTTATAATAATATAATAAATAGAGGTAAACACAACTCTTATCATGCAGGTATAATTTTTAATCAGTTATTCACCCCTTAGTATTCTCTACTGTTGTAAGATCTTATTCTGAGAATCATAAGATAATCAAAATTGTGTTTCCATAACAACAGCTCTGTGTCTGAGACCAGAGATAGAACATGGAAAGCTGTCTGAGGATAAGGATCTGTATGCTGAGCCTGAAAATGTCACCATCCAATGTGACTCTGGCTATGGTATGGTCGGCTCTGAAAGTATCACTTGCTCAGAAAACAGAACCTGGTATCCAGAGGTGCCCAAGTGTGTGTGGGTAAGTGGTACACATTTCAGGGTGTTATATCACATTCTAAACATGGTAGTCTGCTTCAGAATACTGTCCCAATCAACACTGATGAAATCTGACTTTTGTCAGGACTCATTTCTGAGTTGTTTAAATCACTTTTGGAATCAGCAATGTCACCCTCAAAGCACTTGGTGAGCTCATTAAGGCAAGTTCTAATTCTCTCCTTTAATAGCAAGAAGAGCCAGGCCTCTAGATATGAGGGGAGGGTTCCAAGGATCCAGGTAACCTGGCCCCAGCCTTGTATTTTCTACCATAAGTGTTATGCTTTTGCATAGCCATCAAAATCATCCCTGCAGTTGTCCCTCAAGAGGTCCCCTGGGTGTCTTAGGCAGCTTTGTTCCTTCCCTGCTTCATTGGTCTGGACCCTAGTATCTTGGATTTCTTCCATCAGTCCTGAGGAGGGTCTTGATACCCCAATTTTGTTGTCATCAGTGAGGCATCCTGAAGCAATCTTCTACTTTTACAGTTTGGAGAGAAAGTCTCTCAAAACCCATCCTTTTATCTCTTCTAGGAAGTCCATAATGGCTGTGAGCAAGTGCTAGAAGGCAGTAAACTCGTTCAGTGTCTCCCAAACCCGAAGGACGTGAAAATAGCCCTGGAGGTGTATAAACTGTCTCTGGAGATTAAACGACTCAAGCAAGAATAAGACTCAAAGAGGAACAACAGTTAGAAATCAGTACATCCATTTACCCTCACTCATTCCCCCCACCAAATAAAGTACTAGGTACATTTCTTTTATTAATTGTTCCTTAAGTACTATTATTTACTGAAAAAACAAACAAACAAAAAAACCCCACGGCCCTTTTAGGAGAATCTTAGTGACACTGATAATGTAGAGCTATTGATAATTTATAGCTTAGCTCAGATTAAGCCTCTGTTTTCCTGGATTTGGTGAAATGGCAGAAATTTATAATCACCTGTCAAAAATCCAGTTGTTTTTTTTTTACTTTAATTCCTGTGTAATGAAAAATTAGGGTCTTATATGAATCATTTCCTAATGTTTCTCTGATTCATGTTCTTTTCCTTTTTACCATATTTCAGGGTATATGTGGTCCTCAAAAATACTTGTGCTTTGTCTGAGGTGTCTTCACCCAACATCCTCACTTCCCACTCATCCTTCAATGCCCAGGTCAAATATCACATCTTCCTGTTTGATCCCCAGGATTTCTCTAGAACAACTTCTCACTTCCTCTTTCTATTTAAGACACACCTAGTTTTGCTCAACATTCCTTCCATTAAACAATAACCAGCTCGAAAGTCTTTGAAAGCCTGATCTTATGCAACCCAAACATTCCTCTTGGGCACACCCAAGTCTTCCAGACTTGATTAGATTCCAAGTCTAATCACTTTTTAAATATTTCAATTAAAATGGCTTCAAGGTCTCTTTTAATTCAGATTCCTCAGAAGCAGACATTGAGAAGAGGATTCATATACAAGTAAGTTATTAAGAAAGGGGAAAGGGGGTAGGATAAGCAGGACAGGACAGGGAAGGAGCCTCGCAGGGCAATCAGGCAAAGTCCTACAGAGAGTTACTTAACCTTGTCCCAAAGGGAACTCTGGACTATGAATTTGCTTAAATTTCATCCAATGCCAGGCAGAGGAACTGGTCTTTCATTCTGCTGTACCAGTCAGTTATTGATCCATGACCACTCTAGGGGCACAGAAGCCCCCAGGACATCTAGCTCTATGTGGGGACAAAGCCGTCCAGCAGTCGAGAGAGTGGAAGATATGACCTTTAGAAACCAAAACACAGAGAAGCCTGCAGAGGAGTGCACAGAAATGGTAAAAGAGATGTGAGGGGCTGGGCAGAGCTTATTCCATGAGTCCCTCTTATCATCCTGGATATTCTTGGGAGCCTTATGTTTCTCACAGTCGCCATTTCTTCCCATTTTTTTGCCTCCTTTGGAATTTCATTCTCACTTATACTTCCCTACTGTGGCTGGACTCTGGTTCCCCGTTGCACCTTGATCAATAATAGAAACCATTTCCTTGATTTCTGCAAAATAGCAGTCACATAAGAGAGCTGTGTAGCTGACTTTTACTAAAGATTTAGAGTTAACAGATGGGTAGATGGCTGGCTCCAAGACAGGACTTTCGTATTGGATGTTACGGAACTGTGACCTTAAAAGACCATTGCCTTCCACTGTCACCAGGAATATTATCTGGCTGAGTTTCTCTGCATGACCCTGCCAGCCTCTGGGCTTGTCTGGTCTGCCACTTTCTGGTCAAATCTCTCCTTGACACACATCCTCCATTCTTGTTCCCACTGCCCCAGAAACTCATTTTCCTTTATTAGGGAAAGCATTTTAGCTCTCTATCTTTTCCTAGCCTCAGGGATTTATGTCCAAAAATTCATGAAGGTAATCACATAAACAAAGGGCCATCCATTAGGTTTGGGCACCATGCCGGAGAGAACATTTAGGGGGAATATCTGAAATATGAGTCTTTCTATATTTCTTCCCCCTCAGTCTCTGTGTGTGGATGGTGGGCAATGTGGGAACATTTTCTCACTGATGTGAGTTATGTCACAATTTTTTGTTAATTCTAAATTAATTACACATAATTATAATTATGAAAGTAATACATGGGTGTGCAAACAAAAATTCAAACCTTCAAAGGGATTGATAAAAAGTATAAATAAAATGCTTTGCCCTGGCCAGTGCGGCTCAGTTGGTTGGGTGTCGTTCTGTGCACCAAAGGGTTGCTGGTTTGATTCCTGGTCAGGGCACATGCCTGGGTTTTGGCTGGATCCCCAGTAGGGAATGTAAGGGAGGCAACCAATAAATGTTTCTCTCTTTCCTGCTCCCTTCCTTTCTCACTAAAAATCAATAAAATTATTTTTAAAAAATAAAGAAAAGTTATTCTCTTTTTGTGCCTCAGTCCTACTGTTTTGAATTTTTCTGCTGTTTAGCTTAATCCCTCTGAAGAGGATACACGCACGATATCATTTTGACTTTTTATCTTTAAGATATATATATTGATTTGCTGCTACAAAATGATCAGTCCGGTTCTGACTTTCCCTCTCCCCTCTCTCTCCATTGGTTGGTCTCATTTAATTTTTTTTCTTGAAAAAAAATTATTTTTTTCTTTATTGATTTTAGAGAGAGAGGAAAGGAGAGGGAGAGAGAAATAGAAACATTGATTAGAGAGAACATCGATTGGCCGCCTCCTGCATGCCCCCCACTGGGGATCGGGCCCATAACTTGGGCATGTGCCCTGATTGGGAATTGAACTGGCGACCTCTTGGTGCATGGGTTGATGTTCAACCGCTGAGCCACACTGACCGGGCTAATTTGTTTTCTTTTATTGATTACTTACCTTCATGGCTTTAAATAATGTATTTAAACCTATATTATTTATGCAACTTTATTTTTAATAATTGACTATTTTATTAAAGCAATATCAGCAAGTAATTTAAAAATCAAAGAATCCAAGAAGGCTTATAATGAAAACTCTGGTATTCTGACCCATTTAATCTCATCCTTTGGTTTTATTCCCCCCAAATAATCATTTCAACTTCTTTAGCTCTTTCTTATGATATTTATCTACAGATTTCCAAATAATGTTCTCATTCTGCATATATTTATTATTTTTAAACATTATGTATTGACTTACTATTAAGAGAGAATAGAGTTTAAGTCTTTGACATCTTTCCTCACAGTGTAGTTACATCCCATTCCTTGGTTAAATTAATATTCAGTGTTTACATTATTATGACTAAACAAATCTTGATCTTTGCTAAGCCAAGGTAAGCCAAGTAGCGATCTGTGAATTTATTTACTTACAAGACAACTCTTTCATTTTTAAGGCATTAATAATTTATCTTGTTTTTCTGTTTACTTGTTTGTTTGGTTTTCTATGTTCCCACTGCTGATTCCTGCTACATGCTCCCATAGATCTGTCATAGTCTAGTAATATACTTCCTAGTGCTCACACATGTCAGATGCTGTTTCAATTCCACACACCTCCCAGCACCTCTCCTGGGGGCTTTCTTCACAGGCCCTCTATTCAATGGTTCTGAAATAAGCGGTTTACTTTATTTATTATTATTATTATTATTTTAATTCTTACCCAAGGATATGTTTATTGGTTTTAGAGAGAGAGGAAGTGAGAGAGGGGGAGAGAGAGAGGGAGAGATCGATGAGAGAGAGAAACACTGATCATTTGCCTCCCATACGCTCCCCAACTGGGGATGGAACCACAACCTAGGTATGTGCCCTGACTGGGAATCGAAACCAAAACCTTTAGGTATATGGAATGATGCTCTAACCAGCTGAGCCACCTGGCTAGGGTGAGCTGTTTACTTTAAAATCTTAGGGCCCGGCTGGTGTGGCTCAGTGGTTGAGCGTCGACCCATGCACCCAGAGGTCACTGGTTCAATTCCCGGTCAGGGCACATGCCCAGGTTGTGGGCCCGATTCCCAGTGGGGGGCATGCAGGAGATGGCTAACTGATGCTCTCTCTCATCAATGTTTCTATCTCTTGCCCTCTCCCTTCCTCTCTCTCTAAAGTCAACAAAGAAAAATTATAAAAATAAAAATAAAAAAAATCTTAGGTCTTTCTTTTGCTGCTCTTCTTACTATTTTGACTCTAAGTCTTTTTCTGTTTAGTTTACTTTTTATTTTTGTTGGAACAGATCCTTCAGAAGGTGCCTAAGAAAGGGCACTAAGGAAATAAATATTTGAATCCTTAAATGTCTTAAAATATCTTTTTACCCCCTACCTGCACAGTTAATTAATAGATTGTGTGCATGAAGTGTGGGTTCTCTCAGAATTTTGTATTTCTCTGTTGCTATGTGCCTTCCAGTGCTGCTATGGGCTAATACATGATATTCTAATCCTTTATACAATGTTGTTCATCTTTTTTTCTATCTCTCATTTTGAGACATTTTAGTATCTTCTCTTTATCCCTGTGGCCTTGCTTTAGAATGTTTTTCATGCATTGATCTGGGTACTTGCTGGGACTTTTAAATATAAACTCGTGTGCTTCAGATCAGGGAACATTTTTAGTATTTTTAAATTTTTGTTTTCATTTTGTTTTGTTTTACTTGTTTTTTCCACTCTCTGGAACTTCCTTTAGTAAAATATTGTTATAACTCTAATTTTTGTCCTACTTTTGATATTTTGTTCTTTGTGTTCTACTTTCTGGGAGATTTTCCTGACTTTGTACTTTAAGATATTTGTTGAAGTTTAAAATCTATTTATTATATTTTAATTTCTAATACTTGTTCTTATTCTGTATAAGCTGCTTTTAAGTAGCATCTTGTCTTTTTTTCATGAACACAATATCATTTTTTCTGTCTCTGCAAATATTAATTAGAAGGTGGGTTTTGGAGATAGCCCTTGCTTTCTGCTTATGTGAAGAAATGGGACCCTAAAATATTGATTGATATCTCCATGTGTGTGAGTGACACCTCTGTAATGGTGAGCTTCTTTTTAGCATGATGGGCAGCAAGAAGGTTTAACTACTTGTGTGTTTATTTTATTTTGAAATGGACAAGTATCTACAGTATTGGGGGTGGGGGGGTGTTCAATGTTTCCTAAGAAGATATCTGTAATCTTTTCTTTATTGATTTATCCATCTTGGTGTTTTCTCTTGAGCTTCTACTACATGTATGTACTATGTAAAATGAAGAAATGAGTGCGTCTAAGTTTATGCTCCATTTCACTGCCCTTTTCACCTGTCAATCTCTATCTACATGCTATTATTTTTATATTGCATTATTTATAGCACTTTGATTTTATCGAGTATCTACGACCATTACCCATTGAAGGCAGAACTAACTACACTTACCATTTCATTTGTGGGATTTGTTCAAAGTAAGTGTTCAATAATCATTTCATAAAGGTATGTTTGAAGATTCATGAGCTAAAACTTGGTACAAAAGATCAATTTTTAGAATTTTCTGTGTTGGCCTCACAGTACTCTGAGGACTCTGGCGTATGGTGTCCTGTATGCAGAAGAGTAAAAAGCGAGTGATGACGCTCTTGACCACCGCAGCCATGATGATTCCTCAATTTCAAGAAAACAAAATGGGGGAGATATAAGGATGGGGGTTTGGTGGATGAACAAAATGTAATCTTGTGATATACATTCTCGCGACCTGGCCAGCCTAGGATCAAAGTGTGTGTGGACAGATAGGTTTGCCTGGAGGGCAGAAAGACCACCCTGTTTGGAACTGAATGTTTTATTTGCATGGGAATAGATAAGGTTTGCATGTTAAAGAGTTGGAAGACCACCCCGAGAGGATAATGGGCAAGGAAGCCCAGCCAAAAATGAATTTGTTACTTTTTTATCTTTGATGTCTCTTTGTCATAAAAAGCAAGAGACAAGGCTTGGCTGTGTGGTCAGCAGAGGCACCATCTCAAGGAAATAATTACCTAAATCAACATGTAACCTGGGGAGCCACTCTGCAAATAAATTGGGCTGCATCCAGAGATCTGGGGCATTTTGCTCGCTTGCAATGCTCCCCCTCACTCTTACCAGCATGTGCTTGTAGTTCACTGCATTGCGCTGACCCCTGGCAGGCCGAGACAGATGGTATTTCTGCTGAATGTAATTCCTTCTATGGTGTCACAAACCAAAAACATGTGATCTGTTAATTTTCTGGGTTTAAAGGAGAGCCCAGGGCCATGAAAAGAGCCAAGATAATCTTGAAACAGCTGACCACAGAATTGAGAAATATTTATGTCTATCTTAATATGTTTATCTTAATTGTGACAAATTAGACTCTTCAGTGTGGTAAGTGAGTATTTTTTAAATGTATATTTCCTAGGTAAGTTGGAGAGCTACATGGAAAAATTTTTCTGACTCCTACCCCAAAGAAATATAAAATGGATTATAGATCTACATGTGAAAGATAAAAAAAATAAATAACATACATAGGAAAACATCTTTATGATCTTGAAGTAAGCAAATATTTAGTACATAAACAACATAAGAAGCATTATGAAAAAATGTTGTAACTTGTCCAATATTAAAATAAGTATTTCTATTTATTAAAGACATCATTAAGGTTTCTAAAGAAGATGTAGAAATGGCTAATAAGCAATTAAAAATATACTCAGTATCATTAGTCATTAGAGAAACACAAATCAAAACCACAGTGACATACCACTTCCACCCACTATGATGAATATATATATATTAAATTTATTTGAAATTGATCCCCATACATTTAAAAATATATATGTACATAAATTTATTGTTGATAGTATTACAGATGTCCCTTATTTTGCCCCCCTTTACTCCCTTCTGCCCAGCCCCCAATACCCAAGGTCTTCACCACACTATTGTCTGTGTCCATGGGCTATACACATAAGTATGTAGGTTCTTTGGTTTATTCTTCTTGTCCTGCTCACCTCTGAGATATGTCAGTCTGTTTCATGCCTCCATGCCTTGGGACTTATTTTGTTGGTCAATTTATTTTGTTCATTAGCTTTCACAAATAAGTGAGAATATGTGATATTTGTCTTTCTCTGACTGGCTTATTTCACTTAGCATAATAACCTCCAGGTCCATCCATGCTGTCTCAAAGGGTAAGAGATCCTTTTTTTTTTTTTTTTTTTTTTTTTTTTTTTTTTTACAGCTGAATAGTATTTCATCACATAAATGTACCACAGCTTTTTTTATCTACTCATCTACTGATGGACACTTGGGCTATTTCCAGATCTTAGCTATTGTAAATGGTACTGCTATGAACATAGGGGTGCATATATTCTTTCTGATTGGTGTTTCAGGGTTTTTAAGATATATTTCCAGAAGTGAGATTTCTGGGTGAAACAGTAGTTCCATTTTTAATTTTTTGAGAAAACTCCATACTGTTTTCCATAGTGGCTGCACCTGTCTGCATTCCCACCAACAGTGTACTAGGGTTCCCTTTTTTCCAGATCCTTGCCAGCACTTGTTGTTTGTTGATTTATTGATGATAGCCATGCTGACAGGTGTGAGGTAATATCTCATTGTGATTTTAATTGGCATTTCTCTGATAATTAGTGACTGAGCATTTTTTTCATATGTCTATTGGCCATCTGTATGTCCTCTTTGGAGAAGTATCTATTTAGGTCCTTTGCCCATTTTTTAATTGGATTGTTTGTCTTCTTTTTGTTGAATTGTATGAGTACTTTATATATTTTGGAAATTAACCTCTTATCAGATGTATCATTGGTGAGTATATTCTCCCATACAGTGGATTTCCTTTTCATTTTGGTGGTGGCCTCTTAAGCTGTGCAGTAGCCTTTTAGTTTGATGTAGTTCCATTTGTTTATTTTTTCCTTTGTTTCTCTTGCCCTAGAAAATGTATCGGCAAAAATTCTGCTAGGAGAGATGTCTGAGATTTTACTGCCTATCTTTTCTTCTAGGATTTTTATGGTTTTGTGAGTTACATTTAACTCTTTTATCCAGTTTGAGTTTATTCTTATGTATGGTGTAAGTTGGTGGTCTAGTTTCATCTTTTTGCATATGCCTGTCCAGTTTTTCCAACACCATTTGTTGAAGAGACTGTCTTTATTCCATGGTATGCTCTTGCCTCCTTTGTCAAATATTAATTGACTGTAATGGTATGGGTCAATTTCTGGGGTCTCAGTTCTGTTCCATTGATCTATATGCCTGTTCTTGTGCCAGTACCTGGCTGTTTTGATTACAGTGGCTTTGTAGTACAGTTTGATATCTGGTATTGTGATTTCTCCAACTTTGTTCTTCTTTCTCAAGATTGATACAGCTATTTGGGCTCTCTTTTTGTTCCATATACATTTTTGGAGTATTTGTTCTAGTTCTGTGAAGTATGTCATTGGCATTTTAATATGGATTGTGTTGAATCTGTAGATTGCTTTGGGTAATATGGACATTTTAATGATGTTAATTCTTCTAATCCATGAACATAGTATACACATCCACTTGTTTGTATCTTCCTCTATTTCTCTTTTTAATATCCCACAGTTTTCCAAGAACAGTTCTTTTACCTCCTTGGTTAAGTTTATTCTTAGCTATCTTATTTTGTTGTTGTTGTTGCAATGGTAAATGGGATTTTTTTTTTTTTTTTTTAGTTTCTTTTTCTGAGAGTTCATTATTGGTGTATAAAAATGCCATTGATTTCTTGATTTTTACTTTGTATCCTGTTACTTTGCCAAGTTTATTTCTCAAAGCTAGTATTTTTTGGTGGAGTCTTTAGGGTTTTCTATGTACAATATCATGTCATCTGTAAATAATGGTAATTTTACTCCTCCATTCCAATTTAGATGCCTTTCATCTTTTCTCCTTGTCTGATCACTATGGCTAGGAATTCCAGTATTATATATATATATATATATATATATATATATATATATATATATATATATATATTTTTTTTTTTTTTTTTTTTTTGTATGTGCCCCTAGCGGGAACCGAACCTGGGACTCTCTGGTCCGCAGGCTGAAGCTCCAACCGCTGAGACAAACCAGCCGGGGCTCCAGTATTATATTGAATAAGAGTAGTGAAAGCAGACATCCTTGTCTTGTTCCTGTTCTTAGGGGAAACACTTTTAGTTTTTTTCCCATTGAGTATGACTTTGGCTGTAGGTTTGTCATACATGGCCTTTATCATGTTGAGGTATGATCCCTCTATTCCAACTTTGCTGAGTTTTTATCATAAATGGGTGCTGGATTTTGTTGAATATTTTTTCTGCGTCTATAGATATGATCATGTGATTTTTATCCTTTACTTTGTTTATGTGATATATCACATTTATTGATTTGCAAATATTATACCAGCTTTGCATCCCCAGAATAAATCCTACTTGGTCATAGTGTATGATCTCTTTAATGTATTGCTGGATCTGGTTTGCTAATATTCCACTGAAGATTTTAACATCTGTGTTCATCAGGGATATTGACCTATAATTTTCTTTCTTTGTAGTCTCTTTATCTGGTTTTGGAATTAAGATAATGTTTCTTCTCCTTGTATTTTTTGGAATAGTTTGAGGAGGATAGGTGTTCTTCTTTGAATGTTTGATAAAACTCTTCTGTAAATCTATCCAGTCCAGGACTATTGTTTGCTGGGAGTTTTTTATTACTGCTTTAATTTCATTAGTTGGGGAGGATGTGGAGAAACTGAAACACTCATATACTGCTTATAGTAATATAAAATGTTCTTGGTGCCTTGAAAAAGTTAATAAGTTCCTCAAAATATTAGAGTTACCATATGATCCAGCAGTTCAGCCCTAGTGATATACCCATGAGAACTGAAAGCATAGCTTTATAGAATCACATGCACATGAATGTCCACAGCAGCGTTCATAGCCTAGAAGTGGAAAAAACCCAACTGACAAATAAATGAACAAATGTGGTATATCCATACAATGGAATATTATTCAGCCATAAAAAGTAATGAAGTACTGCCCTGACCCGTTTGGCTCAGTGGTCAGAGCACTGGCCCACAGAACAAAGGGTTGCAGTTTCCATTCCCAGTGAAGGGTACATACCTGGGTTGCAGTTCAATCCCTGGCCCCAGTCAGGGTCATGCAGGAGGCAACAAGTCGATGTGTCTCTCTCACATCAATGTTTCTCTCTCTCTCTCTCCCTTCCACTCTCTCTAAAAATCAGTGGGGAAAGATCCTCAGGTGAGGATTGACAACAACAACAATAAAAAGTAATGAAGTACTGACACATGCTACAACATGGATGAATTTTGATAATATTAGACTGAGTAAAAAAAAAGCCAGACCCCCCAAACCACATATTGTATAATTTAATTTATATAAAATACCCAGAAAAGACAAATCTATAGACACAGAAAGTAGATGTGAAAAGGGACTGAAGAGTGATTGCTAAAGGGTAAGGGGGTCTCTTTTGGGGTGATGAAAACGATCTGGACTTAGGGGTGACGGTTGCACAACCTTATGAATTGTACATTTTAAAATGGTAAATTTTGTGATATGTCAATTGTATCTTAAAAAACAAAGTCACTTAATTGTATCCCCCAAATTTATATGTTCAAATCTCAGGTACTCTAGTATCTCAGGATTTAAGTATACTTGGAGATAAAGTCTTTAAAATGTGATTAAGTTAAAATCAGGTGTTTAGGGTGGGCTTTGGACACAGAGAGAGAGAGAGAGCTCAGACACATGTGCATGCAAAGGGATGACCCTGTGAAGATACAGCAGAAAAGCGAGCATCTGCAGGACCAGGAGAGACCTGGAACAGATTGTCCCTCCTAGCCTCCATTAGAAACTAAATCTGATGAAACTTTGACTCCAGACTTCCAGGCTCCAGAACTGTGAGAAAATAAATCTTTGTTGTTCAAGCCACCTAGTCTGTGATAGTTTGTTATGGGACTCCCAGCACACTAATACAGACCCCACCACAGGAGTGAGGGAGCAAGCTCCAGCCTAGGAAGAGACATTTGCGATAGCTATGTCCAGTTAAGGACTTATATACAAAATATATAAAGAAGTCTTACAAATCCTTACACATCAATAAGAAAAATATAATCAATCCACCAAGAGAATGGACAAAAGACCTGAAGAGCCTTCCAAAAAAGGATATTCAGCCGGCCTATAGACACATGAAAAGATGATCAACATCATTCGTCATCAGGAAAATTACAATTGAAGCCACAATGCATGGACCGCAACATGGATAGACCTCAAAGATATTATGCTAAGTGGAGGGGGCGGGGGAAGAAATGACTGAACTGGGGTTTTTTTTGTTTGTTTGTTTTTAGATTAAATAAATTGAATGAACTTTTAAAATAATATAAAAAATAATGAAAAAGCCCTTTAAAAAGCTTAATCTAAATTGATGAAATATTGTCCCTTAGATATACATGCATACAGCTAAAGAACAATATTTCAGTGTACTATACTGTTATAAAAATTCCGGAAAACAAATGAACTCTCTCTAGAAATACATTTGCTCCCTCAACTATGAACATGACGTGCAGTAAAACTATGGACAAGTAAAGCAACTGCAAAGGAATTTTGTTTCTTTTATTTTTTAAAATATGTTTTATTGATTTTTTTAGAGAGAGGGGAAGGGAGAGAGAGAGAGAAACATCAATGTGAGAGAGATGCATTGATTGGCTGCCTCCTGCAAGCCCCCTACTGGGGATTGAGTCTGAAACCCAGGCATGTGCCCTGGGACCTCTCAGTTCATTATTATGACGATGTTCAATCCACTGAGCCACATGGGCCGGGCTGAATTTTGTTTCTTAAGAGAAGGAAGTTGAAGAGAAAAAAACTGGTTATATGTCTTAAGTGGTTGTTGATTTCCATAAGAGTTAAAGTAGGTCAAGGACACACACGTGCACACACACACACACACACACACACACATACACACACAAAGACCACTCACAAATACATGAGGGATCAGGTTGCTTCTCTCATAAGGAATTTCAAGTATAGCTGCAGTTGTTATGTACTGAGAAAATAAGTTGGACTTGTTGCTAACAGCAACAAAAGAGCCACTGTATTAGAAAACAAAGCTCAGTGTTTCACTACCACGCAGAATTGCTAAAATGATAAAATATCAAGTATTAGTAAAAATATACTGCAATCATAACTCTGAAAAATTGTTGGTGAAAGTGTAAATTCATCCAGCTGCCTTGGAAATTTTGTTAGCAGTAACTGTGAAAGCAGATGTGCTTACTCTATGATCTAGCTATTTCACCCCCAGCTATTATCCCTCAGAAATGCACACACCTGCCCTACAATGGACCTGTAGTAGAATGTTTGTAGCAGCCCTATCTGTAACAGTCCCAAACTGGAAACTACCCAAATGCTCATGTGCGGCAGAGAGGATAGATTAATTAGGGTATGTCACATGATGAAATATACCACAACAATGGAATGAATTTCAAAACCTGAAATGTTTAGTGGAAGATGCCAGGCATAAAATAGTACATACTGTTTTATTTCATTTATGTAATGTACAAAAACAGGCAAAAATAATCCATATCTACAGTGTTCAAAGTCAGAAGAGCAATCCCTCTTAGAAAGGGGGCTTGAGGAGGGCTATGAAGTTTCTGGTAATATTTGGTTTCTTCATCTGGGCGGTGTTTCATGGGTGTGATTAAGTATGTGAAAAGTCAACTAGCTCTATACTTAAGATATGGCACTTTTTTGTATGCATATAATATTTAAATAAAAATTAAGTAAAACACAGGGATGTAAGAAAATGATAGGGAATATAGTTCACAATTCTGTAATAACTATTGATGGTGCCAGATGGGCACTTGAATTATCAGAGGAAACACTTTGTAACCTATATGAATGTATATCAGCTGTGCCGTATACGTGACACTAATACAAAAGGGTGTTGAATGTAAACTGCAATTGAAGAATAAAATTTTAAAGATTGAATAAATTATTGGAAAGAGGGTGTGTCTTCCATACCCTAGTGATCTGGGAGGTAATGGCAGGTTTTTTTAATTTGCTTAGAATATTCTTATCAATAATGCATTTACATACAGGGCAAACTGCCGTTTTCCTCACAGTAGAGTTCATCTTGTTAATGTTTTTTATTGGCTGCCACTTTTTTGCCATTTTACAGCTATCCCTGGTATCCCTAAGATTACTGTCACCAGTTTGGTGGGACAGTGTGACTAAGCCCCAGTATCCAGAAATCTTACCTGTGCTGTTTTGGCTCCCTCTGGTGGCTTCCTAGGTTTCAGGAGTGCAGTAAACAATAGCTAGGGTAATAGGTTTTATTGTTGCTCTCCAGATTATTCAGTTAAGAGTATATAGTTTTTGTGCCTCATTGGTAAGTTTTACCTCCTATTATACATCTCAAACTATGGATGATAAGATAACCTGAGCTTGGCAATATCATACCTCACCCCTTTATTGTCCCCGTGTTTTCCTCACAAATGTTTAGACATAATAGGTGTGGGGATTTTGCATCAACCCCACTGTCATCCCCAATCTGCTCAGTGAGAGTATTTACAGTACATATTGACAAATGTCAAGAGGAAGCTCAGATCGATGAGATCAGATATTTGGGTAAATCAAATCATTTGTTTATATAAAAGATATAGAAATACAGAAGGAAGTCATCAAGGTCAGAGAGATCAGTCACATTTTCCAGGTTAGGCAGAGGTCAAGTTTCCAGATTAGAAAATCATCACAGTGGATGTACTGTTGAGATTATTTTCTCTGAGTAAAAGCCTCATGAGAACTTCTGGAAACTCAGATGCTCCCCCCTGAGCCTTGTCTTACAACAATGGCCCAGTTCTATGCACCGATGTTGGACAAAGGCAGAGCAAATCAATAAAGAAAAAGTGAGCCCTTTTGACAAATAGCGTTGGAGCTACTGGGCATTATAGGCAAAACATGAATCTTAATTTAAACTTCACATCTAAAAATTAACTCAAAATGAATCCTGGACTTAAATGCAAAGCATAAAACGCAAACATTTTTATTTAAAGAAAAACACAGGAGCATATTATGAGATATAAGATTTAAATGTAAATTGTAAAACTATAGCACCTTTAGAAATAAATATAGGAGAAAAACCTTGGGATATAAGGCTAGGCAAATAATTTTTAGACTTGAAACCAAAAGCATAAGTCGTAAAAGGAAAAATTGATATATTTTAATGATACAGACATCATTAAAATTAAAAACCTTTGCTCTGCAAAATACCATGTGAAGAGGATGAAAGACAAGCTACTATCTGAAAAAAATATTTTCAAACCATATATCTGACTAAAGATTAATATCTGGAATAAAGAACTCTCAAAACTCAACAGTAAAACAAACGATCCAAGTAGGAGCAAGGTAAAATCACCAATAGACATTTCACTGAAAAGTATATGTCAATGGAAAATCAGCAAGTGAAAAGATGTTTAACATCATAATCTATTAGGCAAATGCAAATTAAGATCACAAAATGACACTTGTTAGAATGGCTAAAGGAAAAAATGCTGATATCAAATGCTGGCTAAGATGTGGAGAAACTGAGTCATTTATGCATTGCTGGCAGTAATGTGAAATGGTCAGCCTCTCTGGAAACAGACTGACAGTTTCTTAAAAACAGAAACAGGCAACTACCACATGACTCATCAATTGCATTCCCTTTGTTTATCCCAGAGAGACAAAAGCTTGTGTTCATACAAAAACCTGTATGTGAATGTTCTCATCACCTTTAGTCATACTAGTTATAAACAGGAAATAGTCCAGCCCTGGTAGTTCAGGATTAGTGTCATCCCGCCCTGGCCAGTTTAGCTCAGCAGTGGAGTGTCAGCCTGCGGACCAATGAGTCCTGGGTTCGATTCCAGCCAAGGGCACGTACCTTTGTTGTGGTTTGTCCCCAGCCCTGGTCGGGGTCGTGCGGGAGGCAGCCAGTCGACGTGTCCCTTTCACGTCAATGTTTCTCTCTCTCTCTACCTGAAGATGAATAGAAAAATATCCTCGGGTGAGGATTAAAAAATAATAATAATAATAATAATAATAATAAAATAAATAAAGTGTCATCCCAATACACCAAGGTTACAGGTTTGATCCCCGGTCAGGGCAAATACAAGAAATAACCAATGAACGCATAAATAAGTGGAACAACAAATCGATATCTCTCTTCCTCTCTCTCTTTTTTTTAATTAAAAAAAATATGTTTTTTATTGACTTTAGAGAGAGGAGAAGGGAGAGGGAGAGAGAGAGAAAGATAGAAACATTAAAGACAGAGAATCATCAACATGGATTGGCTGTCTCTTGCTGGGGATCAAGCCCGCAACCCGGGTATGTGCCCTGATCAGGAATCAAACAATCGAACCAGTTACCTCTTGGTGCATGGATTGATGCTCAACCACTGAGCCACCAGCCAGGCTTGCTCCCTCTTCCTCTCTCTCTCTCTCTTTCTCTCTCTTTCTCCCCCTCTCCCTCTCTCAAATCAATCAATAACTTTTTTTAAAAAAAGTCAATGATTCTAATTAAAAAACAAAACAAAACTAGAAACAATCTAGATGTCACCTCAATAGGTGAGTAGTTAAAATACTGTGGTACATTCATACTGTGGAAAACCTCTCAGCAGTTAAAAGGAACAGACTATTGACATATACAAAAAGTTGAATGGATGTTAAAGGCATTATACTGAATGAAAAAATAAATCTAATCCCAAAAGATTACATATTGTATTATTCTATTTACGTAACACTTTTGAAATGGAAGCCAGATTAGTGGTTGCCAGGGGTTAGGGATGGGGAGAGGGCCAGGAGGGAGGTGGCTGTGGTTATACAAAGGCAACACGAGGGAGCAGTTACGGAACTGCTCTGTATCTTCGCTGTGGTGATGGATACACAAACCTACGTATGTGATAAACCTGTACATCTAATATATTCACACATGAGTATGAAAACTTCATGAAGATCAATGTCAACATCCATTCATTCAGTAGCTCTTGATTATCCCCTCTCGTGATTTGGGGAGGGAGATAGTGCCTCTGCTCTCTAGCTCTTAACCCCGTGTCCTTACCTTCTTTGTTTCACTGCCTAGTTACCTATTTCCCTTTGACAATATTCACATTATTTAAACAGTACTAGGTTTATGGTGGAAAGCACATATCTAGTTCCGATCCCGGCTCAGCTACCCATTGTTTGTGTTTTGGCAAGTGCTACTTAACCGTTTTTGAGAAGAGGATAAAAAAATTATAGGATTGTTGTAAGATTAAATGGAAACATTTATGAAAATTGCTTAATAAGGAGGGGCGTGGGAGCAGGAAGAAGGGGGTCAATGGAGGAAAAACGGGGGACATCTGTAATACTTCAACAATAAGAAATTAAAAGAAAAGTGCTTAATAAATAGAGGAATAATTTAAAATGGTCTTCTAGTGAATGTTTAAATTGCTTGTTTTTTTTTGTTTGTTTTGTTTTGTTTTTAAATATTCAGTTCTGTCTTGAATTCTCTTTCTAAAGTCACACAGATTCATAACGGATTTTTTTGTTTTCCTTTCTCTCCAGGAAGGTTGAAATGTCAGTGTGCTATAATCACTACAACATCGTAATTTATCCAGTTATCTCTGGTGAGAGCTAAGCATTCTGGAGTTTGAACTCTTATAACCGTCTTGGCAGCTGAACTCAGTAGGAAGGTCATTTTCAGGCGTTTCACAAAACTGCCTTCTTTTAAACAACATCAGCTTATCTTCAAGTATTACTTCCCATGAAAGGTCAAAATTATGCATGTAAACACTTGTCTTCTGCTGCTTTTGTCAGAGACATAATACTACAGACTGGATGTATCATGTGGCCGATCTAACACATCCCAAGATCTTATGACACCTTCCAGTCTGCCTCGCTCACCACTCCCAACCACTTCGCTGTCTGACACATGCTTTTTCCGGGCTGCGGGCTCCGCTGTTCCCACTCCTAACAGACTAGGATGGCACCAAAGTGTAATTCACCAGGTGTCCTAAGTAAATCAAGACTATGCAAAGGAACGTCCAACTCAGATACTGTCTGAATCATTTTTTCAGGTCTGTCTATATTCTGAGTCTTTTCATGCTTCTCTCTCCTCACTAGGCTTTAGAACTTCAGGAAGGAAATGTAACTTTGTCAATTTTTGTTTTGTTTATTTTTAATTTCATGCAGCTCTTAGCAGTCCCAACTCATAACCGAAGTCACAACTTTTCCTAATGGGAAGTGTTTCTTAGAAACGCCTTTCTTTCACACGCATTTCCAAACTCCACTGGACTTCACGCAGCTTTGTTGTACTCAAGTTTTGCTTTGAGGGTTGCTGAGCCTGCCCACTCTACACCACAGTGTTATTTTTTCCATCCTTTGTCTTGTTAGTCAGAAATGAGTCATTTATATTTCTAGGTAGCAATTTCCCATTCTTACCACGAAAAGAAAACATTGGGGTTATCCTTCTGAATACTTCAGAGGCCACTTGCTTCTAGCGTCGGACCTTGATGCTACAATTGAGGTCTCAAGTGCCTTCTGACTCAGTCAATTCCAGGAGCTCGAATTCTGCCCGCTTCCACTCAGCTTCTTCCTAACCTCAGAGCTCAGCCTTGACCTGGACTTTTCCCCTAGGGACTTGCTGCAACTCCAGCTTGGCTAGTGCTTCTGCTAGCTCAACAGGTACCATGAGGCCGGCATCAGGGAGCAACTCTCAGTTCTGTGCCTCCTTGGGGACCTGACCTGCCTTTTACGTCCAGCCAGTCCACCCGGTGAGTAAAATAGTTGCTGATGCTCAGGGTTCCAGGAGAGCAAGAGTGAAATGCTCAGTTAATGAAGAGAAGGTAGTATAGACCAATCAACTGCAAATGTATTCATTCCACATTAGGAAGTTTATAAATATGGTAGAATTGCAGTAATTCCCTATACGATTACTAGAGAAAAAAGGTTGCTTTAGTAAAAAGATAAGAATGAATTACAAATAACTTCACTTTCTTATATATAAATATAAATTCACAAATGCTTAAAATTCCTTTATTTTTTAAATGAGTTTATTATCTCCAGAGATATTTTTGTTTCTAATAGATTATTTTAATTTTACCATCTGTAAAGCAAATGTGAAATTGTAATTGTTACCACTAATTCTGAGAAAATGAACTAAAGTCTACATTTATGAGTTATGCATATAAATGTTCTTTGTAAATTATAAAACATTTCTAAACATAAAGTTTTATTTTTTGTGCTTTGTTAAGTAATTTTCATAAATTAATATTGAAAATGTTTGACAGTACCTGTAGGACTCCATGGGGAAATATTGTAACGAGCTTTTCATTATGTTGAACATAAGTTAATATGCTTTACAGGGGATTTTTTTATTATTTGGCGATATGATTTCTTTTTTTTTTCTCCTTTGAATAATTTCAAACATACACAAAACTCCATGTACTCATCGCCCAGCTTCAACAATTATCAACTCCTGGCCGATTTTGCTTTATCCATATTGTGGACCCAAAGGGGCCACGTGCTAACCTGACAAGCTCAGGGAAGGCCTGTGTTGAGGCCTTGCAAACTCAAAGACCTAAAGTAGCCACAAAGGATGGTCTGAAATTAAAAGTTTTTAACTAAAAGCAGTTTACGGCAGAGAGTCATGTCCTAGGCTAGACTCTTCTCTGACAAAAGTCAATCAATACTTTGAGCATGCCTATTGTCTTTATGCATCTATGGTAACATACCTTTGGAGTGTCAGGGTAACTTGCCTTTTTCCAGACCCGTCAGGGTACAACCAATGCACCAGGGTGGAGACCATAAATCCTCTCACTGTTATTGTTATCATGTTAACTGTTCCCTGTTAACTATCCTGTGCCCACCTATATCAAAGATGTATGTGTCTATCATTTTACTTTTCACCCAGTCCCAGAGGTTTCCCCGCTTCGCTTTCTCCCACCTCCCTAATCTATCACCAGTGGATTTCATATGACTCACTGTGTCTTGATTGTAATGTATAAAATAAGGTGCAAAGCGGCCATTCTCTGGAGTATTATCTCAATACGCTGAGATTTTGCTTCCCGGAAATTGTTGACAGTTTGGCTCAAATAAATTCACAAAAATTCTCTATAGGTTTGAATGTTTCTTATGTTGACAATATCCATACCTACTTTGCCCACTTTAGGTTATTTAGAAGGAAGTCTTAGACACATTATTTCACTTCCAAGTATTTCAGCATTTATCTCTAAAAGATAAGCATTCTTAGACTCGTGCAGCCACTATGGAAAACAATATGGTGTTTCCTCAAAAAATTAAATATTGAACTGCCATTTGACCCAGTGATCTCACTTCTAGGAATATATCCTAAGAAGCCTAAAACACCAATCAGAAAGAATGTATGTACCCCTATGTTCATAGCAGCACTATTTACAATTGCTAAGATCTGGAAACAGCCCAAGTGTCCATCAGTAGATGAGTGGATAAAAAAAGCTGTGGTACATATACACAATGGAGTACTATGCAGCTGTAAGAAAGAAAGATCTCTTATCCTTTGAGGTGACATGGAGGGACCTGGAGAGTATTATACTGAGCAAAATAAGCCAATCAGAGAAAGACAAATAACACATGATCTCACTTATTTGTGGAATATAATGAACAAAATAAGCTGATGAACAGTGAATATGTTCTCCCATACAATGGGTTCTCTTTTCATTTTGTTGATTTTTTTTTTATTTTATTTTTTTTTTTTTTTGTGCAGAAGCTTTTTGGTTTGATGTAGTCCCATTAGTTTATCTTTCCCTGAGTTTCCAGTGTGGTGAAGGCCAAGAGGGGAGGGTGGTGGTGGGGGGGGTGGAGGTGGGCAAAGGGGGACATCTGCAATAGTGTCAACATTAAAGCTTTTTAATAAAAAAATTCTCTACTTATGGAATTATGTCTTTAAACTCAGTCTGTTACTCAAAATCTGCTGTACTCTGATCCCAGCTTATTTTATACTCTTATCTCTCATGTCTTCCCCATATGATTCTCTAGTTAAATTTTTCTACTAACTATGAATATTTTATGCATTTCCCCCTCTCATCCTTGCTAATATAATTCTCCCCAGATGTACAATGCTTTTCACCAATGTAGCTATTTATCAATTCCTCCTACCCCAGGAGGTATTTTCTGACATATAACTCACAGTATTCTTTCTCTTCTTATAGTACACATTTTCTGCTCTCTTTTGACATTAGTATGCTGCTCAGGAAAGGCCATATTTGAGCCCTAGAATTTCTGTATAGATACAAAATCATCTTCACACAAATATGTATTTTGGGACTACTCTTTGCAGAGGAACCTGTTAAATGCCTGTTTCACTGAAGAGGTATAAAATGTGCTCCATGATCTCAAGGTGCAAAAGCTAGAATAAAGATCTGTCCTTCTGTTATCTATTCATATCCATCCACAGACATAGATCCACACATACATGATAAAACAACTGCCACATCGGTGAGACAGAGAATAGAGCGTCATTGAGAGCACATATTTTGGAGGCAAACAGACCTTAACTATACTCCGTTCATTCATTAACTTTGTGTGATGTATTTACTTAGTCTTTTATTTATGACTTATTTATTCTGTTAGTTTGTACTTGCATATGTAAATGGGGATAATAATACTTAAATAATAAGGTTGTTCTGAGAATTAAGTGGAGTGGTTAACACAGTGCTTAGATAAATACTCCTACTTTTATTAACAAGTGTTATATAGTTCAAAGAAACCAGATTGTTTTATTTCATGGGAAGTTGGGGAAATTCACTGGTGAGATATTGTGATATATATAATATATATTAGGCCTTTGTCCAGAGTTACTGGCTCATAGCTTCCCAAACCCTGGGAATTACCTAAGTGACAGGACTACAAAGTTGTCTTTTATTGTTTCATGAGGTAACTTTTGAACCCTGCCTAAGGATAAGGGCTGGTTCCCAGGGGAGCCAACCACATTATTAGAGTCACATCTCCCTAACCTCCGGGTAGGGGAGAGGGGTTAGAGGTATGGTCCACCCCTTATGGACAATTATTTAATCAATCAGGCCTATGTAATAAAGTCCCCATAAAAAAAATGGAAAGGATGAGGATCCGAGAGCTCCAGGTTTGTGCACACGTGGAGATGCAGGGAAGGTGGTATGCTTGGGGAGGGCCTGGAAGCTCTGCACCCCTTTCCAAATACTTGCCCCACGCATCTCTTTCATCTGGTTGTTCCTGAGTTACATTCTTTTACAATAAACTCGTGATCTAGTAAGTAAAATCTGTCCTTGAGTTCTGTGAGCTGCTCTAGCAAATTAATTGAACTGGAGGAAGGGTCATGGGAACCTCTGATTTATGGCCAGTTAGTCAGAAATACAGGAAACAACCTGGACTTGTGACTTGCATCTGAAGTTCAGAGAGCGGGTTCACCAGAAGCACAGGTGATAACCATAACCTGGGCTTGTAAAAGACATCAGAAGTGGGCATGGAGGTGCTGTCTCTGGGTAGATAGTGTCAGAATTGACTTGAATTATAGGACACCCATCTGGTGTCTAGAGAGTTGCTTGCTGGAGGTGTGGGGACACCCCCTTTCTGCCCGCCCCCCTGCACGTGTGGGAATTGGAGTCCAAGAACACCAAATAGAGCAAGGAAAGTGAGAGTTGAATTAGATGAATGAAGAGGAGGAATGTTCATCCACCAGGAAGCTCTCTGAATCTTGTCCTTTTGTTTTTTTTTATGGAGACCTTATTACATAGGTATGATTGACTAAATCATTGGAAGAGGGAGAAAGCACCACATAAATAAAGACGAAGATATGGGAACACAAGGCAGGATGAAAATTCTCTGAGTGTGAGTTTTCAGTGAGAAAAGCCAGGAAAAAAAGTGTTGCTAAATACCCCAATTTCAGGAACTAAGTTGCTGTTGCTGTTTTCATATCACACAGGAGAAAACTGAGGCAAGAAGAGCCGTCGTGTAAGTGAAGAGATAAAGAGCTCAAAATCTGCAATTAGACACCCTGGGTTCAAATTCTGGCTCTGACACTTAAAAGTTGCTGTGAGATTTGCGGCAAGCCATTTAGCTTCTCCATGCCTCAGTTTCCTCACCTCTGCCTTGGAGATGACCACAGTGTCTCTGGCACAGAGTTGCTGAAGGCTTCCGTGAAATAATGTGTGCAATGTGCTGGCCCATAGGCTAACACACAACAAGTGCAAGATAAGACTCTTGCATTTATCAGGACTTTGATTTTTCTGGTTATGACTGTTCAGGGGAATCCTTATAGACCTGGGCCCCAAGGGAACTGGAAACTTAGAAATGAAATATCAGGAAAAATCTTAAGAAATGTTCACAATGGGAATTGCAAGGGATAGGCTTTTTAGGAGTCCATGACAATCCCATACCCGCAGGAAGTAGACAAAGAGAAACTTCGTCCCTTTTCCCTTTTTTTAGTTTTTTATCATTATAAGGTGGGAATGAAAGGGTTAATAATGTTTTAACAAAATTAAACTCCATTCTGACCCTCAATTACTGCACATACACACCCTGGCAGTGTCTTTTTTGTAAACATGAGGGCCTTGAGAAACCCAAAGAAAACTATAAAGATAAGGGGTTAATGAAGGCCTTGGGAAACTCAAAGGAACCATGAGAAAAAAGAGATTAATGATTGCCCTGATGTAACAAGCTCCTGATGTCGGGAACAGATGTTTATAATATTCATTGTACACAATGTGTGCTAACCACTTGTCTTGATTCAAATATGTCTATTGAACATGTGCTCATTGTAAAGCGACTGTCTTCTATTTTCTTACCTGTAAATTTAACAGAACCATGGTATGATGATCCAGGCCCTAAAGCTTTGCAAATGATTACTTCCTCCTTGTCCAGACCTAAGAGATTTGTTGCAGCACTAATTTTAGGAATTTCTGCATTGATAACTACAATTGGATCGGTTGCAGTTGCAACTACAGCACTGATTAAAGAAACTCAGACTGCTCAGCATGTAGATCAAATAGCCAAAAATACGTCAGTAGCACTCACTACTCAGGAATTAATTGATAAAAAGTTAGGAGCTAAGGTAGATGCATTGGAGGAAGCTTTAATAGCCATAGGAAATGAGATATTAACATTAAAAGTTAGAACGTCACTTAGATGTCATTCAGAATATAGATGGATTTGTGTTACTCCTTTAGAGGTAAATCAATCAGCAATAAAATTGCAGAATATTCAAAATCATCTGCAAGGAATTTGGAACAATAGTGATATAAGTTTAGATTTACAACAGCTGCATAAGCAAATTAGAGAGTTAAGTATTTATTCAGAAACTATGTCTTTGAATGAGGTAGCGGAAGGGTTTGCTCAAGTATTTAACTCACTCATATCTTTTCCACATATGCTACCCTCATTAACTAATATAGGGCTTTTCTTATTCATTCTCTTAATAATTCTATGTCTTTTTCCAATCTTCTTCAAACTCCTAAATAATTCTATCCAAAATGTTGCCGTCCAAATACATAAGCTTCATCTAAAAAATAAAAAAGGGGGACATGTTGGGAGCGGTGCCACTGGAACAGCGATCACTGTGGTTTGACATAGTCATGGGTGAGCTCCACGGATTGACATAGTCCTGGGAGTTATTAAGGCCTCCATGGTTTGACATAGCCCCTGGAGAAGTGGATTCACTGCATGGCAGGAATCATGAAGAACAGTGGCTGAAGACAAAGGCTAACAAGAAAAATAAAAATGCAGGATGGCAACTGAAGGAGACTATTCTTTGCTTCCTCTATCTATCTGTTATCTGTCTGTTAGGAATCATTATAGAAGTAACATGTAGATGATTAATAATATAGACGTCAGAATAGACTGCAGAAAGAACAGGGAAGAAAGTAATAAGAATTTAAGATAAGAATGTAAAAGCTTAAAAGGATCTTAGATAAGAGGAAAAGTAAAGGTCTATGAGAAAGTAACAGAAATTGAAATAGAGAATATGGGGAAGGAAGAAGTTAAATGAGATAGTGTCTGTGTAAATATAAACAGGAAGGTTGCTAAGCAATGAGTCACATGGTGAAAGTAATTGTAAAGGTTAAGAGCTAAATACAATGTCATTGTTATCTCTGGATGAAAAAGTGAAATAATTAGTGATTAACCCTGTACCAATACCTAAGAGCTGTGTAAGCAGATGTGAATGTCTATACATACTTGCTTAAAGGTCAAAAGAAAAAAAGAATGAGTAACTTGCCATACAGCCTGAAGATATAAAAATAAAGGTTCTGCTAGTCTTAGGTAGTAGAAGGATCCAGCACCTTCTGACTCACGTCTCCCCCTCTCTCTCTCGCCGACTCCGTCCACACCTGAGGGAAACCCTGGACCTACTGAGGCTGGACTCCAGCAGATCTAGGCTTTGGCACATGAAATAACTCACTTTCTGTTATTTTGTTGTGGTGATTGATGTGGTCTTTGTGTAGACTACACAAGCAAAAATGACAGAGACCTTGGAGAAGAGACGGAGTTGGATACACACCCAATGCATTGTTTCTAGATCACATGGGTAAACCCTGACTAGGATCCGAGTGGGGATAAAAAGGAAGTGTGATGGAAGTCTTCTCCTAATGCAGCTACAGAACCTCACACCACGGAGCTTCTCTTCTCTGTAAAGGATGTGATAGAAATGACACAAGAGACCCTGCAAGTTTTTCTCATGGTCCTAACAAATCAGGCCAAGCAAGGAAGCAGAAAACAAGATGGGCTTCAGGGACATTACATGCAATGCCCTGGAAGAACAATGGTACAGGGTGAGGCTGATAATGGTAATAAGAATATGTCTCAAAATAACTAGTATATTGTGTCTTCTTCCAATTTCTTTGAGAGAGAATTATGTAATAAATTTGCTGAGGTAACAATTTTTTTTTTGGAGGAAGTTAGCAATGGATAGAGAAAATTGTTATCATAAAAAGGCAGTCAGAGAGGATGTGGACTGCACTCAGAAAGGTCATATATCTGGAGCATGGCCTCTGGAAGGAGCCCAGAGTGGCCAGCCCAGCCCTGGGGGAGGAAATGAACCAGGGAGCCCACAGGATGCCTTCAGAAGCCATGCAATACTCAATGTGGTCCTTCCCATTATGTATTAGTTGGGAGGGGCTAGGTTTGCTTCCAGAGCCAACAATCCCCAAATCTCAGGGACTTAAAAAACAGAGGTTTATTTCTTCCTAACACTACATGCCCATCTTGGGTTGGTAGGAATGGGCCAGGCTCTGCTCTGGGACCCACACAGAAGGAGCCTCTGCTGCAGTGGAAGGATCATGACAATCTCACGCTGGCTCTTTAAAACTTTACAGTTTAGTGGCAGAAGCAAGTCACTATAAGGGAATTTTAAAAGGAATAGAGAACAACAATCCTACTATGTGCCTGACAGACACACAGCTACATAGCCAAAGCTATACACTTGTATGTACTCATTGATAAAAGATTGAAATGATGTACCACTGACTCTCAGTTGGGAAGAGAAAGAACAAATGAAAAGAAGAAGGACTGATAAGCAGTGATGTTGAAAAGAAAAAAATTCAGTGACAGACTATAAAGAATGAACAAACTAGAGAGATAAAATGTGTGGCCACAGAATGGCATATCTGAAATTTTAATTCTTCAGGTGGAATAGTTCTGGGTAATTGTAAAGTCTAGGATGGCCATTGGAAAGGGTGCTGAGTAAGAAGAATGTCACTGGAGATATGGAACTCAAGGGACTAAGGGACCAGGACCTACCTGGGGTAATTTTCTGACATTATATTTCCCAGTTAGGAAGCCAGGCCAAGGGATCAGGGATGGGGATAGAGTGATGGCAGGGTAGGTGGGGTGTATTTGCCCAAGCATTATTCTGGTATTACTGAGCCCCTTGGTCACACTGCTATTTACTGCCATCCAAATCCCTGCATGGTCTCTAATAATGAGATCCCTGGCACTTTGGAGAGTAGGACTCTTTGCCTTAGCTCTTGGCTCCTGAGACATGAAATTTCATCACTGGCCTGACTGATCATTGCTCCAGGTCCTCCAAAGGGGAAGGCTCAGATATTTTGCTCTAAACCTACCAAACTAGACTAATAGGTCTAGTTTGTGGCTACAACCTTTTTGCTCCCCTGGGAAAATGTGGCACCAATTGAGGACCAAGCCTACCCCTCCAGGAGGTAGCAGCCCTTGAGGGCTAATTATCGGAGATTCTGTTGAAGACATTTTCTTCTCACAGGCCCTGATTTTTGCAGCCCTCCTTCCCATCTCTCCCGGGGCTTCCCCTAGTCCAAGATTTAGAATTTGTATGGGAGAGTAATCTAAAGCCATTATAAAGCTTATTACACAATTTCTATCTTTTATGAGTAATATGGGTTCTCGGGTTGATTGCAAGAGACTGTGTTTTTTAGTGTCCTGCCTGACAGGGAAGATAGAAGAAATCAGTGGTCATCCACATAAAACCTAACACACATTCTGCTCCCAAAGATCACAGATGGTTCTGAAAACTATTTGGGGGGTAAGTCTATGGAGGGGGGTCTTGGCTAATGCTATCATTTTTTAATTCTATCAAAGTGATAAGGATCATGGTAAACAATATTGGATGACTTTTTACCCAGAATCTATGTGTGGATAATCCAACCAATTAGGGTATACTTTCAAAATGCTGAACAGGGCCCAGGGGGTCTCTGATAATGTGCCTACAACTGACATCTTTAATTCCCTACCAACTGTAACACACGCAAGCAGGCCAGGAATACATGCAACTCTCCCTGCCCTGTGTTCCAGGACAATCAGCCCTACAATACCAGTTTAGTGTTATAGATAACCAGAGACAAACCTAGTAGCCTTAGTACTTGGCCACAATTTGCTATTCAGTATTGTCATGTGAAAGATCAAATAGATAAATTGCAACATAATTTCTGGCGTTCCTGAAGGCCAGATCTAATCAGACTAACAATTTTAGTAATGTACAAAAAGAATGTAATTCAGATTTATAGTCACTACTGGACATTCTCTTTCAAATATAGATCAGTATTTCACATGGACTCAGGGTGAAAAGTCTCCTTATGTACTTTATATTGAGTCTATCAGTTGGTTAAAAAATAAATATACCATACGTGTATTATTACAAATAATACCTTACATTTGTTACTGTGAAAAATGATAACTATTAAAGTTGATAGTAGGTACAAACTTTTAAATATTTACATTAATAGAAAATAATTTGATGGTTAATATAAATATTGAGAGTGCATTATATAGATAGCTTTAGGGAGAACTGTTTTTCAGCCAATAAACATCTAATAAAATTAAATAATTATCCAAGGCAGAATAATAGATTAGATTGTATCAAAGTGATAATTTTTTATAGAATTGCTTGATACAGTGGCATTCACTGTGTTAAACAAAATGAACTTTATTAGCTATATGGAGTTATTTTATTTTATTGAGGTCACTACGTTTTTAAGAGTGAGTGTCATAGGAACTCACCAAAGCAGAATGGAAAGGAGAATGTCAATACTGCCACTTAAAATTTGACAAAGAGCCCTGGCTGATTTTGCTCAGTGGTTAGAGCATTGGCTTGCAGACCAAAGGGTCAGGGTTCAATTTCTGGTCAAGGGCACATGCCTTGGTTGCAGGTTTGATCCCTGGCCCCAGTCAGGGTCATGCGGGAGATGGCTGGTCAATGTGTCTCTCTCACATCGATGTTTCTTTCTCTCTCTCTCCCTCTCCCTTCCTCCCACTGTATCTGAAAATCAATGGAAAAATATTCTTGGGTGAGGATTAAAAAAAATTAAAATTTGACAAATAATAAAAACTAAATCATACATAATATTCATGATAAGTTATCATCAATCTGAACATAATAAATTGTTATAAATCATATGAAAAAAAGAAATTGATAAGGAAAAATCAAGTAATCCCTAAATATCTTGCTCTTCTTCTGACATCAGTTGAAAGGGAAGATCTACAAAGTGCCACAGAAGCAGTATAGTAACCAATTGAGCAGACGGCAGTGCTAAAAACTTCCTGTTCTTGCAGGAGAATAACAAACATTAAAAATTTAGCTATTAACTTGTATAATATATTTGCAATAATTATTAAACTGTTTTGGGTAAAACAAATACTGTAGCATTCAAATACAATCCATGGTATTGATAGTAGGCTTTGGCCTCCACTTTGATCAAATATTATACTTTAATACTTGGCCATTTGACATTAGGCCAAAATGTATATTTGATGCACACCGTAGAGACACCCTTTCCAAAGTGGTACACTTCTGACTAAAAACCAAACATCAAGCTTTTCCAAAATTCAATCTGTTTCCAGGGCCACCTTGCCCTTTGCACAGCTTCCCCTCCCTTCAAGTTTCCAAATTTGCATCAGGATTCTCTTTAGTGCTTTCCACATCTGTGTTCACTGAACAGGGTCACTCAAACTGTGTCAAACTGATTCTGGAATAATTGCTTCCAGTTACCCAGAATGTAGGCAACGATAATAGGGTATCAACTTACCAGCACAATGTTTTTTCCACGTCACTTTTATCATCTTGACACCAAACCCAGGTTTGGCTGCCTGCAGCTTCGAAAGCCAATAGTCAGGAGACAGGAGCTGGTTCAAGGAAAGACAGTTGATTCGAGCGGAGCAGCCTGACAACACGGCAGACTCCTGTCACGAAGACCATCTTAACATCTCAGTGCAGGGGTTTTTATTAGGGGGGAGATGGGAAGGAGAAAAAGGAATCAGGGTGAAGGGGTTTGAAAGTTCTCTGTGTAAGTCAACGCAGTCCAATCCGGTGATTATCTCAAAACTGGTCAAGCGGAAGTCCGATTTTTATGGTTGAGAGTCTGCAAGTCTCCCAGAGCCAGAATGTCCGGTTGCTGGAGTCAGCCTCCTCCCCAGAAGCTAGTTCCTGGAACTCTTACACAAATATGCCATTTATCCACAGGTTACATATTAATTCACAATTCATCTTAAAAAGAACACTTTTCACAGAAACAATATTAAAGAAAAACCACAGAGGGGTGGGTTACACTCTCACTCAGAACACATCCCTTTTATATAAAGTAATGCTTTCATCATTTACACTTGACTAAACCAGTGTGAGCACCAACAAAATCTCAGCTTCTTGTAAATCCATGATAAATCTGTTGAACAAACTCAAAAAGAGTCTGGAGGTCCTGGTTGGAAATAAATGATACAGATGTATTCAAGGGTATTAGAGGTTGCCAATTGGGAACACGGCTAGGCAAAAAGCTAGAAGTGTGTAGGTTTTACACACTTCTAGCATCTGAGAACCTTATTTTCAGTTTCCATCTATCACTACAGACAGTTACCTTAAGGAATTTAATGATCTGTCTTGATGTCTCTGAGTTCCCATAAAAGTCAGAACCTACTACAACTCCTGAAACAAAAGATAGTTAAGCAACAAGTGAAGTCCAAGGGGAACTAGATATTAATTGATATGCAAGGTTTGCTAGCTGCTATAACAAATAAGCCCTTACATTTTAGTGGTTGAATACAACAGAAGTTTCTTTCTTCCTTTTGTAAAGTTCAAAACGGTTGCTACAGGTCAGTTTCTTCCAAGTGTGATTTGGGGACTCAGACTTCTGCCCTGTATCTCCATCATTTTCAATATGTGGATTCAAAAATCACCATATTTATCGACATCAAACTGTCAGAGGGGAAGGAGAAGCTGTGGAGAAAGTAGACCCTTTTCTCTTCACCACCTCTCCCTGGAAGTGGCATACCTAAACAGGCTCCCATTCCTTTGTCTTTAAAGCTGAGCTGCTGCTTCACAGATGAAACTGTTTTATAAGAAAGGGGTTTAGGGAACTTGGTGGGCAGCTAGCCATTTTAATCACACATCAGGTGAGTCAGATGTTCATGGTCTGGATCGTTCCTCAGTAGCAGTGTAGCCTGGATCCAAGGGTAGAGGACAAAGATGATACTAGGGGTGCCCCAGAGTTGCAAAATGGCAGGGCAGATATGGCAGAGGGTAGCCAGAACTACCTACTTGGCATCTCCACTTAGAAATCTTATATCCAAGGCATGTCACATTCAGCGTGTCCCCTTAAAAAGAAGCTCTTTACCTACTCCATCAGCAACAACCAGCCCATAGTTACCAATTCTCTCCTCTCCCCATCATCACCATGTTAGTATATAACGCCATCAGCTCCCCAGGGCCCAGGGCCCATGTGAGAATCCTAAGGATCATCCTTGATTTCTTTCCCTCTTTCAGATTCTCAATTTCATCTAGTCTCCTATTCTGCTGATTCTACTTCCAAAATATATTTCAAATATTTCTTCCATCTCTTCTGCCATTTCTCTAGTCCAATCCACCATTAGCTCTGATTTAGAATAACGACAACAGCCTCTTAATTGTGCTCCGTGCTTCTACTCTTGCTCTCTTTAATTTACTTTCCACTGAAAAGACTGTGAAATCTCTTTTACATGCAAATTTCTTCATATTATTATTATTATTTTTTCATGCAGGAAAAAAAAACCACTTTATTAAGTCATGGAACTATTATACTTTTTAAAATTTTTATGTGGCATACCGACCGAAACATTTTTAAATGTCTTAGGAAACTGGTACATCTTTAATAAGCCAGTTTCACTTCCATAATGTTCTTTGCCCCTGCCCTCAATGCTTAACTATAAACTATTTATCTTGTTTAGTATGTCTGTGTCATGGTCATCTGCCAAGGCTTTTGTTGCAAAAACACATTTCTTAACAATTCAATACACAATGGAAAGATTGGGTTAGACATTTATAGGGCTTGAAATGTTTCAAAACAACTCATGATAATGGGATTACAAGAAGGGCGGCGGCATCTTTCCATTTGATTCATTTTGTTATTCCATTCTCCTTCTCAAGCATTAATCTCTGAAGTCTTTCAAATCTTATTCTTTAATTGCACTGTGCCTCTCCCCGCCCCTTCTTTTCCAGTGTCAATGTTGCAACAATTTGAATGATCTCACCTGGGAAAAAGAAAAAAATTCTTAACTTACAAGGGACATTGACTGATGTCTAGCTGTTACAACCCAAACCACAGCACAAAACTCAGTCACATACAGATGACACATTAGACTGGGATTGGTCCATGTTTCCCCACAATGTAAGGAAGTTTGAGCTCCTAAGGCCTAGGGCTCACATGATCACACACTTGTTTTTGGTGGCCTTGGGCATCTGGGATTTCTTCTGGGAGGGCTGGAGGCAGGTGGCAGTCTTCTTCTTGTGGTTCAGCTGCATGTGAAACAGCTCCTGCACATTGATGTCTGTCTTGGCAGAGTTCTCCATAAAGATGCAAATCCATTCCAATGTGGAGGCAGAGCCATCCCTCATGGTCAGTTCTGGTAGCGGCTGTCATTGCATTTGTTGCCCACACTATAGGGTGCTTATGCAGGTGTTGTCTTGGATCTCACAGACTAGCTCATAATCTGCTGCTTAAAATCTCCAATGACTTTCCACTGCATCCACCCAGAACAAATTCCAAGCACCATATTACAGCTGACAAGAGTTTGTATGATCAGAGTCCTAGCTAACTCTCCAACTTCATTTGGAGTCACTTTCTTGCTTGCTCCTGCCACACGGGCCTTTCCTCACATACACCCAACACTTTCCTATTTCAGGCCCTACATACATGTTATTTCTTCTTGCCCCTCATAACTTAGCCTAAATGCCTTTCCTTCAGTGAGCACTTGAAGACCTTCTAATCTAGAGTGTCCCCCCCTTATTATTCTCTTTTTGGCCCTTCATAGATCTTAATTAACAATTTGTTATTTTGTAATTATATATTTATTTGCATATTTACTTGTTTAATATGTCTCTCTTATTAGACTGCAAATTCCATGAAGACAGAGACCATGTGTATTTTCTTCCTTCATTGGTGACAGTTAAGAGTTGGTTCAATGGTTATAGAAAAGTGGAATATGTGCGGGTCAAGATAGAAAGACACAAGGGAATGGTTCAGTGGCAAAATATGGAGATGAAGTTCAGGAGTTTTGAGATAATTAGGGTCGGAGTGCAGAGTTGAGGAAGATCAGCTGAGCTGGAGAAACAGGAATTGGGACATAAAGGTGTCACATAAACAGTGGATACAAATAAACCTGACCCATAGAAGATGTTTCAAAAGGGTTAGTCTGTGAAATAAAAGCTAATAGCAGGAATCTGGATGGAGAAGAAAAATAGGAGAGCAAAGGTCATCAATAAAAGCCATATGTACAGTGCATTTACATTCTGGAGGTAAGTTAATGTGCAGATTAAGTGTTGGAAAGAGCAGCCCTGGCCAGTGTGGCTCAGTTGGTTGAGCGTTGTCCCATGTACCAAAAGTTCACCAGTTTGATTTTTGGTCAGGGCACATGCCCAGGTTGCAGGTTCGTCTCCTGTGGGGGTATGTATGGGAGGCAGTCCATTGATGTTTCTCTCTCTCACATTTATGTTTTTCTTTCTCTTCTTCTCCCTTCCTCTCTCTCTCTTAAAATCAATAAAAACATATTTTTTTAAAAAAAAAGAGATAGAAAGACTTAATACAAGTAGATTGATGGGTTGAAAGGCACAACAAGATAGAGATGATTTTTTCATCATAAAACAAGTGGGAGTGGAAATTTCATAAGAAAATTGGGCATAAGTATTATCAAGATAACAGGGTTTCTGTTTAGATAAGAGGAAATGAAAGTGAACCTGTTTAACAAGGTCAGCTGTGATATGGGCCAAGTAGCAACGTCTGATGTTGGAGAGCAGGGTTGAAGTTACATATATTATTTTGAAGGAAAAACAGGTGTGACAGGTTTTATTATTTTTTTGTTGTTGTTGTTGGTTTGTTTTAAGTGGTAGGAGTAAGTATCAGGGATAAAGGAAACTGAAGACTTAAGAAGGAAGTTGAGAACAAAATTTGGTACTAGGGCAGGGAACAAAAAAACTACAGCGAATCCTATTGATTAAGGGGATTTGAGGTGGGTGGCAGGAAGATCCCGAGTTGATAGATTTATTCACATAGGCGCAGTTTCTTCCAAATAAACACTCCTGAATTTAATTAGATATTCAATAGAGCTGTTTCCTTTTCCAATGAATAGAAAACACACTGTTTTTGTCTGAATTCACGTTATGAATATCATGGGATCAATAGGTCAGAAGCTCACATCTGGCCTTTTTCAGGCTGCAGAGGCCAGACATGAGAAGTGTAGCCTTTTATTCCAGCTCAATCACCATTGTTTTGAAAGAAGAGGATGTTCTTGTCATAATTCAGCAGGTTCCTTTTCCTACTCATTAGCTTCCGGACATCCGTCATTCTTTTAGAGTGACTGAACTTAGAATGACGAATACACACTCTTATAATGACCAAATATCAAATCCTCCAGTTTGGAAACTTGAGCTTGCCCATCGCAAGCCCAGTTTTTCTCGACTCTCCATGTCTTATCCTTGCAAAGGCTCATTAAACTTTATCAAATAAATTCAGGATTCTGTGTAGGTTTGGGCAAGCTGATCTCACAAGAGCAGAGAAAAGGAAAGCTATTAGTGATAGACATCTTGTATAAATAGATCAGTAGTAGTCATTTTATATAAAAAGTAGATTGGTGGAAAAGTCATCAAGCCTCTTTGCTTCAATAAGCACTCTAATGACATAAGCCTGTCCATGAGCTACTGGGTAAGGAAACACTTGGCAAACTTGGCAGTTTCCAGTGTTAATTTGGGGCTGGAAGTGGGGGGTCGTTTATTCCGATTTTCTGGAGCTGCCCCTATCTCCTCACCCATTCTCATTGTATGGACATGGGAATGGTGTGTTAATTGTTTATGTATTTTATGTTATTAAACCTCTCAAAAACAAAGGCATCTTCTGGTGTATAGGGGTGGGGAAATCTCAAAGAGTGGGGTTGTTGATGGCATCAGTCACTTAACTAAAATATATATATCTCCGGTCAGAATATAAAAGGAGGCCCTGTTGGTGCTGGTGGAGAAGGGGAGAGGGAACTCTGGCAGCTGAGTAGAAATCTCCCTCTCTCGATCTTGGCCACAATGTAGCCAAGATGTCTAGGAGATTCAGGATGTTCAGATGATTTCCCCCATAGGAATATGAGCTGAAACGTTGGAAGTCAGAACACAGGAATGATGGGGTTTAGGTCGTGCTACCCTAAATTCTGGCACCTTGGCACACTGGGTATCTTAACCTAATGGAGTTTGTGAAAACAGTAGAATCAGGAAGGTCACTCTGACCCCTACTCTCATGGTTTTTTTTTTCCTTCTGAAAGCAGGAGATAAATCTCTCACGTGAAAAGTACCCTCCCTGTATCATCCTTATCACCACAAACAGGGAACTGGGGGTTGAGAAGACGGTATAAACAAACCTTGTTACTTCAATATTTTACTACCCCAAACTCCTTTGTCTTGTCAATTCTTCACAAATTTATTATTTCTTTGTCTGAAAGGTCTAAAAGCTTTCTGTTCTGATCACTTCTTTGGGTCTGCATTCTCTTGTGAAGACTCCCATGTATATGTAAAAATTTAATAAAATGTGCATGCTTTTCCCTATCTTTGTCAGTTTCAGTTTTAGGTCCAGCCCGGGACCCTAAGAGCATCAGAAAAACGCTTTCCTCCCCTATAAGTAGAATTTGTGTCCGCTACTTAGGGTTAAGTAAAACCATCTCGGATAGGGTGTAAAACAGGAGGAAGTCTGTAAGCCCTGGGTGCACACCAGCATATATAAAGTTAGAACATTATATTTTATATGACATGGAGGTTTCATGTATTTCTATATTTTATGTTCCTTTTCTCTTTTTGTTTTAAATGCTATTCAGAAACGATTTTGTGAAAATTCCAACCTGTCTTAGTCATGCTAAAGGGGGGAAACAGAACTGAGTTTGTGTCTTCATTTTGTCTAAAATTAAAGGGCACAGAGTTCAACTAGGGGTCACTGTGGGGTGGCAGAAACAATGAAACTGTGACAGCCTGGAGCAGAAGGTGGATTGGGAGGAGCAGAGCCGCTTGGCTACATGTTCGGCCCATTTGAAGGTCCTTGTACAAAAAGAGAGCGTAGAAGGGCTGCATTTCCTTTTACTGATGGATTGATCTGTTCCTCTGAAGTAAAAGTATCATAGTTGCAGGAAGATTCATTGCAGACCTTTCGCTGCTTTCGTTTCAGTATGCTACATCACCAAACAGCTGGGGGAGATCATTTCTCCCTTTAGAGATAAAGCAACACAAAATTCTTGGTGCAACAGTATTTGACGACTTATTTCTGCAACAGACATTTATTACAGTTAGAACTGGCCTCATTAAAACTCACTGTCAGCAGTTGCTGATTTTCAATAAAAAGTGCGAATTTTGTGTGTTCATCTGGATTGGGCTAATGCTTGAATTTCTGTCATTAACAATGTATTTGTGTTAACTACCACTCTTTTTCTGCATCTTCTTAAAAGGCCTTTTGTGCTCACAGAGGAAAAGTTACCAAGCTCTATGTGTTTTAACAGATGTTTTTCTGACGTCAGGAATGATCTTAGAGAACCGGCCAGTTTGTGGTGGACACAGCAGTGAGTCGAGGGTGGGATACAGAACAAGGATTGCGTGAGGCACACTCAGGACAAACTTTCCCTGTGTTTGGGCTGCTTAGAATCGGTCATAGCTGTTTGTTTGTTTTCTCCTAAATATGTTTTTATTGATTTTTTTTCAGGGAGAGAGAGATAGAAACATCAATGTGAGAGAGAATCCATTGGCTGCCTCCTGCACGCTCCCTACTGGGGGTTGAGCCCAAAACCCAGGCCTGTGTCCTGACTGGGAATCAAACCAGGATCTCTCAGTCCATGGGATGATGTTCAGTCCACTGAGCCACACTGGCCAGGTCATGGCTGTTTTTTTGATCAGATTTCTTTTCAGTTTGTAAGTGAGAATAACCTTTAAGATTGCAATCAAAATGACACAGAGTACTATTTAACAACGCTTTTAATCCCAATTTTAATAGCAATTTAGGGCATTTCATACTACAGTTTTAGTTTGTTTTCAATGACACTGTAGTTGAAAGGTGAGTTCTGTTCCCTCCCTCCGTCGGAAGGCTGTTGCTAGGTGGAAGAATGAGATCGGCAATGCAAACTAAGCAACTCGTGTAAGTAACGCCACTGGTAAAACCACTGGCTCGCTCTTCCCATATGATGCCTGTTTGCTATTACTGCGGTCAGACTTGGAAGGGTAAGAGCCAGACATTCAAAAACAGTTTACTAGTTGGACTCTAGAGTGTCAAATGTGGAGGGAATCATTTTAGTCTAACAGGATGATAGAAGAGAAGGGAGAACTGTTCATTAATTAAGCAAGCATTTAATGAGGACTTAATATAGGCTTATTGAAGCAGGTGTTACTAAGAAATAAAGGAAAAGCCAAAACAAGGCTCCTCCCTCTAACAAGCCAAAAACCACCTGGGGAGACAAGATGTCAGTAGCAGAAAGACTAAGTGGGAGGTCACAGCTGTTTTGGTTAAATGTCAGTGCCATGTGTAGGAGTTCGGGACAAGAGAGATCACTTCAGCTGGAAGGCTTTGTGGAGAAGGTGAAATTGTGGTCATGAACTTTATACTTACTAATTGCCTCTTTCCATTGGGCATGCCTACGAATTTTGAATATTGTGATTTGCAAGACCCATATTAGTTCAATTAAGGATGGAATAGAAGTGATGTATGTGGTAGTCCTATGGATCGATAGGATTGGTGGAAGAGCCAATACTTCTATTGACCTATAATTGACGATCCTATTGATGAAATAACTGACATGATTTTGTTTACATTTACTGAGTTCTGTTGATGCTCAAACCTCAGGAGAAAAACAGTGTTTTTTCTTCTGAGGAAGATTTAGAACAACGTAAAACCTGTCTTTACGATTCTGAGAATGGAATTACCTACAGCTGGACCTTTTCCAGCTCTGTCTCATTCAGCTCTTCCTGGAGCTCAGCCAGAGGCATTTAAAGACTTCCAGAAGTGTCTCTCCCCATAGCTGGAAATTAAAATTAGACCTTCCTCTCCGTTCTTAACAGGAACCTGTCCCATGTGAAGCTGCCAAAAGCCACGTTCTTCAGATGTTGGAAAGCAATGTGCAGGAGAGTAACATTTTAACTATGTGAGATTTCAAAATGTGGTGGGCCTAGGGCACAGAAATCCTAAGGATGTAGATGGAGCAGTAAAAGAATTTGAAGAAAGAGAATGATGACTAGTCTGACAGGAAATGCCTGTCAAGTGCATTATCTCTTATTCCTAAAACAATGATCACGGGCCATGGTCTCAGAGGTATCTTAGTTCTTAGCTGTGCTTGTGTTTTTTATGTTCTTCTTTTATCTTTTCTTTGCTCTAATAAATAAAACCACCTCTCAACCTCAGGGAATAGCTCAGGTTTGAGTTATTCAGATGGGTATGCTACGCATCCAGCGTTGTGTACTTTACAAGCACTTTTCCTTAAGCAACAGATCATAGATGTGTTATTGACAGGCCCCAGAGACAAGAGTGTTCCCAAAACTCACCAGGTTTAGCACAGACTAAGCCTCTGAGACGCGTGGCTTAACGTGGCATGGCTGTTTCTAACCAGAATCTGCCCTTCCCAGAGCTTTGCACTCTAACTATCGTGGTAAGGGATTTCTCAGACACACAATAAGATGTTTCCACTTGAGGGAAAATGTTAACTGACTCAGTGAATTACAAGGAAGTGGCATTTGGTCAGTAGTTTCTTTGTGGCTTAGAGTCAATAGTGACGAGATTCTCAGCTTTCACTTTCTGGCAGTGAGACTACTGATTCTAAAATGTCGCTTCCTAACACATTTATATAGACACAGTACGAGTGCGTGTCTTTTTCTTTAAATTCCCTCCTACAGAGTTCTTACTTTTCCTTACTCATCCTCTTTTTGGATATTTGTGCATCTATTTTAAAGAACTATAAATAAAATGAAATTTAAAAAAAGCCTTCTCCATTAATTAGCCACAAAAGGCACAGATTTTTTTATTTTTTATTTTAATTTTTGATGAGAAAGATGTCTTTCCCACAGACTCCTCTGGTTTACAAACGACAAATGACTTGCTCAGCACAAATGTCTTTGGGTGGGCTGGTCACATTCAGGGATGCCAGAGACAGGAAAAGAATGCTATTTCTACTCTGAGCTATTTTGTATTTTGGCTCTGTATCAGCTATGCTTAAATTAACAAGAAAATGAATGTCTTAGTGTCTTTAGAGCTCATAGTTTTGTTCTAGCCATAATACAATAGTGCTTCCAGGTTTTAGAACAAAATTTATTTGCTTAGCACACACTTAGTAGTGAAGTGGGGAGAGGTTCCAAAGCAATTCAGTGCTGACAGCATGAATAGATGCTTGTATAAATTGACTGCATTTTTCTCCTTTATAAGAGCTTGATGAATTTGGGTATTTAGACATGATATCATCATGTTACAACATTCTGTAGTCTTCAAATGCTAATTTAACAATGTTTCTTCTCCCTAGAAGACACGCCCTCCAAAGAAAAAATAAATTTACTGCCAACTTTCCCATTTTTCCAGGAGTATTTTGGGGGAGCAATTCTATAAACCACAGAAGAGTTTACAGGCCTTGTTGTATCCAAAGACTTTCTAGATGTATCCAAAGACTTTTTAGAAGCTGTGAGTTAATAATGACATCTTAATATCTTATATATTTCAGTGGTCTGTAATGGAGGTCATTAACTAAATGCCATGATGCTGATGACTCAGGGGAGCCTCAAATCTGTGACGTCAGCCGTAGCACTTGCCATGATGCTCCAATCTCCCTGGACACTCACAAATGTGGTACATTTGAGTCTATGGCAGAAGTTAGATTCCATGTATTAGCTTCAGGTTAATTAAAGACAAAAAACTGCTTCTCTCCCCCTCAGCCTGCTGCTGAGCAACCTTGGGGCATCCCAAGGGCAGAGGCAGCCAGCTGGGTTAGGCACTCCACCATGGGGACTCTGCAGAGCAGCACAGCCCATAATTTCCAAAGTGAGAGTCCAAGAGGGAAAGGGGAAATAAATAGACCTCACTGAAGTACACTCTACCAGTCACAGCTCCCTTTGGAAGAAACCAGCTCAAAATATCTCTGGGAGTTACTGAAGTGAAAAGAGTCCAGCAATTACCCCATGAGGATAGACAAATATAGAGGGAAGGTAAAATATGATCAAAATGCTCTTAACATGGCCAAGATCATTATCCAAACAGGCAGTTACCTGGAGGAAAGTTTTATAAGTGTGGTCTGTGTGTGAATGGGAAACTTACAGTTTAGCCTTTTAAAAAATTGTTCCCAGTGGTGACCATCTCATGAGCCAGAATGAGAGTTGCCAAGCAATGAGAGAAACAATGGCAAGTTCCAAGAAGTTCATTAAAACCCACAGCTGCAGGGCTTTGCTCAATTGTTCTCCACCCTAGTGGAGACATACCAAGTCAGAATTAATTCCTCTTCTCTGCCTCTGCCTTCCCCACATCACGCCCCTCTGACTTCCTACAGCATTTTGTTTACACTGTTAGCTTTAGCATGGGATACATTTTGCCTTGTACCATAGCTTTTAGTATGTCTGTATGTTTCCCAAGTGGATTACTGGCCCCTTTAAGGCAGGACTCACGACTCATTAGTCTTCTTACTAACTTAGTGACTAAAATAATACATTTCTATATCTAATATGGTCACAATGAATTGAGTGTTAACGACATATTAATTATCTCTGCCTATTGAAGTTCTAGCCTTGCTTTAAGGCCCATCTCCAATGCTCCCATTTTTAAGAATTCTTTTCCGAGCTCTGATGTGTAGTCTTTTCTCTTTGAGTTCCTACAGACTTCCTTGGACCACGTCTATAACACTTATTTTGCCTTGATTATAGTTATTCTAGTTTGGCCTTAACGGTGTGCTCTTTCCGGCCAGGAACCATGCACATCTTCCTTGGCTCGATGTCCTTGGGTACAAAGTCTTACACACAGGTTTGCTCACTCACTTCTTCATTTGACAAATATAACTCAGCATCAGCTATGTGGAATCTGTTCTAGGACTGGGGTCTAACGCAAATAAAATAGACCTGGCTTTCGTTCTCATACAGCTTCAAGTCCCAAGGGGAGTTTTGACAAGTAAATAGGAAATTAAAAATCAGTGCTTTGATGTGATATGGAGAACATTCGATCACTTGTCCTGATTTAGAGAATCAGAGAAAACTCCCACAACAAGTGACACTCATGCTAATACTGAAAGAATGAAGGAACAGCATATGCAAAGGCCAGGAAGTGACAGAGAGACTGGTATATTTAAGCAGTTAAAGGAAGTTCAGAAGTTCAAACTGGCTCAAATGAAAAATGCTTCAAATTTACATTCTCTTTAGAAAACTAAAATCTACAGGGACAAGACGCAAAAAGGGATAACCTAAGTTCATCTATATGACTAAACTAGCAAGAAACTCATGTATTCTGCTTCCCAGATCAGTTCTCTTTCCACTAAATATTTCTTTCTATTTCCGCATTTCTTTCGATACCATACTTCTTTCCCTTCACCACACCCACTGAAATGTGTTGATGCAGAAAATAAATGTGCAAACATTTGACGTCGTTCTTCTTCTTAAGTCATTAATATATTTCTACATTCTAGTTAAACCATGTTCTTCCTGATTGTTCATCCTTAAGTAAGATAATAACTTAAGTCCAAGAATCACATATGGGGCTTTGCACTAGTAAGTTGGCAAGTAAGTACTTACAAGTAACTAAGTCAATATGTGAGGAGCAAATTCACTGTCTTTAAGAACACAGACCTGGAAGTGACCTGGACAAAGCTTGTTTTAGGAAATCAGTGTTTGCAGGGCTTTGTTTTTGTCCATCTACAAAGTTTCAGTGGGGAAGGAGGAAATGGGACTATAAGTAGGGTGACCATATAATTTGTCATCCCAACTGGGACACTTTCAGAGTAAAATTGCAAACTCATAATAACTATGTGCAGAGGAAACAGGAGCAAACTGGGACTACCCAGGTAAATTGGGACATATAATCATTCATTCCTTCTATAAAAGATTTCACAGATTTAGAAATCTCAATGTTCAGAGTTTTTCTTTGCTTTGCTTTATTCTAGATCACATTTTACAAAAAATTCTCTGAAAATAGTTAATGTTCAAAGAATGTTGTTAACTATATTTTAGAAAATAGGAGAAGCATGCCCCCTTCCCTCATTCCTAGCAAACTGAGTCCTTCATCTCTAATTTTAAAATCTCTAAATATTGACCAACTGCACAGCCAATATTCATGAGTATGAAATAATAAGCCATACACACACACACATACACACACACACACACACACACACACACACACACACACACACACACATGATTTCTCTACCTAGCTCCTAAATTCCTTGTCATTTCCTGGGTTATAGGAGCATTTTTGTTGTTGTAATGAAGTGACTCTTAGTGGGCTCCTGAATGAAGATTGGTTACCAGAAAGACCAAGCCATGATTAGAAATTTGAAACTTTTGGCCCCACCTCCCATTCTCTAGGGAGATGAGGTGATTGGAAATTGAGCTAATAATCAATCAAGCCTACATGATGAAGTCTCTATAAAAATCCCTTAAGTATGAGCTTTATGGATTTCCCAGGTTTGTGAACACATCCATGTGCTGGGAGGGTGGTATATCCCAACTCCATGGGACAGAAGCTCTTGCACTTGGGAAATTCACAGCCCTTACCTTATATATTTCTTCAAGTGGCTGTTCATTTGTACCCGTTAAAATATCTTTTTGTAATAAGTCAGCAATTGTAAGTAAACTGTTTCCAAGGTTCTGTGAGTTGTATAGCAAAGTATAAAACCTAGGAAGAGCGTGGTAGGAACCTCAGATTTGTAGCTATGTCAGTTAGAATTTGTGGGTAACTGGGGAGCCAGTAATTGCAATTAGCATCTGAAGGAGGGGGTAGTGTTTTGTGATGGAGCTCTTAGCCTGTGGAATCTGCACTAACTCCAGGCAGTTAGTGTTAGAATTGCTTGGTGTAAAAACCCATACATCTGGTGTCAGAAGTGTGAGTATGAGCCTACAGACCTACCTAACACTCTAGATCAGCACTGTCCAGTAGAACTTTCTGCAGTGATGGAATGTTCTATATGTGCACTATCCAGAAGAGAAGTGTTAACATGTATAACAGAGACCTTAACTGAGACAGGAATTGGGAAGGCTTATGAGAGGAGCCGTCACACCATATGTTGGTCATGAAAGCCCTACAGAAAGAACTTGCTATGCTTTCAACAGAGCTCTGTGGTGTAATAGCCCCTTCCCTTACCTTCCTCTTACGGTTTTTTCTTTGCTCCAGTTTGTGCCTTTGACTCATTATATCTGCATGTACTAGATTGCAATCCCTTCTTTTTCCTGAATAAGTCATTTTTGGTGATGGAATGCCTTGTCGACTTTATTTTTATGGCTAGCAGTAGCCATTTGCCATATAGACTATTGAGGAGTTGAACTATGGCTAGTGTAACTGAGGAACTGCATTTTACATTGTATTCAATTATCATTAATTTAAAAGTAAATTTAAACAGCTACAGGTGGCTAGTGGCTACCACATGGCATAGATCACTGGGAGTAACAGAGTGACGAGCATATGGTACTAAGATAAAACAAGAATATCTTTTTTTTTTTCTTTTTTGGCCAGTGTACATATGCACAATCAGGACCCTGGTAGACTAAAGGTTCAGTCATTTGTTTAACTCCACCACAAAAATCAGTTTCATCTCTATTAAATATAGAGAAAGGAAAGACCTTAAAATATAAATCAAAAGTATTTGCAAAACAGAGCATTGATTTGTGTGTCCATTGTACCTGAAACACTATGGAAAGTATTTATATGAGTGGAAATGATAATGAACATAATCACCAGACTTCATTCCATCATATACAATACTTTAAAGAACCCCAAAATTTCGAAAGTCCTACTTCTGCCAGAGACTTGTCAGAGAGTCATGGAAACTCAGGAGTGCCTTCCGGCTAAAGTGCCTCATGGAGTAGCAGTCAAGCACATGTCATGATTGAACATGACTCTGAGAGTATGGCAAACTGAATTTTTTCTTTAAAGATTGCATGCTAGTACAATTTTTTTGGAAGTCAATATGTAAATTTCTATTAACATACTTTGATGCAGCCTTGGCCAGTGTGGCTCAGCTGGTTGGAGCATCGTCCTATACACCAAAAGGTGGTGGGTTCGATTCCCTGTCAGGGCACATACCCAGCTTGTGGGCTCGATCCTTGATTGGGGTGTGTGTGTATCGATGTTTCTCTTTCACATCAAAGTTTCTCTTTCTGTCTCTCAAATCAATAAAAACGTATCCTTGAGCGAGAATTTTAAAAAAAGACTTTGATGTAATAATTTTGTATTTGAGCTTTATCCCAATAAAATAATTTTTGATCACTTTATTGAGGTGTGATTAACATATAAAAAGTTGTAGATATTTAATATATAGAGCTTGATGAGTTTGGCAATAGTATATAACCATGAAACCATCACTACAATCTGTACTACAAACACATCTATTACCTCCAAAAGTTTCCTTCCATTCTTTTTGTTTACTATTTGTGTGTGTGTGTGTGTGTGTGTGTGTGTGTGTGTGAGATAAGATCACACAATGTCAGAACTACCCTCCAAGCAAAATTTTAAGTATATAATAAAATGTTGTTAAATACAAGCACTATGCTGTACAGTAGATCTCTAGGACTCATTCATTTTGTATAACTGAACATTTATACACATTGATTACTACCTCCCCATGTCCCTTATCATTTACTTAATGTCAATAACATAAAATCTATATTAGTATGTAATGTGTGATTTGACACTCATTATTTTCTCTGTTTTAGAGGTAATTCTGACTAACAGAGGCTCAGAGAAATAGTCAAATTACTAGAAAGCCTAACACTCCTATATTACACATTTTGTTTGGTTGGCTGTTTCTGTTTTGTGAGAAGTGAGAAGTAGGTGGCTTAGTATGTCCTAATCCAGATCTTGATATCTTGATTTTGAACCACAGGCTTAGATGCTCAAGAAAAGATAGGACTCGTTAGTGGTCAGTTCCAAATTGAAGAGTGCCAAAAATATCAACACAAAAATGTAAATACATATAATTTTAAATGTAAATCACTGTGTATATTTATTTTTTTTGAATGGTCTTGTAAAAGAACAAATATTAGCCTTCTCAGGAAAACTAAAGTCAATATAAGCAATGGGGTCAAGGGTATATTTATATCATAATGCAAACATTATGTCCCAGCATGTCTTGCCTCTTCAGAACTTCCTATGATGAAACTTTGATTGCTTTCTGCCCAACAGATTCAAACAGTGGTCAGTGTTTGTGCAGGGCAGAGAGGAGAAGAAAAAGGAAATAGTGAGTGGGACAAGGGGAAGTTTGGGAAAGTACAGATGTAGTTGTTCAGGTGATGCCATAGCTCTGACAATCTATTTGGGAATTCGAATTCCCATCAATTCAAAGTTCATTATACAAAGCTTCTCACAGAGTAGATAATCAATAAATACTGAATGAATTAAAAGCATTAACCAAAGAAATGATATGCATGTATGCATTGCCCATGGACACAGACAATAGAGTGGTAAAGGCCTGGGGTGGGGCGGGAACCAGGTGGAGGAGGGCAATGGAATAAAAAAGGGGGGGACATCTGTAATACTCTCAACAACAAAGGTTTTCAAAAGCATAGGGGGGGTTCATATTTCATCTACTCAGACTATTTATTCTTTACAGTTTTCTTCAGGTGAAAGTTACCTTTTTCTAGCAAGATGTCATTTTAAAGGGTAGCAGCTAAAAAGGAGTTAAAATTGTAGAAAAATCTGAGAAGGGTATATAAACACAGTTTTTTTCCCCCTGGAGGATTTGTCACCTAAAACTACAGCTGTTTTTAATGCCAGGTATCCTTGGTGGCCAGTGCCTCATGAAAGCGTAGAAGCTGCGGAGAGCAGGGTTCAAGTGCTCCCGAGGGCATTGTCTGTAGCTTTCCACTCATGATGGAGTCAGGCCTCGAGAGCCAGTCCCCATCTGAGCTCAACGCACTGCCCTGCCAGAGAGAGAGAGAGAGAAGTAAGAGGATCTGAAGAGTATAAAATGGAAGACACTTGGACAATGACTACATTTAAGAGATCTAACTTTTCTTTTAATGTATGCCTCATTGGAACATGAAGAAAGCAGCCAGAGCACATATTCTAGGCCAGGAGCTAGGCTGAGGAAGTGGGAGAAGATAAGGTTGAATGACATTTCTTGTGCAGTATCCTTGGAAGGATGAGTAGTCGTCCAAATTATCTTAAAGTTGGTTTCAATAACATCAAAAGAATTCTCCTTCTTTTATTTCTTCCTGATTTTTAAAAAAGATACGTCTTTATTGACTTTTTTACAGAGAGAGAAAGGGAGAGAGAGATAGAAATATCAGTGTGACATCTGCTGCCTGCAGCCCGGGACTGTGCCCTGACCTGGGATCAAACCAGGACCTCTCAGTCCCTAGGACAATGCTCAATCCACTGAGCCACATCGGCCAGTAATCTTCTCTCTGATTTTTACTACACTTATCTCCTAGGTCCCTAAGGAAGTACGACGGTGGTCATAATTATGTGTAACACTTCAAAAACACTTTCAACTTGACCAAGCCTGTTAGCACAGAAAGAATAAGGGCATTGGAGGCAGAGAAATTTGAATCTCTTTCCTCCTCCATTACTTCCAAATTTTGAATTCTTGGGCAGCAGCTTCACCTCTCTGTTCTCAGACTCCTTAGATAGAAAAGGAGGCTCAATGCTACCCACTTCTAAGGATTGCTGTATGCAGTAGCCCAGTGTCTAGTGCACAGCAACCACATAGTCAATTTCAGTTGTTAATATATACTCAACAAATAATATGTTGCCAGATCTTTCTTTAATATATACTATATACTTAAAACAGAGGTCTTGCCTTCAAAATCAAGGTAAGACCACAGGTAGACAATGCAGTGTAGTGAATAACCCTAGGTCATTAAAAAAAAAAGTGAAATAAAGGAATAACAGTAAATAGCATAGGAATCTAGGGAAGAAAGGTCAGGAGGGTACGCCCCTCTCAGACTTCCTATTTCATTTGACCCCCATTACGATTCCGTGATGGAGCCCGGGAAGTGAAGAATGCATTTGACAGAGTGAAAAACCGGAGGCACTGACAGGTCCCAGCTCCATTTCAGCGGCTGTGAAATAAAATGATGGATTAAGAAAATTCTGAAGTTTCTTTCAAGGCTGCAATTTTATTATTCTTTGACTTTCCTAAAGTAAGCCTGCTTGTTACTATGAGATTTGATACCAGAACTCACATTTCTTGTTTCTCAGCCCAGGACATTGTGCCGAGGCCAGAAGTGCCTGGGAAGTGGGAAAACCTTGCTTCAAAGGAAAAGGAAAATTTCAGGCGTGCAGAAATAGCCTTCTTTCTCTATTGGCATCATTTTCACATGGGCTTAAAATCCCACTACAATGGCCCTGGCAATGGGTGTTCCAGCGTGCTCATGCCTAAATAATAATTTCCATTTTTAGACATCAAAGTACGTTCACTCCGTCATAATTACAATCACTTCCTATGAACTTACTAATGTTTATTCAGGTCTCTTTCAGTCTCCTCCACACTCAAGCTTTCCTCCATGCCAAAAGAAACAAACTTTTTACCTCTTGGTCTTACCTCCTTGCTTTTCAGTTGTTTACTACTTTACTAAAATAAGTCAATCCTGCTTTTAAAAATAAATAAAGTTGAAGTTGTACTCCTCTGTCAAAAGATGAAATAGACACCCTAGCAAAAGAGCTAATTACACACTTAGAGTACTAACAGTGGAAACTAAGTAGTTGTATTTGTGGGTGTCTCCGTGTATTTATGAACGTACACTCTGCCTCTGGTTTACTTTATGGTTGACTTCTTTAGACTCCAATTTCATCTGAAGTCCAAAGTGACCTCAGCTCCCCAAAGACCTTGGGGCCTTATTTTGTTTCAAGAGACAATGCCATAGCAATGTCATGTTTGCCTGGTTACAAAGACTTCCACAGAGGCCAAAATATTCCTGGCAAGGATAAGCAGGCCAATTTGAAATAACTATAACATCTCTGTTATTTGGTTCTGACTGCTTTTATTTAATGAATCTGTGAAGGATGTATAATAGGAAATCCCTATTACATGATTAAGGGGACATATACTTGACTAACTTTTTTTTAATGGATAAATTACATTTGCATTAAAGGTAAATAATTGCTTTTGAGTGTGCTAAGTTAACATTTTAAAAAATCTACCACTTTATTATTATATTCATTAGATTATAAGCATCTTCAAGTGTGTAGGTTGTTCTTGTTGCCCTCATCTTGCCCCTAGAGTAGAAGGTACAGAAGGGATGCTACCTGATACATATAAACATTAAGAAAAATATGACATATTATAACAGATACTATACAGTGGAAAAATTAGAGGCCTTGGAAATATTTGTAAGATAGAGTTTCTTTAAATTAAAAACTGCAACCTGACCAAGTCATCAATTTCCTCCTATGTAAAGTGGTGATAATAAGAACATCCTCAAAGTCTTAGTGTGAAGATTAAATGTAATTATGCCTGGATGTGCCTAGCATAGCACTTGGCATATAATAAGTGATCAATGAAGTTTACTAAATCTTAACTCATTGAATTTAAAAGAACATACTGGAGAATGGTCATGAGAAGTTTCTTGGAGGATAAAAGTATTGAAAAACAGCCCTGGCCGGTTTGGCTCAGCGATTGGAGCTTCGGCCCACAGACCAGAGAGGCCCGGGTTTGGGCACATACCTTGGTTGCAGTTTCTCCCCGGCCCCAGTTCGGGTCATGTGGGTGGCAACCACTTGGTGTGTCTCTCTCACATCGATGATTCTCTCTCTCTCTTCCTCCCTCTGTCCCTCCTGCTCTATCTGAAGATGAATGCAAAAATGTCCTCAGGTGAGGATAAAAAAAAAATTATTGAAAAACAATTAAAATAACTGAGGGAGAATGTAGTTTTGTACTTGGGATAAAGGACACTAGCAACGTCTCAGAGACAGGTGAGGCCTGAAGGAAGAAGAGGGGACGCTTGGCAGGAATGAAAAGTGTGGCTAGATGAGGGGCTACAGATATTTTAAGAGTGCTGATGAAAGTTTGTGCTTGGTGGAGCCATTTTCTGTAAAACAGATTAATAAAGTGATATTTACAAACATATATAGATGCTATTAATTAAACCAAGATAAAATTTAAAGTATTTCTGAATTCATGGTAGCTTTATTATCATTATATATTTTTTATCAAAGGATACTAAAAAGTAAAACTGCTATATATACAAGGATCCATATTTTGAAATTCAAGAAGGGTTGTAGTATTGGGTTGGAAATCACCTGTTCAGATTGATAGCAACTGACTGAGGGACTAGAAAACCTAAGATAAGACCTGCCACACCCAAGAAACTCCTTGGTTCAAGCTAGACATTCTACGTGTTCCCCAATAAACCTATCAGCATCCTTTCATAGTAGCATGCATATGTATATATTACGTTTAAAAAGTTCCCCTACTAAGGATGTGAAAATGGTGTCACATTAATTACTAAAAAATGTAGCAGCCACAGGTGAAACTGAGGCCAAAATAGACAGACGGTGGCATGAAACATTAAAAGAGAGAGAGAGAGAAAATAGATGTTGAAAAGTCCAAAGTTCTTCAAAAAAAGAGGATTCTTTGGGTCTCTGCCTCCCACAGGCACCCCAACTGGGGACTGAACCTGAAACTGGGCATGAGCCCTGACTGGGAAGTGATCCGTCAGCTTTTGGTGCACAGGACAACGCTCAACCAACGGAGCCACACCAGCCAGGGCCACAATAAGATCTCTTTACCACCAATGCTTCAGAAAAAAATTTGATGTATCAGAACAGCTTTATATGATAGTGTTGCAAAAATAATGGATGGAGGAAAAAAAAAAAAGAAAAGTAAGGCCTTCCTCACATTCACCCCTCTGCTGAAACCCAGCATGACTTTGAGAAGTCTCTGCCCACGTATTCCAGGCAGGGGCCGGCAGCGAAGAGTCTTTCCCTTGGTGGAGTTGGGAGAGGTTAGGAGAAGCAGGCAATGCAGTGAAGCATCTTCCAGGACCCGAGAGACAAAGTCTTCCTCCTCCTAAAACGCTGGTGAAGTGAACCTCCAAGAGTGTTTGTGGTGGGAGGCTGATGCTTGCTTTATATCTGCTAATCAGAAGGGAAAATTCCCTATAGAAAGTTAGGAAAGATGTGCTGGGAGGAAGGGCTAGATATTTGAGAAAAGTGGAAAAGTGTGCAATAGGTGAGAATGGTAGAGAATTGATGAGGAAAATAGGCAGTATTGAAAGTTCAGGTGAGAGGGGTTAGTTAGCCCACTGTATTTTTTTTAAATACTTAATTTATTAAATTTTTTATTATAGATGTCCCTCCTTTTTCCCCCTTTGACACCCTTCTCCCCACCCCACCCCCACCTGTGTCCATTGGTTATGCATATATGCATATAGGTTCTTCTCTTGTTGCCCACCCCCCTAGGTTTCTCAGTCTGTTCCCTATTTCCATGTCTCTGGATCTATTTTGTTCATTATATTCCACAAATAAGTGAGAGCATATGATGTTTGTCTTTCTCTGATTGGCTTATTTTGCTTAGCATAATACTCTCCAGGTCCCTTCATGTCATCTCAAAGGGTAAGGGATCCTTCTTTCTTATAGCTGCATAGTATTCCATTATGTAAAGGTACCACAGCTTTTTTGTCAATTCATCTACTGATGGGCACTTGGGCTCTATCCAGATGTTAGCTATTGTAAATAGCACTGCTATGATCATAGGGGTGCATATGTTCTTTCTGATTGCTATTTCTGCTTCTTAGGATATATTCTTAGAAGTGGAATCACTAGGTCAAATGGCAATTCCTTTTTTATTTTTTGAGGAAACTCCATACTGTTTTCCGTAGTGGCTGCACCAGTCTGCATTCTTACCAGCAGTGTACTAGAGTTCCCTTTTCTCCATATCCTCGCCAGTGCTTGTTGTTTGATGATTTGTTGATGGCAGCCATTCTGGCAGGTGTGAGGTGATACTTCTTAGTTGTTTCAATTTGTATCTCTGATGATTAGTGACGTTGAGCATTTTTTATATGTCTCTTGGCCATTTGTATGTCCTCACTGTGTTGTCTTACTTTCTCCAGTAGATCATCTAAAGATTTAGAGACAGGCAACAAGGGAGTTCATCCAGCGTTGATGTTTGGCCTGGCAGGTACAATAGAAAAACAAGGTAAGAAAGTGAAAGGCATTAGAAAGAAATAGGGGAGAAGTGATGAACCACAAAATATCAATCAGGAAAGAAAGGAATGAAGACAAACCAGGAGCTGGGAGGGAGATAAAAGTAGAGGAATCTGTAAATTGGAGGTCTCAGTGAAAACACAGAAGAGTTACGTTCAGAGTCTGAGGTGTGAAAATATTTTTAGAGCTGGAGCAATTCCAGGTGATGACAAGTTCCAGGGTGTGTCTATGGAAATGGTTGGCTAAAGTAGAGAAGTCATTGGAAATAAATTTATCAAGAAAATAAATATTCATAATCCCAAACATGAATATGATGTCATCCTTAAAAATGAGTGGATGGAAAAAAGTGAGGGTGCCAAAGTCTTCAATGAATCAAGAGCAGTAATGAAGAGAGGCCAGTAGTTGACAGCAAGCAGACGGTGTGAAATAATATTGCTAAATAGAACCATCTCCACAGGGGCAGGGAAATTTTTTTATAAGAGGGTGGAAGAAATTGACATTGTGGAACAAACATCTTTACTAATAGAAACCACAGAATCGGTGAAGCTGGGTTGGTACTTAAAATTTTTTCTTTTAGAACATTTTAAATAGAAAGTGAAATTAACATCTTGCAAATGATATGTATATTTTCTTTAAGTCATGTTTTCTGCCCCTTAGTTTAACATAGTTTTATGTTCTCCATGGATGTGCTCTGTGCCTGGTACAATAGCTTACTTGTTTGTTCAGTTCTGTAATATATTATGACAGAGCATATGATGTACCACACCCAGATCCTTGTGACTCACAATTTCTAGTAAAGATTGAGAGACATTTAATCACTCACCTACAGTTAAGTGATCTGAGGTTTTATTATTAAAAGCCCATGAGATGATGGTTACTACGTAGGAAACCTCCGAAACAGAGCTAATAAAAGGAGAGTTGAACCAATTTTCTGCCCTTGACAGCTTCACTTATTTATCAACTTGTTCATGTTTATTGAAAATATCTTTTATGTCATGCACTGCAAGATAGAGAAAGTTAATTTCTAGAGACATAAAGGTGATTAATTTCTAATCTTTGTCCTTGAGAGGCCATGGTCTAGTGACATAAACAAATAATTACAGATCTTTGTTAACGGTTGTAATAGAATACTATACAAAGAGTTATGAAGGTCTGTGTGGGAAGGCTGCAGAGAACTTCGTGAAGCTGACAATAGTCAACCTGCATTACGAGTAAGAGAATCTTAGGTAAAGGGCCCAGCAGTTGAAATGAAAAAGAGCACAGCACATAGGAAAGAAGAGCTAGTTCAGCTAGGCTTTAACATAGGGTACATGGAGGGGAAAAGCAAGAGATATCAACGGGAAGGTATAGAGGGAGTAGGTCCTCAAGGGCCTTCCTTGATTGTCATGCTAAGGAGTTTGGATTTTAATCTATAGAAAGTCAAGACTATATAGGCTGGGTTTAATATTTAAATAAATATTTTTAGATGGTAACATGAATTCAGAATAGAGTTGAGGTGAGGGTAAGGGAAACACAAGGCTAGAAGATAACTTAAAAGATTTATTACAAAGGAAAAACTTGTGCCAAAGAAAAAGAAAGAAAGAAAATAGATGTTTAGAAGGTAGAATTCATCAGACTTGATGAATGAAATGTACATGGGAAATGAGAGAAAAGTAGAGAAATTCTAGAATGACCTCAAGGATCTGACCCAAACGTAGTTGGTGTCTTGTAGTGCCATTAATTGTGATTAGAAACACTGGAAGAGATGGAATTTTGGTTGGAGGAGGAAGAAGAAGAGGTTACCGTTGCTAGTTAGGGAGAGAGATGAACATATCACTTTTACAGGATGGATTTGAGATGGCTCTGAGAACTCGCAGCAGTGGTCTCTGTTAAGTAGATGGCCATGTGAGTCTGAAACTCAGGAGACAGTTCAGACTGAAAGCATAATTTGAAAGTTTCTCCAAGGCTCTGAAAACAGATCTTAGATAGAGGGCACAGAGCTCAGATGCTCAGCCTGAAAGGCCTCAGGTGACCTTCAGAGCATCCATGAAGCAGACACAAATGAAATTATTTTTTTTCCTTTAACTTCTTTCCTGCTACTCTGAAAATTATCTTTTTGAAGAAAAAGGAAAAAAAAAAAAAAAAAAAAAAACAGCAGCAAGTATTGTTCCCTTACCAACATAAGTAGCTTAGAAGTGGATGCTACTATAGAGTCAGGTAATGTACAATCATCACTGGATGAAAGAGAGTGGAGTGGTGGAGAGCAGCTGCCGTCCAGAGGAAGCAGGTCCTGCACCACTCCCAGTGACTTGTTAGCCTGGGAAGGCACAGTCCCAGTGTTGCCTAATCTTCCGATATGTCAAAAAGTACCATAAATATGGTGTTTTATGGAAATTTTTCAGATTTCATAAACTCTGTACCTAAATTTATTTATTCAAAAAATGTGAGTACCTACCATGTGCCAGGCACTATTCTATGACTTGGAGAATCCTGGGAAATGAAGTCAGAGAAGTAAGGGAGAAAAGGATCCTACAGGATCTGTGGCCATGGTGAGGGTCTGCTATTTTCCTGGGTGAGATAGAAAGTCAAAGTATGTTTGAGCTGAGGAGTGACACTGTGCTTGTTATGTCGAGAATACACTTCTACAGAGTAAGGGCAGAAATTAAGAGAACTTAAAGGAAGCTACTGCAATAGCCTAGGCTAGAAATGATGGTTACCTAGACAAGATGGGTAGAGATGGAGGTAGGGAGACAGAGTCAGATTTGAAATGTATATTGGAGGTAGAGAAAAGAGAATTTGCTGATAGATTCTATGCAGGGTGTGAGATAAATTGAGGCATTGAATAAGACTCCCAGGGTTTTTGGCTTGACCTGGAAGGATGGATTGTCATTAACCAAGATGGGAAATCTCTGATCTTGGGATGGGGTGAAAAGTAGGAGCTCAGTTTTTCACATGCTAGATTTGAAATGCCAATGACATCTCCAAGTGGAGTTCTCAATCAGGCAATTGGATATATATGTTTAGAATTCAGGGACATGATCCAGCCTGGACATATAATCTGTGAAACCATAGCATTTAGACTAGATGTTATTGGGGAAGTAAGAGTTGATAGAGAAGAGAACAAGTCAAAGGACTGAGGATGAAAGCACTGTATTTAGAATTTGGGGAGATGAGGAGGAGCCAGCAAAGCCAACTGAGAAGACATAACCAATGAACTAGAAAAACCAGAAGAATGTGGCATTCAAGAGAAAAAAGTGCTTTAAGAGGAAGAAAGTTGTCACCTGGGACATATGCTGTTGCTAGTCCCAAGAAATGACCATTTAGCAACATGAGGATCATTAATGACCTAGATAAGAGCAGTTTTAGTAGAGTGAGGAGGTGGTGGTGGCAGAAGCTTAATTGGATAGGTTCAAGAAGGAGGAGAAAAATTAGATGCTGTAAGTGTTCACAAATCTTTTTACAAGTGCGAAGGAAAGTAAAAAATGAATGGGGCAGTGGCTGAAGCAAGAAGTGGGTCAAGAGAGGACTTTTGTTTTTTTGAAGATCAGAGGAATTACAGAATGTGTGTATGTTTATAGGAAAGATCCGAGAGAGAAAAAAAAAACTGATGATGCAGAAGCAAGTGGGGACAATTATTGGAAGAATGTCCTAGAGCAGGAGAGGTAGGGTGGTTCCAGGGCCCAAGGAGGAGAGTTGGAGTGTCCACAAAGAATGCACACCAAGTTCTGGGTCAGAATGCAGGCTGGCAGGTTGCAACTTGTACACACTATACCTGTTCATCCTGAAAATACACTAGACATTGTGGGTCCTTCAAAGGCTTCCTTTGGAAACACTACCAATATTCAGATTTTCCTCAGTGTAAACATTGCCAAACTAAAGTTGCTGACTCATAATCAGTGGGACTTTCAAGGAAACACGTGTTATAGAAATGGTCATTGGATTTGGTTTGGAAGGAAGAAATAAAGATAAACCCTAAATTGACTTCAAATTGTATCATCCACACAAGAACTGCTTCTATTTCTTTTTAAAAGTTTAGTATGAGCCCATGAGGAATAGATAACTACATCATTTCAGCTACTAGATTGAAATTAGTGACATTTCTCAAAGAAAGTGATTTGTCTCTTAAGTACATGCTGATGTCATCACAATTGGAGCTCCATTTGGAAACTTAGACTTGCCACAAATTTGAAATAGTGGAAACTTTCTTTGCCAAGTAGCACTTCCCCTAGGAGGAAAAACATTAGTGCTCTGTGCAGAGGATTGAGCACATGAGATCCTTGACAGGCCTTCTGGATTGGCTGCTTTAGAGTACAGCTCACCACAGGCCAACATGCCCTACTACCTTGTCCACAGAAAGTACCACTATCAAATGGCCAACAATCCTAGTTTTGGGCACAAAGTAGGGGCATGATAAACAGTTGCTAAATTAATGAATAAATTTAGTTCTAATTCAGTCTACTCTCTGAAGCATTGTTACCTCCATTAGACCCTGAACTTTGAATTAGCATTTTTGTCAAGTGCTTTTATTAAGAAACATGAGTAGAACCTGAAGATTTTCTTTTATGACTCAGAAGTTAATTGGCTTTTCAGGGCACAAGTATTGATGTACTTTATTGCATTTTAGGTAATATTTTGAATAAGAAGAGTCCACTCTCCAAGCCATTTAAAAGGAAAGAGTTAATTAATTCACAGCTTGCCTTACTTGCTGGATGTTTCTGTCTTAGGAACAAAAAAGGTTTTCAACTTATACCTCTGTACTTTCTTTCTTTCTTTTTTTCCTTATCTTTGTTGTTGTAAGTATTACAGATTTCCCCTTTTCCCCCCATTGACACCCTTTTCCCCACTCCTGTCCCCCGCTGCCTTCACCACACTGTTGTCTGTGACCATTGGTTATGCATATATGCATGTAAGTTCTTTGGCTTATTTCTTCCCACCCACCATCCCCCACCTTCCCTCTGAGGTTTGTCAGTCTGTTCCCTATTCCCATGTCTCTGTATCTATTTTTTTTGTCTATTTGTTTTGTTCATTATATTCCACAAATAAGTGAGATCATGTGATATTTGTCTTTTTCTGATAGGCTTATTTCACTTAGCATAATGCTCTCCAGGTCTCTCATGCCATCTTAAAGGGTAAGAGCTCTTTCTTTATTACAGCTGCATAGTGTTCCATTGTGTTAATATACCACAGCTTTTTTATCCACTCATCTACTGATGGACTCCTGGGCTGTTTCCAGATGTTAGCTATTGTAAATAGCACTGCTATGATCATAGGGGTGCATATATTCTTTCTGATTGATGTTTCAGGCTTCTTAGGATATATTCCTAGAAGTGGAATCACTAGGTCAAATGGCAGTTCAATTTTTAATTTTTTGAGGAAACACCATATTGTTTTCCATAGTGGCTGTACCAGTCTGCATTCCCACCAGCAGTGTATCAGGGTTCCCTTTTCTCCACACCCTCACCAGCATTTGTTGTTTGATGATTTGTTGACAGCAACCATTCTGGCAGGTGTGAGGTGATACCTCATAGTCATTTTAATTTGCGTCTCTCTGATGATTAGTGACATTGAGCATTTTTTCATATGTCTCTTGGCTATTTGTATGTCCTCTTTGGAGAAATGTGTTCTCAGTTCTGCTGCCATTTTTTAAATTGGGTTGTTAGTCTTCCCTTTGTTGAGTTGTATGAGCAGTTTCTATATTTTGGAAATTAACCCCTTATCTGATGCATCATTGTCAAATATGTTCTCTCATACAATGTGTTCCCTTTTCTTTCTTTCTTTTTTTTTTTTTTTGTTTTGTTAACCCTCACCTGAGGACATTCCTCCATTGGCTTTTAGATAGAGTGGAAAGGCGGAAGAGAGAGAGAGAGAGAGAGAGAGAGAGAGAGAGAGAGAGAGAGAGAGAAACATTGATGAGAGAGAAACATTGATGAGAGAGAAACACATCAATTGGTTGCCTCCTGCACAACCCCAACTAGGGCCAGGGATCAAACCTGCAATCCAGGTATATGCCCTTGACTAGGAATCAAACCCTTGGCCTTTTGGTCCATGGGCTGATGCTCTAACCCCTGAGCCATACCAGCCAGGGCATCCCTTTTCATTTTGATGCTGGTTTCTTTTTCTGTGCAGAAGCTTTTTAGTTTGATGTAGTCCCATTTATTATTTTTTTCCTTTGTTTCTCTTGTCCTAGGCAATGTATCAGTGAAAATTGTGCTTTGTATGATGTCTGCAATTTCCTGCCTACATTTTCTTCTAGAATTTTCATGTTTCATGACTTACATTTGTCTTTTATTGATTTTGAGTTTATTCTTGCATATAGTGTAAGTTGGTAGTCTAGTTTCTTTTTTTTGCATGTACCTGTCTAATTTTCCCAGCACCAATTATCAAAGAGACTGTCTTTACTCCATTGTATGCTCTTGCCTCCTTTGCCAAATATTAACTGAGCATAATGTCTTGAGTCGATTTCTGGGTTCTCTGTTCTGTTCCATTGATTGGAGCACTTAATCCATTTACATTTAAGATTATTATTGATAGGTACTTTTTTGTTGCCATTTTTATTCTTTATGCCTGTGTTCCTCTCTCTCTCTTCTTCTTCTTCTTTTTCTTCTTACCCTTTAGTGTTTCTTGCAATGTTGATTTGGTGGTAATAAACTCCGTTAGCCTTTTTTGGTCTGTGAAGCTCTTATTCACCTTCAATTTTGAATGATAGCCTTGCTGGATAGAGTAATCTTAGATTTAGTTCTTCGCTTTTCATTACTTTGTATACTTCATGCCAATCCCTTCTGGCCTAAAGTTTTTCTACTGAGAAATCAGCTGATAGTCTAATGGGGGCTCCCTTGTAGATAACTTTTTGTCTCTCTCTGTCTTGCTGCCTTTAAGATTCTTTCTTTTTTAATTTTTTTTTTTGTGCCACTTTAATTATGATGTGTCTAGGTATGGTCTTTTTGGTTTCATCTTGAGTGGGACTCTCTGTGTTTCCTGTACTTATGTCACTTTTTCCTTCACCAGGTTAGGGAAGTTTTCTGTCATTATTTCTTCAAACTAGTTCTCTATACCTTTCTCTGATTCTTTTCCTTCTGGTACCCTTATGATGCAAATGTTGTTATGTTTCATATTGTCCTAAAGCTCCATCAAGCTCTACTCATGCTTTTTAATTTTTTGTTCCATTCATTGCTCAATTGGGTGTTTTTTTCTAACCTATGTTCTATCTCACTGATTTGGTCTTTAGTATCATGGTGGGTGGCTATGGAGAGTCGGGCTGCATGGCATGAGAGTGGTGCAGGGGCCTTGGGGTTATCTGAGGGCACTGTGAAGAAGAGGTGGAAGGCTGGATATGGGTGGCTGGCTGGAATGGGTTGAGCCCCAGGTTCCATCCAAGCACTGTTGAAGTAGGAAACCATGGCAATTCTCCACAAAGACTGTCTAAAATAACTTTTTTTTTTAAACAACCATGACTGCTATTATTTAGTTGGCAGTAAATGCACACCAAGCATTGTTCCAAGTACTTTTGTTATGCTTTCTCACTTAATTCTATGAGATAGATATATACTATTATTTTCTCTGTTTTATAGATGAGGCAACTAAGGCCCGACAAAATGAAGTAACTTGTCCAGGTCATGGAGCTAATAAGAGATGGAGCCAGGATTCAAACCTGGGCAGAAGACTTGAGAGTCAGTTCTGTTTCACACTTTGACAAATTACTTTATAATCTAGTTGAGGGGAAGAACAAGCAGAAATAAATAACCTTATAACACGTAAAAAAGAGTTTAACAGTGCTAGAAGAGATGTCATAAACAAATGCAAACATAATTTAGGGACAATGAGTGTATGACTGTAGGAGCTCAGAAGAGAGTGAGAACCCCTCAGGTTGATAGTCAAGAAAAAATTTACAGCACTCCTTCCTTATCCGAGGGTGATATTTTCCAAGATCCCAGTGGACGCCTGAAACCACAGATAATACCAAACTCTCCATATATTACTTTTTTTCTTATACATACATACCTATGATAAAGTTTAATTTATAAATTAAGCACAGTAAAAGATTAAGAACAACTAATAATAAAATAGAACAATTATAACAACATACTTTAATAAGTTATGTTAATGAGGTCTCTCTCTCAAAATCTCTCACTGTACTGTACCCACCTTTCTTTTTATGATGATGTGAGATGACACAATGCCTATGTGATGAGATAAAGTGAGGTGAATGATGTAGGCATTGTGATGTAGCATTAAGTTATTATAAGGGTTACTTGAACATAAGCACTGCAATACCTCGACAGTTGATCTGATACTTAAGAAGGCTACTAAGTGATGGGTGAGTAGTGTATACAGTGTGAATACACTGGACTAAAAGATGATTCACATTTTGGGCAGGATGAAAGAGAATGGCATGAGATTTCATCATGCTACTCAAAATGGCAGGCAATTTAGAATTTATGAATTGTTTATTTGTAGAATTTTCCATTTAATATTTTTGGGTGGTAGTGGACGCCAGGTAACTGAAACTGCAGAAAGTGAAACCTCAGATAAAACTTGGACCATGCTAGGTGGGGAGGGGATTCCTTCTGAGTGAGTCAAAATGCGGAGGTGGTAAACCATATGCCAGAGGTCAGCAAGGAAAGCAAATTAACCCAGGCACAGCCAATTTTGTTTATCCACAAATAAGACCAGTGAGAGGCAAGGCAAGAAACATCTAATGTCAGATTATAAAGGGCCACAATGGCAGAGTAGGAAGACTGGTTTATCCTGTGAAACAGTAAGTCATTGATGAGCATGTGGGAGCTTAACATAATCAGATGACAGGAGAAGAAGATGTGGGAAGGACAGGTAAGGGCTTATTGTCACAGTCTGGATGAGAGTTATTAAGATCTAGACTGGGATTAGAGTGGAAAGAAAGGGCTGAATTCTGGATGGAAAGCATCACTAAGACTTAGAAAAAATAAAGGTTGGATTTTGTCTTCTGTACCAAGGAGAAAGATTTTCAAATACGAAAGGATGGAACAGATGTGATTAAAATGGAATTAAATTGCAAGTAGTTCAAGTAGAATATCTGGTGTTGTTTTTTTTAAGTTTAAATCACTAGATTTAAACAAGTTATAACCCAGAATAATCAATATTTAGCAATTATGACAAATCAGCTGATAGGATTTATTTTAAAATGAAATAAAGATTTCTAGGATGAATAGTAATATATGCTTGATATGGGAAATGAATAAAAATAGAAAGGAGAAAAAAATCAGTAAGCTTACTTCACCCCACCCCAGATTTAGTTAACATTTTGGTTTATTTTTTTCAATCTCTTTTAAGTATAACTTTGTTTCCATGTTAATATATGTATCTTATGTATAGAATTTATAATTTTCATCTTGCTTGAATAATTAATATGTTAATAAAATACTTCATATCCATTATAAATTCATTCATATACATGACTCTTAATAATTGCACAGTATTTAATACTATGAGTATATATACTAAAAGGTATTGAACCAAATATAGTTGGATATTAAGCACATTCTAAATTTTCTTTTTACATGAATGTAATATTTTTTTTTTTTGCTTACATCCTTTTTCTATATTGTGGATTATCTCTTTAAGCTATTTTTCCAGATAAAACTCTTTAAGAGAAACAACAGAATATGAAATAAGTAGTCAGTTTAAGCATACCTTTTTTAAGTGGGATGAAACAGTTCAATTGCAAAACCTTGGTGAGGCAAAAAAAAAGACCTTTTTTTAACCACACTGCTGTCCCGAAGGACAACTGATCATGACACATGGGAAATAACCATAGCATAAAAAAAAAACATCTAAGGAGGCACAAGTAAGGTTTGATAATTAACATCAGAAGCACAGCACAATTATATCTATATTTGTGTCATTATATTGCCTTTAAATGTATTTATATGTATTTCTATTTAAGTTAATTGGGAAGATGAACATAGCGTATTCTGAAGTATAGGTATAATTATTCTCTTAATTCGTCATGTTGTTTAAATTTCTGAATTAATGGAAACAGTAGACATTATTAAAAAGAGATGTTTGAGCCAGTTAATACTGACTGACAGGGTAAAATTCTGGTGCTTAGAGTGAGCAGATGAGATACACAACACCCTTTAAAACAGTGGTTCTCAACCTTCCTAATGCCGCGACCCTTTAATACAGTTCCTCATGTTGTGGTGACCCCCAACCATAAAATTATTTTCATTGCTACTTCATAATTGTAATTTTGCTACTATTATGAATCGCCATTGGAAATATGTGTTTTCCGATGGTCTTAGGCAACCCCTGTGAAAGGGTCGTTCCACCCCCAAAGGGGTCGCGACCCACAGGCTGAGAACCGCTGTTTAAAACATGGTACCTGCAGGGGTTGACTACTGATTTTGCAGTTGACTGTGGAGTGGGAGTGGTGTCGTGAACTAAGCACGAAATCTGCAGTCAGATGATTTGTGTTTACGTTTCACCCTGATCATTACCAGATGTATGATTTGAAACCAGTTAGGTAATCTTTGAAATTCATTACATCTACCTCACAGAGTGAATCTGAGGATTACTCAAGATGTAAGTGAAAAACGCCCCAGAGAAATGAAAGCCCACACACATCTAAATTGTTGCTTCTGTCATCACTTCTGTCCTTCACATTATCCTGGCAGAAGATTTATGGGGATTCACTGAGCAGAGGAGAGACCATTGCAGGAGAACCAGAAACCCTCCTCACTAGCTCTGACACCATACCACCAGCTCCTCAGATGGAGCATTAGGAGCAGGTTGGGGTCAAAACTGTGTGGATTATGGAATCTCCTTTGTATTCATTGGTGGGAAGTGGCACTGGAAGTTCCCACGGATATCCTGGTAATGGTGAGCACCCTTACTTGATGCTGTGCCTCTCCCAAAAGGGTAAAACAATCAGGGTTATGCTATCCAAATTAAAAGGCTTTTCCGACATGCTTTCATAATTGTCTTTGTCATGTTGTCGATTTTTCTCATTTATATCTAACAACTCCGCTTTTTGAAAGTCAGCAAAGTCCACTAATGTTGTTCCTTAGAGGCTAAGATTACTTCACAAGCCAGGTTAACTCTACTTAAAACTGATTACTAAATTGTGCAACAAAAAGAGAAAAGGCATATCTGTGTGATCCTTGATATAATGACCTGTTTGGTGTTCTGTTGCTATAGCACTGACTCCAGAACTGAAGCCTTTGATCTCATTTTATGGTTTTTAATCAACTTTATTAAGGTGTCGTTTAAATAAAACAAATGGAAATATTTCAAGTAGTCAGTGTGATGGTCTTTGACAAATGTATACACCATGTAATCACCATCCCAATCAATATATAGAACACTTTTTTTGCCCCCAAAACTTGCCTCAAAAGTTCCCTCTTTCCCTTTTACAGTCAGTCCTCCTACCCCTTTGCATTCCCCACTCTCCACAGTCACTAACTGGATTTCCATCACCATAAATTGGTTTTCTATGTTCTAGAATGTCCTATAAATGAAATGATATAGCTTGAACTCTTATGTATTGAGCTTCTCTTGCTCAGCATGTTTTAGGGATTTGTCCATGTTGTGTGTATCACTAATTTGTTCCTTTTTAGTGCTCAATAGTTGCATAGAGGTACCGCCATTTATGTACCCCCATTTAGCTATTGATGGGCATTTGAATTGTTTTCAGTTGCAGGTTTTATGAATAAAGCTGCAATGAATGTTTATGGATAAGTCTTTTGTAAATATATTTTATTTTCCTTGGGTCAATACTTAGAAATTAATTTGTTGGGTTATAAAGTATCTATTTAACTTTGTAATACGTTACTGGAGTATTTTCCAAAGTGAATGTTCCTTTACATTCTCACAAGCAAGGTAAAGGAGTTCTATATCCAATTATTCCATATCCTTACCAATGCCTAGATTTTTTTCAGTAGTTTAAAATTTTAGTTGTCTAGTGGGTGGTTAGTTGCATCTCATTGTGCTTTTGATTTGCATATCCCTGATAAATAATGATGTCTAGCATTTTCCCCCCTGTGCTTATTTTTGCCATTCCAATGTCTCCTTGCATTATATTTCTTTAAGTAATGAAGCCATCAGTGGCGAGGCACCCAGGTGTGGGTGAGTAAGACCATTCTTTGAAGTTAGACAGGTTTTAAGTAGCGTGAAAGATGATGAATATGAAAATACACTCACTTTCATATATTTCCCAGATAACCTCAAAATCATATTATATAGGTCTTTTATTCTGGAAAATTCTTTCCTCTCTTTTCCTACTTATTGAAGTTCTAATCTGGCATAGAGATCAGTGAAGGTTTACCTAAACTATGAATTAAGAGAGAGAAATGCCAAAGGTTGAAATGATGTTTGCAGTCACTTCTTTAATATATCTACAGTACTGACCGAATAAGTTAATAAATTCCATGATCATAAAGAAGATAGACTGGTAAATTTAATTTAGCAAACATTTATTCAGTGTCTACCTTGGGTGAGGTATTGCACTGGGGAGTAAAAGATACATAGATAAATGAAATATTATGCTTGCCCTTAATAAATTCAATACCTGAGATTTAGACTTCTGTTTCAGTCAGACCATACATGGTGGAATGGACTAAGAAAAGACCAAGAAAGAGATCATAAGCATTTAGAAACACGAGGATTGATGTTCAGGAGGAGGGAAGAAGGACATTAGAGAAGTCTTAGAAGAGGTGGTAACAGATGGGACCTTGAGGAAAGAATAGCGTTTTCAATATTAATTGCAGTTATTGCTTGTTTAAGGTAAATCGCCTTCTTTATAGTAGACTATTTAGATTTATATGAGAAAGTGTAATTTACCCTAGGGAGATGCTTAACATTAGGTGAATAATTTATTTGACAACTGAAAGAAAAATGGTAGGAAAATATTTACCCACTAATGGATAATATCAAGGAAACATTTAGCTTTAATTACGCACCAACAAATACAAGGTAACACGTGTAGTGGAAGGAGCATAATTTCAGACTTACTCAGACTTGGGTTCAAATCTTAGCTTTGCCATCAGTATGCTCTGGTCCAATTATTTTCCCCTCTGAACCTCTGTTTCATCATATGGAAATGGATGTAATAAAAGTTTATTCATTGCATTGCTGTGATGGTTAAGCACTGAGGTTAGGTCTCAAACTAAGAGTAGCACCTGCTATGTGATTCTTAAATTTAAATTTCTTTCTCTTTCCTCACCCTCGTGCAATTCTAATGAGCTCAGATTGTAATCCTGCTCCTTAATCAGCAAAATTATAAATCAAGGCAAACAAAATGCAGATGGGACTACAGTGGAGGTAGGGAAAAAAGCCAATGTTTAAAAAAAAAATCTGGATCTTTGCAAATGACCTAATCTTTGACCCCAAAAAATTATATTGGGTGGGGAAGGAATAACTGAATGACTCAACACTATTACCATTTTCTCTGGAAATTTTATATTTCTTTTATAGATTTTTTTTTTCAGATCCCATGTCATGACATGTCTTTTTATAACATGAAAAGTAGCTAAGTCCTGGTATATGAAGTATTCATTCATGTCAGTCATTACCATCAATTATTGCTAATATTTATTGAATATTTGCTGTGGGTCAAGCAACATAACAAATGCTTTATATACATTATCTCATTTATCCTTCACAAAAACTCTGAGGTAGGTAATGTTACCACACCTGTTTTATAAATGTGAAATTCGTGCCACAGAGCAGTTGCATACCAGGCTGCGCAGAAAGTAAGGGAGGGATGGAGTTTGTACGTGAGCCTAAGTCAGTTTGACTGCCAAACCCTCCCACTCAGGCTCTGGGCTATGCTGTCTCCCATCACACACTCTCACACACTCACACACACACAACACTCACATACACACGCACTCACAGTCACACACTAATACACACTCACATATACATACACTCACACACACACTCACACACTCACACACACACATACACCACACAACTTTTCTGGCTCCTGCCTCTTCCTCTGCTTCAGTGAGAATTCACTGCTGTCTCAGAAAATTCAGGTTTGGCAAAGAAATGTTCACTTAGGCGAGTCAAATATTACACTTCCATTTGGCTGCTGAGCCTTTCCTTATAAACACAGGGAGGCTAGAAGCAGGGAAGGATGCCATCATGTCAGTTTAAACTGTCACATGGTGTCAGGTCACTTTTTCTAGGTACTGCTAAATGTGCACCTAGTGAAAAAAAAGAAAAACATACTATATTTGGTGTATGTCTTGATTAGTGAGTTCCTGGAGAATAAACTTCCTTTATAAGAAATAGGAGATCACTTTATAAATTATATAAATGTCTACCCACTATGCTGTACAACTGAAACTAAATAATGTTGGATGTCAACTATAATTGAAAGAGAAAACAATGATTCAAATCTGCTGATTTGTTTTCATTTATTTTTAGAAAATTCACCAGTTGTTCTGCAAAGCACAACTGCCCTCCTTTGCAGCTGCATGGCAAAATACCTCAATTAGTTTTTGTTTACCCTGGCCACTTTAAGATTAGTTGAAAATAATTCTTGACTGAGTTATGAATGAAATAGACTGAATCCTTAGACCTGAGGAACTGACAGGCATAGGGAGGACTTTGTAAGCATACTGGGTCTGATATTGGGAGCAGGGGGCTCTTCTGGAGGAGATGATACCAGACAGTGTAGCAGAGGGGTTAAGATCCTAAGCCCCAGCTCACCCCTCACAAGCCACATGGTGGGGGCTGGTTACTTAGTTTCCCTAAACAACAGTTGCCTCACTTACCGGGAGGGTGATACTATTTGGCTCACAGTTCTGTATCCAGGGGCTTACAAAAAATTACATTATCCTCTCTTCTTTCTACCACCTTCTCCTTCCCTTTCATTGTTTGTACTCTAATTTGGGGGTCCTCAAGGCTCACCCCTTTGGCTTCTTGGAGTTTCTATTTAACTCTCTCCCTTGGTTACCTCGCTTTCAGCCATATCTCATCCATGCCCCAGCTCAATCTCTCCTACATTTTCATCTCATGCTGCACATCTCCACACAGACACCCTGCCGAGGCATTTTGAATCAAAAACTGTGCCGCCCGAATTTGTTATTTCTTCCCTACATTTCAAAATAGGGCCTCTAGTCTCACACATACCAAACCTCTGAGTCATCTTTACCACTTATTTTTCTTGTTCCTTATCTAATCAGTCACCAAATTCTGTAGGTTCTTCCATTGACAGCTCTTTGGTAAGAACAGACACGCAAACACAAATGACTATAAAAATTTTGTCGGTGTTTTTTAGAGTAACAAGACTGTTTCCTTAATAGAGATCTATTAATTTAGAAACTACAATTAAAGACATTTCGGGGTCTTTGCTTGCTGAGCACTCCTTTTGCAGAATCTTGTACACAGCTCCCAAAACAACCTTGTACTTGCTGCTAAAATCTTCGTCAGTCCTCCAATGCTTCTGAATAGTGTAAAATGCATTGTGTTTAAGGCTCTCGCAAATATCTTGCCAGCCTACCTCTCAGCCTCTTCCTCCATTACTCATGTTAAATCCTCCGTGCTCAGCCTGAGATAATTCCTTTCCATTCTTGGAATCAACTAACATTTTTCTCTGACCCCAAACCTTTGACATACCATTCTTATATCTTTTCATATTTTCCCCTTTTTGTATTGACATATTTGTAATTATTTAGCCAAATCACTAGGCTGACCCCCCCCCCCCCCGCCCTACATTGGTTGAGGCATTCCCATAGCATTTATCACATAAAGCCTCCCTGTTAGATTTTATTAAATTAAATTCCCTGACCCAATGACCCAATTCCCACATGGCCGAGGGTGGTTCCCCCAACACCAACAAACAGTTCTCAGAACTTTGACACTATTTACCCAGAGCCAGCATTATATCACACAGGTTAAGGATCTGGTCCTACAAGACCTCCACATACCAACAATTTTTGCACACCAGCAGGGTGTCCAAGAAGTCAACTCAATTCTGACACTATCTACCTAGAGACAGAGATAAAATCAAAGTCCACAGGTTAAGGGTTCAGTCCTACAAGACTGCCCTTCCCTCCCACCAAAAACACACTTCAGATGACAGCAGCAAGCCCAGGCTTTCTGTGCTCCTGAGCCACTGGCTACAGACTGGAGGTTCCAACAAACCTCTCCATTTCAGAATGCCAATAGCAAGTCCAGGTTGTTACTCGTGCTTCTAATCAACTGGCTTTAAATTAGAGGTTCCCACGACCCCCTCTGTGGTTTTGATTAATTTTCTAGAATGGGTCACAGAATTCAGAGAAATATGTTACTTATTAGATCACTGGTGGATTGTAAAAGGATATAACTGGGGAACAGCCCGATGGAAGAGATGCATAGGGTTAAAGTATGGGGCAAAGGGTGTAGCGCTTCCATGCCCTCTCCACGTGCACCACTCTCCCTGCACACCATGTGTTCACCAACCCTGAGACTTCCCAAACCCAATTCTCTTGAGTTTTTATGCCAGCTTCATTACAGTTATGATCGAATGAATCATTGGCCTTTGGTGATTAATTTAACCTCTAGTCTCTTTCTTCCCTGGAAGTCTGGGTGGGACTTAAAGCTTTAACTCTCTAATTACATGGTTGGTTCCATTGGCAACCAGCCCCCATTCCTTTATGGGGTCCAAAAGTCACCTCATTTAACATAACAAAAGACAACTTTTTCAATCCGACACAGAAAATTCCAAGAGTTTCTGAGAGCTGTGAGCCAGGAATTGTAGACAAAGACCAAATATATATGAGAAATACATTTAGTTTGTCTGAATAACCCAATATACATTTTTTATAAACACAATTTCTTATATATCACAATTAGAGATTCCTGAATACAAGGACCGGCCCTTCCTTCAAGTGCTTCTGAGTACTAGATGATCCCCAGTTTATTAAAAGCCTTTGATGTGGTAATCATTGTATGGTTCCTGAGACAGGAGTGAAAGCTGTGTTCACTATTTTCTGCCAAAATCATAGACCTATTTTCTATTATTTAAAATATCTTTTTTTTTTTTTTTTTTTTTTTTTTTACCTAAACGTATCATTTTGGAATTGGAAAGCTCTATAGAGATGATTTTAGTTGTAAACTCTTTCCTCACCAATGTGGACATGAGGAATGAGGCCCCGAGGGATAGAATGACTGGGCTTAGTTTTTGGTAAATCAAGTATGAAGACTCAGGTCGAATGTTGACACCACAAGGAGCCTGGTTTCTAAATCAGTCTCCCAAAATGCCTAATTCAGTGTCCTTTATGTAGAAGATAGCTTTGCTGACTGCTATAAAAAGAATGCAGTGTGGTAGAGTAAAAGAGGTAAGTAAGTATAGGTTTGGAATCAAGCAAATTAAATTTAGATTCTGGCCTGGTCACTTAATTAGCTGCACAAATTTTGGTTAATTACTTAACTTCTCAGCTGTTTTCCTCATCTATGAAATGTGGACAGTTATCTCCAGTTCATGAAGTTGTGTTGGTGAAAAGGTATAATGTATATGAAGGGATTGAAACACAACCATTCGAGGTCATTATTTAAAATAATCTTTAGTATGTTACAAATTTGCACATTTAATGCTTCTTAATAATACCTACATTTTTTTTTTTTTTTAATCCTCATCTGAGGACATTTTGGCATTTATCTTCAGATAGAGCGATAGAGCGGGAGGGAGTTGGGGGAGAGAGAGAAACATCGATGTGAGAGAGACACATCGAGTGGTTGCCACCCACATGGCCCCAATCGGGGCAGGGACAAACTGCAGCCGAGGTACATGCCCTTAGCGGGAACCAAACCCGGTCTCTCTGGTCCGCAGGCCGACGCTCTAACCGCTGAGCCAAACCGGCCAGGGCCCTACATTTTTTTTAATTTTTTTTTTTTTTTTTAACCATAGAAGCTTTTTCTAAATTGAGTAACTGAATAGTGGATTTCTCTTTTTTTCCTTTGCCCTCAGAATGTTGAAATTTGGGGAGTGATCATAAATGTTACTAAAGAGTCTGCCTAGTTATTTCTCATACAACTTCCTTTTTTTTAAAAAAAAAATGTATTAAGAACTATGTATTTTAGAAGATGAAGTCTTAGAGCATTCAGTATAGCTAAGCTGGGCGACAGAGATAATTTTTTTTGACACTTTGTAGAACTCATTGTTTTTTCTGGATAAAAAAAGCTATTACATTCATTTAATAAGCACTTACCTCTCAAGTTAAGTCTTCTGACAGCTCCATAACTGATCTTGACCTTCAGCCTTTTTCACACCAATTCTGAGTCCAAGCAGAAACAAAGACTACCTACCCGCAGTGGTATGGCAGAAGGATGCGGTGAGTAATGTCATGGGAAGCTCTTAGGGAGAATCAATGAAGACCTGGTATCACTTCTGAAACACTGCTGGGCCCTGATAAACTTTGTGTTTTTATATCAAATGTGAAAGTAAAAGTAAGGTGGTTTAATATAAAATATGAGAGTCACACTAGATGATTTAAAAAGCCCAGCTTCTATACTCTAGAATGCTTTAACACTGACAAGTTTTTATGCAAGATTGTAGGAATTCCTTTCCTGGAATGCCTGAAGGATCAGTTCCAGCACTGGGTGACACGGGGTTCTGCTCATATAGTAAACATGAGTCAGAGAAAACTCTGTTGTTGGAAACTGTTTTCCCCCTTATAAAGAGTGATAAAAAGCATTTTGGAGAGAATATCATGATACAGTGTAACAGTTAACCCCACAGCTGGTCCATGGACTAAGGCATAATTCCAAATCAAGGATTTTCATTAACCAGGTCAGGTGTTTGAGGAACAGATAGGAAAGCTAGGCTAGGACTCTGCTAACCAGACTCAGGTAAATAACTAAAGGGAAACAGTTTCTTGGGGTTACTCCCCATGAATGTGAGTATCTGGCCTTTCCATTTATGCCCTTTCGTGGTTTTGACAGGCACAGTATTGGGCTGAGTGGATCTTTACTCTGACTGGTACCAAATAATCTGTGGTTCTCTAACAGGCTGCACAGTGGAATTACTTACCCAAAGTACTTTAAATAATCCTGATGGCCCTGTCCCATCCCCAGAAATTCGAATTTAACTCATCTGAGGTGCAGCTGGAGCATTTGGATTTTTTAAAAGCTTCTCATGTGATTCTAACGTGTGACCAGCCACTCAAGCCACCGGCCTATACTTTAGATCTTCTAGCAAACCTTCCTCTTAAAATCCACCCACCCTATCATTTAGCTTTCTGGCGCTTGGTTTGGGTTTTGTCGTGCTCCTTTCTGCCCAACACATGCAGAATTTCTCTGGATTCAGACTAGAATGTCCGGAAGTGGAATTCATGAGGTGCTCTTCAATAGGAAAGCTCAGGCAGCGAAGTGACTCCCGCCCAAACCTGGTATGAACAACAGTCACTCCTGCTCTGTTGCTCCACCTGCTTCTTGGGTCCTTTCCCACTTTCTGTTTTCCAATTACCCAGCGTCATAGGAGACGACACACTGCGTCGTTTCTTGCCCATCCTCTGGCTGGCGTTTGACAGGCCTCTCAGTTGGAGGCACCAAGCCCCTGGGTGGGCACTCCTTCTCAGCTCCCAGCCAGGGAATCCACTGCACCTGTCACTCAGCTTTGCAGCACCAGGGCGCTTAAGGTCCTCCTAAACTAATTCAGATTCCTGGGGAGCCCAGCCTGGCCACTTAAAACACTCCCCTCTCCTCGGTTCCTCCCAATATTTCTGTTTACTTAGAAAGCAGATATTTACATTTCCAGATGGCAGCTCATCGCAGGCCCCACCCAAGCAAAGAGAAAAAGTCCCAGGGTCCGACTCCAGAGCTGGTCTCCCTGCTCAGGACCTCTGGTTCTTAGTCAAGGGTCCCTAGGGGCCAGTGACGGCTAGAGCCCCCGCCCTTGCCCCGCCCAGCACCTGGTTCCAGCAAACCCCCTTCTCCACTCCTCTCTTCGCCCCACCCTTTGGTGATTCAGAGCCCTGGAGCCACACAAGGCGCTAATTTAAATTGGTTTGCGCTCTGCAGTTCCTTACAACTCTCTGCGGGAGCCCGCTTGATCCGGCTGTGGAGCCCGCCTAGAGCCGGCGCTGGGTCCCTGTCGCAGCGCCATGAGTCCCTCCTGGGGGGGCACCCTCGCAGTGCTGCGCCTCCTCCGCGGGTTGACCCTGTTGCTGCTCCTGCTGCTGTGTCCCAAAGCTGCGCGGGGTGAGTGGGAGCCGGGGACCCAGCCCAGCTGGGTGAACCCCTAGTCTGAGTGGGAGGGGCTGGGTCAGTCTCGGGGACAACTGAGAAGTCTGAGGACCTGGGAAGGTGGGGGATGTGGGCGTCGGTAATTGTTTCAGTAGTCTTCTGCCTTTAAGGCTCAGAGCGCCTTAACCAGCTGCTCTCCGCTGCTAACCAGCTATTAGGGGTCTCACTGTGCTGGGTCCCAGCTGGCATGGCTTCGGAGCGAGGCGTGCAGAGTTGAGAAAGCGCCCGCTGAGTTTGCAGAGCAGACAAACAATGGGAGCAGAAAGGCCAGGCTGGGATCGAGGGACTTGACATACCCCCAGCATCTCTTTCCCAGTGGGAAGCCAAATCGCTGGCCACTCTGGTTCCTAAACCGAGTCCAGTCGTGTGCAGCTCATGGAACTACAAATTCGCACATCTCCAGATGTAACAGTCCAACTTGGCCTGTCTTTATTGTGTGCCTAGCAACAGTTTCTAAGTGGAGATAAATACTAAACCACTTAAAAAAAATAATAATGAAGGGGAGGGGGTTATTCTTGACTTATTTTAGCCTTGAATTGATTGTCAAGACTAGACGCCTAGCAAGTTCTTGGTATGTCAGTTTGGCACTGGATGGAAATATTACATGTGCATCAGATGCCCTTGCTGCTTCCCTTATTGCTTTGGGAAAGGAATGTTGCTATAATTTGAAAAGTGGTATTTCCTTCAGTCTCATTTTTTCCTCCCTAGGTGACTGCGGCGTCCCCCCAGATATGCCTAATGCTCGAGCAGATTTGAAAGGTCTTACAAGTTTTCCTATAAAAAGCGTAGTAACATACAAATGCAATAGCGGCTTTGTAAAAGTTCCTGGCAAGCCGGATTCAGTGGTCTGTCTTGAGGAAAACAAATGGTCAGAGATCAAAGAATTTTGTAATCGTAAGTTCTGCATTTCTTTTTAGAAAAGTTATGGGGCTCTGAATGGTATGGCTCAGTTGGTTTTGCATCATCCCATGCCGGAAGAGGTCACCAGTTGGATTCCCAGTCAAAGCATATGCTGGGGTTGGGGGCTCCATCCCTGATAGGGGGTGTGTGGGAGGCAGCTGATTCTATGTTTTTTTCTCTCTCCCTCTCCCTTCTGCTCTCTCTATTAAAAAAAAACAAAAAAAGGATAAAAGCATATTTTTAAAGAAGTTATGGGAATGGAATGTATCTCAAGTTAAAATGTATCCCTCTTCGGAGTTACTTTCTAGCATTATTAAACCCCAGGGTGCACCTGTTAGCATTTCACCCTCCAGCTAATTGATGGCTACTTCCAATAATAGATCCTGCTTCTTCATTAACAACCCTCTACCCCCTACACACTGTACCTCCTGAACTGACTAACAGAAAATAAATAATAGGTACTGTTGTTGTTTAGGGAATAAATTAAATATGAACATGTTTGGAAGAATTTACCAAGTACAACTCTGTGATGGCATTTAAAAAAAAAAAAAAGTCTCCATATGAACCTCAAAATCTATGCATAGCCCTATATTAGCTTTGACATATACAAGTAGGTATAAAGATAAGACTTGATTCCTGCCTTTGAAAAAGTTGGAGCAATGGAAGATACAGTAAACATAGAAACCGCCACCACAAGTATTTTTTGAAATGGGCTTTAACTTTTTTTAACCTATCTGTGATAGAAGCAGTTGGTTGAGTACATTAGCCTTTGCACATGTATCATGTTATAGAGTTTATAACTCCATTACATATATTAATACATGTAATCCTCCAGACAATCCCATGAGGTGAGTAGGGACTCATCCTCATTTTACAGTTGAGGCAACAGGCCCCCAGAAATTAAATAACTTCCTTGAGATCAGCAGCTGTTATGCAGAAGAGCCCAGATTCAAATGTGAGTCTTTTGACTATAAATCCAACTACGTATTCCATGCCTCTATAAATTCATATTCACCCAGATGTTTAAAGTTTATAAATACTTGTATTTACACATTTGCTCATCTGATCCTTGACCCAATGGGTTATTGTGAGATTGTATGAATTTATGTGTGTAAAACATTTAGAGTATTCCATCAATATTAGCTAGTATAGTTACTATTGTTGTTGTTGTCCAGGACATTAGCCCAGGGATCTGGGAATATTGGTTTTCCTCTACCCCTGTGCTACATGGGTCAGTGCCAGAAATGTGCCAGGCAACTTAAATGGGTTATATTTTTCAGATTGTGGGCATAATGACATCTATATATCAAATGTACTTCACAGGCCTCTAGTAATTAGAAGATGAAAGCATATATTTGAATATGCTTGATACGCTGTAAATGCCATATTGATATTAATATAAATACCAAATATGTAAAAGAAGTACAGAAAAGGGGGTGATGTAAGGACCAGATGGTTCCAAATAATTAAATATATAGATTATTAAATAAAGTGATATTGTTTTTTGCTGTTGTTGCTTTTGTTAATACTTTTAGGTAGCTGCAATGTTCCAACCAGACTACTTTTTGCAACTCTCAAAAAGCCTTATAACACACAGAATTATTTCCCAGTGGGTTCCATTGTGGAATATGAGTGTCGTTTGGGCTTCTTAAGGGACCATTCCCTATCAGGAAAACTAACTTGCCTTCAGAATTTTACATGGTCCAAATCAGATGAATTTTGTAAAAGTAAGTATAATTTTAAAGAGTATTCTTAATTCTATGGTATTTGGGAAAATAGTATTGCATCCTTTATTTATGCTGGGAGTCTATATGTATATATTATGTGTCCATATTATTATTTAGAATGATTCTTTAAAAAACCATTTAGAGTCATTTTATATTAAATTAGGCAAACTAAATACTTGAGAGATAGGAATATTAATTGACTCACAGTTACTTTAAATGAAATGAAATAAGCATATATTCTAAATATCTTGCTGTTTTGAAACTTACAAAATGACTAGGATTTAAACAGTCTCGGAATAAGAGAGTACCAGTGGTTCAGATGATGATTTTGCATAGATGTGCCTGATAACTTAATGGAAAAAAACAAAACAATTTGTACTGTCTTTTAGAAAAATCATGTCCTAGTCCTGGAGAAATAATAAATGGTAATGTCATAATAAAAACTGACATATTATATGGCTCAATCATCAGCTTCTCATGTAACCCAGGGTAAGTTTTTGCATACTAAACACTCTATATTTAACAAATGAAAGAACAAATTAGAATTTAAGATGAAAATTTTCAGATGAATGGCCAGTGTTTACAAGCTAGTAGCAATAAAACAATCCTGCTGTTCAAAGATTTTTCTCATGAGCTTATCACATTTAAATTTAGTTAAATGGGCTAATTAAGAAAGGAAGACGTCTTATACCACCAAATTCTCTAAATTCTTGGATTTCAGTACATGTGATTCATTATAATTTTTTATTTTTGGTGATTTTTAAAAATTATTTTATTTTTTCTTAATTTATTTTTGTTACAGAGGTTTCTCCTTTTTCCCCCATTGACACCCTTTTCCTGTTCCTCCCCCCCCCCCACCTCCCAGCAATATTGTCTATGTCCATTGGTTTATGCATATATGCATATAAGTTCTTTGGTTTATCAGTTGCATTGTTTGTTTGTTTATCTCTTCCCTTCCCTCTGCCCTCCTCTCTGAGGTTTGTCAGTCTGTACCGTACTTCTAAGTCTCTGGGTCTATTTTGTTCATCAGCTTATTTTGTTCATTATATTCCACAAAAAAGTGAGATAAGTGATATTTGTCTTTCTTGGATTGGCTTATTTCACTTAGCATAATACTCTCCAGGTCTCTCCATGTTGTCTCAAAGGATAAGAGATCTCTCTTTCTTACAGCTGCATAGTATTCCACTGTGTATATGTACCACAGCATTTTTATCCACTCATCTACTGATGGACACTTGGGTTATTTCCAGATTTTATCAATTGTAAATAGTGCTGCTATGAACATAGGGGTACCTATATTCTTTCTGATTGGTGTTTCAGGCTTTTTAGGATATATTCCTAGAAGTGGGATCACTGGATCAAATGGGAGATCAACTTTTCCTTTTTTGAGAAAACACCATATTGTTTTCTATAGTGGCTACACCAGTCTGCATTCCCCCCAGCAGTGTTCTAGGGTCCCCTTTTCTCCACACCCTCACCAGCACTTGTTGTTTAATGATTTGTTGATGTCAGCCATTCTGGTAGGTATGAGGTGATACCTCATAGTCATTTTAATTTGCATCTCTCTGATAATTAATGACGTTGAGCATTTTTTCATATGTTTCATATGTTTGTATATCTTGTTTGGAGAGGTGTATATTTAGGTCCTCTGCCCATTTTTAAATTGGGTTCTTTGTGTTCCTTTTGTTGAGTTGAATGAGTACTCTATGTATTTTGAAAATTAACCCTTATCTGATGTATTGTTGGCAATTATGCTCTCCCATATAGTAGGTTTCCTTTCCATTTCGATGGTTGTTTCTTTTGCTGTGCAGAAGCTTTTTAGTTTGATGTAGTCCCATGTGTTCATTTTTTCCTTTGTTTCTCTTGCCTTAGGCGTTGTATCAGTGAAAATTCTGCTGCGTGTGATGTCTGAAATTTTTCTCCCTGCATTTTCTTCTCGGATTTTTATGGATTCACGAGTCACATTTAAGTCTTTTATCCCTTTTGAGTTTATTCTTTGTATGGTGTAAGTTGGTAGCCTAGTTTCATTTTTTTGCATGTAGCTGCCCAATTTTCCCAACACCATTTATTAAAGAGGCTGTTTCACTCCATTGTTTGCTCTTGCCACCTTTGTCAAATAGTAATTGAGCATAGTGTCTTGGGTCAATTTCTGGGTTCTCTGTTCTATTCCATTCATCTATATGCCTGTTCATGTGCCAATACCAGGCTGTTTTGGTTACAATGGCTTTGTAGTATAATGTGATATCTGGTATCGTGATCCCTCCTACTTTGTTCTTTTTCCAGATTGCTGTGGCTATTCAGGGTCATTTTTGGTTCCATATAAACTTTTGGAGTATTTGTTCCAGTTCCATGAAATATGTCATTGGTATTTTAATGGGGATTGCATTGAATTTATAGATTGTTTTGGGCAGTATGGACATTCTAATGATGTTAATTCTTCCAATCCAAGAACAAGGCATATGCTTGCACTTTTTTATATCTTCTTCTATTTCTTTTTTCAATGTCCTGTGGTTTTTGGTGAACAAGTCCTTTACTTCTTTGGTTAAGTTTATTCCTAGGTATCTTAATTTTTTTGCTGCAATGGTAAATGGGATTTTTTTTTTTTTTTAGTTTCTCTTTCTGTGAGTTCATTATTAGTGTATAAGAATGCTGTCAATTTCTTGATATTGATTTTGTATCCTGCTACTTTGCCAAATTCATTTATTAAGTCTAATAGATTTTTGATGGAGTCTTTAGGGTTTTCTATGTACAATAACATGTCATCTGCAAATAATGAAAGTTTCACTTTCTCCTTTCCAATTTGGATCCTTTTTATTTTTTCTTCATGTCTAATTGCTGTGGCTAAGACTTCCAATACTATGTTAAATAAGTGTTGCGAAAGTGGGCATCCCTGTCTTATTCCTATTCTTAAGGGAAATGCTTCTAATTTTTTGCCCATTGAATATGATGTTGGCTGTAGGTTTTTCATATATGGCCTTTATTATGTCGAGATATGATCCCTCTATTCCCACATTGCTGAGGGCTTTTATCATAAATGGGTGCTGAATTTTGTTGAATGCTTTTTCAGCATCTATTGATATGACCATATGGTTTTTATCTTCATTTTGTTTATGTGGTGTATCAAATTTATTGATTTGTGAATATTGTACCAGCCTTGCATCCCTGGGATGAATCCCACTTGGTCATGGTGAATAATTTTTTTGATGTATTGCTGGATCCGATTTGCTAATATTTTGTTAAGGATTTTGGCATCTATATTCATCAGGGATATTGGCCTGTAGTTTTCTTTCTTTGTAGTGTCTTTTTCTGGTTTTGGAATTAGAATTATGCTGGCCTCATAGAACAAGTTTGAAAGTCTTCCTTCTTCTTGAATTTTTTGGAATAGTTTGAGGAGAATGGGTGTTAGTTCTTCTTTGAATGTTTGATAAAACTCCCCTGTGAAGCCGCCCAGGCCTGGTCTTTTGTTTGCTGGGAGTTTCTTGATTACATCTTCAATTTCCTTAGTTGTTATTGGTCTGTTCAAGTGTTCTGTCTCTTCCTGGTTCAGTTTTGAGAGACTGTGTGTTTTTGGAAATTTGTCTATTTCACCTAGATTGTCCAATTTGTCGGTGTATAATTGTTCATAGTATTTGTTAATGACCCTTTGTATTTCTGTGGTGTCTGTTGTTACTTCTCCTCTTCCATTTTCGATTTTGTTTATTTGGGTCCTCTCTTTTTGTTTCTTGGTGAGTCTGGCTAAAGGTTCATCAATCTTGTTTATCTATTTTAAAGAACCAGTTCTTTGTTTCATTGATCTTTTGAATTGTTTTTTTAGTTTCTATGTTGTTTATCTCTGCTCTGACCTTTACTATTTCTTTCCTTCTATTTGCTGTGTTTTTCTTTTTGTTTACTTTCTAGTTCTTTACATTGTAGGTTTAGAAAGTCAATTAGAAATTTTTCTTGTTTCTTGAGGTAGGCCTGTAGTGCTATGAACTCCCCTCTCAGGACTGTTTTGGCTGTGTCTCATAGATTTTGTGTTGTTGTGTGTTCATTTTCATTGGTTTCCAGGAAGTTTTTAATTTCTTCCTTGATCTCCTTGGTAACCCATTCACTGTTTAATAACATGCTATTTAGCCTCCATGTGTTTGAATGTTTTTGAGTGTTTTTATTGTAATTGATTTCCAGTTGCAACCTATGTGGGTCTTTTGTTGTTAGGTGTATCTCTTGTAAACAACACATATATATATATCGGTCATGCTTTCTTATCCATTCAGCTACTCTGTGTCTTTTGATCAGAGTGTTTAATCCATTTACATTTAAGGTTATTATTGATATGTACTTATTTATTGCCATTTTTGTTTATTCTGGTTGTGTTTCTCTTCCTATGTCTTCTGCTTATTACAGCAGTCCTTTTAACATTTCTTGGAGTGCTGGTTTGGTGCCAATATATTCCCTTAGCCTTTTTTTGGTCGGGAAGCTCTTCATTTCACCTTTTATTTTGAATGATAGCCTTGCTGGATAGAGTAGTCTTGGATTCAGATCTTTGTTTTTCATTACCTTGATTACTTCATGCCATTGCCTTCTGGCCTGTAGTGTTTCTGTTGAGAAGTCAGCTGATAGCCTTATGGGGGTTTCTTTGTAGGTAACCTTTTGCTTATCTCTTGCTGCCTTTGGGATTCTCTTTGTCTGTAATTTTGGGCATTTTAATTATTATGTGTCTTGGTGTGGGCCTTTTAGGATTCTTCTTACTTGGGGCTCTCTGTTCTTTTTGAACTTGTATGCCTTTTTCCTTCACCAAGTTAAAGAGGTTTTCTGTCACTATTTCTTCAAATATATTCTCTAACCCTTGCTCATTGTCTTCTTCTGGCGCTCCTATGATGTGGATGTTGTTACATTTTCACTGTCCCACAGTTCTATTAAGCTGTCTTTCTGTTTATTAATTGTTTTTTCTGTTTGGTTTTCTGATTGGTTGACTTTTTTCTACCCTGTCTTCTAAATCACTGATCCAATCCTTGGCTTCCTCTACTCTGCTGGTTATTCCTTCTGATGTTTTTTATTTCTGCTATGTCATTCTTCATTTCCAATTGGTTGATTTTCAATGTTTCTATATCTTTACTCATGTTGTTGAGCTCTCTACTCATGCTGTTGAGCTTCCTCATAATCATAACTCTGAACTCAACCTCTGGTATCTTGCTTAATTTCATTTCATTTATCTCTTCTCCTGGAGAATTCTCTTGTTCTTTCATTTGGGATTTGTTTCTTTGTTTCACATTTTGGCTTTCTCAGTGGGTTTTGGGCCCTGCCAAATTTTCCCTGTGGGTGTTGGTGTTCCACTGGTTGTGGCTCCCTCTACTGGGTTTGGATGAGTGTGGGAGGACCCATGTTAAACACCTCTGTCAAGTCTTACTTTTCTGAGTAGATTTGCAGGCTAGGCTGCAAATCAGGTTCAGTTATCCTCTAGGTTTTGCCTGAAGGCTATTAGTCTCAGTTACTTGATGAGCCTGGATTTGTAGCCCTCAGCTGAATGAAAAATCCCTCAAGTGTAAGAGGATTTCCAGTGGGTGCAGGTAGGGCTCTCACTTGCTGTCAGACTTTAGTTGTTAATGAGCCTCAATTTGAATTTCTCTGGCCTGGCCTGGTGGTGTTAAATTCCTGAGGGAGGAGCTGTTGCTTCTCCCTGGGGCTCTGGGAAGGGGCTCTTTGAGTAATATGGTTACTGTCCTATGAGGGAGTGATTCAGCATAAAACTCCCAGTGTCCTCTCTCCCCTGAGCCACAGACCCCAGACTTTCTTCCCACAGTTCCAGTCCAATCTGCCCTCCCTCTGCCAGAACCCAGGGTGAGGGGCTGTAGCTGATTTGGTGCTTTTTCAACCCCTACTTCTGAGCAGGAACTGCTCACAGCTCAAACAGCCCTTCAGCTGGGGGACTGCTCACAGCTCAAACAGCCCTCAATTGGGGGACTGCTCACAGCTCAAACAGCCCTCATCTGCTGTCCATGGGCTCCCAATCCACCCACTTGTGCCTCTGCAATTCCTACCAGGCTTGATTTGTTGTCCTCTTTCCATCCCTGCTTATGCAGGTGCTCTCTAGCTGATTTTCAGTTGGTTTTTTCCAATGATTTGTCCTTATTTTACTTGTAATTCCAGTTTGATCCTGGGAGACTGTCTGTGTAGACTCCATTCACTCTGCTGCCATCTTTACAACTCCATTATAATTTTTGAAATGTCATTAGTAAAGGAAATTACTTAAAGAAATTAAATCTAAGTGTTAAATAAAACCAGTCTTTAATTTCCTTAAACAATACATTTTCATGTTTTTTTAATATGTAAACAACCTGTTATAAACTATAATAGGTTAAAAAATTTACTCCTAGTGTTAAAATATCATGTACCTACAGTCTTTTATAAGTTCTTTATGTAGAGAAAAGTATCTCACTCATTGAGAATTATCAGTGTCTCAACACTGCTGAAAACTTTATATTCATTTTCTCATTTAATATGTGCAAATTGAATTATGATATTTTAGCCTGTGTGTATGTCAATTTTTTTATAAAATAAAAACATCAGTACCACTTATCTCCTGTACTAAACACAGATGTTCAGATCATTAATATCAAATCTAGGAGTACTTTGAACCCTTTAAATGTAAGTACATTCTATTATTCTATGAAGCCTGTATTGATCTTTCAGAACTCAGAAATATGGAAATATTCAAGCATCTATATCATTTTTAAATGTTTTAAAACACTTTAATGTTTTCTAACATGTGGCCCACCCAAATAAGAAATGTTTTGCATGTCTTATACTTGCTTATCCTTTGTATGTCACCTTTTTAAATTTAATTTTTTCTTTTTCTTTAAACTGCCATATGAACTTTTATCAACTATTGTTTTGTCTCCATGTGCTGGTATAGTAAATATTTTTAAGATGATATTCTGGAGAATTAAAGAGAACTCAACTTTTCTTTTTCCTTCATTGTTTAGGTACAGATTAGTTGGTACAACTTCTAGTGCCTGTATTCTTAAGGGGAATAGCACTGATTGGAGTCATCCATTGCCAGAGTGCAAAGGTAAGACCGAAAGAGTCTAAGCACTCACATTGTGGGGCTGAATTATCAATGACAAATTACTTTTTGCACGTTGAGAATTATTCACAGTGTATATTTGTAGTACCCTCACCTTCTGATGTGCGTCTTAGTTAATTTAAAGATTCTTATTTGTAATGCTCCTTAACTTAACTCATTAGCTGTGGAGATAAAGGATTACAAACTAAAGTTTGCATTGTGTTTGATCATTTATTATCTTACCATTTCTTTCTTTCTTTATTTTTAATCCTCACCTGAGGATATTTTTCTATTAATTTTTTAGAGAGAGTGGAAGGGAGGAATGAGAGAGAGAGAGAGAAACATTCACGTGCGAGAGATACATCAATTGGTTGCCTCCCGCAGGCCCTTGCTCCAACCACTGAGCTAAACTGGCTAGTGCTGCCTTACAGTTTTTAAAGTACAGTTCTTTCCTAAGTATTTTATGCTTATTGATGCAACTATAAATGGGATTACTTTCTTAATGTCTCCTTCTGATTGTTATTGGTAGATAGAAATGCAACTGATTTCTGTTCATTGATTCTATACCCTGCAAATTTGTTGAATTTATTTATTCATTTGAATAGCTTTTCGGTGTAGTCTTTTTGGTTTTCTCTATATATAGTATCATGTCATCGAAAAATAATGAGATTATATTATTTGCAGATGCCTTTTTACTTTGTAATTTGGATGCCTTTTATTTCTTTTTCCTATCTGATTGCTGTGGCTAAGATTTCCAATACTATGTTAAATATAAGCGATGATAGTGAACATCCCTCTATCGTTCTGGATCTTAGATGAAAAGCTTTCAGCTCTTCACCATTGAGTATGATATTAGCTGTGGGTTTGTCATATGTAGGCTTTATTATGTTGACATATGTTCCATCTATACCCACTTTGTTGAGGGGTTTGATCATAAAAATAATGATAAATGTTGTCAAATGCTTTTTCTGAATATGTTGAGATGATCATACGGTTTTTATCCTTAATTTTGTTAATGTAATGTATCATGTAGATTGATTCAATTGCATCCCTGGGATAAATCCCACTTGGTCACAGTGTATAATTATTTTACTGTATTGTTGAGTCCATATTGCTAATATTTTGTTGAGAATTTTTGCATCTATGTTCATCAAGGATATTGGCCTGTGAATTTTTTTTTTTTTTTTTTTTTGGTAATGTGTTTGGTTTTGGTGTCAGGGTAGTGCTGGCTTCATAGATTTACTGTTCATATTACATTCAGTAAGTTAATATAGATATTTCTTTGTTTATATGAAGTGTATAGAAGTAGTTTATTGTATTCAATTGGGAGGAAATCTTAGCTTGAGCTAAGAGATCTAGATAGTGATCATACATGTGACAACAGAGAAAAATCCTTGCCTGTTTACTTCATTGAATTATATTGATTTGTTTTCTGGCCCCAGAATTTTTCTTGACCATTCTCTCTTCATCCTCTAGACATTTTAAATTACTTTTTATACATTTTCTATACTCTCAGAATCTTTAGAAATGCTTTAAAAATATTTTTGAAGAGAGATTTAGAAGATCAATGAAGTTAGTTTATAAAACTGTAGAGTACCAGTAGGTAGCTTTTATTTAAGTAGTGTCATATTTGAATGCCAGTATGAATCAAGCAAATGTTGCTTTCATAATTATACTTGACATTCTATCAGCTTGAATTTTAAATAACATTGCTTGTTAAATATAGTTTTTATTATAAATGGTATACATAAACATAGTGAAATAATATTAAAACCATGAAGATGAGTATAATATGAGAAATAAAAATCTCTCTATCCCTAGTTCTCCTCTTAGAAGTAACCATTGTTTTCAAATTTTTGTGTTTTATTCTAGAAAATCAATACACTTATACATATTTCTTTTTTAATCATATTAATTATATGGATATATCATTTATTTGACCAGTCTGCTATTGAAAGGAGTTTAGTTTTTGGGTTTAGTTTTGTTTTTTTAACTATTATTACTAAAGATGCTGCAACAATATTATTGGATGTCTGTTCATTGCACATGTGTATAAGTACATTTTATACAATGAATTCCTTGTAGTATAATTATGATAGCAAAGGTATATGCATTTAAACTTTTGATAAATGTTACCAACATTGTTTCCAAAGAAACTACCAATTTATTCTCCCACCAATATTGCGTCATTGTGCTGATTCTCTGCACAGTTAATGATAGTGGTTATTATGATATGGAGATGTGACAATATAAGTGGTGGAAATTTTATTTCATTTGAATTTATTTAATTATGAGTATTGTTTGATATATATTTTTAAATTTTGCCATTTGATCCACTTTATATTTGTTTTTCCCTGTTTTATTAAATCATCAGTTATTTGGAGCTTACAACCCTACAGTAGTGGCCAAATAAGTTACGGTAGGCCAATGCTCCCATTAAAATAACTACAATCTCGGCCTGTGTGGCTCAGTGGATTGAGCGACAACCCAGGCACTGAGAGGTCCCGATTGGATTCTTGGTCGGGGCACATGCCCGGGTTGTGGGCACGATCCCCAGTAGGGGGTATGTAGGAGGCAACTGATGGATGTTTTTCTCTCACACCAATGTTTCTATCTCTCTCTCCCTTCCTCTCTCTCTAAAAAATTAATAAAAACATATTTAAAAAAAAACCTGGGTAGATTTAAAAAAAAAAAACCACCTAAAAATATCATATTTTTAAAGACATAAGACACAGCTATAAACACAACTAGGATTGAGTAAACTAAAATTTCTGGAGATGGGGAGTGAAGGCAAATCGTTCTGAGATGCCCCAAGCTGAAGATCCATCTTGACCCAGATAAAAGACCACTGCCAGGAAAGAGAGAAATCAGCGAAGCTTTTAGTGGTTGTGGAAATTGGGGTCTTCAAATGGAGTTCCTGTTTTTCCCAAGGGTCATTTGCTGATTTCTAGGACTACATGTGAGACTAGGATGCTAGACCCCAAAATTCCAAAGTACAAAATTAATCTCTCTGAACCTTATAGTATTTTGACAGCAAATGTCCATCAGAGGAACAGGCCTATGTTAAGTATACAGGCAGTCTCTCCTCCTTATGACATTGTGTCCATTTTGAGGCCAGATAGCTGGGCTAGGGGACCTCTGAAGGATATACCTGTATCTTCCACAGTCTCTCAGGGCTGAGGAAACAAAGATCCTCCAGGCTGTTAATCAGAAGCCCAGAAGGGCCACTCCCAAGGAGCAGAGGCAAGAGCAAAAGTAGGGTGAGTCTCACTAACACTGTAACCCAGTTCAGTCCTTCACAGGCTGAGGATATAATCATCTCAACCAATCTGTCTGTCAGAAAAGAGGACCCTCTCTTTGGAAGATCATATCACCTGAATGTTTTATATATAATGCGTGGCATACAATAAAAAATTATTAGACATGGAGGGAAGCAAGAAAATATCATCAAATCTGGAGAAAATAGGACCATATAAAGAAGATCCAGATAATTGAGTTAGTGGAGAGGATATTAAAATAAGTGACTATGTATAAGATACTAAAGGTAAAGATAAACAGAGAATTGGTATCTATAAAAATGGAGTGAAATAAGGATTCTACAAATGAAAAATATAGTATCTGAAATTGAGACAACACTAAATGGATTTAATAGCAATTTGGACACAGCAGGAAATAGCATGAGGAACTGGAAGAGAAGTTAATTAAAAATGCCCAAACTGCAGCACAAAGAAAAAAATGTAAAATATAAATAAAAGTTTGAGATATTTGAGACATGTTAAGCTGCTCTAACATAGAAAGAGAGAGAGAGAGGAAGAGAGAGAGAGAGAGAATCAAAAGCAGAAGAAATGTTCAATGAGATAATGTGAATTTTTCAACACTAATGAAATACATCAACCAATAGATTTCAAAAGCTCTCAGGACTCTAAGCAGAATACAAATAAACCATTTCCAGGTACCTCATAGCAAGAGTTTGGAAGTCAAGCAAATAATAAAAGCACCGAGACACAAAAACGCACATTGTCATCTTCAAAGGAGCAACAATAAAACTGGTCGCTGACTTCTCAATAAAAATTATGGAAGCCAAAAGATAAGAAGAAATCTCCAAAATACTGTAAGAAAATTACTGCTCACCTAGGATTCTACACCCAATGAATATATCCTTTAAAACTAAATGCAGAATAAAGATGTTCTCATACAAAAACTAAGGAAACTTTTCACCAGCAGAGTAGTCCCGTACAGAATGAAAAACTAAAGGAAATCATTCATGTGGAATGAAGATAATCCCAGGTAAAACATGAAAATGCAAGAGGAAATGAACAGTGGCAAGGGTTAATCAATACTGATTTTACAAAAGAATAAATTCTTCATCTTGTGGGGCTTGAATTATATGTAGAATACAAATGTGCAATAGTAATAAACCAAAATACAGAAAGGGTTAACTTCAATTTAAAAGTTACAAGGTTCTAGCAGTACTGAAAAGTGGTACAAGTGTTAATTTGCATAATTGATTTATAGTATAATCCTGTAATCTCTAGGGTTGTCTTGAAAATAATAGTGAAACAATATATAAATTATAAACTAATAAAGGAATTATAATGAATATTTAATCCAAAAGGCAACAAGAGCAAAAGAGAGACAAATAGAAACATAAAATAGATCAGCTGGTTAGAGCAACATCTCAATACACCAAGGTTGAGGGTTTGATCCCCAGTCAAGGTACATATAAGAATCAACCAATGAATGTATAAATAAGTGAAACAACAAATTGATGTTTCTCTCTCTCTCAAAAAATCAATTAAAAAAAGAAACTTAAAATAGATGGGTGGAATAGAATACTGATAGTAATGTGTTTGATCCAAACCCAACTATATCAGTAATTACATTAAGTGTGATTTGACTAATATTGTCAGACTAGATTAAACAAGTAAAAACTACTTGCTGTTTATAAAAGCCACAGTTTATTGATAAGAAAACTGAATAGGTGAAAGTAAAGGATGGAAAAATATACTATGCAAACAATTACCAGAAAGAAAGAAAAGCTGATGCAACTCCATTAATATCAAAGTATACTTTAAAATAAAACAGTTAATCAGCATAAAGAGGTCAGTTCAACAGGAATATATCACAATCTGAAATCTATGTGCTCTTGAAAAAAATAGCTTCAATCTATGTATAGCAGAAATTGACAGAAAGAAAAATAGATAAATCCACAATTTTTTGAGAATTCCGCATCTCTCTCTCTCAATAGCTAATAGAATAAACAACCAAAAATCAGAATATAGAAAATCTGAACAACAATTAAACCTTTAAAAAATGACAGATAAGAGCACTGAACCCTATAAGGAAAGATGGCAATTTTTTTTTTTTTTAAGTATACATGAAACATTGACCATGTGCTGGGCTCTAAATCACAATGCATTTCAGAAGACTGAAATTATTCAGAGCATGCATTCTGACCACAATGCAATTAAACTAGACACCAAATAAAAAAATAACTAGGAAAGTAACTTCCAGGAGATTTGAACTGCAGTAGTACAAAGTCCTTTGGATGAAAAATAAGAACTGGGTAGAACAAAGAATAAATTTTATATATGACGGCCTTAGATGAAAAGTCCATATAAACACTTCACTTACCCTAATAATAAAAGCTATCATCTTTTGAGTGCCTTCTAAGAGCCGTGTTACCTGCTATGTATTTTACTTGAATTATCCCTTATAGCGTCCCGTGAGATAGGTAAAGGACGCAGAAATAAATGGCACAACATCTGAGTGCCTAGAACAAGACGTGGGCTGACGGTGCTGGCAGTAGTTGTGTCGCATGATGTAACATGTTGCTTCAGGGACAGACACTGTGTGAAATAACTTACCTAAATTATTTCCTTTATCCCTTACGGTAATGTAATAAAATCTGGTCTGTTTTCATGCTCATTTTATAGGCGAGAAAACTGAAGTTCAGAGGGATTAGAGAACTTGGTCTCTAGGATGTGGTGAAACAGGCCTAAGCATTACTCAGTGCTGCCTTAAGAGGGCGTTTGTATAAGCGGTCCAAAGTCAAACAGGCCCGAAGACCTAAAAATTTACTGTTGTTATATGTGATTCTCAGAATAAGATCTTAACTGAAGTTGTGCTTTAGAAATTTGTTAGATCAACTAAAATCCAAAGAGGAACTAAACAAATGTATGTAAAGTTGGTAATCAGCACAAGAGAATAGGGTAGTTATTTTATTCTCACTGACTTTATTACTTTAAAAAAGGAGTGAAACAAAGTAAGTTTCCAAGGTCGTTAACATATCCTGAAAGCTGCGGATATGTTATCCTGATAACTCTGTGATTATCTCTATTGGTCCAGTGTTTGCATCCTGCTGTTCTTGGTCTTGGCATGAGCAAAGGAGACAATTTTTGAGAGAAAATATCTTTATTGGGTGTGTCACAGAATGAAATCACTGCCCATTCTGATTTTGGTTTTCTTTCTTCACACAGAAAACAGTTTAAGTATCTCAGTACTACATTGGTATATTTAGTTGCTTGTAGGTATACTTTATATTGAAGCAAAAACAGTGTAGCATTTTAGTTCCTTGGGAAATGCACAACTTGGATTACTAAATGTCATATTTAGGTGTTTGTGGGGGGAGAAAGAGAAGAGTCATCAAGTAAGCAATTGGTTCATAAATTTTAAGAGCATTATCACTATTATATTATTATTTTTTTACCTCTCAATAATGACTTTATTTATTTTTTTAGGTGTGTTATTTGATAGTTTCTTTTCTTTTTTGATATCTTTTTCAATTTCTTTTTATTTCTGAGAGTATTACAGATGTCCTCAATTTTCCCCATTTGCCCCCCTCCACCCTGCTCCTACCCCACCTCAGGCTTTCACCTCACTATTGTCTGTATCCAGGAACTATGCATATATGCATATAAGTTCTTTGGTTAATCTCTTCCTGTCCACCCCCCTTCCCTCTGGGATCTGTCAGTGTGTTCCGTTCTTCCATGTCTCTGGACCTATTTTGTTCATTAGATTATACATATAAGTGATATGTAATATTGGTCTCTCTCTGATGGGTTTATTTCGCTTAGCATAATATCTCCAGATCCCTCCATGCTGTCTCAAAGGGTAAGAGATACTTCTTTTTTACAACTGCATAGTGTTCCATCGTATAAATGTACCACAGCTTTTTTATCCACTCATCTACTGATGAACACATGGGCTGTTTCCAGATCTTAGCAATTGTAAATAGCACTGCTATGAACATAGGGATGCATATATTTTTTCTGATTGGTGTTTCAGGATCTTTAGGAGATATTCCCAGAAGTGGGATCACTGGGTCAAACTGCAGTTCCATTTTTTAATATTTTGAGGAAACTCCTTACTATTTTTCACAGTGGCTGCACCAGCCTGCATTCCTACCAGCAGTGTACTAGGGTTCCCTTTTCTCCACACCCTCACTAGCAGCTTGTTGTTTGTTGATTTATTGATAGCAGCCATTCTGGCAGGTGTGAGGTGACACCTCACTGTGGTTTTAATTTACATCTCTCTGATGATTAGTGACATTGAGTATTTTTTCATGTTTATTGGCCATCTGTATGTCCTCTTTGGAGAAGTGTCTATTCAGGTCTTTACCCACTTTTTAAATTGCATTGTTTGTCTTCTTTTTGTTGAGTTGTATGAGTTCTTTGTACATTTTGGAAATAAACCCCTTGTCAGATGTATCATTGGCAAATATGTTCTCCCCTTTCATGGGTTCTCTTGGCATTTTGAGGATGGTTTCTTTTGCTGTGCAGAGCTTTTTAGTTTGATGTATTACCATTGGTTTATTTTTCCCTCTGTTTCTTTTGCCCTAGGGGATGTATCAATGAAAATCTGATACATGAGATGTCTGAGATTTTACTGCCTATGTTTTATTCTAGGGTTTTTATGATTTTGTGACTTACATTTAAGTCTTTTATTTATTTTGAGTTTATTCTTGTGTATGGTGTAAGTTGGTGATCTAGTTTTATTTTTTTGCATGTCATGTCCAATTTTCTCAGCACCATTTATTAAAGAGACTGTCCTTACTCCCTTGTATGCTTGTGCCTCCTTTGTCAATTAATTGACCATAATGGTGTGGGTTGATTTCTGGGGTCTATGTTCTGTTACATTGATCTATATGCCTGTTCTTGTGCAAGTACAAGGCTGTTTTGATTACAATAGCTTTGTAGTATAGTTTGATATCCAGCACTGTGATCCCTCCAGCTTTGTTCATCTTTCTCAAGGTTGCTGAGATCTGTTCTAGATCTGTGAAATATGCTGATAGTATTTTAATAAGAACTGTGTTGAATCTATAGATTGCTTTGGGTAGTATAGACATTTTGATGACATTAATTCTTCCAATTCATGAACATGGTATATGCTTCTACTTGTTTGTACCTTCCTCTGTTGCTTTTTCCAATGTCCTATAGTTTTCAGAGTACAGATCTTTTACCTCCTTGGTTAACTTTATTTCTAGGTATCTTATTTTTTTGTGTGTGCAATGCTAAATTGGATTTTTTTTTTTTTTTTTTTTTTTTTTTTTTAGTTTCTGAGAGTTCATTATTGGTGCATAAAAATGCCATCAATTTTTGGATGGTAATTTTATATCCCGCTCTTTTCCCGAATTTATTTACTAAATCTAGTAGGTTTTTTTTGGTGGAGTCCTTAAGGTTGTCTATGTACTATATTATGTAATCTGGGAATAATGACAGTTTTACTTCTTCCTTTTCAATTTAGATGCCTTATATTTTTTCTTCTTGTCTGATCGCTGCAGCTAGGACTTCCAGTACTGTGTTGAACAAGAGTGGTAAAAGTGGACAACCCTGTTTGTTCCTGTTTTTAAGGGAAATGCTTTAGGTTTTTGTCCATTGTTTATGATGTTGTCTATAGATTTGTCATATATGGACTTTATAATGTTGAGGTATATTTTCTTTACTTACACTTTGCTGAGAGTTTTTTTTTTTTATCATAAATGGGTGTTCGGTTTTGTCAAATGCTTTTTTTTTTTTTTTTTGCATCTATTGATATAATCATGTGATTTTTATCCTTCATTCTATTTATGTGATGTATCACATTTATTGATTTGCAAATATTATACCAGCCTTGCATCCCTGGAACAAATCCCACTTGGTCATGGTGTATAATCTTTTTAATGTATTGTTGGATACAATTTGCTAATATTTTGTTGAGGATTTTAGCATTTATGTTCAAGTATATTGGCCTGTAATTTTCTTTTTTTGTAGTATCTTTATCTCATTTTAGGATTAGGATAATGCTAGCCTGGTAAAAAGATTGGGAGTATTCCATCCTCTTGAATTTTTTGGAATAGTTTTAGGAGAATAGGTGTTAATTCTTCTTTGAATGTTTATTGTAACTCCATCCTGTCTAGGACATTTGTTTGTTGGGAGTTTTGATTACTGCTTCCATTTCATTAGTTATTATTAGCCTGTTCAGTTTTTCTGATACTTTCTGATTGAGTTTTGGAGAATTGTATATTTCTGGGAATTTATCCATTTCACCCTGGTTGTCCAGTTTGTTGGCATATAGTTGTTCATAGTATTTTCTTACACTCCTTTGTATTTCTGTGGTGTTAGTTTTTACTTCACGTCTTTCATTTCTGATTGTATTTATTTGGGACTTCTCTCTTTGTTTCTTGGTGAGTCTAGCTAGAGGCTAACCAGTCTTTCTTATATCTTTTCAAAGAACCATGCTTGGTTACATTGATTTTTTTAAATTTCTTTTTTAGTTTCTGTGCCATTTATTTATGCTCTGATCTTTATTATTTCCTTCCTAATACTTCCTGTGGGGTTTACTTTCTGTTCTCTTTCTAATTATTTTAATTTTAGTGTTAGATCATTTATTAGAGCTTTTTATTGTTTTTTTTGAGGTTGGCCTGTAATGCTATGAACTTTCCTCTCAGGACTGCTTTCTCTATGTGTTATAGATTCTGGATTTTTGTGTGTTCATTTTTTTTTTTTTCTAGGAAGTTTTTGATTTCTTCCTAGATCTTATTGGTAATCCAATCATTGTTTAATGACGTGTTATTTAGTCTCCATGTGTTTGAATGTTTTTGAGGTTTTTTTATAGTGGTTGATATCTAGTTTTATGCCATTGTGATCAAAGAGGCTTGTTATGATTTCAGTCTTCTTGAACTTTGTATAGATTTGTTTTGTATGCTAATATGTGTTCTATCTTTGATAATGCCCCATGTGCACTTAAGAAGAATATATGTTCTGCAGCTTTGGGGTGAAATATCAATTAAATCTATCTGATCTAGTGTGTCATGTGAAGTCTTTGTTTCCTTATTAATGTTTTTTTTTTTTTTTTTTTTTTTTGGTCTGGAAGATCTATCCTTTGATAACAGTGGGGTGTTAAAATCCCTTCCATGACTATATTGCTGTCACTCTCAACCTTAACGTTCACCAAGAGTTTTTGTTTATATATTTAGCTGCTCCTATATTGGGTCCATGTATGTTTATAAAGCTTATATCTTCTTGTTGGATCTATCCTTATAATATTACATAGTAACCTTCTTTGTCTTTTGTTATGACCTTTGTTTTGACGTCTGTTTTGTCAGATATGAGTATTACTATCCCAGCCTTGTTTTTGTTTCCATTTGCATGGAATATTATTTTTTCATTCCTTCATTTTCAGCCTTTATGAATCTTTTGTTCTGAATTGGTTCTCTTGTAGACAGCATATATATGGGTCATGCTGTTTTTTTATCCATTCAGCTCCCCTATATCTTTTGATTGGAGCATTTAAGCCATTTACGTTTAAGGTTATTATTGATATGTACTAGTATATTACCATTTTTTTCTTTATGCCTATGTTTCTTTCTCTCCATATTTTTTCTTCTTCTTAAAGCATTCCCTTGACAATTTCTTGCAATGCTGGTTTGGTGGTACTGAACTCCTTTAGCCTTTTTTTTTTTTTTTTTTTGCCTAGGAAGTTCTTTATTTTGCCTTCAATTTTAAATAATAGCCTTGCTGGATAGAGTAGTCTTGGTTGCAAGTTCTTGTTTTCCACTACTTTCAATACTTTGTGCCAATCCCTTCTGGCCTGAAGTATTTCTGTTGAGAAATCTGCTGACAGCCTTATGGGGGCTCCCTTGTAGGTAACTGCCTCTCTCTTGCTGCCTTTAAGATTCTCTCTTTGTCTTTAGCCTTGGCCATTTTAATTAAGATATGTCTTGGTGTGGCTCTCTTTGGGTTCATCTTGATTGAGACTTTCTATACTTCTTGAACTTATGTGACTTTTTCTTTTAGCAGGTTAGGGAAGTAATCTGTGATTATTTGTTCAAATAGGTCCTCTATCCCTTGCTTGCTTTCTTCTCCTTCTAGTACCCCTATGATGCAGATGTTATGTTTCATGTTGTCCCAGAGTTCCCTTCTTCTTTTTAATTCCTTTTTATTTTTGTTGCTCTAATTTAGTGGGTTTTTTTCTACCTTGTCTTCCAAATTGCTAATTCGATCCTCTTCTTTTTCTAGCCTACTTTTAATTCCTTCCAGTGTATTCTTGATGTTAGATATGGTATTCTTCATTTCTGATTGGTTTTTATTCACAGAATCTATGTCCTTTTTCATGTTGATGTATTTCCTATTAGGTCCCTTGTAGTTCTCATTAAGTTCCTTGTCATACTCACTAAGTTATTTGAGCATCCTTATAACTATTATTTTGAACTCGTGTTTGATAAATTGCTAGCCTACATTTAATTCTTTTTCTGGATATTTTTTCTTTCTTTTCATGTGGGGGTTGTTTCTTTGTTACCCCACTTTAGCTGTCTTTTTATGTTTGCTTCTATGTATTAGATTGAAATGCTATGACTCCAGTCTTTGTGTGATGGCCTTATGTAATAAGTGTCTGGTGGAACCCAGTGCTGCAGTCTTCTTGATCTCCCAAGCTGGATACTCTAGGAATGTCCCTTGTATGGGTTATGTACACCTTCCTATTGTAATTGGGAACTGATTTATGTTGGCCTGTTCATGGGTGGGACCATTTGCCCTGCAGAAATGAGTTTAGCAGAATGGGACCAGCAGAATTTGGGAGTACAAATCCAATTAGCTTTTTGATTGGGGTATCATGGGCCCTTGGCCCTTGAGAAGGGAACTAGCTCTTTGCTTTCTAGCTCAGCAGCACCCCTCCAGAGACCCTAAAGGGAGGCTCTGAGGAGGTCACATCAGATGTCCCAGTTCTGAGTTTTGTCCTCTTTCCCCTGTGAGGCTGCTCCAGCAGGAAGGTGCAAGCAGTGCTTGGAGGAACATATCAAGGTCTGCCCCTCTGCTTGGGGTTGTGCTGGCCCTGGAGAGGGGAGAGAGTTGCTCACCACTTTTTGTCTCTAAAGTGCTCTGCCATTGGCCCTGATGAAGGGCTTGAAGGTTTCACATCCAATGTCTAAGCTCTGAGTTGTTCCTCCTTCCCCCAGCAGATATGAATTTAGCAGGATGGAGCTAGCAGGATTTGGGAATACAAATCCAATCTGCCTTTGATTGGGGTGGTGCAGGCCCTGGGCCCTTGGAAGGGGAGCTAGCTGCTCACCTTCTAGCCCGCTGGTGCCCCTCTAGAGATCCTGAAGGGAGGCTTCGAGGAGGTTGTGCCAGATATACCAGTTCTGGGTTGTGTCTCCTTTCCCCTGTGAGGCTGCATCTGCAGGAAGGTGCAGGCAGAGCTTAGAGGAATACATCAAGGCTGCCCTCTCCACTTGGGGTGGCACCAGTCCTTAGGAGGAGAAATGCAAATTCATGCAGCCCTTTGTTGGGGGTGGTATAGGTCCTGGGCCTTTGGGAGGGCAGCTAGCTGCTTGCCTTCTAGCTCAGCAGTGCCCCACCAAAAGCATTATTTCACTAATGTTTTTAAAACATTTTTTCTTCCTCCACAGAAAGTCCAATTTCCTCCACAGAAAGTCCAGTTTCCTCCACAGAAAGTCCAATTTCCTCCACAGAAAGTCCGATTTCCAAGGTCACATCAACTCGTCAGAAACCCACCACAACAGATGTTTCAGGTACCAAACCTCCATCAACTCCTCAGAAATTCACCACAGTAAACGTTCCAGCTATAGAATCCCTACCAACTCCTCAGAAAACCACCACAGTAAATGTTTCAGCTACTGAAGCCACATCAACTCTTCAGAAACCCATGACAGCAAATGTATCAGCTACAGAAGCCACATCAACTCCTCAGAAATTGATCACAGCAAATGATTCAGCCACAATAGCCAAAATACCCCTTGTATCAAATGCTCTATCTACAGAGACCCCACTAACAGCTCAGACTCCCATCATGGCAAATTCTTCTGCTACACAAGCCACACCAAAAACCCAAAGATTCACAACAGCAAAAGCTTCACTTACACAGATTCCTCCAATAACACAAAAGTTCACTGCTGTACATACCCCGGTGACTAAGGGTCTGCATACAACACAAAGATTGACCTCTGCTCATATTACAGCAACAAAGAGTCAAGCTGTTGTCAAAACAACCATGTCTGTTCATTCAAGTAGCACCTCTAAAGGAAGTGGAACCCATTCTACAGGTGAGATGACACTGTTCAGATTCCTGAGTATGAATCTAATGTGCTATGGTGGAAATTTCAACTTAACTAGGATTACATAATTAAATAGTCTGCGATTTATTTTAGCCAGAGTTTTTTTCATATTAATGTTCTGGACTTTCTTCAGAGGCAGAGTTGGATTGTGGCAAATCTTTAAGAAAAGAAACATTTTGCAATAATATAGAAAAGGTGTGGCACCATAAAAGTAATGCTAAGCTAAGATTGGTAAAGAAATTCTGTTTTCTATGTTAACTTTAGGGAGTTGTTGACTTTTTCAAGACCCTCCAAAGAACCAAACATATGCCATCCTTAAGGTTGATTTCTGGCTCTGATTCATTGACAGAGACTCATCCCTCAAACATGCTAATGGATCTCTCCAGATTCCCTAGAGTTGCTAATTTGGTAAAGCATCTCAACAGTGTCTTCTAAGTAATTGAAAACACATTGTCCTTTGAAATAGTCCAACAGGGCTCTTTAGATAAAGGCACTTGAAATAAAATAATCTATAGAATTTAGAACTGCCTGTTGAGTGAATAAATGAAATCTGTCTTACTGATTAATACTGCTTCAGACCACTAGGATGTCTTCTTATCCTACAACTTGCCTAATATACACCCATTTTTATACACATTCTTCTTCTCCAATAGAGATACCTATTTTATTATTTTATTTTATATTGTTCCTTGGAAAATCTCAAAAAAACTGAACCAGGAGATAATTTTTTAAAAATTATTTTGACATTTTCATTGAAGTCAATGCACATAGAAAATTGCATAAAACAGACACGTGTGGCTCAATAAATTTTCTTTTTCTTAATTAAATTTATTGCAGTGACATTGGTTAATAGGAACATATAGGTTTCAGGTATGGATTTCTATGTTACAAGATCTGTATATTGCACTGTGTGCCCACCACCCAAAGTCAAATCATTTACCATCACCATATATTAGGCCCCCTTTATCCCATCCCACCCCCATCCTTCTGGCAACCACCACACTGCTGTTAGTGTTCATGAGTTTCAGTTTTATATCCCACATATAAGTGAAATTATGTGGTTCTTAGCGTTTTCTGCCTGACTTATTTCACTTAGCACAATATTTTCAAGGTTCATCCATGTTGTCACAAATGGCAGTATTTCGTCTTTTCGTATGGCTGAGTAGTATTCCATCGTGTATATGTACCACATCTTCTTTATCTAATCCTTCATTGCAGGACACTTTGGTTTTCTCCATGTCTTGGCCACCATGAATAATGCTGCAATGAACATAGGGGTGCATATATCTTTGCAAATACATGTTTTCAAGTTTTGGGGGTATATACCCAGGAGAGGGATTAGTGGATCATATGGTAGCTCTACCCTTAATTTTTTTAGGAACTGCCATACTGTTTCCTATAGTGGTTGTACCAGTATACATTCCCACCAGCAGAGAATGAGGGTTCCCTTATCTTTACAACTTCTCCAACACTTATTACTTGTCTTGTTGATAATAGCCATTCTAACAGGTGTGAGGTGCTATCTCATTGTAATTTTGATTTGCATTTCCCTAATTGCAGTTGAGGTTGAACATCTTTTCATGTATCTGTTGGCTGTTTGTATGTCTTCTTGGGAGAGGTGTCTGTTCAGGTCCTCTGCCCATTTTTTAATTGGGTTGTTTGTTTACTGTTGAATTTTATGAGTTAATTTTATATTTTGGATATTAAACCTTTGTCAGAACTATTGTTTGCAAATATCATTTCCCATTTGGTTGGCTGCCTCTTTGTTTTGTTGTCAGTATTCTTGTTGTGCAGAAGCTTTTTAGTTTGATATAGTCCCATTAATTTATTTTTGCCTTTACTTCCCTTGCCTTTGGGGTCAATTTCATAAAATGTCTCTACAATCAAGGTCCATAAGTTTAGTACCTATGTTTTCTTCTATTTAATTTATTTTTTCATCTTATATTTAGTTTTGATTTGTTTTGAATTAATTTTTGTAGATGGGGACAAACTGTAGTCCAGTTTCATTCTTTTGCATATAGCTTTCCAATTTTCCCAGCCATTTATTGAAGAGATTTTTTTTACTCCATTGTGTGTTTCTGGCTCCTTTGTCGAAAAGCATCTGCCCAAATACATGTGGTTTTATATCTGGGCTCTCAATTCTGTTCCTTTGATCTGTGTGTCTGTTTTTCTGCCAATACCATGCTGTTTTGATTATCATAGCTCTGTGGTATAATTTGAAGTCAGGTAGTGTGATACCTCCAGCTTTGTTCTTTTTCCTCAGGATTGCTTTGGCTATTCAGGGTCTTCTGTGGTTCTATACAACTCTGATCACTTTTTCGTTCTATTTCTTCAAAAAATGACATTGGAATTTTGATGGGGATTGCATTAAATCTGTATATGCTTTAAGTAATATGGCCATTTTAATTATGTTCATTCTTCCAATCCATGAACATGGGATATTTTTTCCATTTTTAATCTCTTTTAATAATGCTTTGTAGTTTTCAGTATGTAGGTCTTTCACGTTCTTTGTTAAGTTTATTTCTAGGTATTCTTTTCTAAAGCAAATATTTGTGTAACCACCACAAATGTCAAGAACTAGAACATCAGCAATCCCTCAGATTTGCCCCATAACTTTCCAGATGCTCTACCTATCCTCTGACTTTTCAAGCCAGTAAGACTGTGGGTTTCTATTCCCTATATCAAATGGCCTAGGGGCTTCCTTCAGCTGCATATATGCAAATCTTACTGCATGCAGTACTCTCTCTCGGCTTTGGTCAGTTTCTGGCTGTGCTTATTAATTTGTTCTCTGGGGCCTTCAAATCATTGTTATTGTTGTTTTTCAATATTTTGTCCAGATTTTGTAATTGCTATGTTGAAGTCTATTTTGCCATTATCTAGATAATTTTTTAAAACTGAAAACCTTAGACATTATGTTGAAATTTCCTTTGTATATATATTTTTATTCCATTAAGTAAAAGCCAAATACACACAATACTCAAAATCTCACTCCATTTAGTTCTCCTCTTTAATAGGGGATCTTCAATTCCTGCCAGATTTTGGTCACCTTTCAATGGCATCAAATAATTGTGTTTTTAAAAATAGTTTTACACATAATGACCATACTTTGATATTTAATACATTTCATAATTGTCATCTTAAGAACTATTTGCCATTATCCAGATATTTTTAAGAATTTAACCATTACAGATATTATTGTTAAAGTTCCCTTAAACATTTCACCACTTCCATTACTCTCACCCTAAGGTAGTTAAGCCTGAGATTGGTATGCAAGCTTTCTGTTTTTATTCTTATGCTACGTGTATATATCTATAATTAGTACATAATATTGTTTTGAATACTTTTTATAATTTCATAAACAGTATGTCATATTTACATTATATAATTTGACTTTTGGCACTCAACATTGGTTTTGTGGCTTATATTGATACATTGGTACATTTAGATTTAGTTAATTAATTTTGACACTTGTAGGTGGTTAATGACTTCTTAAGTTTTTATGACATCTCTGGGCCTAAAAATTTTAGGTTGAAAAATTTTTAATACAGCAAGGCAAAGAAAAATGTTTCACTTTATATAAATTTGTCATAGAGCTAACTTTGTTGAAGTACTTTTCTGCAAAAAAAAAAAAAAGAAAGAAAATTTTAAAAATTTAAATTAAACCTGAGTCAATTGTTAAGATAAAAAATACAACTAATTTGAGATCACATTTCATTTTGGAGGGTTAAATTTTATTTTTCAATTACAGTTGATATTTAATATTATTCTGTATTAGTTTCCACTGTATAGCACAGTGGTTAGACAAAATTTACAAAGTGATCCCCCTGATATTTCAAGCACCCACTTGAAACCATACTTATTACAATATTACTGACTATATTTCCCTATGCTGCATTGACATCCTCGTGACAGTTTTATGACTATCAATTTGTACTTCTTAGTCTCTTCACCTTTTTCACCCAATTGCCCCACCTCCCACCTCTCTGGCAATCATCAGTTTATTCTCTGTATCTATGTGTCTCTTTCTGTTTTGTTAGTTTATTTTGTTTTTTAGGTTTCACATAGAGTGAAATCATATGGTATTTGTCTTTCTTTGACTGACTTATTTCACTTAGCATAATAGCCTCTAGATCCATCTGTGCTGTCACAAAAGGTAAGATTTTATTTCTTTTTATGGCCAAGTAATATTCCATTGTATATATGTACCACTGCTTTTTTATCCACTCGTCTATTGACGGGCACTTGGGTTGCTTTCATATCTTGGCTATTGTAAATAACCCTACAATGAACACAGGGGTACATACATTTTTTTTGATTTAGTGTTTTGGGTTTCTTAGGATATATACCCAGAAATGAAATCACTAGGTCATAAGGCAGTTGCATTTTTAAAGTTTTGAGGAGTCTCTGCTGTTTTCCATAGTGGCTGCACCAGTTTGCATTTCCACTAATAGTGTACCAGGGTTTCCTTTTCTCCACATCCTCACCAACATTTGTTGTTTATTGATTTATTGATGATAGCCATTCTGACAGGTGTAAAATGATATCTCATTGTTGTTTTAATTTGAATTTCTCTGATGATTAGTGATGGTGAGCATCTTTTCATCTGTCTATTGGCCATCGGTATGTCCTCTTTAGAGAATTGTCTATTCAGATCTGCCCATTTTTTAATTGGATTGGTTTTTTTTACTGTTGACTTATATGAGTTAGTTATAAATCTTGAATATTAATCCCTTATCAGGTGTATTATTGGCAAACATCTTCTCTCATTCAGTAGGTTGTCTTTTTGTTTTGTTGATAGTTTCATTTGCTATGCAAAAACTCTTTAGTTTGATGTAGTCCCATTTGTTTATTTTTTCGTCTGTTTGTTTCCCTTGCTTGAGGAGATATATCAGAAAAAAATATTGCTGAGAGAAATGTCAGAGTTTACTGTGTATACTTCCAGGAGTGTTATAGTTTTGAGTCTCACATTAAGTATTTAATCCATTTTGAATTTATTCTTGTATATGCTATTAAAAAAGTGGTCTAGTTTCATTTGTTTTTTGCATGTATCTGTCTAGTTTTCTCAGCCTCATTAATTGAATAGACCTTCTTTACCCCATTGTGCATTCTTGTTTTCTTTGTCATATATTAATTGACCATATAGGTGTGGGTTTATTTCTGGGCTATCTATTCTCTTCCATGGATCTATGTATCTGCTTTTATTTTAGTACCATGCTGTTTTGATTACTGTAGCCTTGTAATATAGTTTGATATCAGGTAGCATGATACCACCAACTTTTTTCTTCTTTCTCAAGATTATTTTCAGGGTCTTTTGTGGTTCCACATAGATTTTTGCATTATTTATTTTAGTTCTAGTTCTGTGAAAAATGCCATTGGGATTTTGATAGGGAACTAATTTATAGATTTCTTTGAGTAGTGTGGACATTTAATGATATTAATTCTTCATGTCCATGAACACTTATTTGTATATTCTTCAATTTCTTTCTTCAATGTCTTATAATTTTCTGAATACAGGTCTCTTACCTCCTTGGTTACATTTATTCCTAGGTATTTTATTTTTATCTTTTGATGTGATAATAAATGGGATTGTTTTCTTAGTTTCTCTTTCTTATAGTTCATTTTTGGTGTATAAAAATTCAACTGATTTCTGGGTATTTATTTTGTATCTTGCTACTTTACTGAATTCATTTATTAGTTCTAGTAGTTTTTGGTGGAATCTTTAGGATTCTGTATATACAGTTTCATGCAATCTTCAAAGAATTACAGTTTTGCTTTTTCCTTTCCAATTTGGATGCTTTTTTTTTTTTTGATGTTTTTATTGATTTTAGAGAGAGAGGAAGGGAGAGGGAGATAGAAACATTGATGAAAGAGAAACATTGATTGGCTGCCTTCTGCATGCCCCCCACTGGAGATCAAGTCCACAATCTGGGTATGTGCCCTGACTGGGAATTGAACCAATGACCTCTTGATGCATGGGACAATGCTCAACCAACTGAGCTACACTGGCTGAGCCAATTTGAATGCCTTTTATTTCTTCCTATCTGATTGCTGTGGCTAGGACTTCCTGTACCATGTTGAATAAGAGTGGTGGAAGCAGACAGCCCTGTCTTGTTCCCGGTCTTAAGAAAAACGCTTGTAGTTTTTGTCCATTGAGTATGATGTTGGCTGTGGTTTTGTCATATATGGCCTTTATTATGTTGATTCATGTTCTCTGTATTCCCACTTTGCTGAGAGTTTTTATCTTAAATGGGTGCTGGATTTTTTTCAAATGCTTTTTCTGCATTTGTTTATATGATCATGTGTTTTTTTGTTTTGTTTTGTTTTAATCCTCATCTGAGGATAATTTTCCATTTATCTTCAGATAGAGTAGGAAGGAGGGAGGGAGAGAGAGAAAGAGGGAGAGAGAAACATCGATGTGAGAGGAACACATTGACTGGTTGCCGACAGAGTGGGAGGGAGAGAGACAGAGAGAGAGAGAGAGAGGGAAATATCAATGTGAGAGAGACACATTGACTGGCTGTCTCCTGCATGGCCCCGACCAGGGCCGGGGACGAACCTCAATGGAGGTATGTGCCCTTGACCAGAACCGAACCCAAGACTCATTGGTCTGTGGGCCAATTCTCCAACTGCTAAGCCAGACCGGCCAGGGTCAATCATGTGGTTTTATCCTTAATTATATTTTTGTGGTATATCATGTTTATTGATTTGTGGATAGTGTACCAATCTTACATCTCCAGGATAAATCCCACTTGATCATGGTGTATGCTCTTTTTAATGAACTGCTGAATTGAGTTTGCTAATATTTTGTTGAGGATTTTTGTATATACGTACATCAGGAATATTGGCCTATAATTTTCTTTCTTTGTAATGTCTTGATTTGGTTTTGGAATCAGGATAATGCTGGCTTTGTAAAATAATCTTGGAAATCTTTTCTTTCTTGAATTTTTGGAGTAGTTTGAGAAATATGGGTGTTAATTCTTCTTTGAATGCTTGATAAAATTCACCTGCAGAGCCATCTGGTCCAGGACTTTTGTTTGTTTGGAGTTTCTTGATTACAGCTTCTATTTCATTTGTTGTAATCAGTCTGTTCAGATTTTCTGTTTTTTTTTTTCTTGATTCAATCTTGAAAGACTAAGTTTCTAGGAATTTATTCATTTCTTCCAGATTGTCCAATTTTTTGGCATATAATTGATTCTAGTGTTTTCTTATAATCCCTTGAATTTCTGTGGTGTCAGTTGTCATTTCTCCTCTTTCATTTCTGATTTTATTTATTTGGGTCATTTCTCTTTTTTTCTTGGTGAATCTGATTACAGGTTTATCACTCTTGTTTATCTTTTCAAAGAACCAGGTCTTGGTTTAATTGATTTTTTTTTTTGTAATGTTTATTTACACTCTATTTTTTATTTCCACTCTGATCTTTATTATTTCCTTCCTTATGCTCACTTTGGGCTTTGTTTGTTGTTGTTTTCTAGTTCCTTTAAGTGTAAGGTTAGGTTGCTTATTTGTTTCTTAAGGTAGGCCTATGATGCTATGAATTTCCCTCTGAGTCTGCTTTTGCTGTGTCCCATAGATTTTAGGTTGTTGGTGTGTATTCATTTTCATTTGTCTCAAGGTATCTTTTTATTTATTTTTTATCTCATTTTTAACCCATTCATTGTTTAGTAACATGTTATTTAACTTCTATGTGTTTGTGTGTTTTTCAGTTTTTTTTTCTTGTAATTGATTTCTAGAATCATACCATTTTTGTCAGAGAAGATTCTTGATATGATTTCAATCTTCTTAAATTTTTTGAGACTTGTGGGTTCTAACATGGAAGATGTTGCATGTGCACTTGAAAAGAATGTATATTCTGCTGCTCTGAGGTGAAATGCTCTAAAGATATTAATTAAGTCTATCTGCCTAATGTGTCATTTAAGGCTACTGTTTCCTTATTGATTTTCTGTCTGGAAGACCTATCTATTAATGGGGTGCTAAAGTCCCATACTATGACTGTATTACTGTTGATCTCTCCCTTCATGTCCATCAATAATTGTTTTATATATTTAGGTGCTCCTATGTTGGGTGAATAAATGTTTAAAAGGGTTATATCCTCTTGTTTGATTGACCATTTATCATTATGTAATTTCCTTTGTCTCTTATTATAGCCTTTGTTTTAAATTCTATTTGTCTAACACAAGTATTGCTACCCCAGCTTTTATTTTGTTTCTATTTGCATGCAATATCTGTTTCCATCCCCTTACTTTGTCTGTGTATCTTTCGATCTGAAGTGGGTCTCATGTAGAAAGCATATATATGGGTCTTATTTTCTTATCCATTCAGCTACCCTATGCCTTTTCTTTTTTTTAATACTCACCAGAGGTTATGTTTATTGATTTTAGTGAGAGGGGAAGAAAGAGAGAGAGAGAAACCTCAATGTGAGAGAGAAACATCAATCAGTTGCCCCCCAAACATGCCCTAACTGGGGGGTTGAACCCATAACTAGGTATGGGCCCTGACTGGGAATCAAACCTATAACCTTTTGGTGTATGGGATGACACTCCAACCAATTGAGCCACACCATCCAGAGTTACCCTACGTTTTTTTATTGGAGCATTTAATCCATTAACATTCAAAGTGATTATTGATAACAACATTGCTATTGCCATTTTTTTATTCATATTTATGTTGGGATAAAATTTCTTATGTGCAATTAATTTATTTTTTAAATATTATACCATTTCTTGATCTTATTGGAAAAAATAGTAGAATAGTAGCTGCAATTTTTTAAAATGTGTTTTTATTGATTTTTTTAAAGAGAGAGATTGAAACATTAATGTCAGAGAGATACATCAATCAGCTGCTTCCTGCATGCCCCCTGGGCATGTGCCCTGACCAGGAATTGAAACAGGACTTCTCAGTCCATGGGATGATGCTCAATCCCTTGAGCCACGCTGGCCGGGCAGTAGCTACTACTTTTTTTTATATATGTTTTTATTGATTTTTTTAGAGAGAGAGGAAGGGAGAGAGAGATAGAAACATCAATGTGAAAGAGAAACATCAATTGGCTGCCTCCTGCACACCCCCTACTGGGGATCAAGCCCACAACTCAGGCATGTGCCCTGACTAGGAAACCAGGACCTCTCAGTCCATGGGAAGATGCTTAATCCACTTAGCCACACTGGCCAGGCGCTACTACTTTTTGAGTGTCTATTATAGCAGTATGTTCCATACACCTTGCATTTGTTGACACTAGTCCTTGCAACAACCCTGCAAAATAAATATTTTTAGTTTCATTTTATAGATGATGATTTAGAGGCTTGGAGATTAATTTATATGATTAATATGTAATGTATAGTTAATAGAAAGAAAATTAGGGTTCAAACACATATTTGCTGGCTCCAAATTATATGCTTTTTCTGCTGTGTAATAATGCCTGTTCTCAATGGTACTTTGAGTAAAATTTGTTCACCCCTTAAGAGAGCAATGTATTTATTATTACAAATATATTTATCTGAAAGTAATTTTTGCAATGTCTCACTCATAGTCATTGAAAGGTTTCAATAATAAGGTGATATAGTAATTTAAATTTTGATAGGGTCTGCTGAAAGAAACTTCAGTTTCTGACAGTTTCTTGATCATAAGTTCAGATCAGTAGTTACTTACTATTTAAACTTTTGAATTTGTTTCTTGTCATCAAGTCATATAACCAAATTTACATGATGTTTGTTTCAGTATTCAATAACTCTTTATCATGTTTTATGTTTATAATATTAACTTCTTGAGTAGATATATGCACTGGTATATATGTTATTTGATTGATCATCTTGTGTAATTGTTTTCATAAATTTATTCATAATTATTTCTTTTAGTTATGGAAATATGAGTTACTTTTGCACTTTGAAGTACAGTTTATATATATTAAATTTATAGCAAATCAATGACTTGAAACATTTTTTATTTTTCTAATTCTTTTTCTTCTTTAGGAACTAGCATCATTGCACCTGGTAAGTTTCACTCTTCTGCAGTTAAAAGAAATTGTCTTCACTGTAGAATGTACAATCCATGTTTGTGGAAGAGAATACTGTCTTTTAACTGTCTTAGGAATACTATTAAAATGCGGTGTTTACGGGTGCCAAAGAGAAAACAGGTAAATGTATTTTATCGACGTGTCATGTGGACACCATTAGGTACTTGGTATGTTCCTAAGTACTATCAGAACCGTGTTCTTGTTTCAAAGTAATTTTCGGACAACTTCAAATCATTGGGCCAAGCAATCAAGTATTATTGCATGCCTATTGTTTCAATGCATCATTCTAGGGGCTGAAGAATGACAAGAAAAGACCATTATTAATAGTATTTTATCCTCAAGTATTTTATAATTAATCAGAAACTACTTCTTGACCATTTCTAGATTTCTGTCCTACCCTCAGATAAAACAAAGAATACTACCTTTGATTACATGTTCTTTCTTTTCCCTCCTTGTCAGTGATCGAAAGCAAAGTTTTTTTTTTTAATATTCTTTTGCTTTAAGCATGAGATCAAAAACATGTATCTGTGTTACAATTTCTTTTTGCATTTGCGCCAGTATTTTTTTGTCCATAAATATATTATTCCATGTTATGCTTAACAAGAAGATTAATAAACTTCTAAAAAAGATGATAAGAGAAATGTTTGTTAAGAAGCAATACAGTTAGCCCTGGCCGGTATAGCTCAGCGGTTAGAGCGTCAGCCTGTGGTCCAGAGAGCCCCGGGTTCGGTTCCCGCTAGGGGCACGTACCTCAGTTGCGATTTGTCCCTGGCCCTGGTTGGTCATGCGGGAGGCAGCCACTCGATGTGTCCCTTTCACGTCGATGTTTCTCTCTCTCTCTCTCTCTTCCTCTCTCTCCCTCCCACTCTGTCTGGACAAAAAATGGAAAAAATATCCTGGGTGAGGGTAAAAAAAAAAAAGAAGCAATACAGTTAAATTTACATATTGATAAGTAACATCCATTAGAAAATACACTCTTTAAAAAAGTATATATTTTATTATTTTTATTTTTTTTATCCTCACCTGAGGACATTTTTGCATTTATCTTCAGATAGAGCAGGAGGGAGAGAGAGAGGAAGAGAGAGAGAGAAACATTGATGTGAGACAGGCTGCCAGCCATATGACCCCAACCGGGGCCAGGGACAAACTGCAACCGAGGTACATGCCCTTAGCGGGAACCAAACGCGGGTTTCTCTGGTCCGCGGGCTGACACTCTAACCGCTGAGCCAAACTAGCCAGAGCAAAAAGTATATATTTTAAAATTATGTCCCTACAATCTGGAGTCTCCTGTCTTATTCATGTATGAATTAGCCAAGGGACTATAAAATTGAAAACAGGTATTTAAAAATTATTTTTAATGATTTATGATAGTTCTTTTATATTTTGAATAAACCTCTCCTAAACTAAAAGATTTGTCTTGAAAGACTCACACAGTTGAAATTCAATTTGTTTGTTCTATATTTTAAATATAAATTAATGTATTATAAATGACTGTCTCATGATTTAATGTTGACAACAGTTATGTGTTTAATACATGAGCCTTTTCTCAACTGCTCAGTGGTATTCAATAAAAATTTGAAGTGCTTATAATTTTCTCTGAAATTCTTAAAGTACATAATATGTGATTTTCCAGCAAGCTTCTTTTTTAGGGTTAGTTGTAATTCTAAATTGTGCTAAAAAATAAAAAGGACCTTCTTCCCTCTTAAATCAGACATATGGCGATATTTTTATTTGTGATCATATACTTGTAAAATATAAACCTGAAAATTATCTTCATTTTTTTTTTTTAGAGTGGCAATTTGTTTGTCTTTTCTATAACTATTTTTTTATTTTTCAGTTAGAATTGATGTATAATATTATATTAGTTTCAGGTGTACAACCAGTGATTAGACATATAACTTACTAAGTGATCACTTAGATAAATCTAGTACCCATCTGACACCATACATAGTTATTACAATATTATTGACTATATTGACTATTCTGTTAACTACCAATTTGTACTTCTGAATCCCTTCAGCCTTTTTATCCATTCCCCCAATCCCCCTCCCATCCGGCAACCATCAAAATGTTCTCTGTATCTATGAGTCTTTTTCTGTTCTGCTTGTTCATTTTTTTTTTTTTTTTTTAGATTCTACATGTAAGTGAAATCATGTAACATTTGTCTTCCTTTGTCTGACTTATTTCACTCAGCACAATACCCTCTATACTATGTTGTTACAGATGGCAAGATTTCATTCTTTTATATGGCTGAGTCATATTCCACTATATATATGTACCACTTCTTTATTAATTCATCTATTGATGAACACATAGTTTGCTTCTATATCTTGGCTATTTTAAATAATGCTGTAAATGGCTGACTCCACTGAACATATGTATGTAAGTGTCTTTTTGATTTAATGTTTTGGGTTTCTTTGGATACATATCCAGAAATGGAATTGCTGGGTCCTTCTTTGTTTCTTGTTATATAGCGTTTGTTTTGAAGTCTATTTTGTCTGATATAGCTGTTGCTAGCCCAGATTTTTTGTTTGTTTCCATTTTCATGAAATATATTTTTCTATCCCTTTACTTTCAGTCTGTGTGTATCATAAGAGTCTTGTTGGTCTTGTTTTGTTATCCATTCAGCCTCCATGTGTCTTTTGATTGGAGCATTTAATCCATTTGCATATAAAGTAATTGTTGATAAATATGTATTTATTGCCATTTTGTTATTTATATTTTGATCCTTCTTCTTTCTTCTTTCTCCTTCCCCTCCCCTTCTTCCTCCTCCCCCTTCTCTTCTTCTTCTGGAAGATCCTTTAACATTTCTTGTAATACTGGTTTGGTGGTGGGAACTCCTTTAGCTTTTTCTTGTCTGGGAAGCTCTTTATATATCCTTTGATTCTAAATGATTACTTTGCTGGGTAGAGTAATCTTGGTTATAGGTCCTTGCTTTTCATCACTTTGAGTATTTCTTGCCTATTTCTTCTGGCCTGCAAAGTTTCTGTTGAGAAAGTAACTACAGTCTTATGGGAGTTCCCTTATAGATAACTAACTACTTTTCTCTTGGTGCTTTTAAGATTCTCTCTTTGTCTCTAACCTTTTGCATTTTAATTGTGATGTGTCTTGGTGTAGGCCTCTTTGGATTCATCTTGTTTGGGACTCTGTTTTTCCTGGATTTGTATGTCTATTTCCTTCACCAGTTTAGGGAAGTTTTCCATCATTATTTTTTCACACAGGTTTTCAATTTCTTGCTCTCTCTCTCTTCTCCTTCTGGCACCCCCATGATGTGAATGTTGGTATGCTTGAAGTTTCCCCAGAGTATCCTTAAACTACCCTTATGTTTTTGGATTCCCTTTGTCTTTTTGCTGTTCTGACTGGATGTTTTCTGCTTCCTTATCTTTCAAATCTCTGATTTGATACTCTGCTTCATCTACTCCACTGTTGATCCCCTGTAATCTATTCTTCATTTCAGTTAATGTATTCTTCATTCTTACTGGTTCTTTTATATGTTTTCTATCTCTGTTTTTATGTTTCCTATCTCTTTGTTGAAGTTTTCACTAAGGTCATCTACTCTTCCCCTAAGTGCATCGAGGATCTTTATAACTAGTGTTTTAAACTCTGAATCTGGTAGATTGCTTATCTCCATTTTACTTAGTTCTTCTTCTGGAGTTTTTTTGTTTTTGTTTTTCTGTTCTTTCATTTGGGAAAGTTTCTTTGTCCCCTCATTTTGGCTGTTCTATGTATTAAATAGAGCTGCTACATCTCCTGGGTTTAGTAGAGTGGACTTATTTAGTAGGTGTCTTATAAGGTTTAGAGGCACAGCCTCACCAATCACCTAAACTGGGCACTCTAGGTGCAACCCCCTGTGTGCTGTGTATACCCTCCTATTGTAATTGAGCCTTGATTGCTGTTGGCATCTCAATGGAAGGAATTTGCCCCTAGGCTGACTCATTATAAAGACTGGCTGAGACCACAATGGAGAACCAGCTATGCAGGGGCTGACTCCACTGAACAGGACTTACTTCAACAGGACTCTGGTGCCCATTGAGTCTGCTTCTTGAGTGTTTTTCATGTGGAGGTGGTTGGGTGTACTTTGATGTGGTCTGCAGCTGTCCACTGGGGCCCCCTGGGATGTGCAGGCCAAGGTTAGCTGCCATCTGTGCCTTGCCCAGGACCACCTGGCATGAGCTACAAAGCCATCTGCAGATGGCTGCTACTTGCGCTGGGTTTAGAGGTGCCCTGGAGAGACCAAGCTGCAAACCAAGGCTGGCTGCTACTAGTGCCAGGCCTGGGTCCACTTAGTGAGAGTTACAAGGCATGCTGAGGACAGATGCTGCTTTTTCAAAAGATTTTAGGACAGTATGAACATAAGCAAAGGCAGGGCATTTGTATGGAAAAGCCACTGGAAATGGCTTAGATGAGCCTGAAAGTTGGGTAGGGTGGGGTCTCAGGGAATCACCAGGGTGGGGTAAACAGTGTTAGCCAGGTTGATGGTAACTCAGATATGGAGCCCACCTGCCCTCTGTGTTGGAGGGCTCAGAAAAGGAACAGTGGCCTCTGTCAGCACTTCTGTCTAGGAGAAAGCTGCCTCTCCAGCTCTCACTCTGATGCCAGACAATTCAGTTCCTTATGTCCATGGTTTCTTTCAAGCTGCTGCCCTAATGATGGAGCTCTGAAGGAGTGAGACTGATAAGTCTGTGTGCAGGCCCTTTAAGAGGACCTGTCTAGGATTCCAGAAGCCCTCCAACTCTCTCAGTCACAATCTCAGCTGGTTTTCACAGCCAGAAGTTATGGGGACTTCTCTTCTTGGCACTGGAACCCTGGGATGGGGGGCCTGGTGTGGGGCTGGGACCTGATTCCTCAGGGGGGACCTCCACAGATGAGATATCCCTCCCAATTTTTAACAGCCACACATGGAAGTCTTTGCCGTTTCTACAGGTCCCAATGTGGCTTCTTATTTTAATCCTAGTTGCAGGACTTCCATTCAGCTAGGTTTCAGGTGGCTATGAATGATAGTTGTTTTGTAGTTTAGTTGTAATTTTGATGTAGTCTTTGGAGGATTTGAGTACCATGTTTACTAATGCTGCCATCTTGACCAGAACCCTTAATTTCTTAAATTTATTCTGTGAATCAGGTCACTTCTCTCCTTTTATTTATTATTATTATTATTATTATTATTATTATTATTTAATCCTTACCTGAGGATATTCTTCTATTTGTCTTCAGATAGAGTGGGAGGGAAGGAGAGAGAGGGAGAGAGAAAGAAACATCAACACACTTCTCTCCTTTTAAAGATAAGCAAACTCTACTGCAAGGAAATTGCCTTTGTTGATTATACCGCAATTAAGTGAAAAACATAGATAATATTACAACTTTGAAACTATTTGAATTGTTTTCTATTTAATTCTGGTAAGAAAAAGAAACTGACTAATCTTCTTAGGATTTCCTTATATGCCATGTAAATGAAGCCTCTGTGGTTAATTTTAAAGTTATCCTTTTACTGGTTCTGTATCGGTGTTTCTCAAATTTTTTTTCATTAATGCCCTCTCATCCTCAAGGAGTTTTTAAACATTTTTAGACATTTTATTACTTTTATAGTGTAGCTTTGTCCCATTTTTCAGCTGAGAGAACTGTGGTATTACAAGATTTATAACTTGCCTAAAGTCACACAGCTACTAAGTGCTTAAAAACAGGCTGATGACTAGTTTCTCTACCACGAGGTACTTGAAAGGATAGAAAGATTCTGGAGCTAGTGCCAGGACAAGAACCACACAACTCAGATTTTACAATTAAGTTTTTCCTTATTCTTTACGAATATTATCCCCCCATCACCACCATTGCTTAAATTCTGTTTTGTGGCATTCATAAGTCTCTTATGGGGATTAATAAGTCAATTGAAAGAGAAAAATTAGAGAATACTCAGCAAAATATCTAAAATACTTTTCTGTATCCTTTACATATTACATGCATATTTACTATGCTTTATAAATCTACCTGAATATGGCATGTATTACAGACTAGCCCAAACTGAAGTGTATTTTCAAGAATCTTGAATCATCAGTGGTGATTTAAAATGCATAAGATGTTGATTCAAGGTCTTGACTGTGTCTTAATACCTGTCTATGCATGACAAACTTAAGTCCCATTATAAAGTGACTCCAATTATCTACTTGTTATTCAGAGTTCAGGAGTCAGACAATCATGTAATTTTTCAGTGATTTGTTTTTTTAGTCTGGAAATGAAAGGGTGTGAATTTTTTTTACTTAAAAAAATTAAAGAAATACAGAGGCACAGAAAAAACCAGTGATTATAGCAAGATACTTAAAGGATCCTGTAGATGTTGCTGAGGAAGGGATGTTGAATCCTGACTTCTGAATCTGAAAGTTTAAGGTTTACTCAAGCATATTCTTTTCTGCAAAAGTCTCTTTCCAGTGTGACTTCACTTGTCCACACACCTCAGTTCCTTTATTCTGTTACACTAAATACGATTATAAGGAAGAAAAAAAAAAAAAACCTATCCACAACTTTCTTATATTTTAGAACATATGGAATACATTTCTATTTTATTAGATGTGAGACCTTTTGAAGTGACGGTGAACCCATATTTCTTCAGAAAAGGAGACAAGCATCTTTTTTTTTTTTTCTTTATTGATTTTTAGAGAGAAAGGGAGAGGGAGAGAGATAGGAACATCAATGAGAGAGAACGTCGATTGGCCGCCTCCTGCATGCCCCCCACCAGAGATTAGGCCCACAACCTGGGCATGTGCCTTGACTGGAACTGAACTGGCAACCTCTTGGTGCATGGGTCGACACTCAACCACTGAGCCACACCGGTCGGGCGATAAGCATCATTTAATTAACACGAGATCTTATAGGTAGAATTCTGAGTTGGGGTTTTGGAAAATAAAGATGATATTCTGTATATTGTTTCAGTTTTCTCATCTGAAAAAAATATCATTTGATGCAATTTAATAAATATTTACTAAACACTTTCTATTATTTTCTAAGCACTGTGCTAGTTGATGGAGGTGATCAAATGAGATAATAGGTGGCAAACTGCTTTGCAACATTTTAAACAGTATAAAATAGTTCTACATTGGTGAACATTACTAAAATACTCCTTTTTCTTAGGGAAAATGATTTTTTTTAAATATATAATTTTCCTACCCAAGATCTCTTCAATTAATGACTGGGACCATTGGAATCACAACCATACTTTTACTAGTAATCCATAGTTTTTCATTTATCCCAAGTTGCATAAAAATTAAATTGATTCTGATTCAGCTTTGGGATAGTTTTCTATAGATACCAAGTGGATTTTGACATCATAAACTATCGCTTTTATATCTTAAACTTTTCCTTCTTTCTAATTTGTGAGATAATAACTCCCTTATTAATTTATGAAGCAATAATTTATGTAGCTTTGTTTTTCAAATTTCTGTATTTTACTCTGGTTTTCTGTTAAACCATCAACTTTCACACAGTTTCTTCTGAAACTATATATATGTACTAATTAGATTTCTAGGAACTGACTCTTACTCTGTCATCTAGCTATTTTGGATCACTTTTAAATTTCTATCTTTATCCATCATTCAAATTGAAAATGGAATGTTTTTTGCTACATTTGAAAATGATGGGATTAATGGAATATGGTGAAGGGAAAATAAACTCAAAAATCTTGAGGAGTCATGATTTATTTTATGAATATAGTTGTTCTAAGCTAGTGATATGGTACTAGGGCATGAGTTAAAGAAACTGACTGGGTAAAGTACTGTGAAAACTTGCCTGTAGTGGAAATAGCTGTTTTTTTAAAAAAGTCATTTGTCTCCATGGTAGTGCAATTGTGTGATATCTATATATTGCTGACTTGGAACCAAATACACTTATTAGACACATTAGCTTCTAGTATTAGCTTCTTTGCTTTTCTAGTATCATCTTTAATTTCCTCTGTAGTACAGACTGAAAGAGTAGAGTTAAAAGACATTGAAGGGTGGAGTGGGGAGGAAATGCATCTATGAAAGATCAATGATGAAAGCATTTTAAATTAAGCATGTTGGAGTCAAAACACTTCATAATCTCTTCAAACCTGTCAAACAAATTTTATTTGATCATTATGATAGTTTATTTTTAATATTTTATTTCATTGTTCTTTGAAAGAAAACAGGATAAAGGATAAATAATATGCAATTTTTATTCTCAAATTTGTAACATAAGGAAGCCATATACAAAATATAATTCCTGTCTTCTATATTTTCTTTAATTTGCTTTATAACTAGTATGTTTGTCATTGTGAAATTACACTGTATATGTGATTGCTTATGTTTCTATTAACTGTGTTACCAATTTTTTACCCCTCAAGGACTTGTCGCTGGTACTATAATAATTGGTATCCTAATTCTAGTCAAATTTTTCTGGGACCGTAGAAAATCAGGGTGAGCAGAAATTCTGATGATGTAAAACATTTGTTCTTCTTTCCAGTAAAGCTAGATACTTTATCATGAATAGATCATTTTCTTAGCTTAATCGTATTTTTAGGCATGCTGTGTCTTTATTTATTTTGTCTATAATTACTCCTCTGCATGAACATATTCTGTGTCTTTTTAAAACTTTCTCATTATAGTCAAGGACATTAACAAAATTTCAAAGGAAAATGATTCGAAAGCCAAAGTCTCACTTTGCAAACTATTAATCAGTTTACCTGGGGGGGGGGAGGGGAGGGGAAGCCAACCTCTAACGTATTAAATTGCCTGTAAGGAGGCCTTTTTCTAAGTTGTGTTTATTGACACATGCCAGTCTAGCCAAGAACAGCCCTGTGGTTAAGAAGACAGGTTCTGGAATCTGACTTCTTGGTTCGATCCTGTGTCTACCGTTCATGTACCATGACACAGTAAGCAATTTAACCTCTCTATACCTCTGTTTTCTGTGGGAAATATAGGACCTACCTTATGGGATTGTGTAAGGATCAAATGAGTTTCCACCTATAAAGAAGTTAGAACATCACTTGGCATGTAGTAAGCCCTCAGATGGTAACATCTGGTCTGCATTGAATATTCATGTATTAAGTATATTGTCATGGTTGGCTCTGACATATTCTGTAGACAAACACAGGATTATTTAAATTGACCCTCTTCTGCTATCTTGTACATTTTATTGCTCAGAAAACGAATTATGGACTTCATCTAAATTCTTGAGTTATTTCTAGACTTCCCTAATGCCTACATTTTCATTAATTAAGAACAACTATATTTTAATGCTACTACTGAATTGCCTGTTTTAATCCTTTGGGTGATGTGAGCTAACTACTTTTTGCCCTATATAACTCTTTCCTTTCTCCTTAAATTAACAAATATTGTTAAATAATATATTTAAGCCAATTATATGTGAATGTTCTTTAAATCACTAAATGCTTCAGTATTTTAGTAAAAATATTTGATCATTAGGTCCTGGATTTTTAAAATCGTTTTTACTGTTAATAAAGTAGTCTTGAGGCTATCATAGCAAATGTAGTAAAATATAACTTTCTCTTCAGATTTTTCAAAAACGTTTTTAAGAATAGTACTTAAAGCCCCACAAAAATGAAAAGAAGTCATGTCAAATAGCTTAGTAAAACTACTGGAAGAAAAGTAAACAACCCACCTTATGTTATTCCTTGATTTGTTCTAGCTCTTTTGTTGGGTTAGAGCATTGTCAATTTACCTTCCAAAGCCAATGTTTTGGGGCCCTGCAGATGAGAGGGGTGGAACGTGATGAGTTTACAGGGTGCTAGCTCTTGGCTTTCATCAGTGTCTTTACGTACTTTGCTAAAATAATTTGCCATATTTTTAATAGGATGAAAAGTGCTGAACCATAGAAGAAGGGAATATTTGTTTTGAGTTTTACTGGGGTTTTATAGCAAACCTAATCCCTCTATTTCTAAGAGGAAATTCAGGCAAAAACCCCTAAGGAAGGATTTGCCTTTTTTCATGTGCCCTTTAAAAACACTCCACTTGCCTTATTTGAGAAGTAAAAGCTGTTGAAGGTAAGAGCTAACTTTATACGCTCCTGGTTATTCTCCTGATTTCATATCATTTAAAAAAAAAATTTCATATCAATTTAATTAAAATTAAATGAGATCAGGGGGAAGAGTTAGTGAGTATGAAGGTGCTAATGTACCTTCACCTGGTGATCCTTTGTGTTTGCCTATCAGAGGATTTACTTCTTTTAGAAGTGTTGGGTTTGTGTGATACATTTTAGTTTATGAAAAGGATGTCATTGTAAGCAACTGCTGATATTACTTTTTGACTCACATTAAAATTATATAATTCAATTAGTGTTTTCCTTCTTTACTATTCAGCTCTTATTACACTTATGGGAACCACAAAGCACTCAATGTTATGTTTCATAATTTAACTGAGACTGACGATGCCTCAGAAGTATGACCTGGTAAATTATAAAAGGTATACAGTTCTATAAAATCACATTTCTTGCAAAATGTTCATCAATACTGTTGGCTCAGGATTTACCTGAGCCATTCAAGGATAATAGAGGCTTAAACCTCTATTATTGTCACAGCTAATTTTCTTTTTGGGATGAATAACTAACATTGAATCTCTCATCAGTATGGCATACCATCAGTTCTCAACACTCCAGCAATATGCTCATCATCTCATCCTGTTTTGCACTCAGTTTATTGTGATGATTAGATGCTAGCAATGGCATAAATATTTGGGGGGAGAAAACAAAAGGTTGATATATTAGGGCTTACAAATAAGAATGCCTTTATTATGACTATTTGCATCATGAGATGATTGGCTTATATTGCATTTGTTTCTCCTTTGGGCTTGATGGCTTTTAGAGTTTCCAGTGTTTAGGAAATATTAAAATTTGATGTAAGGTATCTTTAATAAGTCTTGTTTATGGATCTTAGAAGATGTCTCTTTTATGTTGTCGTGCTAAATTGGTACACAAAAATAACTTCATATAAACGTATCTGTGAATCTTTCCAGGTGTCTTTTTCTTCGACAAAACTTTCCTCTATTTCACATGTAGTCGTCAACAGGATTGACTTTCAATCTGAAAGTATCTTCATTGATTCTACCTTGACCACTTAATCTCAAAAACTATTTCCGTTGGTGTTGCCATTGTTACTAAACTAACTCGACACTGGGTGAGGTTATCTATACTGTATAACTGGCTAATTTTTCATGTGTTTTGTTTGATACCCAGATTAACCGACTAATTCTTCTTTGTGGTTTATCACATAGTAACTTAAAATCTCATGTTTATCACCAGAAATAAAATTATTTTGATTTTAACTTTTTTTTTTTTAACTTTCAGGACACACATTTATAACATTGACAGTTTTGCTTATGACGCTAGTAGCCATTGGCTACCTGACTTAGCCAAAGAAGAGATAAGAAGAAAGTGCACACAAGTACACAGAATATTTCTAGCTTCTTATAAGTTTCTGGAAGCGTGGACACAATATATGCAGTAGCACTCTTCATTTTGCATGTTATCGGTGTCTTTAAAGTGCCTAAGTATATCAATGAAGTAAGAAGAAATGAATCTGTCCTGGAATCACATTCTCAACACTTCTAAGCCTCTTGAAACTAGAACAACTCACAAGACTGAGAGTGATTACTTTTCCAAAAGTATAAGGAAGTGTAGAGATTGGTTCATGCTTAGAAGGTGAGAATGAAGAAACGGAAATGTGATTTTTTTTCCATTAGGTTTGTAATGTAATCTTTACTTACAAGAATATTAAAAATTAAAAATCTTAATTGGATAGCAAAAGCAAACAAAAAAGATGTTTCCCAGTCTCTTCTGAGCAAAATTGCCAAAGAGATGAACCACATTATAGAATTACCCTTCTTGACTCTAAGGCATTTTTATCTTTCCTTATTCCACTAAAATAAGTTTGAATGGGTTGGCAAAATATTTTAAATGAAAAACATGTTAATAACCCAGAGTGTCGAGTTTCTTGGGTTAGTTGGTGACAAGGAAGAAGTATAGAATGAAAGAATAATTCTTTCTTTGTCACATAAGTACAGATAATGAACAAGAATTTAGCCCCTTATTTGTAAGATGGATCAGTGACCATTTTAATTTTGTTCTTAGGACAATCTTTCTTTTTGTAAAATAATCCTGTGACAGGGTGAACAAATATAGGTGTCTTTTTTATTAACTTAATGTCTTTAAAATTATCTATAGATATTACAAGATTAATATAAGAAAAGGTTCTATATTTCTGAAGTGATTCTAAATTGTAAATCTTAATTTTTGTAGTATTAAGATTATTTATTTACATCAGTGAACACATTGATTTTACATGTATAACAAGAAAAGTTGAGAAGATATATAAAGAAAAAATTATTTTCCCTAAATGAAATAAATAATTGATCACATTTTTTGTCTGATGTAGTATTTGAAATTTACTTTCTTAAATATAAATAATTTATTTCTAAATAAAATATTCCCTTTCTACTTCCCATTAGAAGTTTAGAATGATATCCTTTTGGTTATCCTAAATGTTTGGTAAAACATTTTGGTTACTTTTAAATCATACTATATTGTCCTTTCTTCAGCATGTCATATCATCTCAGAGTATTATATTACTTGTCACTGATTTACCTAATGGTAATCACATTAATTTCTAGATCCTTAATATATTCTTGTCATATTGCCAGTTACATATTAAGTGTTGGAATAGACTAGAATATGCACATAACTAAAGCTAACAATGATTATTTGTCACATTATGTCATCTACTTTGTTGTTGAAGTATTTTAAAGTAAATGCCATATGCATCATGGCATTTCACTGTAAATACTTCAATATGTATTTCTAACAATAAGGATTTTTTTTCTACTTAACCACAATTAGTACAACTATCAATATTAACAATAATTTCCTAATAGTTTCTAACATTAGGACATTCTTTTAACTCTCGTAAACGTTCTGTGATTTGGTCCACATCCACCTACTAATTCATTTATTTGTTAACTTGGAGGGTCTTCTCTGCCTACTCTATGACAGGCTGGTGCCTTCTGGGGTAGTAGCAAGGACAACACTGATTCAGTTATTAAGAAAAATACCCAAGAGCCTACTATGTGCAGGTTACCATGTGCTAGTTGCTGAGGTTACCAAGATGACAACAACATATTGTCTGCCCTCAAGTTGCTTATATTCTACCACAGAAAGACCAACATTATATACTTATTAAGAGAAAGAATGTAAAGTTATAAGCATTCTAGTAGTCACATGTACAGATTACAGAGGAGGCCTCAACGGTCTTTACTAAGTGGATGAATGTTGAGCAGGGAGGTGTTTAAGACAGGATGTGAACTAAGAAAGGACAGGTAGATGAGGTACACATGGCAGAATGGGGGACTGCAAAGAGCTTTACATGCTCAAGGTAGAAAAGTCTTGGAGAGAGAACTACAGCTTGTCTTCTGTTTATTGTAGAAATAAAAATCAAATATTTTATTGTACCCTGATTAAATTAGAAGTTAGAAATAATGGACACAGGTTTATTTATTTTTCTTTTGCAATTTTTATTAATTTATTTTTGTTACAGATGTTTCTCCTTTCCTCCCCTAGACACCCTCCTCCTGAGCTCACCCCCCAACCCCCCATCCCCACCCTGCAGCATTGTTGTCCATGTCCATTGGTTACGTATATGGGGCACAGGTTTATAATAGCTAGAATTTTAGATATTGGGAAATATTGAACTTAGACAATACAGTACATTGAGTTAAACTTTATATTTTAATATTACTTAGATAAGTGTAAAAGCTGAAAAAATATTAAAAATCAGTTTTCTTTTTTTTTTTAATCCTCACCCGAGGACATTTTTGCATTTATCTTCAGATAGAGCAGGAGGGAGAGAGGGAGGAAGAGAGAGAGAGGAACATCGATGTGAGAGAGACACATCGACTGGTTGCCACCCACACGACCCCAACAGGGGCCAGGGATGAACTGGAACTGAGGTACATGCCCCTAGCGGGAACCGAACCCAGGACTCTCGGCTGGTTTGGCTCAGCGGTTAGAGTGTCGGCCCACGGAACAATCAGTTTTCTTAAAATAATAGTATAAAGAGTAGGACACGTTGAAGATAATTGGGCTTTCTTGTAGGATTTATAATTACTTTGTAGACTACTATCATGAAGTTGAATAATTTTATTTTTCCCAAGGTAAGTTAACCTATAAGAATGATTGTACTTTGGTTGCAAGGATTATATTGCCTTTACTCTTGAGACCAATGCTTATTTGTTGTAAAAAATAGTACTTGCTTACCACAGAAATTTGTGTTTTATATTATTTAACCCACTAACTCTCACTATTCAAATTTTTAGAATACTTGAACAGTAATAGTTTTTGTCTTATTACACCCTAGCTCTGTATTTTTGGTCTGTGCCCAAAGTGGAAATGCCTGATTTTATACCCACCCATCTTGAGTGCTCCCTCCACCCCCTTTGCCTAAATTAAAAACAGAATCTTCCCTGAAGGCAATGCTTCCTTTGTAGCCTACTCCAGTGGTGGCTGGTTTATTTCCACACTCCATATGCCTCAATGTTGAGACATTGTGGGGAGGGGAGTGTCCTTGCTTCCTGTTGCCACTACTTCCATCTCAAGTCTCCCATACACACTTTATTTTTTTTTTCTTTATTGATTTTAGAGAGAGAAAGGGAGAGGGAGAGAGAGATAGAAACATCGATGAGAGAGAACATCAGTTGGTAGCCTCCTGCATGCGCCCCACTGGGGATTGGGCCCACAACTTGGGCATGTGCCCTGACCGGGAATCAAACTGGCGACCTCTTGGTGCATGGGTCGACGCTCAGCCACTGAGCCACACCAGCCGGGCTCCCATACACACTTTAAAAAGAGCAACTATTCTTCCCCTTTGTAGGGTAATTTACTAAACTATTAAATGTTTTCTGTATAGTTCTCTCTCTCCTAATTCTAAACATGTACCGCCAAGTTTTGGTCTTCCTCATCACAGAGGAACATCAGGACAGCATGGAAGTGGAACTGCCAAATAATTCTGTTTCTTGCTTTTCTTCTCTGAAACCCTGTACTCTCATCATAGACTGAGCTGTGGGGAGGGAGGTGAAAGCAGAACCAGGAAGAGAACAGAGTTCCTATGGACAGCAAAGAAGACCAATATTGCTAATAACCTTAAAGTCCCCAAGCTAGGTATCCTGACAGTTTCTGGGTTAAGGAGGTAAGGACCCAGAAGTGAGTGATGGGAAGTGTAGTGTTACAGTTCTATTTTGAAGTTGGGACATGTTAAGGGATTCAGTATGTTGTTAAAAAGAAAGAAGAGTTAAGGATGACACCAAGATTTTTAGCCTGAGCAACAGAAAGAGGGAGGTTGCTATTTACTGAGCTGGGGAAGACTTTTGTGACAGAAAAATCAGGAGTTTGGTTTTAGACATGGTAAGTTTGAGATGCCTTTTAGACATCAAAGTGGAGATGCTGGATAAGTCTTCAGAAATACAAATCTGGAGCTCAGAGGAGGTGTATAGGCTTGCGATCATAATTGGGAGTCGCCAATAGGAGAGCGTGTTAAGGAACACAAGTGAGGAAAGCAAGATGAGTAAGTTTCAACATTAGGATTTGCAATAGGGAAGTCATTGGTGGCCTGGACTTTCAAAGCTCTTTCAGTAAAGTGGTTGTGGGGAAAAGCCTACCCTGAGAGGCTGAAACAGAGCCTGAGAGGACAGAAATTGGAGATAACCAATATTGGTGAATACAGACAACTCTTTTGAAAAGTCTTGCGGAAAAGTCGGGGCGGAGAAATAGGATGTTTGCTGACAGGAAATGTGGGATCAAGAGAGGTTTTATTTTAAATATGGGGAAATTATAACATGTTGTTTGCTGATGGATATGATGCAGGGCAGTGAGGGGAGAATTTCTAAAGTCCTTGAGGAGGTGAAAGGTAATTGACTCCATTCTGAGAAACAGTAGAGTTTAAGGTTTAGAGCCTAGATTCCAGAGACAGCTACCTAGGTTCCAATTGGAGTCCCGCCACGTAAAAGCTGTGTGACTCTAAGAAAGCTTCTTGTCTATGTACCTTAGTTATCTATCTAGAAAGTGGTGTTCCATTTGTAAAGTTGGGATACATAGGATTTTTATGAGAATTAATAAACATAAAGTGCTTAGAATAGTGCCAGCCACATAGAAAGTCCTCAGTAGTTTTAGTTCTTTTTAGGGCACAAGTGGAAAGATTGGCCTTAGACAGAAGCATGTAAGACAGATCACCCATAGGTAACAGGGAGAAAGGTAGCAGCTTCTAAGAGCACAGTGGGTAGGGGATGTCATGATGGTAGCTTCTGGAAATTTTTTTCTATTTTCTCAGTGAGGTATAATGCAAGGTCATCATGAGAATGATATACATGAGAAGGTGTTACATGTTTGAAGAGGAGGAGAAGGAAAGGACTAGAGAAATTTAGTAAAATTAGTGGGTAGTGCTAAGGCGTACTCATGAATCTAGGCTGCAACAATTAAGCTTGGAGTGGCCTGGATATCTAAGGGGATTGCAAAAAAGAAGGTAATGGGTAGTATATTCTCACGGCATGAGATTCACAGGAAAGGGTTTTGTGGTAAGGAAGGAAGGAAGATTAATCTGCAAGTAGTAATGATGTAAAAAATAAGGTACCAACTTTTTGTCCAGGCCTGGTAATACATGGAATGAGCCTGGAACGTCTTGTGGTATCAGAAATTAAGGGTTCCGAGCCCTGGCCAGTGTGGCCCAGTGGTTAGAGTGTTGGCCCACACACTGAAGGGTCTTGGGTTTGATTCCCGGCCCCAGGGCATGTGCAGGAGGCAACCAGTAGATGTGTCTCTCTCACATTAATGTTTCTGTCTCCCCCGCCCCCCTCCCTTCTACTCTGTATAAAAATTAATGGAAAAATATCCTCGTGTGAGGATTAACCAAAAAAAAAAAAAAAAAAAAAAAAAAAAAACCAACAACAAACAAACAAACAAAAAAGGAAAGGAAGAAAGTAAGCGTTCCAAAAACTAACTGCTCAGAAAATGATGGTGACATATCAGAAGGACTCAGGAGCCAGCATGAACAAGCTCCCACTGACAGTTAAAAATTAAATGACAGCAATAGATTATCACACATAGAAAAATAAGATAAACATGGATAAAAAGTGCTGGTATAATGAATAACTAAGAGGGAAAGTTCCTTCCTGATGGCAGAATTCCAACTAATACATGTAGAAGAAATGATACAATTAGAAAATCAGCATTTGACAACCATCACAGTAATACTTACTTTAGATAAGAATCATCAATGGATTCTAAAATTAATGAACAGAAGTATAATGAGAAATAAAATAATTATGTAGTCTCCAATTTACCTCGATGATACTTATTAAAAATAGTAACTTTACAGTAGAGAAACCTGACAGACACTACTTTAAGCAACTGACCAAAATTAACATAATCAATAATGGGACAAATAACATGAAATTCCTCCTGATAGAACACGTTGAGAAGTAGCATCTGTGTTATTCCTGCCCAAATGCCTAATCTGGATCAAATTATGAGGAAGTATTATAAGGCAAAAAAATCTAAGGGACATTCTACAAAATACCTGGCCAATCCTCTTCTAAAGTGATAAGGTCACAAAGAGAAAGGAAATAATAAAGATAAGTCTAAAAATCATTGAATAGAAAACAGAAAAATAACAGACAAAACAAATGAAACCAAGAGTTGGATTTAATTTTTTTTTTCTTTACTGATTTGAGAGAGAGAGGAAGGGAGAGGGAAAGAGAGATAGAAACATCGATGAAAGAGAACATCAATTAGCCACCTCCTGCATGCCCCCCACTGAGGATTGGGCCCACAACCTGGGCATGTGTCCTGACCAGGAATCGAACTGGTGACCTTCTGATGCATGAGTTGATGCTCAACCACTGAGCCACACCGGCCAGGCAAGAATTAGATGTTTTAAAAAATTAATAAAATTGATAACTTTCCATTTATGCTATAAAGAATAAAGAGAGAAGACAAAAATTACCAGTATCAGTAATACATCACTTAATATAGAGCCTGGCCATTAAAGAGAAATAAGAGAATACCAATTTTATACCAATAAATTCAATTTTATACCAATAAATTTAACAAATTGAAATGAACAAATTAATTAAATATCCCTATATTAATTCAAAACATTGAATTTTTAATTAAAAATGTTTCCAAATAGAAAACTTCATGCCCAGATAGCTTCACTGGTAAATGCAAACATTTAAAGAAGAAATAATACCAATTTTTTTTTTAAAGGGAGAGAGAGGTAAAAACATCAATGTGAGAGAGAAACGATTGGCCGCCTCCTGCACACCCTCTACTGAGGATCAAGCCCACAACCTGGGCATGTGCCCTGACCAGGAATCGAACCAGCAACCTTTTGCTGCATGGATCAACGCTCAACCACTGAGCCACACCAGCCAGGCAATAATACCAATCTTACACAAACTCTTTTAGAAAATAGAGATAGAATATTTCCAAATTTATTGTATGAAGCCAAAGACATCACAAGAGAAGAGAATTACAAACCAATATCCCTCATGAACAGAGAGACAAATGTCCTTAACAAAACTTTAGCATAATAAACCCCAATATATATAAAAGAATATGGTACATCGTGATCAAATGAAGTTTATCCCAGGAGTAAATGATTGCTTTAACATTCAAAAAGCAATCAATGTAATTCTCCGTATTCCTAGAATGAAGAAAACCATATAATCACTTTAATAGACGCAGAAAAAGTGTTTGGTCAAGTTCAACACCAATTCATGATAAAATCCCTTAGTAAACTAAGAATAGAAGGAAATTTTTTTTTATCTAATTAAGGACATCTTCAATAAATCTACAGCTTTCATTTTACTCAGCAGTGAAAGGTTCAATGCTTTCTGCCTAAGGCTGGGGGGGGAGGTGGAGGGGAAGGCATAAATATCTACTCTACCACTTCTTGTCAACATTTTACTGGAGGTTTTAGCCAGTGCAATCAGCAAGAGAAAGAAATGAAAGTCAATTAATTGCAAAGACAGAAGTAAAATTGTTTTTATTGGCAGATGACATGACCATGTACATAGAAAATAATTTACTAGAAGTGAGCATACTTAGTAAGGTCTCAGGATACAATGTTAATATACATATAACAATTGTGATGTATGCAATTTTATGTCCCAGCAAAGAACGATTAGAAAATGAAATTTTAAAAACAACTTTATTTAGTCATCAACTGCATGGGAATAAAAATCTGTTGTGGAAGATAGAGCAGTGATAACAGCAGCTGCTTCCTGACCTCCAAGATATGGCCTTGCAGTAAGAGTTTAAAAAATGTTTCTGACTTCTGGCCTTCCCAGCCCTTACTTTTAAAGAAACACAAAGGGATTTTTATTTCGTGTATGGAAATGTGGCTAATCCAATGTTTCATGCATTTCAACAGTTTTTTGTTTTTTTTTTAAATATTTTTTTTTCTTCTTCATTGATTTTAGAGAGAGAGGAAGGGAGAGGGAGAGAGAGAGAGAAACATCAGTGAGAGAGAACATTGATTGGCCGCCTCCTGCATGCCCCACACTGGGGATGGGGCCCACAACCTGGGCATGTGCCCTGACTGGGAATCGAACTGGCAACCTCTTGGTGCATGGGTCTACGCTCAACCACTGAGCCACACAGACTGGGTGAACAGTTTTTATTTTAATCTGTTTCTTTCTCTTTCCCATGAAATTTGCCTTCCAATCCACTTATTTTTCTCTTAAACTGTGTCCACTATAGAGATAATACTGTTAATTGAGATTGCAATTTGAAATGATTACATTGTTCATTTCCAAGATTTCTAGTAATTTTATATATGACAGTTTGTGATTCATATCTGCCTGTTTTTATTTATTTATTAATGAATGTTTATTGTTCATTAATTTCCTAAACATACTTATTTTGATGTCTTAATCATAGTTTTTTAATAATTTTTATTGGCTGTCTCTTATGATATTACATTTTTTTCACGTTTTGCACTTGTAACTTGCTTTTTTTTTTTTTAAGATAGTCTGTCTTTTCTGCCAGCAAGAAGAAGAAACTTCTCTTTCTAAATTTCTTTTTTATTTTTTTTTCATTTATAATAATAATTATTTTTTTTTATTTATTTATTATTTTTTATTAATTTATTTTTGTTACAAATGTTTCTCCTTTTTTCCCCATTGACACCCTCCTCCCCATCCCTCTACCCCTTCCCCAGCTTTGTTGTCCATGTCCATCAGTTATGCATACATGCGTATAAGTTCTGTGGTTTATCTCTTCCCTCCCCCCCCCCTCTTCTGGGGGTTGTCAGTCTGTACCCTACTTTCACATCTCTGGGTCTACCCTGTTCCCCATACTGTTATGTTTATTATATTCTACAAATGAGTGAGATCATGTGATATTTTTCTTTCTCTGCTTGGTTTGTTTCGCTTAGGATAATACTCTCGAGGTCCCTCCATGTTCGGTTAAATTTCTTTTTTAAAAATATTTCTTTATTGTTTTAGAGAGAGAGGAAGGGAGATGGAGAGAGAGAAACAAACATCAATGAGAAGGAACATCAATCAGCTACCTCCAGCATGCCCCAAGCCAGCAACCTGGGCATGTGCCCTGACCAAGCAAGGAACCGGTGACCTCTCGGGTGCATGAGTCAGCACTCAACCACTGAGCCACACCAGCTGGGCTCTTTCTAAATTTCTGAGCACTATTTTTTGAAAGCTAAAATATAGTTAATTTTATTATAATTTTTTTTTTTTTACTTTTTAGTTGAAGTTCAAAACATGTATAAAACCTTAAAATACATTTATGAAAGTTGCTGGATAAATTGGGACAACCACAAATTCTGCATATTACATTACAGCATAGCCAATGTTCTTTTAGATAAATTCTAAAATTGACAGGTCTCACATGCACATCTTTTACAAATACTGTGTTTTTAAAATTAAAGTTTTTATTTTGAGATAGTTGTAGATTTACAAGTTATTCTAAGAAACAACTCAGGGAGATTCCATGTTCCCTTTTCCCATTTTACTCCAGTGGTCACATCTTGCAGAACTAATGTATGAACATTAGTTGCAGAACAATAGTTGTACATTGTAAAATTGTACATTGTAAAATATATTTTAAAAAATACATTGCATTTAAAAAATAATAAATAGCCCAGCCAGTGTGGCTCAGTGGTTGAGTGTCAACCCATGCACCAAAAGGTCGCTGATTCGATTCCCTGTCAGGATACATGCCCAGGTTGTAGGCCCAGTCCCCAGTGGGGGTCATGCAGGAGGCGGCCAGTCGATGTTCTGTCTCATCGATGTTTCTATCTCTCTCTCCCTCTCCCTTCCTCTCTCTGAAAATCAATAAAGAGAAAAAAAATTTTTTAATATAAAAAGTAATAATACATACATTGTGAAAATATCACAACCAGGATATTGATATATAATCTGCACATCTTATTCAGAATCCTCTGTTTTACTTGTACTTATTTGTGTGCATGTTTATTTAGCTCTGTGCAACTTTATCACCTGTAGGTTCACTCCCCTAAGACCACAGTCAAGATACAGTAGTTTTATCACCACAATGATCCCTCCTGTTGCTCTTTTATAACCACACCCACCTCCTTGCTGATGACACTCCACTCCCTGCCCCCTCATTCCCAACCCCTGGCAACCATAATGTTTTTCAATCTATAATTTTGTCATTTTAAGAGTGTTATATGATAAAATCACAAGGATGTAACATTTGAGATTTTTTTTTCATCTAAGTACTTTCTAGAACTACAGTTATTATGTTTGAATACGTTTCTATCACTTTGTCAAGTTACTTAAACATATGGCTGAATTTCCTCACCTGTAAAATGAGAATGATCATGTCTACCTCATAAGGTTGTTCTCTGTAGCATATGAAAGTTTTTTAGTGTCCAGGCACCATCTCTATCTGTTAGACTCCTAGATCCTCCAAGTTTTTGTAAAAATTATAGAAAATGTGCCCAATGTGCTATTCCTGGGTAATTTTATATCTCCAAGTGTCAGAAAAGATGGAAATTTTCTTACTAGTCACAATATCATGACTTTTTAGAATCTGTTTATATTGATACAGATCTTCTTGCCCCTGTATTTCCCTAATACCATTTGTTCATTGTTAATTATATTATTACTCATTAAGTTGATCATCCGTTGTGCTGGCTTTCAGTGACTTTCAAAGGTTGTTACTGAGCTTCTTTGATGATGACCACACATGCAAGTGTTATCCAGGCAGGAAATTCTGAATAATAATTCATTTTCTGGTCATAGGCCATAATCACTGCATTCTTAAAATGGAAACTCTTTCAATAGGGACTGCATTCCTGACTGTCACACATTGCCACCAGCTGGGAGGACAGGCACGAGGCCCTGTCATGAAGTGAAAAAGCAGCCATTTCTACAAAGAATGCCCATCCAGCGTAGCCTATGACTGACCAAGAACAGCATGACATCTCTGCATGGGTTGGAGACGAGAGAGAGCAAAGAGGATGAGTCTCTTGGCCTTGTGGAGCAACAGTCTGGAAAGTTCTGAGGGGAAGATAGAATTGGTCACCCCTAGAGAATTGCCTTACACACAGGCCAGAGGAGGGAGTGGGTAACTGTTCTGGCTGCCACTGAGAATGTCACAGAGGATAAAGGAAATCTGCTACCAACTCTAACCATCCTCAGGTGCCCCCGTGGTGGCAGCTTTGGAAAAAATTCACTTGTAACAAATAGGTGAGAGCTGTCACAAGAGCCCACACACAATCACAAGCCTGAGGGTTGGTGATGCTCCGTAACCCAGAGACCTAAACTGAAAAGATGTAAATAATCTCTAGTAAATCTAACTCAAAAACAACACAAGTTCATTTCCTTCAATGTAGTATAATAAAAAGAAATATAGCCCTTGCCACTGTTGCTCAGTGGTTAGAGTGACGGCCCACAGACAGAAGGGTCTTGGGTTCGATTCCTGGTCAAGGGCATGTACCTGGGGTCAGGGCACATGCAGGAGGCAACCAATTGGTGTGTCTCTCTCACATCAATGTTTCTCTCTCTCTTTCTCCCACTCTAACTCAAAATCAATGGAAAAATATCCTCCGGTGAGGATTAAAACTAAATAATAAGAAAACCCCAAATTGAGACTGGTAGGAGGTGCGGAGGCATGAGAGGGCTGGCTGGGCTCCCACAGGCAGCAGCTGAGGGCTGTGTTAGCTGTGAAAAGCTCCCTCTGAGAAGTCAGGGGTTTAAACCCCAAGCTGGCTCCCCAGTACAGAGTGGCAGAACAGAGAAAGGCACCCACATAACACTTGGCTGAGAAAATCATCAGAGCAAAGGTTCTGTCTGGCAGGGAGAGGTGCTGGGAACACTGGCACTTCCTTGAAGGGCCAGCGCACTAAATTACAGCTACAGCCACTTACCTTGGGCTCCAGCAGAGGGAGGGTGGATGGGACTGAAACTGTGTGAAGAGAGTCAGGGGTTCATGGCACTGGGGAGAGAGCTGGGAAGAAGGCCATCAGGAGCCCTATGCTGAGTCATTCCCCCACGCAGCAGTAGCCATCTTCTTTAAGAAGCCCCTTCCAATCAGAGTGGCTTTAGCCCAGGGGAGAAGCAACTGCCCTTCCTTTGGGAATTTAACACCACCCAGCCTGAGAAGTGCAACCTGAGGCTCATTAACAGCCAGAGACTACCTGCCAGCCAGTAGGTAGAGAAAGCCTCTGAAGGCTTTGAGCCTTGGACCTGGTTCTCAGTGGTGGGTTTTGTGGCTCTGGGACTAAGATATAAAGGCTGACGCCTGGGTTCCTATGCTGAGTCATGCCCCTATGCTTCAATAGCCATCTCTGTCAAACAGCTCCTTCCCATCAGAACAGCTTTAGCCCAGGGGAAAAGCAATGGCCCCTCCTTTAGGAATTCAACCTCACCCGGCTGGGAGAAGCACAACCTGAGGCTCATTAATTGCCAGAGACTATCCACCAGCCAGTTGGCAGAGACAAGTCTCTGAAGGCTTTGAACCTTGGGCCTGGCTCTGGGGACTGAGCTGTGAAGGCTGAGGCATGGGTCCCTGCGCTGAGTCATTAACCCATGCTGCAGGAACCATTCTCCTCAGGCAGAGTGCTCCCATCAAAGTAGCAATAGCCCAGGGGGGGAAGAAACTGCCCCTCCCTGGGAATTTAACCCCATCTGGCCAGGAGAAGTGCAACCTGAGACTCATTAACTGCCAGAGACTATCAGCCAACCACAGGCGAAGATGAGTGTCTGGATACACCAACTCATATGCCTGGCTCGTGGTCATTGGTCATTGGGTTTCAAGGCTCTGGGGTTAGAGCTGAAAAGGTGGCTGCCTGGGCCCCAGTACTGAGTCATTAACCCACGCTGCAGAGACCCTAAATGATGCACTAGAGTAGATGGATTTGGTAGATATTTACGGAGAATTATGCCCCAAAACTGCAGAATACACATTTTTCTCAAGTGCACACAGGACATTCTCAAAGATAAACCACATGTTAGGGCACAAACTAAGTCTCTACAAGTTCAAGAAGATTGAAATCATATGAAGCATCTTCTCAGATCACATTGGCATGAAACTAGAAATTAATTACAATGAAAACACTCAAAAACACCCAAACACATGGAGGCTAAATAGTATGTTATTAAATAATGAATGGGTTACCAAGGAGATCAAGGAAGAAACAAAAAAACTTCCTGGAAATCAATGAAAATGAACACAGAACAACACAAAATCTATGGGACATAGCAAAAGCAGCTCTGAGATGGAAGTTCATAGCATTACAGGCCTACCTCAAGATACAAGAAAAATTTCTAATAGACTATCTAACCCAACAACTTAAAGAACTAGAAAGTAAACAAAAAGAAAAGCTAAGAGCAAGTAGATGGAAAGAAATAGTAAAGGTCAGAGAGAAAATAAATGACATAGAGACTAAAAAATCAATTCAAACAGTTGAAAAGATAAACAAGATTGATGAACCTTTAGCCAGACTTACAAAGAAACAGAGAGGACCCAAATAAACAAAATCAGAAACAAAAAAGCAGAAGTAACAACTGACATCACAGAAATACAAGGGTTGTTAGAAAATACTATGAATAATTATACACCAACAAATTGGACAACCTATGTGAAATGGACAAATTTTTAGAATCACACAGTCTCCCAAAATTGAACCAGGAAGAGTCAGAAAACTTGAACAGACCAATAACAACTAACGAAATTGAAGCTGTAATCAATAAACTCCCAGCAAACAAAAGCCAGGGCCTGGACAGCTTCACATGAGAGTTTTATAGAACATTTAAAGAAGAACTAACATCCATTCTCCTCAAACGATTCCAAAAAATTCAAGAGGGAGGAAGACTTCCAAGCTCTTTATATGAGGCCAGCATAATCATAATTCCAAAACCAGATAAAGACACTACAAAGAAAGAAAACTACAGGCCAATATCCCTGATAAACATAGATGCCAAAATTCTCAACAAAATATTAGCAAATCAGATCCAGCAACATATTTTTAAAAATTATTCAACATGATCAAGTGTGATTCATCCCAAGGATGCAAGGCTGGTACAATATTCACAAGATAATAAATGTGATACTCCACATAAACAAAATGAAAGATAAAAATCATATGATCAGAGATCCCAAAATGGCGGTGGAGTGAATGGAAGCTACATAGACCATCTCCCAGGACCAAACTGGAAATACAACTAAAATAAAGACAAATTGTCGGGAAAAAGCAACGGAAAAGCAGCTTGCAAGGACCATACAACCAAGGACACTGAATCGATCCTGGTAGGATTATGGAGGCACGAGAGGGGGGCTGGGAGCCCACGGACAGCAACGGTCTTAGCTGTGAGCACCACCCTCGAGATTAAAGCCCAAGCTGGCTCCACGGCGCAGAGGGCCGGGACAGAGAGCTAAAATAGCCACAGCCACTCACCTTGGGCTCTGGCAGAGGGAGGGCAGACTGGACTGGAACTGTGTGGGGACACTCGGGATTTGGGGGGTGCTCAGAGCTTTTGCTGAGTTGCAGACATGCAGGATGGTGGCCACCTTACTCCTTCCCAGGGCTCTGGGGAGAGGCGGCAGCCCCTCCCTCAGAGATTCAGCCACACCCAGGTGGGCCATTGAAATGTAAATTGAGGCTCATTAACTACCAGCATCTGCCCCACCCTCGGGAAATCCTCTCATGCTGAACACCTGAGGGAGGTTTTCATTCAACTGAGAACCCAAGGCTTTTCAAGTAACCATGACTAATAGCCTCTAGGCAAAAAGCTAGAGGATAACTTAACCTTTTCTGGGCTTTTAAATCTACCCAGGAAAGTAAGACTCAACAGTGGTGTATAACTTGGGTCCTCCCACGTTCATCCAAACCCAGTAGAGAGAGCCACAAACAGCAGAACACCAACATCCACAGAGAAAATTTGGCAGGCTCCAAAACCCACTGAGATAGCCAAAATGGTGAAACAAAGAAACAGATGCCAAATGAAAGAACAAGAGACGTCCACCAAAGATGAGATAAATGAAATGGAGTTAAGCAAGTTAACAGAGCTAGAATTCAGAGCCATGATCTTGAGGAAGCTCAACAGCATGAGTAAGGACATCAACACCATGAGCAAAGACATAAAAATATTGAAAATCAACCAATTGGAAATGAAGAATGACATAGCAGAAATGAAGAGCACATTGGAAGGACTAACCAGCAGAGTAGAAGAAGCTGAGGACCAGATCAGTGAATTAGAAGACAGGGTAGAAAAAAATCAACCAATCAGAAAACCAAAAGGAAAAAACAATGAAAAAAACAGGAAGACAGCTTAAGAGAACTGTGGGACAACTGGAAATGTAATAATATTCGCATCATAGGAGTCCCCGAAGAAGAAGAAAATGAGCAAGAGTTAGAGAATATATTTGAAGGAATAGTGACATAAAATTTTCCTAATTTGGTGAAGGACGAAGGCATTCAAGTTCAAGAAGCACAGAGAGTCCCAAGTAAGAAGAACCCAGACAGGCCCACACCAAGACACATAGTAATTAAAATGCCAAAAATTAAAGACAAAGAGAGAATCCTAAAGGCAGCAAGAGATAAGCAACAGGTTACCTACAAAGGTAGGTAACCCCCACAAGGCTATCAGCTGACTTCTCAATAGAAACACTACAGGCCAGAAGGGAATGGCATGAAATAATCAAGGTCATGAAAAACAAGGATCTGAACCCAAGACTACTCTACCCAGCAAGGCTATCATTCAAAATAGAAGGTCAAATAAAGAGCTTCCTAGACAAAAAAAAAAAGGCTAAAGGAATACATTAGCACCAAACCAGCACTGCAAGAAATGTTAAAAGGACTGCTGCAATTAGTAGAAGAAATAGAAAGGAAAATAGAACCACACGAAACAAAAGTAGCAATAAATAAGTACATATTAATAATCACCTTAAATGTAAATGGATTAAATGCTCCCATAAAAAGACACAGAGTAGCGGATTGGATAAGAAAGCATGGCCCATATATATGTTGTTTACAAGAGACCCACTTCACAACAAGAGACTCACATAGGTTGAAAGTGAAGGGATGGAAAAAAATCTTCCAAGCAAACGGAAAGGAAAAAAAAAGCTGGGGTAGCAATACTCATATCTGATAAAATAGATTTCAAAATGAAGACCATAACTAGAGACAAAGAAGGTCACTACATAATATTGAAAAGATCTATCCAACAGGAAGATATAACCTTGATAAACATATATGCACCCCATACAGAAACACCAAAATAGATTAAAAATCTTCTGGAGGACTTCAAAGGAGAAATCGACAGCAATACAATCATAGCAGGGGACTTCAACACCCCGCTGACATCACTGGATAGATCCTCTAGATAAAAAATTAACGAAGAAACAGAGACTCTAAATGAAGCACTAGACCAAATGGATTTAATAGATATTTACAGAGAATTACACCCCAAAACTACAGAATTTACATTCTTCTCAAGTGCACATGGGACATTCTCAAAGATAGACCACATGTTAGGACACAAACGAAGTCTCTACAAGTTCAAGAAGACTGAAATCATATCAAGCATCTTCTCAGATCACAATGGCATGAAACTAGAAATCAATTGTAACAAGAACATGCAAAGACATTTGAACACATGGAGGCTAAATAGCATGTTATTAAACAATGAATGGGTTACCGAGGAGATCAAGGAAGAAATTAAAAACTTCCTGGAAACCAATGAAAATGAACACACAACAACACAAAATCTATGGGATGCAGCGAAAGCAGTTCTGAGAGGGAAGTTCATAGCACTCCAGGCCTACCTCAAGAAACAACAAAAATTTCTAATAGAATATCTAACCTCACAACTTAAAGAACTAGAAAGCAAACAAAAAGAAAAACCCAGAGCAAGTAGAAGGAAGGAAATAGTAAAGATCAGAGCAGAAATAAATGACATAGAGACCAGAAAAACAATTCAAAGGATCAATGAAACAAAGAGCTGGTTTTTTGAAAAGATAAACAAGATTGATGGACCCTTAGCTAGACTCACCAAGAAACAAAGAGAGAGAACCCAAATACACAAAATCAGGAATGAAAGAGGAGAAGTAACAACTGACACCACAGAAATACAAAGGATCGTTAACAAATACTATGAACATTTATATGGCAACAAATTTGACAATCTAAGAGAAATGGACAAATTTCTAGAAACACATAGTCTTCCAAAACTGGACCAGGAAGAGATAGAAAACTTGAACAGACCAATAACAACGAAGGAAATTGAAGATGTAATCAAGACTCTCCCAGCAAACAAAAGCCCAGGCCCGGACGGCTTCACGGGGGAGTTTTACAGAACATTCAAAGAAGAACTCACACCCATTCTCCTCAAACTACTTCTAAAAATTCAAGAAGAAGGAAGGCTTCCAAACTCGTTTTATGAGGCCAGCATAATTCTAATTCCAAAACCAGAAAAAGACACTACAAAGAAAGAAAACTACAGGCCAATATCCCTGATGAGCATAGATGCCAAAATCCTAAACAAAATACTAGGAAATCAGATCCAGCAATACATCAAAAAAATTATTCACCATGACCAAGTGGGATTCATCCCAGGGATGCAAGGCTGGTACAATATTCGCAAATCAATAAATGTGATACACCACATAAACAAAATGAAAGATAAAAACCACATGATCATATCAATAGATGCTGAAAAAGCATTTGACAAAATCCAGCACCCATTTCTGATAAAAACACTCTGCAATTTGGGAATAGAGGGACCATATCTTGATATAATAAAGGCCATATATGAAAGACCTACAGCCAACATCATACTCAATGGGCAAAAACTAAAAACATTTCCTTTAAGAACAGGAACAAGACAGGGATGCCCACTTTCGCCACTCTTATTTAAGATGGTACTGGAAGTCTTAGCCACAGCAATCAGACATGAAGAAAAAATAAAAGGAATCCAAACTGGAAAGGAGGAAGTGAAACTCATTATTCGCAGATGACATGATATTATACATAGAAAACCCTAAAGACTCCATCAAAAATCTACTAGACCTAATAAAGGAATTTGGCAAAGTAGCAGGATACAAAATTAACATCAAGAAGTTGATGGCATTCTTATACACCAACGATGGACTCACAGAAAGAGAAACTAAAAAAACAATCCCATTTACCATCGCGGCAAAAAAATTAAGATACCTAGGAATAAACTTAACCAAAGAAGTAAAGGATCTACTTGCAGAAAACTACAGGACATTGAAAAAAGAAATAGAGAAAGATATAAAAAAGTGGAAGCACATACCTTGTTCATGGATTGGAAGAATTAACATCATTAAAACGTCCATACTACCCAAAGCAATCTATAGATTCAATGCAATCCCCATCAAAATACCAGAGACATATTTCACAGAACTAGAACAAATACTTCAAAAGTTTATATGGAACCAAAAAAGACCCTGAATAGCCACAGCAATCTTGAAAAAGAAGGACAAAGTAGGTGGGATCACAATACCGGATATCAGGTTACACTACAAAGCTACTGTAATCAAAACAGCCTGGTACTGGCACAAGAACAGGCATATAGACCAGTGGAACAGAACAGAGAATCTGGAAATTGACACAAGACATTATGCTCAATTAATATTTGACAAAGGTGGCAAGAGCATACAATGGAGCAAAGACAGCCTCTTTAATAAATGGTGTTGGGAAAATTGGACAGCTACATGCAAAAAAATGAAACTAGACCATCAACTTACACCATACACAAGAATAAACTCAAAATGGATAAAAGACTTAACTGTGACTCGTGAATCCATTAAAATCCTAGAAGAAAATGTAGGCAACAAAATTTTGGACATCATACGCAGCTGAATCTTCACTGATACATCACCTAAGGCAACAGAAACAAAGGAAAAAATGAACACATGGGACTACATCAAACTAAAAAGCTTCTGCACAGCAAAAAACAACAACCATCAAAACGGAAAGGGAACCCACTGTATGGGAGAGCATAATTGTCAATGATACATCAGATAAGGGGTTAATTTCCAAAATATATAGAGTGCTCATACAACTCAACAAAAGGAAGACAAAGAACCCAATTAAAAAATGGGCAGAGGAACTAAATAGAGACCTCTCCAAACAGGACATATAAATGGCTAAGAGACATATGAAGAAATGCTCAACATCACTAATCATCAGAGAGATGCAAATTAAAACAACAATGAGGTATCACCTCACACCTGTCAGAATGGCCGCCATCAACAAATCATCAAACAACAAGTGTTGGTGAGGGTGTGGAGAAAAGGGGATTCTAGTACACTGCTGGTGGGAATGCAGACTGGTGCAGCCACTGTGGAAAACACTATGGTGTTACCTCAAAAAATTAAAAATTGAATTGCCATTTGACCCAGTGATCCCACTTCTAGGAATATACCCTAAGAAACCTAAAACACCAATCAGAAAGAATACAGGTACCCCCGTGTTCATAGTAGCACTATTTACAATAGCTAAGATCTGGAAACAGCCCAAGTGTTCATCAGTGGATGAATGCATAAAAAAGCTGTGACACATATACACAATGGAGTACTATGCAGCTGTAAGAAAGAAAGATCTCTTATCCTTTGAGACGACATGGAGGGACCTCGAGAGTATTATCCTCAGCGAAACAAGCCAAGCAGAGAAAGAGAAATATCACATGATCTCACTCATTTGTGGAATATAATAAACATAACAGTCTTGGGAACAGCATAGACCCAGAGATGTGAAAGTAGGGAACAGACTGACAACCCTCAGAAGATGGGGTGGGGGGAGGGAAGAGATAAGCCACAGAACTTATACGCATGTATGCATAACTGATGGACGTGGACAACAAAGCTGGGGACAGGGTGGGGGGATGGGGAGGAGGGTATCAATGTGGAAAAAAGGAGAAACATCTGTAACAAAAATAAATTAATAAAAAAAAATCCTCACCTGAAAAAAAAAATCATATGATCATATCAATAGATACTGAAAAAAGCATTCGACAAAACCCAACACTCATTTATGATAAAAACGTTTAGTGAAGTGGGAATAGAGGGATCATATCTCAACATAATAAAGGCCATATATGAAAAACCTCATACTCATTGGGCAAAAATTGAAAGCATTTCTCTTAAGAATAGGAATAACACAGGGATGTCCACTTTGGCCACTCTTATTCAACATAGTACTGGAAGTCTTAGCCACAGCAATTAGACAAGAAGGAAAATTAAAGGGATCCAAATTGGAGAGGAGGAAGTGAAACTGTCATTATTTGCAGATGACATAATATTGTACATAGAAAACCCTAAAGACTCCATCAAAAATCTACTAGATTTAATAAATAAATTTGGCAAAGTAGCAGGATACAAAATTAGCATCCAGAAATCGATGGCATTCTTATACACTAATAATGAACACTCAGAAAGGGAAACTAAAAAAAAAAAAAAAAAAAAACCCATTTACCACTGCAACAAAAAAAGAAAAATAAGAAGGTAAAAGACCTGTTCTCAGAAAACGACAGGACACTAAAAACGAAATAAAGGAAGACATAAAAAAAGTGGAAACATACATCATGTTCATGGATTGGAAGAATCACCATCATTTAAATGTTCATACTACCCAAAGCAATATACAGACTCAATGCAATCCCTATTAAAGTACCAATGGCATATTTCACATATCTGGAACGAATACTCCAAAAGTTTATATGGAATCAAAAAAGGCCCCAAATAGCCACCGCAATCTTGAAGAACAAAGTGGGAGGAATCACAATACCAGATATCAAGTTATACTACAAAGCCATCATAATCAAAACAGCTTGGTACTGGCACAAGAACAGGCATATAGATCAATGGAATGGAACAGAGAAACCCGAAATCAACCCAAGACAGTATATGCAATTAATATTTGACAAAGGAAGCACGAGCATACAATGGAGAAAAGACAGTCTCTTCAATAAATGGTGTTGGGAAAATTGGACAGATACATGCAAAAAAAAATGAAACTAGACTACCAACTTACACCATACACAAGAACAAACTCAAAATGGATAAAAGACTTACATGTAACTCATGAAACCATAAAAATCCTAGAAGAAAATGCAGGCAGAAAAATCTCCGATATCATACGTAGTGAAATTTTCACTGATACATCACCTAGGGCAAGAGAAACAGGAAAAATTAACAAGTGGGACTACATCAAAAAAAGCTTCTGCATGGCAAAAGAAACCATCATCAAAATGAAAAGGGAACCCACTCTCTGGTAGAACATATTTGCCAATGATACATCAGATAAGGGGTTAATGTCCAAAATATTTAGAGTGATCATACAATTCAACAAAAGGAAGACAAACAATCCAATTTAAAAATGGGCAGAGGACCTGAATAGACACTTCTTCCAAAAGGACATACAAATGGCCAGGAGACATGAAAAAATGCTCAACATCTCTAATCATCAGAGAGATGCATATTAAAACGACTATGAGATATCACCTCACACCTGCCAGAATGGTGGCCATCAACAAATCCTCAAACAAGTGCTGGCAAGGATGTGGAGAAAAGGGGACTGTAGCACACTGCTGGTGGGAATGTAAACTGGTGCAGCCACTATGGAAAACAAATTGGTGCTTCCTCAAAAAATTAAAAATGGAATTGCCATTTGACCTGTTGTAACAGACCCAGTGATTCCAATTTATATGTTGAAGCCCTAACCCCAATGTGATAGTATTTAGAAATAGGGCCAGCGGGAGGTAATTAAGGTTAGATGAAGTCACAAGGGTGGAGACCTCATGATGGGATTAGTGCCCTTATAAGAAGAGACACCAGAGCACCCTCTCTCTCTGTCTTTCTCCTTCTCTCTCTCTCCCTCTCTCACTCTCTCTCCCCCCTTTGTTTTCCTCCCTCCCTCCTTTCTTCCCTCCCTCTCGACCATATGAGGACACAGTGAGAAGGCAGCCATCTACAACCAGGAAGAGAGCTCTCACTAGAAGCTGACTGCACTGGCACTCTGATTTGGGGCTTCTGACTCTGTTGTTTAAGCCACACAATCTATGGTATTTTGTTATGGCAGTCTGAACTAATACAATAGCCAAATATAGTATTCACTATGTTGTTAGTTTATAGAATAATTGATAAATTCACTTTATACTTTAAAGGTACACTTTGTATATTAATTTTTAAACTGAAAATTATATTGAGATCTTTAGCAGTGTGATTTTGTGCAGGATATTTAACCTCTGTGTTTTCTAACCTATAAATATTACAGTAGAATGTCAGTATTTGTAGAGTGCTTAGAATAGTGCCTGGCACATGGTACACTATGTGTTTATTAAATTAAATATAAACAAAATGAAGCACATTTCTAGTTATTTACCTGCATTTGTATGTTTTAATGTTATCTTTTTACTGCAGAAAACAATTCAGGCCCAATGCCTCTTTTGTTTGTTTTTCTCCTTAGGCCTTTTCATGATTATTAATTACTGGGCTGTTGCTAATTAATATATTATTTTTCTCTATGTTGTTATTCAACTGGGATGCTGAGGACTTTAAACCACAGATGTCCCTTTCCCTCATTCAAAACTTCTTAAAGGATAGAAAGTTTTTAGACTAGGACAGGAAAATACTTTCTTTAATAATTTAGATTTTTCTACACAGCTATGTGTATGAATTTTATTTCTCCTATCATCAAAGTAACACAATTTAATAAATCAGTATTTTTATTTAGAAAGCAACACTTTCAAATAGAGAAACATGTTCAGATTAGTCCTGTATAATTAATGGTTGTCTTTGCAAACAACGACAGGAAGGCACGTACTTCCATTTTCTTTGAATCTAAGGAGATTTTTATTATTGTGGCTTTTTTTTAATTTCAGAGTTAGCACATTTAAAACATTAGGGATGCTGTCTTGATATGTTAACTTTTTTCAGAGTCTTAAAGACTCCTCCCAGATGTATATTATGCACTTAGTGATATTTTTATACCAGTTCGGTGAAAATTCCATTGCACACTAGTGACACTAGTGCCTTTCTAGTAAAGATTTGGGTACATAAAGTTACCTTGATCAAATTTCCCTCCATGGAAACTGGGTTATATTCAGAATATATCAGGGTGATCATCAATGCCCATTTCACTTCTAAGGAAATATGCAGGTCCTGAAACCAAAATGCTCCTAGAAGTTAGAGCCCCTATTAAGGGCTCTTAAATTTTACTTGGACTTTTCATTCCTCATCTTTTAATTCATGGGCTCTCATTCAGGGAGGAAAAGCTAATCATCTTCCGTGGTACAATTCATCAAATGCTTAGGCAAAGTGATAGTTATGACCACCTTTTTGTCCAAAGTAAAGAAAGGAAAGAGATAAGTCACTCTGAACCGGGACAGCGAGAGCTGGCCTTGCAGAGGCTGTTGCCCAGAAGTGCCTGTCATCGCCCTGAGCGAGCTTCCCGGACCGGGCGTCACCCTGTGTCTCTCCTTGCTGGGTGGCAGTGCTCTGTTGCTGAGGAAGGAATCCGGGGAGGTCAGAGGTTCGCGCAGCTCCACTGCTGCTCCGCTCACACTGCAAAACACAGCCTCCCACTGCGGCCTTCACGTCGCCCGAGGAAAAACTCTGCTGCCTGCCTTGAAGAGACTACGGTTCACCGGGGAACTATCAAAGGAGAAACGGGTGTTTTAGGAATTTAGTCACTTTTCCTTAAGTTTGAAGGCTTGCAGACTTCCTCGTGTCATTAAAAAAAAAATAAAAATCTGGATCCTATGGGTGGAACCTCAGTAACAGCAGATGGGAGCAGTCATCCCTCTGAGTCACAGAGGGAGGTTAGTCTTCCTGTTTGGCAGCCTAACACCCCCACCTCGGTTTAATCATTCTGTACCCAAAGGCTCTTCCCTTTAAAAGAGTCAAGGACTCTTAATTCTCTGTTTGGATAAGGAGCCCAACACAGCTATGGGTTTTACTTGACCTTTTGAATAATTGGGAAAAAAGAAAATTTCAAAGCTCCATCTTAGAAAAGAAGATGCATCAGTATTTATAGCTTTGATAAAAAAAACATATATATGAATTTAAATATCATAACATGGGCTCACATGATTACAACAACCAATCAGAAGGCCCTACTCTCAGGGGGTATGTTATAAACTATAGGATGACTTTTACGTAATAAGGTTCTGCCAGGTTCTGTAGGAGAGGTGGGGGGAATAGGTGTTAACCAGGCTAACATATAGTTAAGCAGCAGACACAGGCTTTCCCCTGCTGAAAGCCCCACTCAGAGACAAAGGTCTTTCACTAAGTTAGGCAATTTATAATGGACAATATGACACACGACTCCTAAAAAATAGAATTACAAATTGTAGGAAAAAGCAAATTCAAATCAAGACAAAAGAACTATTCATTATGAGGAAAGTATTGAAACAAAAAGCACTGTGTTGTGCTTAGGTTTCAGGAAAACTAGAAATTAGCTAGATTTATCATTAATGATGCTTCAAAAAGAGGAACAAGTGAAATTGTTGATCTTCACCATCACGACTGCAGGAGTTACACTGAATTTGAGAGTTATTGTACTTTTCACAGTAGCCATTGTTTTATATCTTTATTGAATTATTTAAAATAAGATTTGTCAAATTACAAAATTCAATTATCACAAGGTGTACTAATACATATTTCCTAATAGATAAACAAATGGAGTGAAATTTATAAATACAGATCCAAAACTATATACAAACTTAATTTTGAATGAACTTGACCTCTTAATTCAGTGGAATGGAGTATTTTAAAAATGAGACCCAGTCCAGCCAGTGTGGCTCAGTGGTTGAGCATCGACCCATGCACCAAGAGGTCGCCAGTTCAATTCCCGGTCAGGGCACATGCTCAGGTTGTGGGCCAAATCCCCAGTGGGGGGCATGCAGGAGGCGGCCAGTCGATGTTCTCTCTCATCGATGTTTCTCTCTCTTCCTTCATCTCTCCCTCCCGCTCTATCTGAAGATAAATGCAAAAAAAAAAAAAAAAGTCCTCAGGTGAGGATACAAAAAAAAATTATAGATGGCAAAAATCACTGTAAATGTAAACCAGAGAGAAAATATTTGCAGCCAATATAATAGACAAGTTAAAACCTAATATAAAACGAATTCTACACATTGAAAAGAAAAAGACAAAGAAGAAATTGGATAAACCATACAAATAGGCAATTACAGAGGAAATATTGCATATAGTAAATAAAAATATGCAAAGATGATCAAACTCACATGTATTCAAAGACACACTAACAAAAATTATAAATTAATGTTGATTCATCAGTTTGGCAAAATTTTAAGCATTCAGTATTAAAAAGATTTTAGTAAAGCAAACTTATACATTGGTGATAGAAGTGCCAATTTCAACAATTGGTAAGGAATCCGACAATACACGATAACATTCTCTTTCCATCTTTATCCAGCTCCTTAGACAAAAACCTTTTAGACATTAGCAAACTGTGAAAACCAGAGGATGGATGTTGACACAGCCACTTGGGAATTAAAGGTAAGTAAGCCACTTCACTTGGGTGACCTGCTGGATTGATAAAACAGCTTCTGCAAACTCTGTATCCAGGGCTCTGTTTCTAATAAAGATGACTATTGTCTTTCATGTTTGAAAATTACTCAAAAGGCTTTGGGATGTTTTATATATTAACATGTGGATATCTTCATTTATAAAACCATTGATCTCTTCACCCTCACTACCGGGAACTCTTTCCAGCACATAATAAGTGCTCAGTAAAGGTTTGTGAAATGAAGAAAAAATTATGGGCTCTGTACTATATGCCTCACCCTCAAACTGAAATGGAAAGGCCAGCTGCAAGAATTTTCCTGTGTACCCCGATGACATTCTATTAAAAATTGATCATGACTTCCTTGCCAAAGATTTTTCTCGAATTATACGGACAAAAAATAATAGTCATTCATTTATTAAATTATAAAATAAACAAATGCATACAGTGTTTAACCCAGAAATTTCACTTTTAGGAGATATATTCCTATAAAAAGATACATGTATACTAATTTATAAAAACATATACATATATAAACACAATAATGTACATAAAAACATTTTCATTGTAGACAATAACTATAAAAATGATGAAGGAAAATGTCCTTAGTTTGAAGATAGTCTCGAATCGATAGAGTAAAAAGAGATGCAGAATTTCACGCAGAATCGAGGAAGCAAATGCATCCACCTAGGCTTATTCTGACAAAAATCTGAATTTCAAGACAGAAAGTAGTGCTAAGTACCATTCTTAAAGAGAACACTGGATTCCAGAGACCATTCTAATACTTTTACATATGCAGGTTTACTTTTTTGTGTTTTTATAACTGACCATATTCTGTTGACCAATCCTAGAGATTATAGATATTAATATGGCTTCTATAAATTACCTGGAACCTTCACACATATCAATCTTTCATAATAATAATATATTAAAAATCTAAACAAGCCCTGGCCAGGTGGCTCAGTTAGTCGGAGCGTCATCCAGCACACCAAAATTTTGCAAGTTCAATTCCTGGGCAGTGCACATACCTAGGTTGTGGGTTTGATCATTGGTAAGGGCGCATGCAGGAGGAAACAGATCAATGTTTCTCTCACATCGATGTTTCTCTCTCTCTCCCCTTTTCTCTCTCTCTAAAAATCAATGCAAACATATCCTCAGGTGAGGATAAACAAAATTTAAACAAGTATATATTAAAATATTAAAGAAATTTATCATATTGTATTGTTAATGTATGTATACATTTCTATATGCAATTATTGGAGGGTAAGGTGTTTGTTTTCCCCTTCTTTTAAACAGGCAAGTGATCTTTGATCAGTTATGGTTATGTCTCCATCTACTGGTAGAAATATATTTCAAGTATTTGTACAATAAGTAAAGCCACCATCACACTGAAACATCTGAAATGCTGTATAAACAGGAATTACTCTGGTTGTTATTGGGTACATGTTATCAGGGTCTCCACAGCTTATCTTGTTGATACATAGAGAGAAAATTATATTTTCTGCTACATGATAACTCTATTTAAATTTTACATTTCTCTATTCGAATTAGTTGCATCAGGGTTTTGAAAAATTGACAAGATCTTTTAACATGAAATCTAAAATTCTAATTTAAAAACAAATCTTAAAGTACTTCTGGTTTTTATTTATGTGAGTCAATTAGCTATATGGTCATTTTATCAGCTCTACCTAGACCTAAACTTCCTGCATTTATACACATGGCTTTCTTAACTTTTCCCACAACTTTGAGAGAGGGTGTTTTATGTCTCTGCCTTATGATGAAGAAATGTGGTGCTAAGAGATCTCACAATTTACCCAACCTCAATAAACAGGTACATAGCAGAGATAAAAATGTATCCTAGATTTCTTGATTTCAAATTCAGTGTTTTTTTAAAAGACCTTTCCCATTTGCATTTATGATGAATTCATGAACCAATATTTGGGTATATATTCACATCCAATAGGAATATAACTTATTATAAAATTACATAATAAAGATAACAATAAGGTCCCTGAATGTGAGAAGCTTAGGGGGGAAGTAAGATCAAAGACTACTTCATAAAAGTATATACATCAGGCTGAATTAAACTTACCATCAAAATAAAATAAAAATATCTGGAAATTTGAGAGGCTTCAAATACATACAATTTATGCAAATGTGTTTTTCTCTACCTCTTCATTCTTTTTCTACAGCCATCTTCTTGAAACACTAATGGGTGAATTATTACTCAGTTAAGACTTCTGGCATAAATTAGACTAATGATCAGGAGAAGATGCTATATAGTTCAACAAACATTTTTCTATAATAGCAAAATATAAGTAAAACAGGAAAAAACAACAAGCTAAGTGTCTGTATTTGTTGACTGTATACATAAGGCACTATGTGTAGAAAGTGTGCATGTGAGAGGCAGACAGCAACTATAAAGAAGAGTGAGATCAGGTTCTTTTCCTTTAAAAAGTTCTTTTTTCCCCTCTCTCTTCCTACACACCACTATATCACTTTTCTATTCATTCAGTTTCCATCAAAGGGGTTGTGACTTGTATAAAACCACGAGACAACAGGAATGGAGGACAGAGATAAAAGGTGTCACATTTTTTTCTGTTCCTGTCAAGGTTCTGTAACATCTGAACAAGCAGACTACAGGTCCTCTTGGAGGTCCACTAATTCTTAGTGGTACCTTAGGAAACTTCTGTATATATCTGTAGAAAAGCAGATCCTGAGCATATACTCTATATGGAAGAGTTACTGAATTGCATCCTCAGTTTCTCTTAATTTCTATCTCCTGCCCTCCCTATACATTCCATTTAAAAATAATGAGATGTGCCCGGCCAGTGTGACTCAATGGTTGAGCATCTACCCATGCATCAAGAGGTCACCAGTTTGATTCCTGGTCAGGGCACATGCCCAAGTTGTGGGCCAAATCCCCGTGGGGGGCATGCAGGAGGTGGCCAATTGATGTTCTCTCTCATCAATGTTTCTATCTCTCTCCCTCTCCCTTCCTCTCTCTCTAAAATCAATGAAGAGAAAAAAAGAGAGAGATGTAAAACCCAAACCTCTAATCTCAAACCCAGTCTTCCTTATTAGCTAGTATTATTATTGGTGGGGAGCCTTCCCTGTCCCCACTGGTTGCCAGGGGAAGTGGGATTCTTTCGATGTCATAAGAAAAAGAATTTTCTGAGACTCACACAGGAGAACAAGTGGCATTTATTTGCATGGAATTAAATCCCTGAGTTTCCAAGGTCCCATTTTCTTCCATCCCACCATGGAAGAAATATAGCTGTGACTTCAGCAGACCTAGGATTAAAGCCATTGCCCAGAGTTTCCATTATATTTTGGGACACAGTCCAATCCAGCATCAGGCTAGCTTAGTTTCTATTATCAGTTGCAGTCCAGCAGTCCATTGGGTGTGGGGTCCACATGGCCATGGAGGAAACTCAGGGAAATGCAAGAGAGCCACACAACAGCCAAGAGTGCCAAGAGAGTAAACTCCTTAGTCTGGGGGATTACATACCACCAAATTTTCTCGAGCTTGCAGTGGCCCCACACTCTCTAGCCAATGGTCTCCATTTCCAGATTTGACTCACAGGCACCTTTGTACCTACCCCCAACCTCACTGCACATGGGCCCATCTTCCCTTTGTCCAGTCCCTTCCCCCAGAGCTCTGTAGGGAATGTACCAGTGGTTCCCTGGAGAGTGTAAAGTTACAGTTTCCTGGTAAAGCTGCCTAAATGACATGTCTATAACGTCTGGCCTTCTTTTTGCTCCTTTCCCCTTATTAATAACTAGCTAATTACAATAGTATCACTATTACTAAAAACAGAGGTGATTGAAATTACACGTGCCCATATTGAGGCACGTGCAAAACTAATCACAGTTCAGCCTAGTCAAAATTTTTTTTCTGCCCCTGAAAGGTTCCATTATGTCTGGACAAGTGACTTCCCAACTAGGTCAATATTATCTTGTCTTTCATAGATAGGCCAACTCTGAACATGTTCTCCTGCCCAGAACTTCTGAGTTGCACCTTGAATGGACATCAGACTGGGTGTCAGGAAATCAGATTCCAGCCTCAGTTGTCACTGACATTTATGATCACCTACCTTTCAGGACCTTAATACTCTCTCCCGTGAATTGAATGAGTTAAAGTGAAGAATCTCAAAGGTTTCTTTCAGCATTAGTGCTGATTGTACAATTTAATCAAAAGCTAGAAATACATTCCTGACCTTCACTTCAAAAGTCCCTGGTACTAGAATGAGTTGATTCTATGAGTAACCCTTGCAGAAAATCTGCTGTAAAAATAACTGAAGCAAACTTGGTATATGTTTTTCCAAGACAGGATCCCTTCTTTCTTATAGGTTTAACATTTTGTTTGTTAGCATAGTTAATCTGTTTTGCAAGTGCCAAAAGGATGAACTCAACTTTATCTCTCTCTGGAGAATGGTTACTTTTGCTGCTTTTCCACTTTCTTAGTAAACTCTACTCAAGATTTTAAAATTCCATGGAAACCAGAGATATTTGGGTGTTTTAGCTTTTTATTTTTTTTTTAACATTTTTATTGATTTTTTTTTTTTTGAGAGAGAGAGGAAGGGAGAGAGAGAGATAGAAACATCAATGTGAGAGAGGAACATCGATCAGCTGCCTCCTGCCCTCCCCCTACTGGGGATCGAGCCTGCAACCTGGGCATAGGCCCTGACCCGGAATCAAACTGGGACCTCTCAGTCCATGGGACGACACTCAATTCATTGAGCTACACTGGCCAGGCTGTTTTTAGCTTTTTAAAATACACTGCTTGAGTTTTATCTTTAGGGGCTCTTCTAGACTCCCTCTCTGAAGGAGGACTTGCCCATGGGATGGAACATTGCCCTGTCCTCAGTTTGGCAGCAAGGCCCACCAAATCTGTTCTGCAGCACTGAGACCACCTCACTTCTAAAACCTGCTCTCACCCTTTCCTCTTGTCCCTCCGGTGATCCTGGAACTATTGGGAGAGAGGTTCCCTAAGATCCTGATATAGAAATCAGGTCCCCAAATAAATATTCCCCTGCTGTGCTCCTCAAGTTTCTCAAATTAGTGCCATTCTCTCTCATTCTCTCTGTGTCCCCTCCTCAGAAGAATCCTCTAAAAGACTACCCAGAGTTTCAAGTTTTTCAAACAATTCATTTCTTTGCAGAAAGCAAGAAGTTCCTCCTCCTTTGGGGAAGTCTGAGGCAATCTCGTCAAATAAATTTCCAGCTAAGGGTCTTTAGGGATTTTCTTAAAATGAGGAGGAATGGGGTGCTTCCAACTCCTCCTGAAGTCTCCAGCTGGGAGGTCAACCAGAGGCCTTTTCAGTCCCTGACCACATAACCCCTCTGGGAGACACTGCCCTTTGTGGAGCTACAATCAAGCAGTGAGGAGAGTTTTCAGAGCTCCTACAGCTAGCTGTCACCTCCTCCTTACATGCCACTCACATCCTCCTGCCCCTGCACCCCACTCTGCTCTGGCTCCAGATCCTGAAGCTGCCCCTGGGTGGTGGTTCCAGGACTGCCACCCCTCACTCTTTCCTGATCCCCGACTCCCATTTGTAAAGTTTTGTTTCTTATGCTGTTTGCTAGAAGCTTGTTATATCTTTCCCTATATATCTTTATTTATCTGAGTTAATGATAATCAGAAAAATTTCAAAGGATTGGGTCTATTTTGTCACTTTCCACTTTAGCTAATTGAAGCACTGCTTGTTACAAGAAGTATTATTTCTTATCGAGTTTTTTCTACTGCTGTATTTTCTTATCAGATTAATAGAGAAAAAAATTTAAAAATAGCTACTAGTTGAGAGGTTGTTTGCATACTTGAATATTTAACAGTTATTTGAATCCAATAAAAATGGGTGAAATGTTGTCATAAGTTTTATTTTAATGAATTTGAACTTAATATATACAAGTTCTTAATAAAGTTTTAGAAAGCTTCCTTGTGTTCTTTTCAACAGATACTTACTCAATACTATATTGAGCTGGTGTTGCATTGGGAGTCCTGGAGTGTACAAATTAAAATAACATGTTCCATGCCATTTAAGAACATTATGATCAAATAAAGAGATAACAAATGTATACCCTAGCATCTAAAATTCTTTTCTGAAACAAAGCATGGGATAAATAATACATTCATTGTAAGTTAAAGGCCGTATGTGATTCAGAAATACGCGTGACTTGAGGGACAGTGTGATGCATCTCATTACTACGCATACGTCAAGTCAATATGGTGGACTATGCTGACTTTTGACGCCTCCCATCCTACACAAAATAATACAATGAACCCAAATTAATGTTTTAAAATACATAACTGAGCTTTAAATTCAGAATGGAAATCCCCAGGTAAAATAAATGAGCAGAATACTCAAAATCAATGTGGTGAGCAAGAGCTAAACCCAGTGACCTAGAGAGAAGTCCCCTGTGGGGACCGGGGTTAATACTACCAGGGGTCTGGACTTGAGCTCAGAGTCCCAGGCAACAATGGCTCCTAGAAATGGGCCCTTTCATAAATCTGAAAGCCAATCCATAAAACGGAAACTAGAATACCCTGCTCTCTAGGCCAGGGAGATAGCAAAAACAAGAGAGAGGAAAAAAAGACATAGGAAGCCCACCTCAAACCTTGTTCCGTGAATTGAATGAATTTGCATTAACCCATGTGAAAACCAGAACTAATAAAACTGAAACCCTCGGGGACTTAGTAGAGTTAAATATGCTCCTGTCCCACAGGGGAACCTTTGTAGACCAGTCCACCTAATTCCTGTGGAAACGCCTCCTACTGAAGAAGAGTCCTTAGTAAAAATGTATAACCCTCAAGAGGAGACAGAAAACTAAGGAAGAGGCAGAGAAATGAAGTACAATGAACTGGAGAAATCACATAGAAAGAAATACAGATAATAGAAAAATATGAACATGCCATCAATTAAGGATATTTACAGTGTTTAAAGAGAAGTAGGGAGTAGGAATCATAATGCAAGAACAGCACATAATGTAAAGGACTAGATATGTTTTTAAAAGAACAAAGCAAATTCTGAAAATTAAAAAATATAGTAATTTACACTTCCATATCTGGCCAGACAACATAACTAGTACCAGGCTTTCCCTGCTACCATAAAACACAAGTAAACTGGATTAAATATAGAGAGCAGTCGCTTTCAGAGATTAAATGACAACCAGAACAGGACTATGATTGCTGAGAGAAGGAAAACAAAGTAGGCCACTCCTACACTTGCTCTGGCTTCTGGTGGAGACACATTTGGATCATAACAGAGAGGGGAATGTACAAGCAGAGCACAGCGGGCTCAAAGACTTTGAGAGATGGAGATAAGAGATCAGGGTCTGAAGTTGCAGAAGCTGTCTGGGAAGAGTACCAGAGTGGACAGAGCTACACACAAACAGAGCTCCAGAAATCCACCTAAGGGTCACCTTACCACAGACATAGTCCAAGTAGCTGCACAGGATTGTGATCCTGGAGAGAAAGGAAACAGACAAGGTGAGCTTCATCGAAGGAACAGCTTGCTACCTGGAGAGAGTTATCAGGCTGCAGTCCAGAGAACCAGCAGCCTGGAGTTTGTTGTGGGCCAGGTGGCTACAATTTGCAGGGTCAAGTATCAGAGAGAAGAGGAGCTACAGAGATTTACAGAGGGATCCTCTCAAGAATGTGGCTGAGGACTAGTTACACATGTAAAAGGAAATTAACTGAGGCCAGAGAAACAAGCACCAGAAAGACATAGGCAGAAAATTCTTGACACTCAACAAGACAAGAGTTGGCAAGAGTTCAAAGATCTCAACATGTGTAAAAGGGTATTCCCCTATCACTGAGGCTAAATTAACTCAAGAATAGAGACTATTCTGAACCCACTTCATAAAACTGAACAACAGGAAAAAACAAATTTAGTGCTTCTTTTTCAGATTTTTGTTTACTGTGATAAAGTATATTTAACACAAAATTAACACCATTTTAACCACCTGTAAGTGGTTAAAATGTAAGTACATTCAGTGGCAGTAAGTACATTAACCACATTGTGCAACCATCACCACTATCCACGTCCAGAGCTTTTTCATCATCTCAAACTGAAACTGTACCCATTAAACAATAAATCCCCATTCTCCTCTCCCTTTAGCCCTTGGTAACCTCTATTCTACTTTCTGTCTCTATGAAGCTGCCTACCCCAGGTACTTCATATAGTGGAATCATGCAATATTTGTCCTTTTGTGTCGGCTTATTTCATTTAGCATAATGTCTTCAAGATTCATACATGTTGTGGCATGTATCAGAATCCCATTCCCTTTTCAGGTCAAATAGTGTTCTATTATTTGTATATGTCATTTTTAAAAATTCATTTTCTGTTTGATTCACTTCTTTTTACTTCTGTGACTTTCTAAATAAATGTCCTCCTTCAATTTGAGTTCCTTGGCTCTGAATTCTTTCTTTGCCAAACTCAAATACCAAGGTTGCTGAACCAAGATACAATCACCAGTAACACCTAGTGCTGTTCCACTGCTAACATGTTGATAGACATTAGGTTGTTTCCACATTTTGGCTATTGTGAATAATGCTTCAGTGAACATTGGTGCACAAGTATCTATTGGAGTTCCTGCTTTCAATTCCTTTGGGTCTATACCTAGAAGTGGAATTGCTGGATCACATAATTCTGTGTTTAACTTTATGAGAAACTACCAAACTTTTCTATAGTGGCTGCATCATTTTACATTCTCATCAGTGATGCATAAGGGTTCCATTTTCTTTTTTTAATTTTTAAAAAATTGATTTTAGAGTATGGAGGAGGGAGGGGAGGAGAGAGAGAGAGAGAGAGAGTATAGAAACATTGATGTGAGAGAGAAACATTGATTGGTTGCTTCCTGCACACACCCAATTGGGGATCAAAACCACAACCTGGGTATGTGCCGTGACAGGGAATCAAACCCACTACCTTTTGGTGTACTGGGCGATGCTCCAACCAACTGATCCATACCGGTCAGGATAGGGTTCCATTTTCTTCACGTTCCTTTGGAAAACTACTTAAGTCAATTTAATTTTCAAATCCTTCCTGCCCAGCTGGTAGAAAATTTCTCTTCATTCCTCTCTGTGCCCTTCAACCCACCCCAGGGCTGCATCGAAATGCAAGAGGTGTGGGCCCACAGATCATTACTGAATCATTCTTTGCTGCTGTCTGACACCTTCAGAGTTAGTAGCTTCCTCTTACTTCTGCACCACTGTTGAGACAAGGGACATTCTTATAAGGCAGAGAACCCCAGGGTTTGTAAGTTCTACTCTCTACATGTTGCTTTCAGCCATTTCCCTCTAAGGTCATGTAAGACCCTAGCTCTACCAGAAAGCACATCCTGGTCATCTGTACTCTGAAATGCACAGAACCCTCTATCAATTCCTAGAATTATTTTGGTCTCTGGGTGCAAGTTGTATTCCCCTTTCTGTTTATTGAACACATCCTCCCCCGCCCCCCGCCCCCGATTTCTCTTGACAATTCTGCAAATCTTTACATCCTCAAACAAAAGAACGGAAATCTTGCAGATAACTTCTGCTTTTCTGCCAACCACATACTTTCCCAGAAACAATGAACCCCAGGGTCACAGGAAGTTACCTGATCAATTGAATGGGGGAAGGAAATGGAGAAATTTTAAGAGGGGGATATAATTAATACTTCAAAATATTATCCAGACAAATAAATAATTATATTTAAAACAAAACCAAAATAACAGCTTATGCGTGTTCATGGAGAAAATTTGAGAAATGCAGTAAATATATAAAAAAAGAAATTATTTATAATCACACCACCTAAAGTTAACATTTTGAATGTATCCTTCCCGTCTTTTCTCTGAACACAGAAATGTACTTTACAACTTTAAATTTATACATTACATTTCAACATTTTAAAGTCTCCCGTTCTTAAAAAACAAAATAAAATATTTTAAGTTTCTATTTTATGTGATTTCCAGATAGCAAGTGCCTTTTCTACTACTTCTGAGATTTCTGAATGACAGAGAACCTACTTACATTCTTTTGATTATTTTTCACCCACTGTTTCTGGTTTTATCTAGATACTCTGTGCTGTCCAATACAATAGCCACTAATCACATGTGGCTATTTAAATCTAAATTCATTAAATTGAAAATTCAATTCCCCAGTCACATGGTCACACGGAAACTATTCAGTAAGCACTTGTGGCTAGTGGCTATCGTAGTGCAGAACGTCCTATTGGCTGTCATTGCTCTGGTTCACCTGAATTCCCCTGCCCCTGCTACCATTTCCTCTTATTGCCCAGCTCCCACTTCTATATTCTCCAAAACACCAAACTCACATCGCTGCTGGATGTTTTAATAAAGGGTATTTTCTAAAGTAGAGGGATATTATTTTTTTAAAAAATAGGAAAAAGACTTAAAAAGAGATAGGAGGCATCACTCTTGCTCAAATTCACTAACCTGCAGGTACAATGTGTAAATCCAACCAACCAGTAAATTAATTGGGCCTCAGTTCTGCAACTGATGGGTAGAGCAATAATTACTGTTTCATTCAAGTGTTAACTGATTTTGAGCATTTACCACAGTCTTCTGTGCTAATTAAAAACACCATGTAATAATATATATATGATAAAAAGTTAAAAATTAAGATCAAGTATTCTTATGTAATTACATGTTTATTTTCATTACAAAAGCAAATTTTCCCTAGTCCCTGGCCTACTGCTCCATTGTGACCTTCTTTTTGCTTCTTTTCTCTTTCTTGATCAAGATCTCCAACATTCTATCTTTTAGGCTACCAATGCAAAAACTGAAAACTTGTTATATTATTATGATGAGAAATTTGGCTCCTGATTTTTCTAAATCTCTCTTTATCTAGACTGGCCTATGGCTCTTTATTCAGACCCAGAGATCCCCTTCAATGACCTTTCATAAACAAAAGAGCCATTTTTTCCTGAAGAATTTTGTCATTCTCCTAAAATGCAGTCATTGGGAAATTTCATTTTATAACTAACATTTTTTTCTTCCTCCTTTATGCTGCTTTCAAATTTTCACAATGTTTTTCTTACTATGTTTTATAGATTTCTGTATAATATTTCCTTCATATAACCTACTTTTCTTAACTATCCTTGCTTTTGGATATTTGTATGTTTGATCGATTTATTTTAATCTTACTACAAACTCAGAGATTAGTAACTTTGCATGCACTTCTAATTATTTCTCTGGGATTGATTCCTAAAAGTGAAATTATTTGATCTGTAACGATTTAGTAAATATTCACTACCCTCCCACAGGAGATACCCCTCCCATTACTTCTCATTACCCCTCTGCTCCCACCACTGATGTTAGGCTTGGCCAAGTGACTTACTTTGGCCAGTGAAACTTTGGCACATTTGACACACGCAGAAAACTGAAATAGGTTCTGCATTTGGGCTTTCCCTATTGCCCTTTGATAATCTGCCATGAAGACAGCATACCTGTATAGCCACTCACCTTTAGACTAAGGAAAAAACATGGGGAGTAGGCTTGAGTCCAACCCATAACCTGGAGCCAAGCCCAGCTTACTCCTTCTAAAGCAGAGTCACCCAGTTGAGCCCATCCTAAATCAGCCAACTGCCATCAACCTGCAGAAGCATGAGCACAAGAAAAAATATTGGTTAATATGGCAGTGAATTTTAGGTTACACAGCATTATTGTAATGTAAACCAATTAATGCCCTTTTCTTATTAAGGCTTACATTCAGTCACAAGGTTTCCAAAATGTTCTTGTCAGGGGTTCTAGATGAAACCTATGGTTCTGTTTCCAGAAAACTCAAAGATAAAACCTTTACTGTGACTACAGAATTTTGTTTTATATTATTTTAGACCATTAGTTTGTTCTTGTTTTTTATTGTTGACAGTTACAGATGTCTACCATTCCCCCTTTCCCCCACTTTGGTCCCTCCAACCAGCATTGTCCCCCACTCAGGCCCACCCAGGCCTTCACCACACTATTGCCTGTGTCCCTGGGCTAATCTCTTCCAGTCCCCCCCACTCCCCTCCCCTCTGAGATCTGTCAATCTCTTCCATGTTTCCATGCCTCTGGTCCTATTTTGTTTGTCAGTTCATTTTGTTCATTAGATTCCACATATAAGTGAGATCGTGTGATATTTGTCTTTCTCTGACTGTCTTATTTCGCATAGCATAATAATCTCCAGGTCCATCCAGGTGGTCACAAAGGGTAAGAATTCCTTCCTTTTTACAGCTGCAGAATATTCCATTGTGTAAATGTACCATCTCTTTTTTCATTCACTCATCTACTCTGTTTCCAGATTTTTGCTATTGTAAATAAAGCTGCTATGAACAGAGGGGTGCATATATTCTTTCTGATTGGTGTTTTGGGATTCTTAGGATATATTCCCAGAAGTGGGATTGCTGAGTCAATGGCATTTTCATTTTTAATTTTTTGAGGAACCTCCATACTGTTTTCCACAGTGGCTGTACCACTCTGCATTCCCACCGGAAGCATACAGGTTTCCCTTTTCTCCACAACCTCACCAACACTTGTTTGTTGATTTATTGATGTTAGCCATTCTGGCAGGTGTTAGGTGATACCTCATTGTAGTTTTAATTTGCATTTTTTTGATGATTAGTGACATTGAGCATTTTTTCATATGTCTCTTGTCCATCTGCATGTCATCTTTGGAGAAGTGTCTATTCATGTTCTTTGTCCATTTTTTAATTGAATTGTTTATCTTCCTGTTGTCAAGTTGTGTATGTTCTTTATATATTTTGGATATTAACCCCTTATCAGATGTATCATTGGCAGCTATGTTCTCTGATACCTTGGGTTCCCTTTTCATTTGGATGATGGTTTCTTTTGTGTGCAGAAGATTTTTAGTTTGATGTAGTCTCATTTGTTTATTTATTTATTTTTATTTTGTTTTCCTTGCCCTAGGAGATGTATCAGCAAAAATACTGCTACATGAGAAGTCTGAAATTTTACTCCCTATGTTTTCTTCTCGGATTTTTATGGTTTTATGACTTACATTTAAGTCTTTTATCCATTCTGAGTTTATTCTTGTGTATGGTGTAAGTTAGTGGTCTGGTTTCTTGTTCTTTTTCTTTATTTTTTATTTTTGCATGTACCTGTCCAATTTTCCAAGTACCATTTAATGAAGAGATTGTCTTTACTCCAGTGAATGCTCTTGCCTCCTTTGTCAAATATTAATTGACCAGCCCTGGCTGGTTTGGTTCAGCAGTTGGAGCATTGGCCTGTGGACCAGAGAGTCCCGGGTTCGGTTTCCACTAGGGGCATATATATATATATATATATATATATAGTCACTAATCATTATATATATATATATATATACATATATATATATATATATGTATATATATATATATATATATATATATATATATATATATATTGACCATAAGGATGTGGGTTGATATCTGGGCTTTCTGTTCTGTTCCATTGATCTATATGCACGTTCTTGTGCCAGTACCAAGCTGTTTTGATTACAATGACTTTTTACTATAGCTTGGTATCCGGTATTGTGATTCCTCCAACTTTGTTCTCTCTTCTCAAGATTGCTGAGGCTATAAGGGGTCTTTTTGGTTCCATATAAATTTTTGGAGTATTTGTTCTAGATCTGTGAAAAAAGCCAATGGTGTTTTAATAAGAATTGTGTTGAATATATAGATTGCTTTGGGTGGTATGGACATTTTAATGATGTTAATTCTTCCAATTCATGAACACAGTATATATGCTTCCACTTGTTTGTATCTTCCTCTTTCTGAGAGCTAATTATTGGTGTATAAAAATACCACTGATTTCTGGATATTAATTTTGTATCCTGCTACTTTACCAAATTTATTTATCAAATCTAGTAGCTTTTGGTGGAGTCTTTAGGGTTTTCTATGTACAATATCATGTCATCTGCGAATAATGACAGTTTTATTTTCTCCTTTCAATTTTGGATGCCTTTTATTTTTTCTTCCTATCTGATCACTGTGGCTAGGACTTCCAGTGCTATGTTAAATAACAGTGATTTAAATGTACACCTCTATCTTGTTCCTGATCTTAAGGGAAATGCTTTTAGTTTTAGTACATCGAGTATAACATTGGTATAATAAGGTTTGTCATATATGGCCTTTATTATGTTGAGGTATGATCCCTCTATTCCCATTTTGTGGAGAGTTTTTATTATATATGGGTGCTGGATTTTGTTGAATGATTTTTATGCATCTATTGATACAATCATGTGATTTTTATCTCACATTTTTTGTGATGCATTACATTTATTGATTTGCAAATATTGTACCAATCTTGAATCCCTGGAATAAATCCCACTTGGTCATTGTGTATGATCTTTTTAATGTATTTCTGCATCTGATTTGCTAAATATTTTTTGAGGATTTTAGCATCTATGTTCATCAGGGATATTGGCCTATAATTTTCTTTCTGTGTAGTATCTTTATCTGGTTTTAGAATTAGGAAAATGCTGGTCTCAAAACAAGCTTGGAAGTCTTCTCTTGAAATTTTTAGAATTGTTTGAGGAGGATAAGTGTTATTTCTTTTTTAAATATTTGGTAAAATTTGCCTGTGAAGCCATCTGATCCAGAATGTTTGTTTGCTGGGAGCTGTTTTTATTACTGTTTTAATTTTATCAGTTGTTACTGGTCTATTCAGGTTTTCTGATTGAGTTTTAGAAAATTGTATGCTAACCTGGCCAGTGTGGCTCAGTGGATTGAGCACTGTCCCATGGACTGGAAGGTCCTGGTCAGGGCACATACCCAGGTTGTAGGCTGGATCCCCAGTAGGAGGCATGCAGGAGGCATCTGGTTTATGTTTCTCTCTCACATCGATGTTTCTATCTCTCTCTCTCTCAAAAACCAATAAAATATATTTAAAAAAAAAATTGTATGCTACTAGGAATTTGGCTATTTTGCCTAGGTTGTCCAGTTTGTGGGCATATAGTTGTTCATAGTATTTTCTTACCATTCTTTGTATTCCTGTAGTGTCAGTTGTTACTTCTCTCTCATTTCTGATTTTATTTATTTGGGTCTTCTTTCTTTGTTCTTGGTGAATCTGGCTAAATGTTTATCAATCTCATTTATCTATTTAAAGATCTGCTCATTTCACTGATCTTTTGTATTGTTTTGTTGTTGTTGTTGTTTAGTCTCTCTGTGATTTATTTCAGCTCTGATCTTTATTATTTCCATCCTTTTACTTACTCTGATCTTTTCTTGTTCTTTGTTTAGTTGTAGATTTTTATTTGAGATTTTTCTTACATTTTTATGTAGGCCCATAATGCTATGAACTTCTGTCTCAGGACTGCTTTTTCTGTGTCTCATAGATTTTAGGTTGTTGTGTGTTCATTTTCATTTGTTTCCAGGTATTTTTTGATGTCTTTCTTGATCTTATTGGTAACCCATTAATTGTATAATAACATATTATTTAGCCTCCATGGGTTTGAATTTTTTTTTTTATTGTAGCTGATTTTTAGTTTCATGCCATTGTGACCTGAGAAGATGCTTGATATGATTTCAATCTTCTTGAATATGTTAAGACTTATTTGGTGTTCTAAAATGTGGCCTATCTTAGACAATGTTCCATGTGCACTTGAGAAGAATGTAATTTCTGCAGCTTTGGGTGAAATATTCTTCAAATATCAATTAAAACCATCCAATCTAGTGTGTTATTTAAAGTCTCTGTGTCCTTGTTAATTTTTTGTCTGGAAGATCGATCCATTGATGACAGTGGGTTGTTAAAATCCCCTACTATGACTGTATTACTGTTGTTCTCTCCATTAAAGTCCACCAAGATTTTCTTTATGTATTTATATGCTCCTATATTGGGTTCATATATACTTACGAGGCTTATATCTTTTTGTTGCACTGATCCATTTAGTATTATGCAGTGATCTTTTGTCTCTTGTTAAGGCCTTTGTTTTGAAGTTTATTTTGTCAGATATAAGTATTGCTACCCCAGCTCTTTTTTGGTTTCCATTTGCATGGAATGTTTTTTCCATCTGTTCACTTTCAGCCCATGGGAGTATTTTGTTTTGAGTTGGGTCTCTGGTAGACAACATATATATGGGTCGTTTTCTTGTCCATTCAGCTATCCTATGTCTTTTGATTGGATTATTTAATCCATTTACACTTCAGGTTATTATTGATAGGTACTTATTTATTGCCATTTTAATTATTTGTGCCTATGTTCTTCTCTCTATTTCTTCTTCTTACAGTAGTCCCTTTTAACTTCTTTCAATGCTGGATTGGTGGTAATAAACTTACATTTTTTGGGGGTTTTGGTGTTCTTTTTGTTTTTGTTTTTGTTTGTTTGTTTTTTTGTCTGAGAAGCTCTTTATTTCACCCTCAATTTTAAAGGATAGCCTTATGGGATAGAGTTGTCTTGGTTCAGATCCTTGATTTTCATTATTTTGAATACTTCATGCCATTTCCTTCTGGCCTGTAGTGTTCCTGTTGAGAAATCAGCTGACAGCCTTATGGGAACTCCCTTGTAGGTAAGTGACTGTCTCTCTCTTGCTCCCCTTAAGATTCTCTCTTTGTCTTTAAAGTCTACCATATTAACTATGATGTGTCTTGTTGTGAGTTTCTTTGGGTTCATCTTGATTGGGACCCTCTGTGCTTCCTCAACTTGTGTGGGTTTTTCCTTCACCAGTTTAGGAACATTTTTTATCATTATTTCTTCAAACAGGTTGTCTATCCCTTGCTTACTTTCTTCTCCCTCTGGTACCCGTATGATGTGGATGTTGTTACATCTCATATTATACCAAAGTTCCTTTGAACTATCCTCATGCTTTGTAATTATTTTTTTCTTTTTGCTGCTCTGTTTCTTTTCTACCTTGTATTCTCATTCACTGATTCAAGTCCTGCTTCCTTTAACTTACTGTTTATTCCTTCTAATGTATTCTTTATTTCAGATATGTCATTCTTCATTTCTGACTGGTGTTTTTCAATGTTTCTATATCCTTTCTCATGTTGTTGAGCATTCTTAAAACCATTACTTTGAACTCTGTTTCTGATGAATTGCTTGCCTCCATTTCATTTAGCTCTTTTTTTTCTGAAGATTCCTTCTGTTCTTTCTTTGTTTCCCCAATTTTGCTATTTATTTGTGTTTGTTTCTCTGTATTAGATAGAACTGCTATGACTCCAAGTCTTGGTGGAATGTAGTGGGTGTACTATGGGACCCAGTTCTGTAGTCTCCTTGATCTCCTGAACTGGATGCTCTAGAAATGTTCCTTGTGGGGTTTATGTGGGTCCTTCTGTTATAGTTGGGTCTTGACTGATGTTGTCCTGATCATGGGTGGGCTCAGCCCTTGAGTTGGCTGACCATGAGGCTTAAACTCAGCCATGTTGTGCACACTGTTATACCAGTGCTGACAGAATAAAACAAGATCAAACCTAAAACAACAGGGAGGTGGAGGGGGACCAACAAAAAGAGCAACAACAAATATAAAAGAAAAAGAACAAAAGAAACACCCCCAAAATAATAATAAAATATGCAAGAAGAATTAGAGAAGAAATAAGAAACAAAAAAAGAGCATGTGAAACAAAAGAAGGAAGAGGAAAAAAATAAAATAAAAGCAAAATAATAATTTTAAAAAATAGTAATAATAAATAAAATAAAATGTAGAATAGGAAAAGAAATAAAAAGAATAAAAATAGAAAATAAAAAAGGTAGAATAAGAAAAGTAAAGATAGAAATAAGAAATATGAAAGAAAAAAAGAGAAGAAAATAAAATAGAAAATAAAAATAAAATATTTTTTTAAAGTGGATTTCGCCTCACTAGATATGGATGCTTACTGTATATGTTGCTTGTCAAACTTGTTGGATCTTGCTCCAATGTAGTCTGAAACTGGCCTGTTGGCACGCCTATCCCGGGTCTCCCTGGAGGTTCTCTGGTGCAAGCAAATGTCAGTTGCTGGCCTTGTCTGGCCCTTGGCATCCTGTTTGAAGCTCTCAGGGTGGAACCCCAAGTAGTTGTGCAGGTCCTGCTTCTGGAGCCCAGAGGCTGGGTCTGCTTCAGGTCTCGTAACTTGAATATCTCTGCTCTGAACTGCTCTTCCTTCTCCAGTGGAACTGCATTCAGGGGTATCCAGCACCTGACCAGGGTGATTTGAACAGACTCCCATTGGTGGTGGTATTCATAACCTGTAGGGGAGGGGTGGGCACTTTCTCTTCTTCCCAGGGCTGCATGGGCTGAACTTGCTGAGGAGTTCAGTTCTGCTTCCCCATAATGCAGCTGCAGGACCCCGCATATGTCCATCTGTCTCCCAGACAGAAACCCTCCTTGAAGACACAGTCGCAATAATTCAGTTATGCCTGGCTTCCTGGCACTCCTGTGCTGCCAAACCAAGTAGGCAAGGGTCAACAACAAAAAATTAGCCCTGCTTGGCACTACAATTTTTTTTGTGTGGCCAGCCCCAGCTGGGCAGGACTTCCACCCAGGTTCTAACCCAGTCAAATCTCCCCCACCCCCCACTTCTGGTGCCATCAAACCAAGCAGTATGGGCAAAAATTTCCAGTGCACTGCCATTCCCCTTTGCCTTGGAACACAGCAGTATGGGGCAGACCCAGCAGTTCAGCAGGTGGTGGAGGGATGTTGCCTGTGCACTGGAGGTGGGCAAGACCGATTCTCTTTCCAAGTCACACCATCTAAGTCTGACCAGCGTTTTCCCCAAAGTCCTGTCAGATAATAGAGGGCCCCTCAATGTCACTACTGGGTGTACCAAGCAGACCCCTTTGCTCGCCCTGAGTACTGCCACCTGGTCCCTCCTGCAGTCCCAGACTAGAGCAAAGTTCCCAGGCTGGTGTAACAAAGAAATCGCTCTTTGCCTGGGATGGTGCAGTCTGAGCCTCCCAGGTGGACTGAATTGTCAATGATTTCCACTGCCCAATGCTACAGGGACTCCCCTATCCTTTGCTGTTGCTCTTGATTGGGGATCCATGCGTCGGGCTGAGACCCCATGCTCCCAGGGGGAGAGGGACTTTGCTCTTGCAATATCCTCTGGCTTCTCAGCTACACACCTGCATGAGGGGGCTAACCCTCTCCACGTTTCCTCCTGTCTTTCCGCTGTGTTTCCTGTTCTCAATATTTCAGATCAGCTACGCTTCAACTGGTCTTTCAAGCCAATTGCTCTGCAATTTAGCTGCAAGTCTTGTCCAGGGTTTGGAGCAAACAATGGAGCTTCCAGATACTCTGCAGCCATGTTAGAATCCCTAAAGAACTTTTAATTACACAAACAAGACCAAAGCTAAACTAACCTTACCTAAACTCAACTAGACTAAAATATTGTAACTTAAGGCATTAAATTTATAGTTCCCAAATCTCATGGAATTTACCTTTTCACCCCTAGGTGTGAGTCACTGTGATGATTTTCAAATTCATACTCTTAAATGGTTTTACCATTGGAGCACAATGGTAACTGTTCACGAGAAAATACCTGGGTAACTTTGCTGCAAACTCCATCTACTTACTGGAAAGAGCTGAACAACTCCAGGTGGAGAAAATCAGTGAACAAAATAACATATGCCTTGTGCAACTGTAAATAAAATAAATGTATTTCTTAGTTTTGCATCAGCCTATAAGACTAGTTTTAATGGAAATGAAGAGGATCTAAAGACTGTGTGGTCCATTTATTGATTCTAAATACAGTGGAGAACTTAGAGAAAGAAAATGATAAGCTCAATAATAATTATAAAAGAACAAGAATACAAGAATATCCAGCACTCAACATGGCAAAATTCATAATGTCTAACCTCCAATAAAAAATTATCACCTGTGCAAAAAAGCAAGAAAATACAGTCCATAATGAATCAATTGAAACTTACCCAGAATGACATAGATAATAGAATGAGCAGAAAAGTACAATAAAACAGTCATATGCCCATATTTCATATGTTCTAAAAAAAAAATTAAAAGCATAGGTGTAAAAAGACAAGCTGAACTTCTGGAAGTAAAAACTACAATATGTAAAATGAAAAATATAGTCAATAAGATTAACAGTATATTAGACATTGCAGAAGAAAATATTAGTAAACATGAAGACATAGCAATAAAAACTATCCAAATAAAACACACAGAGAAAAAAGGGCAGAGCATCTTTGAGCTGTGAAATAACTAAGTGACCTAATATACATGTAATAATTTGATTTCTTAGAGAGGAAAAGAAAGGGGGACAGAAAAACAATATTTGAATAAATAATGACCTCAAATTTTATCAATTTGGTGAAAACCATAATGCAGGTCCAAGAAGTTCACTGAATCTCAAATACAGGAAATAGGAAAAAAAGAAAACTATTTCAAGGCACATCATGATCAAATTTCTTGAAACCAATTATGAAGAGAAAATCTTAAAAGCAGGCAGAAACAAACATTTACAAATAGAGAAATAATGGTGAAGATGACAGTAGATTTATTGTCAGGAAAATGCAAGCAAGAAGATGGTGCAGTAATGTCCTTAAAATAGTGAAAGAAAATCTATCAATCTAGAATTCTATACCCAGTGAAATATATTTTAAAAATAAAGGCAAAACAAAGACTTTTTTAGACATAGAAAAGCTAAAAGAATTCATCACCAGCAGACTTACACTATAAGAAATGTTAAAGGAAATTATTTAGGCAGAAGGAAAATGCCAAGTGGAAATATTGATCTATACAGAGGATTGAAAAGCACAAGAAATGGTACATGGGTAAATATATAACTTTTTTAAAATTTCAAACACCAAGGGATATTGAAACTCTGAAAAGGATTACATACAAGCTATTCATCTGCCACGTAATTATGTCTCATGGGAGCATCCAGAGGATACTATCTTTCCAAGAGTTTGAGATATACAGTGATGAAGAATTCTAGCATTGTTTAAATCTTTTGTACTAGATTTTCTTTACAGGACAGAATGACAGTGGAAAATTCTGCCATTGAAAAGGCCTCTTTGAATTCAGTGGGAATAATTGATATTTGAAATGGTAAGGGCCAAACGATAGTATTTATTCAACAGAAACTAGATGGTTATGGTAATTAATATAAATGCCAACGCACTAATAAAAATGGTTGACACATAGATGTCTTTGACATTGGCTTATTGAATAAACTTTTTCCTCTGACTGATACAGATAAATGATGAATGGAGTTTTGACTTGGGTATCAAAGTGAGCCCATGTGGTCCCTGAACACATTTCATAGATATTTTCTAATTCTTGACTGAATAGATGTAATACACATACTCAACAACTGGCAGAATTCAAATATTTTTTTCCCTAATTTGTGTATTGTGGCAGGAAAGCCAGAGAAACTGGCTAGTGGAAGCCCCTAGAACTGACACTATTTACCAAGAGAATAAACCAAAAGCAATCTCACTTTCTTGGAGAAATTGTAGAGATTAGTGCAATTATTAAAGATCTGAGAGATCCAGAACCCATGAGTTCTATAATATCTTAATTCATCTCACCTGTTTGGCCTATGTGGAAGAGAACTGGTTATGCAAATGATATTGTCTTATCATTAACTTAACGAGAAGATAACTCCAGCTCATGATGCCAATCAACACAACCCCTTTCATCCACCATGCAGCTGTTGATCCAGAAAATATTTTTCTCTTTACTTGTTATTAAAAATCATCAGAAGTAGTTTGCTTTCACCTGGCAGGGCCAACAATATAACTTCTCTTTTACTTATTTGTTACATCAACTCTCCATCCTTCTGTCTTAATCTAGTCTGTAGGGACCTTGACCATCTATCCATTCCAAGTAATATTACAGTAACAGAGAGAAAGCTAGGAGGATAGTAGTAGAAGGTGAGGCTAGAAAGATCAATAAGGGGCAAGCAATTCAGCTTCTTGTAGACGAAGAATTTTAAGGATTTTTGTCCTGAGTTTAAAAGCAATGAAAAGTCTGAAGATTTTAAGCTTGAGGGATTGGTAAAAGTGAGGGAGATAGGCTGCGCGAGGGCAGACACTTCCTTTTGTGGGTAGTGGCCAACGCGGAGAGAACGCTATGAAGGCTTCGGGCACGCTTCGAGAGTACAAGGTGGTGGGGCGCTGCCTACCCACCCCCAAGTGTCGCACACCACCCCTCTACCGCATGCGCATCTTTGCACCTAACCATGTTGTTGCCAAGTCCCGCTTCTGGTACTTTGTGTCTCAACTGAAGAAGATGAAGAAATCTTCAGGGGAAATCGTCTACTGTGGGCAGGTGTTCGAAAAATCCCCCCTTCGGGTAAAGAACTTCGGCATCTGGCTGCGCTATGACTCCCGCAGTGGCACCCACAACATGTACCGGGAGTATCGGGACCTGACCACCGCGGGCGCCGTCACCCAGTGCTACCGAGACATGGGGGCCCGGCACCGTGCCCGCGCCCACTCAATCCAGATCATGAAGGTGGAAGAGATTGCAGCCAGCAAGTGCCGCCGACCAGCAGTCAAGCAGTTCCATGACTCCAAGATCAAGTTCCCGTTGCCGCACCGGGTTCTTCGTCGCCAGCACAAGCCACGCTTCACCACCAAGAGGCCCAACACCTTCTTTTAGACACAGGGGCCCCCATCCCCTGGTCTGCCCAAATAAACTCCTTGGGAAAAAAAAAAAAAAAAAAAGTGAGGGAGATATAAATGTTTTTCTAAAGTTGTTATTATTTCAATAACAGTGAGAAATGTATTCTAACTGAGAAGAAAGAAATGAGAATAACATTTTAAAGAAACTGCTTAGTATGTTGTCAAAATGGATTAGAATGGGTAGGGCACATTGAAAGGAAATTAGTTAAAAGACCCATACATCATTTCAGGTTAGAGATGGTGGTAGTTTAGAATATGGTAGCAGAAGATATGGAATGGGTGTATGGATAGAAGAGATATTTAGAATATAGATGGATTTCAAAGATGGATTAACTATTGGAGTGTGAAAAGAGTGTGATACCTGAAAATTATAAGTTATGACACTGGATACATTGTTGTTTCTATTCAGTAAGATTAGAAACATTGGAGAGAACAAACTTTGGAGGGTGTTTGGTAACATCTTCAGAATGGAGCACATATGTAGAGATGTGAGATAAGATATATAAGGCCTAGGCTTAGAAAAGAGGTGTGCGGTAGATTTAGAATTTTTAAAGTCATGTACATATACTTGTAATACATGTATTTGCCTATGGAGATATAATAGAATGTGAAGAGAGACAAACCAACTTGAATCTTGAGAAACTCCATCATTTAATTAATAAGTAGAGGAGGATGAATCTGCAAAAATAAATAAATAAATTTAATTATAGAAAGGAAGAGTGGCCAGACAGCTAGGTAGAAAAACAGTACATAATAATATTCATGGAAGTCAGCAGAACAAAGTATTTCAAGAAGGAACATGTGGTTAACAGTATCAAACTCTACCAAGAACTGAACAACGTCCATTGGATATGACAATGTGAAGGTGACTGTTAATCTAAGTAAGAGGGGTAGAGTCTGAATTAAAATAGATTGAACATTAGTAAAAGCTGTTGAATAGAATAGGGAGTCTATAACTCTTTTAAAATTTTTAAATGTTTGGCTCTGAAAGTAAGGAGAAAGGTGGAAAGTTAGGTGTTAGCTAGAAGGAGGTCTAAATATAAGGGGTTGAAAGAAAGCTTTAAAAAAGTATTTCCTTTTAAATTTTTAAAAATAATTTTTAAATATTTGGGTTATTTAAATATTCATTTTTAGTTATAATTGACATACAATATTATATTAGTTTCAGCTGTACAACATAGTGATTAGACTTTTATATTCTTTACAAAGCAATTGCCCTGATAAGTCTAGTATCATCTGGCACCACACATAGTTATTACAACATTATTGACTATATTCCCTGTGTAGTACTTTATATCCCTGTGACTATTTTTATAACTTACAATTTGTACTTCTTAACCCCTTTCTCCTTTTTTGTCCATCCCTCCAACCTCCTCCCATCTGGTGACCATTAGTTTATTCTCTGTATCTATGAGATTGTTTCTATTTTGTATGTTTATTTTGTTTTTAAGATTTCACACATAAGTGAAATCATATGGTATTTGTCTTTCTCTGATTTATTTCACTTAGCATAATACCCTCGAGGTCCACCATGTTGTTGTAAATGGCAAGGTTTCTTTCTTTTTTATAGCAGAGTAATATTTCATTGTTTATATTTACATCTTCTTTATCCAGTCATCTATCAATGGATGCCTAGGTTGCTTCTAGATCTTGACCTCAAAACATTTTTTATCATGTTTAAATACCACTGAAAATGATTCAATGTTAGGAAACAGTTGAATATGTTAGAATGTGCAGAAGAGAGATGAATTTTTTGGTAGTGTAATATTTTTTAAAAATCAGTAAAGAGTACAATCCAATACCCAGGTAAAAAAAAGTTAACCTTAAATAGGAGTAGAGACAGGAAGGAAGAAGGAGAAGATGGATGCAGGGGGAGGTTCATAGAATTGGTAGCAGGAAATTAAAAGAATATATTTCTGATGGCGAACCAATGTTACCCCAATAAATTCAATTAAAAAAAAAAAAGAATGAGATGAGAAGACAGAAAAGGGGCAATATGCTTGGAAGGATAGGGAGTATAAAGAAAGTTCAAAGTAATGACTGAGAAAGTGAATTAAGAAGAAAAAAAACCCTGTAAGTTTGCCTTGCAAGGTGGATAGCCATTTGAAATTGGTTACTGAATTCATCTACCAGTGCAACCTGCAATTGAAGAAGAAGAGGTGCAGAGAAAGCAGAAAATAGAGCTGATCCAGGTCTGGGGTTTTCTAAACACTTGTAGTAAGAAAATAGAGGCAAAGGAGGCTCATGTTATTGGTGGAAGTGCTACTGAATTTGTGGTTTGCAGTCCCTAGACTGATTAAGGAAATGAAGGAGTGAAGGGAAGGCGCTACAGAAGGTCCTACCTTGGTCAAACAAAAGTCAATAGTGGTAGAAGTTTCTTTTCTTTTTTAAAATGTTTTCTTTTTATAGTTTTCTTTTTTATTGAATTTTTGGGGTTGGTGATGGAAGGAGACTTGGCTTAGGGTGGTGAGCACACGATACAATGTGCAGGTGATGTGTTGTAGAACTTTGCACCTGAAACCTGCATAATTTTGTTACAGTAAGTGGAAATTGCTAATACAGTCAAAGAAATGTCAAGAGTGAGTAGTTGAATAAGTAAGCTGAATATAGAGGAGATGATAAACAAAAGCAGGATGTTGAATTAGTGATTTTGGAAGTGGTGCAATATTATGACATAACAAGGTCTAGAGTATCACCAAGGAAGTGGTTTTTTAAAAATATCTATTTGAGAAACTATGCTAAATTTTAACCTTGCTCTTAAAGTCAATATACTGACAATAATCATTATATATTTTTTTAAAAATTAATTCACTAGGGATAAATGTTCATGTTCAGTCTCTGAATCCATTCCCATAGACTTTATTTACATATTTTAAACTTGTAGCAACTGTAAAATTTTATAATTAGGGTGCATACTTCCTTTAAATGGCATTCAAATTTCTTTGACCCTCTTACCAGTTGTACAACCTTGGCTGATCACCAGAGTTTCCTGGGGAGCTTTTTAAATTTATAAATTCCAACCTGCCCACAGTTAACTAGTAGATTAACTAGTTAGTAGTTCTCACGTGGAGCATGGGAATAAGTATATTTAAAAAAAAAAAAAAAAAAAAAAAAAGCTTCCCCAGCAATTCTGACAATTCAACAGGGATGACAACCATTGGCCAGAGAGATGGGGAAATATTCTGCCTCTAACTCCTCAATTCCTTAATACAAACTTCTGGATCTAGACATCTAAAAGGAAGCAGTGGGAATGCTTGAAGAAGGGGCCACAGACTGTAAACAAATGGAGTCAAAATTTACATTTCATGAAACTAATTTATGAATTTTGAATAATTTTAAAATATTAAGATAGTCCATTATTTTATCTTCTGGTTGTCTTTTAAAAAAGATATTAGGGGCTATTTCACAATTTCTCTATTATAAGAGTTACACTCCAGTGATAATTTTATTGTAACATTATTATATAATAACTATATGACTTATTGACTTTACTATACAATGGCATAATTATTTGTGATATTAATTTCAAACTGTTCTTTTTAAATAGTCTCCTCCCCATCTGATTTTTGAAGACTGAAAAAGAAATAACATGGGAAGTTATTGTAGGAGACTTATTAAAGATGATGAAGAAAACTACAAAAATAGCCAAAGAATACAAAGAAAAGAAAAAAAATGAAAGTGATTTATGATAGGATAGAGATAACTTGGGATTAGGGATGGTATCTACAGAATTCTACAGGAGTTCTAATACTAACTCTGCACAAGCTATATCTTTAAGTGACACAAAGAAGAAAGTTTTAAATTTTGGTTTAAAGACTGGATTCAAATCATCTGATTATTTCATATTATATGATTATTCCCAATATTAGCTTATTCTTGAACCAAAAAATAATCAGACTTTAAACCAACTTGCAAAGTTGCTATTGTCACAAACACTCTTTAAAAAGGACCAGAAAAAAGAAGAATCGAAAAGCAAGTGCAATGTACCTTGGTTCCTATTTCCCATGGGAACTCTTACAACAGTTTAAGATTAAAACCTATGGGGGCAGGAAGGAAGTGAATTTAATTATGTAAGTCAAATCACCACAAAATAGCTAGGGGAAAAAAATAGTAAGACTCACCAATTTCAGGTAGAGGCACATGTTTAGAAACATGGTTCAATGCCTGTAAAACACTACTGTGAAGCACATGCATGATCTATAAGTTAGTGCTGACGTTAAACTTATTTTATTTTTACGTAAATACTTACTAAATAACTATTCATTGCAATTGATAGTTCACCTTCAATAGAAACCTGACTTTGGCCCTCAGTGACTTAGAACAATTACTGATGGCAGTTGTATAAAATTTGTGATTGACATGAAGTATAAAAGAATAGCCAGAACTGGCTGAAAGGAGAAGGATCCAAAATAATATTGACATAGGAAAACTTGAGGTCAAATCTAACACAAAGAAATATTAGAATACAATGATAAATGCTGGTACTTAGTTATTTAAAGAATCTTCAGTCTGGCCGGCATGGCTCAGTGGTTGAGCGTCAACCCATGCACCAAGAGGTCGCCGGTTCAATTCTCGGTCAGGACACATGCCCAGGTTGTGGGCACAATCCGCAGTTGGGAGCATGCAGGAGGCAGCCAATTGATGTTCTCTCTCATCGGTGTTTCTGTCTCTCTTTCCCTCTCCCTTCCTCTCTCTCTAAAATCAATAAAGGAAAAAGGAAAAAAAAAGAATCTTCAAATGTTCAAATGCTTAAGTTCAGCATGGGAACTAACAAGGCTTAAGAGCAGCACATGTGAAAACAATTTCAGTATTTAATTAACTCATTATTAGCCAATAATGTGATAGAACAGTCTAAATCGCTGCTGACATTTGGAAAACGTGAACACAAATATAGTGTTCAGGAAAAGGGAAATGATAATCTCATTCTTATCTTCACTGAACACTGCATGATGTTGTCAGCTTTGCCCACCATATTTTAGAAGGAACATAAGCAAACTGGGTTGGATAGAACAGTGAAGACAATGGTACAAGAACCTGAATCCACTAGAATTAATTAAATAAATAAAATACTTGGCCTATAGAAGGATACAGCAGGTGTCAAATATGTGAAGCAGCATTAGCTCATTCTGTGTAGTTCCAAATGGCAAGACTCAGTAAGGCCAATGGCTGATGGACAAATTTTGTCTCCATGTCAAAACAAGGAAAATACCTTTACAAATTTCAACCCAAGGGGAAACTAGTAAAACTCTCTGGGTAGAATATAAGCAGAGTCATGTTTTAGACAGAGGAATGAAATGTTCAATGACTTTAAAAGTTATTCAAATATTGGTGCCAAGCTAACAATGTCAAAATAACCTGGGAGATCATTAAAAACAAAAATTGCAGATCCTTCACCTGGGGCTACTAAGTTATTTGGACTTATTTAGGTTGTAGCACAGACATCTTTAATATGCTCCTAGGTCATTGCGATGACCGGCCATGTTGGGAAAGCACTGAATCATATTATTTCTGAAAGTTTATTCCATTTCTACATGTTATAATTTCAAATATTTACAAAAGATGATGCTATTGGCCAAATGGCCTAATGAAATATTCAGTGAGGTTAAGACAATTTATATTTATTAATTTGTCATTGGTTAACTTATAAGAATATCCTGAAAGTATGACCTGAAAGAGAATTTAGAAGAATGAAGAAACAAAAAACAAACACTAGTTTGTTTATTGTCTAGTTATTCTACTAGATAAACTAAGAACAATGATGCCTGTTAGATTTTGTGGGGTATAATATAATACTCCTTTGCCATCCTGCAGAAAGCACCGGTCTTTCTTAGTCTGACATAGGGATTTTCCAAAGGGAGCAAAGGATCTTTTGTCCAAATAGCCAACTGTGTTGTCTCGTTTAAAAAACATATTAGAAAGAAAACTGCTATGATTAAAACTCCTATGATCACCAAGTACAAATGTCCTTTTGTCAGCATGAATATAGGCCAGCAACTGTCAGGAATTGTTTTTGCAATATCTGTTATCTACTTCTGGATTCTGGTTCCACTGTGTTGTACTCAAACATGTAACACTACACAACCATTTGTTTCCATAGAGCAAGGATAGCTGAACTGATAAAGCTGTGGTAAAGGCAGCTAAGGCTATAGGCCTGTTTTAAGTAGATCAGGCTTGAAAGTACTAATGAAGTGACTTAAAAATCATGAAACATGACAGCTGACACAGCTTTTGAAGGGTATAAAGTTCAAAGGTCTGGAGAAGAAATGTGACTTACCCAAAGTCTTTCTCTTAGAGACAATGATGGAACTGAGACTAGAATCTGCACCTCCAGTCTCAGGCATGTAGAAGAAAATCCAAGAGTATCTACCTCAGACACCACTCTTAGGAAAATTAGCCCCATAAAAATGGAGGTAGGCAATGGTGATAGGAGATGTAATTAACACTTAGTTTACTTTCTGCTGACAATGACAACTAGATGGTGATTTGCTCTGCACATAGAAGGCATAGATATAGTATGACTATGGTGGAGGAATCAATAACAGTGGTGATTCAAGGGCAAAAGAAAAGAATGGAAGGCTAAATTCAGGTTATTGGGATGGAAATTTAACCTAGGGTCTCTGGATTAGGGCTTATGAGATACTGTTTATATAATAAATAGAATGTAAGAAATAGAAAGAGAAGCAGAAACGTAGTGCAGAAAGAAGACAATATTGCAAAGAAAGAGATCTCAGTGCATTCAACACATTGTGGGTTCTTTGAGGGGATGGAGGTGAGGAGATGACGCCTAGATAGAAATGACTGACTTTCCCTGTACCACCACAATGGTGTCACAATACTGGCACTAAAGTCCTAGAGAAATTTTAAAATGAAAAATGAGTTAAATATTAGAGAAATTCTCAAATAAATTAGTATCTAAGAAGGAAGATTAGGAAATATTCTAGAAGAAAATTAGGATTTCGGTCCACCTATCAAATTGGAAAGCAACTGTTCCTGAACAAAACAGTTCATCCATCTGGAACCAGCAGAGCCAAACTTTGAACGCTGAGTTTTGCAGTGGAGAAATGAGAGTAACTTTATTTGCAGAGCACTAACAAGGAAAGTGAGAACCTGTATAGCTTAAAGCTTGAACTCCCCAATGGCTAACAATCAGAAACTTCTAAGGAATTAGGAGCACAAGGCATACAGAAGCGCTGGTGTGGCAAGTTTGATTAGAGAGTTTGAGAACTTGACCATTTATGCTAAGAGGCTTCAGTACCGGATCTTCCTGGACAACAGACCCTTTGCTTCTGAAAGGGTTCTGGTGTTCAAGTTCCCATCATAATCTGTCTTTTGGTTCTGTGGGAAGGGGATTCCATGTACAGCTGGAGAACAGGGGTGGCACAGGTGCAGGACTGTCACTGTAAAATAACTCAAGGATTATATTGATCACTGATCTGTGTTATGGGAGTAGAACCAGTTTTATGGAAATGCCATAAACTAGCTGTCATTCAATATTTTTGGGTAGGAGTCTGGAGTAATAGTTAAGTTGGGTAAATAGTTAAGTAAATTTTGGAATATGTTTGGTAGCATATTAATGTGGATATTAAAGTGATACATATGAAGACTTTAGAAATAGATGAAAAAAATTTACGACCTAGGATAAGTTAAAAAATAGTATATATATATCACAGAGTTGATAAAGATTAAAATAAATAATTGAAATGAAAATAATTTTAAACAATAAAGTAGCATTAAAATACAAACTATTATTATATAACTATAAGGAAATTATTTTTGCATTTGCATAAAGATTTTTAAAGACCACAGAACATATGTAGTTGTTGTCTTAAGAAGAGTAGCTTAAGGGCCTAATTTTTTAATACAAATTTTCAAATAAAATAAATATTTGTTTTAAATAATTAAGTTGAATCCTTGGCCAAAATTGAGAACTACATAAAGTGTAAATTTCAGGGGCCTCTAGAAGGAATAAAGTATATGTCTACCATACCATAAAACCTGTAGGAAGAATGGAGATTCATGAAAAGGAAACATTTAAGGAAAACATGTTTTCCTTGGTTTGGGAAAGCTGCAAAAAAAATAACAAGATCTAGAATATGGGTTTTGTGGTGGATAAATGGCAACGTCCAAAAACAGAGGGTGTCAGAATCACAAGAAAATAAGTTTGTGTGCATTTTCAATTTCACCAACAGAAGTCTTCCCTCTTTGTCTTCCCAAAATCCTACCTGTTAGCACTTAAGCAGAAGTTTTTGGGTTGTCTTGATTCCATCATGAAAATCCTATGAAATTCGGACATGACTAAGGATGTTTTCTTTTGTAAAATGCTTCTCTAAGTCTTGATGTTTCAAGGTTTTAAATTATCCTTCACCTACTTCTTTCTTTGGCCCCTACTTGATTTGGGTTGCTCCAGAAACAAATTTGAGTGCTAGCAGTCCATAGGGGAGGTATTTTCAGAAAATACTAGTAGGGGGCATGGGAAAGGAAATAGGGAAGGGCAGGAAATGAATAAAGTGTGCATTTTCATCCTCAGTCCCACTGAGGACCTCTGAGAGACAGTGAAGAACTCACTTCAAATTTATCCCAACAAAAGGACAGAGAAGGTTGGATAATTTTCCACCAACTCCGCATTTCTCATTGGTTGAGAATTGCTTATGGGAACATGACTCTCCAACAGTTCTGACTTGCCCTCTGTGGGTCTAACATTCTTCCATACTGAGAAGAAAGCCCTTGGGCAGATGATCCCAGCATTTGCACCTTGGGGAAAAGGCAGGCTAGAATTAAGAGTGAGCATCTCACTCTGTTATAAATACAGAAATATAGGCAAATAAAGAGGTGATTTTAAGGTGTGAAAAGTCCTGGGGCAGTCCTTGGTGTTATGGGAGAAGAAGCAGGGGCAAAACCTGGACATGAGGAGTCAGAAATGCTTCTTGGAAGAAGTAAGGCCTAAACTGACACCCTAATGATGAGAGAAGTGACTGATTCTTGTCAAGGTTGTTTTCTCAAGACCCAGCACAGAGCCTACAGCAGAAAAAAATTCCCAGTTAGCCCTGGCTGGTTTGGCTTAGCAGTTAGAGCGTCAGCCCATGGACCAGAGAGTCCCAGGTTCAGTTCCCACTAAGGACACGTACCGGTTGGGGCCATGTGGGGGGCAACTAGTCGATGTGTCTCTCTCACATTGATGTTTCTCTCTCTCTCTCTTCCCCCCTCTCTCCCTCCTGCTCTGTCTGAAGATAAATGCAAAAATGTCCTCGAGTGAAGATAAAAAAAAAAAGAAAAGAAAAATTCCCAATTAATGTTTGCCAAATACATGAATGAGGAAGACACATTTCAGACAGAGATAAAATATATATAGGAGATTCAATTCAGATAAATCACTTTGCTTTTTATCAAATGGTGATAACATTGTATAAATAGATAAGAAGAGGATGACTCTCCATCTGAAATGAATAATAGTGATGATAAAAGAGAACTGTTTATTCCAGCAGGAAAAAATGTGACTGAAAACTTAAAAGTACATTTCCTTCTAGCCTCAATAACATCTAGAACAGTTAATTAGTTAAAAAAAAAAAAAGAAAGAAAAAAAGAAAGAAAGAAAGAAGGATTCCTGTTGGTTATAAACTCTAAATTTGAAACCTGAGAGATTAGTAGGAGTTGTCCAAAACAGGGGTGGTTGTAGTAGTCATGGAAAAGGAGTTGAAAAGATATTCTAGGCAAGGAAACAGCTTGTTTAAGGATGAAAGCTCATAGACTTGGTAGTTTAGCCTTGGTGGTAAGGTAAGCAATTATGTTGTGTGAGGGAGAAAACAAGAGCATGAGGCTGGAATATGCTGATTATAAGTATTACTGGTCACCTTAAAATATTTGGGCTTTACTTGAGGATAATGATAAATCAAAGGATTTTAAATGGAGCAATATGACCAGGTAAAAGGAAAGGGTGAGAAGGTGATAATATTAGGCTGACTGGCCACCCAGACAAGTTTCCTTGAGGTTAATATATGTGTCCTCACGTTCTAATGACTAATCCTTGACCTCACAGTTTCGAAAATTAGTTTTCATCAGCATGAGGACCATGGATTGTGCTCTGTTGGACAGACTCACACTAACAGAACTTCCATGGAACTGTTTCTATAAATTGTATAAATTTTCAAGTGATCAGTCTATTCATGTCTCCTACATGGAGCCTCTTCTTCCTTTTCTGTATTGGAGTCTAGACTTCAGAAGATCAACTTCACTTCTGAAGTTGGAATCAGAGAAAAGAGACAAGGAAAATATATTGAGAAACACTTCACCCAAGCCTATGGCTCTCAATTCTGACTACATTAGAATCACTGAGAAAGCTTTTTAATATTACTGACGTGCCGCTTAGACCAATTAAATCAGAAATTCTGGGAGTGAGCCCCCAATTTACTTTTATAAACCTCTCACACGACTCTAATGTGCAGCCACTGATTTAGGCTATTGTTGGAACTGATGAAACAGTTTCTCTGCTGAGTAGATGTTCACATCCTTCCAAATTCAGTGTTTGTCTCACCGGACAAGACAGGATGCACACTGCCGACTTTCTTATCTCTGACCCCAGCTTTTCTAGCTTCAGCTACAAACCACCTCTGTCCTGTTGACATATAGTTTCTTTTTCATTTAAAAATATTTCAAACATATAGGAAAAATAGTTAGAATAATAAATAACTGTGAACCCCAAACCAAACTTTGTCAAATCTTACCATTTTGTACATTTGCTTCAGATTCTTTGTAAAATTACAGATGTGTATTTGTCTCCTACATACCCTTGTCCAATCCAGTTTTTCTCCTCTGCTTAGAGGTGACCACTGTCTCCAAAGTGGTATTCATTATTTCTATGCATGTTTTATCTTTTTGCCAAAAATGGATGCATTTTTAATAGATGCATTTTTTAAAATGGAAGGAAAAGTAATACTGTCTGGTGTACTTGTAATTTTTATATAAGTGGAATCATTCTCCATGTGGCCTTCAATTTTCAATCTTTCTCAAGAGTACATTTTTGAGAATTATCCATGTTGAAACATGTAGCTTTAATTCAACCATTTTCACTAATGTATAAATTTGTATAAGTGTAACTTCCATGCTAGAGTTTCTCTTGGGTATACATCTAGAAGTGGAATTGTTGGATATATATAACTAACTTCACTAGATGTGGCTAAATTATTCTGCATAAAAGTTCTAATTTACTTTCCTGCCAGCAGGGTATGAAAGTTCCCTTTGAGTCACGTCCTCATCAATGCTTGGCACTGGCAACAATACCAACTTTAAAATGTCTGCCAGTCTGATGGGTGTGCAATAATATTGGTTTTAACTTGTAATTCCTTGATTACTAGTGAGAGTCAGTGTCTTTTTATACATTTATCAGCTATGCAGTTTTCCTTTGTTAGGAAACACAAGTCAAAAAAATTCTTAGCCGGCACAGAAAGCTTTATAATATTCTTCAGGGGAAAATAGTTCAAAAACATGTTTATCAGTGGAAATGTGGAACTAGATACACATTTGATCATGAATTGTTACAAATTACATAGAACTGTAGGAGGAATATATGAAAAGTATATTGTCATATGAAAGCAGAAAGTAGAAGAATGTACAATGAAATGCTTTGGGAAAGAAGAGGATTGAGATGAAACAATGACAATTGTTTAAAGAAGAGTATTCTTCTGTCTCATTGGCAAAGGAGATTGACTTTGTATTGTTTTTATAAACCCTGCAATTTATCTATAGATAAGTCTGTTTCATCGTGGGTCGGATAAATAAAGGGAATGTGCACTATCACTTTCTACAACATACAGTGGCTCTTAGAAAGGAGAAGTTTAATGATATTGAAATCTTTTGGGGAGCTAGAACATGCATGGAATCATTTTATTACTCACAGATATTTAAAACTACCCTTTGGGATCCCTTAATTACACTAGAATGAGATTTTTACTTGTTTTTCCCAGCAGTTAGAATTATGTCTGGTCCACACCATTTGTTCAATAATTATTTATTGAATAAATAAATGAAAAAATAAATGAAAGCCTTTAAACTAAGATGTAAAGATATCATTGCCTTGCCTGTGATTTTTTTCCAAAAGTAAATCCTATTTCCATGTCAGAACCCATGGGAATATGGTTCTTAAATGGCAACAGAAGAAGATAGCATATGATAAGAGGGTGGACCAGTTCTCTTGGAGACAGAGCTTTTAAAACCTCTGAGGACGTACAGCCCCTTCAACTATCAGAACGCCAAAGATAAGCATATTATCATATACAGAATTACACTTAATATGAATGTGAAGGTTCTAGGTAGATTTTCTCATAAGATGGAAAAGCAGCACCCACTATATTTTCAAAGAACTGCCAGCCTAGATACCAGCTGCTTTATTCTCCACCACTGACTACACCCCCTGGAGAGATAAATGCTATAGACACCATTGTTATCTACTCATTTTACCAATATTACAACAAAAACATTAAGCCCCTTGATCATTAATCTCCAAGACGTTCTCTTCTGTACTATGTTAATACTGACAGAAATAGTGTATCAAGTAGTAAATACAGACACAGAATACTGAAACGAGGAAAAGAACTGCAAACAAGTTAGCCATGAACAATGATGTTATGCGAGGAAGAAACTGTGTGATGTATTATTCTGTGTTGAAACTGGGAAACTGACTTCTGACTCAGTTGAAATATCCTCATTTTCCAAACATTTAAGAAAAATGAGAGAATCGTGACAAAATTTACTGACAACTGAATTACATCTTTAACAGTTGAAGAAATTAACGTTAAAGGTACAAAGAGGGAGCGATGCCATATGGGAGTAATTCAGAATTAAAGCAATAGAAAGGATAAATAAACAGCAACAGCAAAACTTTTTACGGAGGCCTAAAACAGAACCTCTGTGTGTGATCATGCAGTTTGCTCTGTCCAGAGCTAAAGTAGAGACTGGAGGCCAGTTTAAGTCAAGCTCCCCAGCACCCAGCTCTTTCTGCCTGGAAGGGGCCCTGTTCTAGTGGCTATTGCTAGTGGTACAAAGTATATCAAGAAATCTTCATGACTGCTGTTAAACTTGCAAAATCACCAGCCAAAGAAGCAGCAATAGGTTATAAAACAAAAGATCCCTAGAGGACAAACTGCATATCTAATCACTTTGAGCAAGTTCACATGTTATTACTTATTCTACTTCTTATACAATGTCTTTCAGAGAAGTAACTTTTAGATGTATGACTTACCATATACTGAGGAGTCCTTATTTGTAATTTATGGTGGCTGAAACCATCTGAGGTGTTAAAAGATAAATGGTTATTAATAGGAATAGAGAATATGTTTAGATGCAGTGGTTCGTTCATGTTTTCATGCATTATTTAACTTTGATGCATGAACTGTTTTCTTAAACTTCTGAAGGAAGAAAATTTTTATGTTCTTTTATTTTCAGTTACAATGGAAGTTGAAATTGTTACTAATTATCACTTTAAATCACATGTTAGCTGGCAAAAAAAATGTATAGACTTTCTGGGAAATTTACAGTTTAAGAGATAATAGATTGTCTAAGTTTCCTATTTGCTGTCTCTGCTGATTTTATATAGCTTAGCTCTCTATGAGCTGGAATCAATAGTGAGATTGTATATGTATCTGTGCTTAATATATTGACTGTTGTCTTGTGATTCGCAAGTTGTAGCCCCTTGATAAGCTTTGCTCTTTTCATCTATTTGCTGTATTTGCATTAGCTATCACTGATCTACTTCTAGCATAGATATATAAAAATAGCTCAATCTCAAATTGTTCTGTATTGCTCAATAATCTGGGAAGTTTAAAGAGGGGTCTTTGGAAATGTTTATAAAATGAAGGTTTTATTATATTTATTGCTGCTAGGGTATTTTTAGTGCTTTTGAATTTAGAGAAATTGCTAGTATTTTGTGCTTTAAATACTATAACCTCATAGTGAGCAAATTGATTTAGAGCTTTTATAGATGTGTCAAAATTGCTTTAATAAGTTTATCAACTTTTTATGCATATCATTATTCTTATCATGAACAAATTAAATTTTTCACCAGATTAGGTATACTATTTGTCATATGAATTGCATTTTCTACAGGTTATAGATTTTAATGAAATTCAAAGCTACTTCGCTTGATTACTCTTTGTCTTGTTTCCAGTGTTGAGAATCATTCTTTCAAATTCCTCTTAATACAAAACTGATCTTCAACTTATGAAAATTTACTTCTGGAGATTAAATAATGATGGAAGGAGACCTGATTTTGGGTGATGAACACATCATGCAATATACGGATGATGTATTATAAAGTTGCACACTTGAAACCTGTATAATTTTATTAACCATTGTCACCCCAATAAATTAAATAAAAATTTTAAAAAGAGAAAATATAAAACATTTAAAATTGATGAAATACAGTAACAAAAACAATATCAAATGCTCTTGGGCTTTAAAAATGCCTTTTTTAAAAGTCCCACTTTGTTCTTCTTAGTAAACTATTTCAGTTAACTGCTAATAATCTGGATAACCTGGATTTGAAGAATCTTCAAATCTTCAGTGAAAAACTTTTTAAAAAAATGCTTAATTGCTGAATAAATTAGGGAAAGTGCTTTATTTTTAATGAAATTATGCCTTAAGTGTTTGGAATTTAATTTAGTGTCGTTAGTTAATTAGTTTGTTAAAGTTCTTTTAAAAGTGAACTCTAGGCAAGGAAGATGAGCTAAAGGACTTCTTCCCATGTCAAGGAGAAATTGGAATAAAGACAATGAGCCATGAATAATCTTTGTCTTATTGAAACCAACCATCTTTGTTTAAAATTTGGATAAACCCCAAGGAAGAAACAAAGGAGCCACTAAGAAAGGGTGAAGTCTGGAAGGAGAGCGAAAGGACACCCTCTTTCACTACTTACTGGCCCCTCACTGCTCTTCTTGGACAGGCCACTTCAGGAAGCAGATAGAGATGCCACAGATGACAGCAATCAGTCTCCTTTCCCAGTGCTGGTCAGGGGGACATTTGGAGTATTCTGTACCTGTAAAAACTATAAGGTTTCAAACCCAGAATCTGAAAAAGGTTAGACGCAGTAAAATATGATAAATTTTGCAGGACGGTAGGTCCAAAGGGCAGCAAAATCTCTTCTGCCTTGACTTAGAAGGAAGAAAATATAAATGGTGATGAAATGTCTGAATAGAGTTGGGTAGCCTGGAAAGCCCCTATAAATGTCTCCAAACCCTACCTTCCTGACCATCTGACATGACTGTCACCATTAGCACCACCGCCTGGTCTCAAGTTCGGCACTGCAACCCGATATTTGACCATTTTTAGGAGAGTTCATTCATTAACATTATGTGATAGAATTTTCCTGAAGTAATGTACAATATGGGTGCTGGTTTTAAACCCTGGCCACTCGCTGAAATAATCAAGTGGATTAAGAGGGGGAAAAAATTTCCTAGCTAGGATCTAGACACCAATTCTACTCAGTCTGATATTACGCTAATTCTGCTTTCCGAAAGGAAAAGGGCATTGCTCTTTATGTGACTTCTGAATAAACTTCTTTCACTTGAGAGTGCAACATTCCACACCCCAGAGCCAGTATGGAAACCCCCTGAAGGGAGCAGTTCCTCTTCTGCTTTTTAAATGAAATGACCAGATTTCCCCCCAGGAAATCCCTAGGAATTGATTTTCCTTTTTCTAAATGTTTTTATTATTGTGAATATTACAGATGTCCCCCGTTAGAGAGAGAGGAAAGGAGAAGGAAGGAGGAAGAGAGAGAGAGTAAGAGAGAGAGAGAGAGCGAGAGAGAGAGAGAGAGAGAGAGAGAGAGAGAGAAATATCGATCAGCTGCCTCCCACACGCACCTGGACTGGGGACCAATCCCACAACCTGGGCATGTGCCATGAGTGGGAATCCAATCAGTGACTTTTTGGTGTATGGGACAATGCTCAGCCTACTGAACCACACCAGCCAGGGCTCCACATTTTTTTTTTTTTTAATTCTCGCCAGAGGAAATTTTTCCATTTATCTTCAGATAGAGTAGGAGGGAGGGAAAGAAAGAGAGAGAGAGAGAGAGAGAGAGAGAGAGAGAGAGAGAGAAACATTGATGTGAAAGAGACACATCGACTGGTTGCCTCCCGCATGACCCCGACCAGGGCTGGGGTTGAACCGCAACCAAGGTACGTGCCCTTGACCGGAATCGAACCTGCAACTCATTGGTCCGTGGGCCAACATTCTAACTGCTGAGCCAAACCAGCCAGGGCAAGGGCTCCACTTTTTAAAAAACATGACATTGTATTCAAGAGACCCACATTCTAAGTAATGCTAATTTAAGTAGATGGTACAAGCATTGAAGCTGTTTTAAACTCCATATTAATGTCATGACAGGATTAATGTCAAAACAGTTTTAAAATACTGTTTGAAGGGGATGAGGAGGATGAGATAAACCAAAGAATTTATATGCACGTATGCATAACCAATGGACATAGACAACAATGCTGGGGCAGGGGGGCAGGATCGGGAGGAGGATGTCTAGGGGGGGGAAAGGAGAAACATCTGTAACAAAAATAAATTAATAGACTTCCAGTCATGATGGCGGCGTAGGTAAACATGGCATTGCCTCCTCCCACAACCACATCAAAATTACAACTAAACTGCAACACAACCAGCATTCAGAACCACCTGACATCAAGCTGAATGGAAGTCCTACAACTACGAAATTAAAGAAGCAGCCACACCAAGACTGGTAGGAGGGGCGGAGGCGCAGACGAGCTGGTCCCACACCCACATGTGGTGGATAAAAATCAGGAGGACATCTCGGCTGGGAAGGTCCTCCCTGAGGAGTGAAGGGTCCCTGTCCCACACCAGGCCCCCAGCTCAGGGTTTCACTCCAGGAAGAAAAGTCCCCATAACTTCTGGCTGCAAAAACCAGCAGAAACTGAGGCTGAGGGAGGCTGAGGCTCCTGGAGCCCCAGGCAGTTCCTCTTAAAGGGCCTGCTCACAGATTTACTCAGATTTGCTCCCTCTAAGCTCAGAGGGGAGGCAGCTTGAGGGGTGCCAGAGACATACAGGGAAGAACTGAGCTGTTTGGCCTCGGGATGAGGGCTAGCGAGGAGGCTTGCTTCTGGACAGACGTGCTGGCAGAGACTGATGTTCCTTTGGTGAGCCCTTCCCTGGGGCAGCAGATGGCCACCATATCTGGGATTCCAGCAACCTGGCTCACACTGTTTGCCCCACCCTGGTGATTCCCTGAGGCCCCGCCCCACCCAACTTTTGGGCCCACCAAAGCTGCTTCCAAAGACTTTACCATAGGATTGGCCTGTCTTGGATCCTGCTTCAGAGTTTCCTAAAATCTCTCAAACAAGCAGCATCTGGTCTCAGCGAGCCCCACTCCTCTTGCGAAATGGCCCCAGGCCTGACACTAGAAGCCTTGGTTCACAACTTGGCTTTTCCTGGGCACCTCCAAGCCCAGCACAAGAAGCAGCCACCTGCAGATCACTTTGTAGCTTATGCCTGGTGGCCCTGGATAGAACACAGGCAGTGGCTGACCTGGCCCCAGAGCCAGCACACCCAGTGGACAGCTTCAGACCACATCGAAACACCAGCACCCAACCACCTCCACAAGTGACACACTCAGTGAGTGGACTCAGTGGGTACCAGAGCCCTGATGAAGTAAGTCTTGCTCTGTGTGGTGGGCCCCTACGCAGCTGATCCTCCAAAGTAGTCAGAGGCCAGTGGTCAGTGGGCACAGCCAGTCCTTTCAGCTGATCAGCCTGAGTAAATCCCTCCCATTGATGTGTAAACAGCAATCAATACTCAATTACAAGAGAAGGGGGTACAGTCCACACTAGGGGTGCACCTCGAGGGCCCAGCTGGGGTGATCAGGGAGGCTGGGCCACTGGATCCTACAGGACACCTACAACAATAGGCCACCCTACAAAGCCTAGGAGACATAGCAACTCTACCTAATACATAGAAACAATCACAGGGAAGCAGCCAAAATGAGGAGACAAAGAAACATGTCCCAAATAAAAGAAAAGAACAAAACTCCAGGAAAAGAATTAAACAAAATGGAGATAAGCAATCAATCAGATGCAGAGTTCAAAACACTGGTTATAAGGTTGCTCAAGGAACTCGGTGAGACATTCAAGGAACTTGGTGAAACAATAATGACAGAAAACTTCCCTAACTTGATGAAGGAAAGAGACATACAAGTCCAGGAAGCACAGAGAGTCGCTAACAAGATGAATCCAAAGAGGTCCACACCAAGACACATCATCATCAAAATGCTAAAGTTTAAATACAAAGAAAGAATCTTAAAAGCAGCAAGAGAAAAGCAGCCCGTTACCTACAAAGGAGCTCCCATAAGACTGTCAGCTGATTTCTCAAAAGAAACTTTGCAGGCCAGAAAGTAGTGGCAAGAGATATTAAAGGTGATGAAAAGCAATGACCTACCACCAAGATTACTCTATCCTGCAAAGCTATCATTTAGAATCTATGGACATATCAAGAGTTTCCCAGACAAGAAAAAGCTAAAGGAGTTCATCACCACCAAACCAGTATTATATGAAATGTTGAAGGGTCTTTTTGAAGGAGAAGAAGAACAAAAATATGAACAATAAAATGGCAATTAATATATATCTATCAACAATTGAATCTACAAACAAAATGAGCAAGCAGAACAGAAACAGACTCATAGATACAGAGAACTTTTTGTTGCTTGCCAGATGGGTGGGGGCTCAAGGGATGGGTGAAAAAGATGAAGGAATTAAGAAGTACAAATTGGTTGTTAGACTGATGAACCTCAAAAGGGAAGGGAGGAGGGAGGGCTGGATGAGATAAACCAAAGAACTTCTATGCATATATGCATAACCAATGGATAATGACAATAGTGTGAGGAAGGCAGAAGGGGGGCGGGACTGGGGAGGAGGGGGTCAATGGGGAGAAAAAGGGGGGAATATCTGTAATACATTCAACAATAAAGATGAGTTTAAAAAATAATAAATTAATAGAAATTGCAAAACAATAAAATTCTATTTGAGTTGGGAAAAATTAAATCTCATGGAGGGCCCAGCCCATGTGGCTCAGTGAATTGAGCATCATCCCATGGACTTAAAGGTCCTGGTTCAATTCCCTGTCAGGGCACATTCCCAGGTGGCAGGCTCAGTCCCGGGTGGGGGGCATGCCGGAGGCAGGTGATTGATGTTTCTCTTTCACATCGATGTTCCTATCTCTCTCTACCTTCCTCTCTCACTAAAAATTCAATAAAAACATATTTAAATAATAAATAAATCCCACAGAGAATGATTTTCTTCTCTGGTAGCTATCCAGTGGCTCTCTCCCATGCCCAGACATTCACTATTCATGTGTGTTCTTGGCAATGTGCCAGGAAGTTCAGGTTCCAGACCCTGTCACCACTGAAAACCACAACTTGCAGATGTGTTAGCCCCATTTGTACAGTGGCAGTCATACAATGTTCTAGAGCAAGGATCCCATCTATAACTTGTGGTCTGAGGGTAACCTGAGCATGAATAAAATTTTGTTGTGAGACAGGAACTAGTAAGAGATAGTTTAGGATGATGTGATAGCAATGTCCTTTATAATTCATCAAAAGCTGAAAGTTCCCAAACTGATCAATGGTTGTAGATAGTATCTTTGGTAAGTCACAGATTGGGAAACATTTTACTAGGGACTTATGGATTGGTTCATTCAACAAACTTGGCAAGTCTTCTTGATCAGCTTGCTCCAATGACCTCTTCTACATTTCTAATATTCACCATTATTTTTATTCTTTTCTCTGTTGTTGAAAACTCTGACTAGTTATTTTTCCAATTAGTTAGACTTTTTAAAAAATCAAACTTGATTCTTATTTGTTTTTTATTTGACCACTTTTTTTTCTTATTTTTAGAAAGCCTTCCTGCTGTTTTCTTTGGATTTCTTTTTCTAACAAGTTGAAATAGGTGCTTTTCAGACTTTCTTTTCAATATTTCCATGTAAGACTTTGCATTTCCTTCCAGAACCTGCATTCGCTAAATTCCACAAATTTTAATGTGGTATTTCTTGTTTGATTCAGTTTTAAATATGTATTAATATGTGTTAATTTCTATTATAATTTTCTCTGACTGATGCATGTGTTATTTAGAAATGACTATCTTAATTTTCAAGTATATAGATTTTTAAAATTATTTATTTTTAGTTACTGATTTCTAGCTTAATGGCATTGAAGTCAGAGAACATACTATATGATATCAATCTTTGAGGTTTTTTTTTGAGACTTGCATTATTATCTAGTCTGTGGTCAACTTTTGAAAATTATTCCTGTGTACTTAACAAAAGGGTGTATTCAGCATTTGTTGGGCTCAATGCTCTATAAGCCCACTCACTATATCATATATGTTAATCACATTGTACAAATTTCCAATATATTTGCTAATTTTCTGTCTACTTATTCTATAAATTATTGACAGATAAATTAAAATTTACAATCATTACATCATCTGAGTGAATTATTCTTTTATCATTATTAAGTGACCCTCTTTATTTCTAGTAAAGTTTTCTGTCTTAAATTCTATTTTTTCAATAATTGATATAACTATATTATATTTATTTTACTGGTATTTGCATGTTATATCTTTTTCCATTATTGATTTTTAAGTTTTCTGTAAACAACTTTACTAAGCCAACATTTAAAATGGACAAATAAATGGTTTTTAGTATATTCACAAATATGTGTAACAATCATCACAGTTGATTTTAGAACATTTTCATCATCTCAAGAAGAAACTCTGTACCCTTTAGCTATCACCCTACTATCTCCACATTATCCTCCTCTTCATCAATGGGTAACCACTAATCTACTTTCTGCTTCTATAGATTTTCTTACAATGGACTTTCATACAAATGGAAGCATATAGTGTGTGGAACTTTGTGACTGGCTTCTTTCACTTAGCAAGTTTTCAATATAAAATAAACAGAAATATAAACAGAGAATTCATAAAAAATAAATAATTAAAATGGCTCTTACACTGCCCGGCCGGTGTGGCTCAGTGGTTGAACGTCAACCCATGCACCAAGAGGTCGTCGGTTCGATTCCTGGTCGGGACACATGCCCAGGTTATGGGCCCAGTCCCTAGTGGGAGGCATGCAGGAGGCGGCCAGTCGAGGTTCTCTCTCATGGATGTTTCTATCTCTCTCTCCCTCTCCCTTCCTCTCTCTCTAAAAATCAATAAAGAAAATAATTATAAAATGGTTCTTATACTTATCAAGATATGTTCAAGCTCACTCATAATAAGAAAAATGCAAATTAAAAGTACACTGACATACAATTTCTCACCTATTAGTTTGCCCAAAAGTTTAAACTATGATAACACATTTCATTAATGAGATTCTGGGGAAACAGGTGCACTCCTACATTCCAGGTAGGAATGTATATTGATACAACTCATATTGAGAGAATTTGGCAATATCTAACACAACTAAATATATTTACTTTTTAAACCAAAAATCCCACTTCTAGAAATTTACACTGAAGATATACTTCCAACAATAGAAAAATAAATATGCACAAAGTTGTTCTTCACTACATCAAATAGAATTGAAAAATATGAAACACAAATTAAATGTCCATAAAAAGGAAAATGGTTGACAAAAACTATGGTAATCCACCTAATGGGGTACTATAAGTTGTAAAAGAATAAGGACTATGTCTGAACTTATATGGAGTGAACTCCATTATATCTGTTAAGGGGGAGGGGGACATAGTGTGAAAAAACTACTTATAATAAACAAAGTACCTAATATATAATAAGAGAAACAAGACATACAGGTGTCTGCTCATTGGGGTAAAATTAAAGAAGACAGATAACCCAGAAACTACTGAAATTGGGTACTTATGAAGATCAGGTGGAAATGGAGTGGAAAGAAAGAGGGTGGGAGTAGAGTGATGCACAGAAGTGACAGTTCTCTGATCATATTTTTTATATAGTCCTGACATTTGGAACTATGTTAATATTTCACCTATGCAAAACTTTTAAAAATTAAAAAGGAGGGGAAAAACTAAAATGGAATACAAATAGAACAAATAAATCTAGCTGTATAACATAACCACACTGAAGGGATGTGATCATTAATCTAAGTGACTTTTCAAAAGAGCAATGCTATTTTTATGCTCTCAGGATAAAAGCAAAACAAAAACTTTAAAAACTAGTAGGTTTGCTTTCTGCCATGGTATGGGATTAGCAATTTCAAAACTTATTCCTGTGTATTCTAGGATTAAGAAAATAAGTTTATATATTGTGGATAATGGAAACTAGGTATCTCACTGTGGGAGAAGGGAGTTACAAATATGGAAAGAAGGAAGTTTATGTTATCTATTGTAATAGACTAGAATGTGAAGAATTGATATGAAATCGGGTTATGTAAATATATTTCCTAGAACTTCCTTCTCAGAGGGTGTAGAAACAATGATGCTCCAATAGCAATAAACACATTTAGCATTAAGATCTTGGTTTCAAATACCATTCTCTGCTGAAAGGAAGAGCATTCTTTGGAGAAATGGCAAGTTCTAGTGCTGGATCTGGAAAAATACAACGTGAGTCTGGGACATCTTGTTTTGCCAGAAAAGAAGAGCTCAGAGAATGAGGGGTACCGGTCAATATGACACTGGGGCTAATTTGAGGGCTCCCATTGGCCAAAACAAAGGAAAGCTGAGCACCAAAATAAGTAATGATAGTAATAAATTATGACCCATTGAATAAAATATTGATATAGATATTGAGTCCATGTTGATATAGATAGATAAATGAATAAATAAATGGGAGAGAAGGGAAAGCTTTCTTTTACTGTAGAATGCCAACTAATGAATACAGAAATAATGATTGAATTAGGAAAAAATACCATTTAGCAACCATCATAGTAAGTGTTGTTTCAGGTACGAATTATCTTACTGAAATTACTAAAAATTACTAAATACTAAAATACAAAATACTAAAATTAGTAGGTGAAATTTGATGAAAAATAAGATATTTACAAAGTTTAAAGTATCTTCTCACAAAATGCTTATTAATTGCAAAGGAAAAATAGTAACGTTACACTAGAGAAACCTAGCAGACACCCCCTTAATTAAGTGACCAAAATTAATACCATCAACAATAGGATAAATAGATAATGTATGGCCCTGGCCGGTTTGGCTCAGGGGTTAGAGCATCAGCTCGCGAACCAGAGAGTCCCAGGTTTGGTTCCTGCTAAGGGCATGTGCCTCGGTTGCAGTTTGTCCCCGGCGCCAGTTGGGGTCGTTTGGGTGGCAACTTGATGTGTCTCTCTCACGTCGATGTTTCTCTCTCTCTCTTCCTCCCTCTCTCCCTCCCGCTCTATCTGAAGATAAATGCAAAAATGTCCTCAGGTGAGGATAAAAAATAAAATTAAAATTAAAAATAGACAATGTATGCCTCCTAATATAATGCAATGAAAAGGACAAAACATCCCTTTTGTGGTGTTCCTGCCAAAAGGGTATGACCTGGATCTGATCAAGAAACACTAGATAAAACCAAATTGAAGCATGTGGTAGCTTCAATTGATCCCACATCCTGATATTCTCATTCATGTACAGTGCCCTCTCACACTGAAAAGGGCTGATCTGTGCATCCGTATTACTCAAGGTTTTCCAGAGAAATAGAACCAATGAGAGAGAGAGAGAGAGATTTTTATTATAAGGAGCTGGGACATATAACTATGGAGGCTGACAAGTCCCAAGATCTGTGAGTTGGCAAGCTGGAGACAAAGGAGAGCCAATGTGTAGCTCTTTTCTGAAAGCCAGCAGGCCTGAGATCCAGGAAGAGCTGACATTTCATTTTGAGTCTGAAATGGAGAAAAAAGCTAATATCCCAGTTTGAGGGTAGTCAGACAGGAGGAATTCTAGTTTACTGAGGAAATGGTCAGCCTTTTCTTCTATTCAGGTCTTCAACTGATTGGAACAGGCCTACTCACATTAAGCAGGGCAATCTGCTTCACTCAGTCTAGTGATTTAAATGTTAATTTCAGAAGTTCTGCTCCAAATGCTGACATAGGAGGCTCCTGAACTTACCTCCTCCCGTAGAAGGGCCAAATCTAAGCTACACATGGAACAATTCCTTCTGAAAGAAATCCAGAAACCAACTGAGTGATTCCTACACATTGGAAAAATTGAAAAACAAAAAACAAAACTCTCATTGAAATAAGTAAAAAAGGCTAAAATATAATCTTGCCATACCCTCCTCCTACCCCCCATCAGTACAGTAACATACAATTGGGAAGAAACTCAATTCCCAGCTTCTCCTTGAAAAGTAAAGGGTTTGGACCCAATATCTAGTGCCCCAGTTTTTAAAATTTCTACCTGAGGGATGGGCCCTCAAAACCGTTAGCAATAAGAACCAACAGGGTTTCCATCCATGAGACCCACAAGGCTACAGCGAACTAAGAGACAGTTCTTGAAATGCTCACATGGACTCACTGTGGCTATCTTCCCAGGGCTTAGCCAAGAGGCAGACAGAAATGCCCATCTCTCTTACTTTCAGTGAAAAAGGCCTATATTCATATCTTAAAAGATGTAACCAGAAGATCAAGTTTCTATTTAGCACACCTCTACATGTGGACTGTAATCCTCTCTAGAGACAGGGAAGACCTATGGGTGTCATTTCCACATTCTCCCTCTGGCCAGCTCCAGGTCACTGGTGTCACCCTGGAAAGAGCTGGTATACATATCTGACACCCTGGCTATTGTGGCTACCACTCAGGGGACAGACCCCTTGATTATCTGGTTCTAGTGGCCATTGCTGCTTAAGTTCCAGGTCCCAAAGGACTATAGCAAACAAAGAATTCTTAACTAGCTATCTCCCCAGGACTCAGAACAGAGGGAACTGACAGAAATGCCCAGCTCTATCTTTTCTTGAAAGAGGTATATATGCATACTTTAAAGGCTGCTTCCTGAGGGTTCAGCTTCCAGTCAGCCTACATCTAGGTGCTGACTGAGATCTTCCCATTTAGGACACTGAAAAATCTTGGCACACCCTCAACTACTGTGAGCCACTAAGAACAAAAAAAGGTGTCTTGGGAAATCATAAAGATTACAGAGAAAACCAAGAGCTAAGTCTGAGCTGAATAATAAGATTCATCTCCTACACAAGACCACTCTTTCACTCTTTCAAGACTGGAAGAAGTGAATCTTTTATCTAATGCACCAACAGAGAAAGTCAAGGCAAATGAAGAAACAGAACTATGTCACATACAAATGAATAAGATAAAACTCCAGAAATAGACCTTAACAAATAAAGATAAGTGATGTGCCTGAAAAAGAGCTCAAAATGATGGTCATAAAGATGTTCACTGAGATTAGGAGAACAATACGTGAACAAAGTAAGAATTTTAACAAGAGAAAATATAAGAAAGAATAAAAAAAAAATCATAGAGCTGAATAATGAAATAACTAAAAAAATTCAATAGAGGGTTTCAATATCAAACTATATTAAGCAGAAGAAATGATCAGCAAACTGGAAAACAATACAGTGGAATTAATTCAATGAAAGTAACAAAAAGAGAGAAAAAATTAAAAGTTGTAAAGATAACTTAAGGGACTTATAGGACACTATCAACTGGATCAATATTCACATTGAAGTAGATTATTATGGAAGGAAAGGAGAGCGAGAAAGGGACAGAATGTTTATTCAAAATAATAATAATAATAATAATAATAATAATAATAGGTAAAAGTTCCCTAACCTGGGGAAAGTAATAGACATCAGATTCAAGAACTCCAGAGAGTTCCAATAAGATTAATCCAAAGAGACCTACACCAAGAAACACTATAATTAAAATGTCAAAAGTTAGACAAAGAGAGACTCTTAAGAGCATTAAGAAAAAAACAATGTGTTGCATATAAAGGAAATCCCATAAGACAATTAGAAAATGTTTCAGCAGAAACTTCTAGCCAGAAGAGAGTGGCATGATATATTCAAGTGCTGAGAAGAAAAAACAACTGCCAACCAGGTTTGCTCCACAGAGCAAAGTTGTCCTTGAGAATTGAAAAAGAGATAGAATTTTCCAGACAAGCAAAAGATGAAGTAATTCATCACCACAAGACCAGTCTTACAAAAAATGTTAAAGAAACTTCTTCAAGCTGAAATAAAAAGATGCAAATTAGTAACAGGAAATCATATTAAAGTATAATTTCACGGTAAAGATAAATATAGTGTTAAATTCAGAATACTCTAATGTTGTACGGTGGTGGGTAAATTACATTTAAAGAACATTCCATCTAACACCAGTAAAATACATATTTTTGTCAAGTGCACATAAACATCCTCCAACATATATTAGGACACAAAACATGTATTAACCAATTTAAGAAAATTGAAACCATTTCAAGCATCTTTTATGACCACAATGGTATGAACTAGAAAACAATTACAGGAAGAAAAACTGAAAATTTCTTAGATATGTAGAGATTAAACAACATGCCACTGAACAACCAATAGATCAAACACATCAAAAAAGAATTAAAGCCCTGGCCGGTTTGGCTCAGCGGTTAGAGTGTCAGCCCGCAGAGCAGAGTCCCGGGTTCGGTTCCCGCTGAGGGCACATACCTCGGTTGCAGTTTCTCCCTGGCGCCAGTTGGGGTCGTGTGGGTGGCAACCATTCGATGTGTCTCTCTCACATCGATGTTTCTCTCCCTCTCTTCCTCACTCTCTCCCTACTGCTCTATCTGAAGATAAATGCAAAAATGTCCTCAGGTGAGGATTAAAAAAAAAAAAGAATGAAAATATCTTGAGACAAATGAAAATACCACACACCAAAACTTATAGGATGTAGCAAAGGCAATTCTAAGAGGCAAGTTCATAGCAATAAATGCCTACATCAAGAAAAAATAATCTCAAATAAACAAGCTAACTTTATACCTCAAGGAACTAGAAAAAGAACTAAGCCCAAAGTTAGGATAAGGAAGGAAATAACAAAGATTAGAGCATAAATAAAGATTGAAAAGACAATAGAAAAGATGAATGAAACTATAAACCTTAGCTAGATTTACCAAAAAAATGTAGAGAGAACTCAAATAAATAAAATTAGAAATGAAAGAGGAGACATTACAAATGATACCAAATAAATGCAAAGGACCATGAGAGATTACTATGAATAATTATATACCAACAAATTGGGCAACCTGGAAGAAATAGATAAATTCCTGGAAACATACAACCTACCAAGACTGAATTATGAAGAAAAATTAAATCTTAACAGACCAATTACTAGTAAGGATATTGAATTAATAATTTTTTTAATTTGCATCTCTCTGATGATTAGTGAAGTTGAGCATTTCTTCATATGTCTCTTGGCCGTTTGTATGTCCTGTTTGGAGAGGTATCTATTTAGTTCCTCTGCCCATTTTTTAATTGGGTTCTTTGTCTTCCTTTTGTTGAGATGTATGAGCACTCTATAAATTTTGGAAATTAGTCCCTTATCTGATATATCATAGACTTAAATGTGACTCATGACTCCATAAGAATCCTAGAAGAAAATGTAGGCAACAAAATTTCAGACATCATACGCAGCAAAATTTTCACTCATATATCACCTAAGGCAACAGAAACAAAGGAAAAAATGAACACATGGGACTACATCAAACTCAAAAGCTTCTGCACAGCAAAAGAAACAACCATCAAAGTGAATTAATAATTTTTTTAAAAAAAACCTCCCAACCTAGAAACGTCCAGGACCACATGGCTTCACTGGTGAATTCTACCAAATATTTAAAGAAGAAATAATGCCAATCTTTTTCAAACTCTTCCAAAATAGAAGAGGAGGTAATACTCCCAAACTCATTTTAAAAGGCCAGTATTACCCTCAGACAAAAAACAGAGGAGGATGCTACAAGAGAAGTACATTACAGGCCAACATCTCTCATTTGATTTAAAAATCCTTAACAAAATATTATCAAATAAAATTCAACAATACATTAAAAGTATCATATGCCATGATCAGGTGAGATTTATTGCAGGGATGTAAGGATGGTTCAACATTCACAAATCAATCAATGTGATACACCACATTAACAAAATGAAGGATAAAACCATATGATCTCCTGAATAGATGTAGAAACAGCATTTGACAAAATTCAACATCCATTCATAATAAAACTCAACTAATTGGGTAGAGAGGAAATGTATCTCAACATAATAAAGGCCATGTATGACAAGTCCACTACTAACATCATATTCAAACATGAAAAGCTGAAAGCTTTACCTTTAAGATCAGGAACAAGCCAAGAAGGCCCACTCTTGCCATTTTAGTCAACACAGTACTGGAAGTCCTGGACAGAGTAATTAGTCAAAGATTAGGGTGGGAAGATAAGAGGCACCCAAAGCAATCAAGAAAAAGAGATAAAAAGCATTAAAATCAGAAAGAAACAAGTAAAACTGTGTCTATTTGCAGATAATATGATATTATACATAGAAACCCTAAATACTCTAACAAAAAATTATTAGAACTAATAGATAAACTCAGTAAAGTTTCAAGACACAAAAATATGTTGCATTTCTATACACTAACAACAAACTATCAGAAAGAGAAATTAAGAAAACAATACCATTTACAATTGCATCAAATGAATAGAATATCTAGAAATAAACCAAGGAGGTTACAGATCTGTACACTAAAAACTATAAAACATTAATAAAAGATATTAAAGAAGACACAAAAATAGAAAGATATTCTGTGCTCACAGATGGAAAGAATTGATATTGTTATAATGCCCATAGTACCAATGCAATCTACAGATCTAATGTAACCTCTATCAAAATGACGTTTCACATATATTGAAAAAAAAATCCTAAAATTCGTATGGAACCACAAAGATTACTAGACAAAGCAATCTTGAGAAAGAAGAACAAAGTTGAAGGCATCACAATTCCTGGTTTCAAACTATAGTACAAAGCTATAAAAATCAAAACAGTATGGTATTTACATAAAAACAGAAAATTGGATCAATGGAATACAATAGAGCACCCAGAAATATACCCATACATATATGGTCAATTAATTTATGTCAAAGAATCTAAGAATACACAATACAATAAATGATGTTGGTCAAACTTGACAGCCACATGCAAAAGAATGAAACTGGTCTCCTATCTTACACCATACACAAAAATCAACTAAAAGTGGATTAAGAATTGAACCTAAGACCTGAAACCACAAAACTCTCAGAAGAAAATATAGGAGGTAAGCTCCTTGACATTGGTCTTGGCATTTATTTTTTTGATTTGACACCAAAAGCAAATGCAACATAAGCAAAAATAAACAAGTGTGACTACATTAAATTTTAAAAAGGTGCTCAACATCACTAATTATCAGGAAAATGTAAATCAAAACCACAGTGACATGTCACCTCACACCTATTAGAATGGCTATCACCTAAAAAACAAGAGATAACAAGTGTTGGAGGGGATGTAGATAAAAACCCTTATAGTTTGTTTTTGGGTTTTTTTGGGTGGGAATGTAAATTGGTGCAGCCACTAGGAAAACAGTATGGTAATTCCTCAAGAAATTAAAAATAGAACTACCATCTGACCTGGGTATGTATCCAAAGGAAAAGAAATCACTGTCCTGAATATATGGATAAATGAATAAAGAAAATGTCACACACACCCAGGAATGTTATTCAGGCATTAAAAAGAATGAAATCTTGCCATTTGTGACAACATAGTTGGACCTTGAGGGCATTATGTGAAGTGAATGAAATAAGTCACATAGGGAAAGACAAATACTATATGATTTCACTTATATGTGGAATCTAACAAAATCGAACACATAGAAACAGAAGCAGGTTGGTTGTTGCCAGAGATGGGGGACAAGGAGTGGGGGAAAAGGGTCAAGATGGTGAAAAGGCACAAACCTCCTGTTAGAAAACAAATAAGTTCTGGGGGTGTAATGTATAGCATGGTGACTATAGCTAACAATACTCTATTGTATATTTGAAAGTTACTAAGAGAATAGATCTTAAAAGTTCTCATCATAAGAAATTATAGCTATGTAGGTGATAGTAGTTAACTAACCTTACTGTGGTAATCATTTCACAATAAATACATATGTACCTCAAACTAATACAATATTGTATGTCAATTATATCTCAATAAAATCGGGGGGAAAAATGGGAAGAATAAAAATAAATGTCAGTTACCACTATAAAAAATGTTAATCTCACCCAAAAGCACTCTTACAGAAAGACTCAGAATAATGTTTGACCATATATCTGGGCATATAAAATTAATCATCATAGTATCCAATAGGATATTATGGAAATCACCTTGTGTGACTTCTGAGGATAGATTTTACTTATATGCATGTATGTGTAACCAATGGACATAGACAACAATGCTGGGGGGGCAGGATCAGGAGGAGGGTATGGGGGGAGGAGAACCATCTATAACAAAAATAAATTAATAAAAATTGGGGAAAAAACTGAAAGAATAAAAAATTAAATTAAAAAAAAAAGACACTGTAGCTTCTGATTTACTCTCTTGTTATGGGAGAAGAACAGAACCAGTCACCATGTCACAAGGATACTCATATAGTCCTATGATGAGGTCCACATGGTGAGGATCTGGGGCCTCCAGTCAAAAGCCATGTGAGTGAGCCATCTTAGATGAGGATGCTCCAGTCCCAGTCAGGCCTTCAGGTGATTGCAGTTCTGGCTGAGGTCTTGACTGCAACCTCATGAGAAATCCCAAGCCAGAACCACCTTGCTAAGCTGCTCTCAAATTCCTGACACACAGAAACTATGTGAGACAATAAATGTTTATTCTTGCTTAAAATCAATAAGTTTAGGGTAATTTGTTACTATGCATTAGGTAACTAATTTAAAAGTCTTTCTACCAAAATAATTGATGTGTATTCTTTTAAAATGTCAAGGTCACGCTCGGCCAGTGTGGTTCAGTGGTTGAGCATCAACTCATGCACCCAGAGGTCACTGGTTCAATTCCTGGTCAGGGCACATGCCCAAGTTGTGAGCCAAATCCCCAGTGCAGGGCATGCAGGAGACGGCCAATCAATGTTCTGTCTCATTGATGTTTCCATCTCTCTCTCCTTCTCCCTTCCTCTCTAAAACAATAGATAAAATGTCAAGGTCATGAAAGACAAAACAAAACCCTGAAGACCTTTTTCAGATGAAATGAGATTAAAAAACAGCAACAAAAACATAACAGTCAAATGCAATGTGTGATCTTAGAATGATCCTAGACCAGAAAAAAAAAAGCATGGGTACTTGCTATAATAAATATTATCAAGATGACTGGAAAAATTTAAGTACAATCTCTCCCTTAGATAATAGTATTGTATTAATATTAATTTGGTTTTGCTCATTGTGTTGTAGTTATGTAAGAGAATGTTTTGTTTTTAAGAAATACACACTGAAGTTTTTAGAGTAGGGGTGTCATGCCTATCACGTATCTCAAACAATTCCAAAGTAACAATTATATAATTACATAATTATATATGCATATATCTGTCTCTCTATATATATTATATCCATATATATAACACTATATCTACCTATATTACTCTTTATCTATCATCTATCTATCTATCTATCATCTATCCATCCATCTAAAGTGAGAGAGACAGAGATAATGATAAAGGAAACAGTAAAAGGTTAACATTTGGAGAATTATATGTAATTATATGTATGTGTAATTATATATATATGTAAATTATATATATTACATATGTTCTGTCTATATATATATATAAAGTTCTTTGTACTATTCTTGCCACTTTTTTGTAGAAAATATTTCAAAATAAAAAGGATGTAATAGAGGTTGCTGTTATTCACACGTTTCCTTTCTGAGTAAACTGCTGTTTCAACCCAAGGGTTAGAATTACTAAGTAGCTTTTGAAATGAATTTAGTGGATCCAAGTCAAAATTTAAAAAAAAAAAAAAAAAAAAAAGGAAAGGAAAGGGTGGACTAGATCATTATATATTAATAAGAGTGATTACTATTTTGCGAAACTTGTTTCATTTCTCCAGAGAGGCAAAAGTGGATGCACTGAATTGCACAATCAAAAAGTTGGAAAGCCTTGGTACCGAAGGCTGGAGTTTGAGCTAAGAACTAGGGTCAGAGTTCCTGGGTCCGCCCGCCCCCTCTGGTCCGTCCCTCCTTGCCAGCGCCACCCTCAAGGCACGGGCGTCCCGCCCCCAGACAGCCTGCAGGTGTGCGCGCAAAGTTAGCACGTGGTGCCACACACTATTTAAGAGCCCACCTTCCCTTGCTTGCAGCTGCCTCCTGTTCCAGCCCTACCCTCCCGGAGCCGCCAGAGGCTCGCGGGTCTCGGACTGCATCCTGCCGCTGGGGCTGCCGCCGTGGCATGGGCGCCGCGGGCCTGCTCTGGGTTTTCTTGGCTCTCGTCACGCCAGGGGTCCTCGGTGAGCTGGGAGGGGGAGTATGGAGGTAGGGACGCGACTGTCTGGGTCTGGGACGTTCTCTGTGCCGCGATGCAAAGCAGAGTCAAAAGCGAGAAGGTGGGGGCAGTGCCGGTCGCTTGCCTGCCTCCCGCTCTCTTTGGGGGACCCCCACTATCTCTTGGACCTGAAGGTCCTCATTCGAGGTCCCGAGGGCTGGGACCACCAGAACTGAGGGCTGCACCTCAGAGGGGCACTGCATGATTTATGGTGAGGCTGGTGGCTTGCACTCTGTCCCCCTGGCTCACCGCCCCTAGTCTCAGCAGGTGCTCCTCGCTCTTGAACCGGAGGTCTGCTGGCGCTCACCATGGCAACGCAGCACGCTCCGCTAGGCGCGGGGTTTTTGCCTCCGCTGAACTCGCACCTGTGCAGCAAAAGCTTCAGATCCTTGAGTAAGAATAATGTCTGGTTCCCAGACATAGTTCTCACTTTTTTTTTTTTTTTTTTTTTTGACTTGTTGTAATGTTGGTAAAGAGATCCTCAAGGACAAACTCCTGGAGTTTATTTAGAAAACTTGAGATATTAATTAAAACTACAGTTGTCTTTGTGTTATTTACCTTCTGTAATGGTTAGGGCGCCAGAACGTCTCATTTAACGTTTATTGTAACCACCCTCACCCCTCACTGCCACTCCCGAGATTGGCGTAATTTTAAAGAAATATTGTCATTTGTTAAGATTAGAGTCTCCTGGAGATAAGACAGCTCTAACTTTCTAACTACCTGCAGGGTACAGTGGATTCCTAGTTTATTAAGAAGTTGACTGTATGCAGACATCAATAACTGGGTGACTTTGGGCAAGTCATTTAGCTCCCTGATCCTCAGTCTCTTCATCTGTGAAATGATGCTAGTGATAAACTGCCATACCACCTTACTGAGCTGCTCTGAATAGCAGATGAAATTGGCAAATGAGAGTTAGTTGTTACTACTAAATATCAGTAACAAGACTATTGTATAAACTTGTTTTTATGGAGCCAGCATTTAAGCTTAATCACCTCCAGTTTGTTAAGGGCAACTACATAAATTGGTTCTTTTGCAACTTATTTTGTCTGCTTCCTGACATTTAACTTTTTCCTGACCCTTAATTGGTTATTTCCCCAAGCCATTCATTATCTTCATTTCTCTCTCTCTCTCCTCCACATTAACTCCCTTTGAATGCACATTCACAACTTTCTCTAACACCTCTCTGGTGGCACAGTTGCAGACCTGACTTCTCACCATTCTTGCATTCCTAGTTCTAAATTTCAAAGAAGCTATTATTAATTGAACATCAAATTCTTCACCAGCCCTGCCAATTCATGTTTCTTCCAAGTATGCCAGAGCATCTCCTCATAGTGCCAGAGCAGGACCATCCTCTAGGTCACTTCAGACACATGGAAGATCAGGTCTATCTACCTGCCAACTGTTTTAGCTAATGTGCTTCCGTTGTTTGTATTATTCTAACACCCATATTGTTTTACCCATGTAACAACCTTCTCTCTTACAGGTCACTCTGATGTCAGTCTTTAACCTTTCCTTTTCAAAATTTTGAAACTATTTTTTTTTTCATTATTCTTTTCCCTTGCTCAAAAATCTAAAAGGGTTTCCTACTGCCTGTGGGATTTAAAAAAAAAAAAAATCAAATGTCTTCAGCCTTTCAAGCCATTTGTAATTGGATATCAACTAAGCATGCCCCTCCAAATTCCCCATTCTTCCTATCATGAATGTACCATTGTCTTTCCTGACTGTCACCCCATGGTTTTGTTTATGCCTTGCCCATGCCTCCACCTTGCCTTTTGCTCCTACTGTGTACCCTCCCTACACTATCCCTTAGCTCCTGGCCAGTTTCTGTCCTTGAGCATGCTTAAGAAACTCTTGAAGTGCTGTTTTAAAATGCAGGTTCCTCGATTCCACCTCACCCTCCAGAGATTCATAGGTTTGGGTTGTGGCCCAGGAAGCTGAGGTGTAACAAGCACTCTGGAAAATTCTGAAGCAAGTGTCTATAAGGCACACTGCTATGAGCAGTCATATGGGAAGCAAATTTCCTTCTTAGCGTATTTCTCCACTTCTTTCTTCTGTCTATTTACACAAACTGATTCAAATTTCCTACACTGTTAAATTTCACCCTTGCCAAAATCCTCAAATAGGAATTCCCTTGTTTTCTAATCATCTTCCTCCATTAGAGATTAGATCCTTTTGCTCTGTTGCTTAAAACCTGCCAAGGGTTTCCCATCACATTAGAACAAAATTAATGCCCCTCATCCTTGACTACAGGCCTCTGCCTCAGTGAAATGTATCCTGCCCCCTCACTTCCTCTGCTCCAGCCATAGACTTTTCCATTCCTTTAACACACTTGCATTTGTTTAGCCTTTGCACTAGGTTTTCCCTCTGTTGAAATGCTCTTCCTACAGATCATCTTGACTGTCTCCTTCTGGGCATTCAGGTTTCAGCATCCCCTTTTCCCTTCTCTGTCTCTTATCTGAAGCAGTCATCCCCAAGGTCCCTCTGTATCACATAACCATGTTCTATTCCCAAAGAGCACCTATCATCATATGAACCATTCTTGTTTGTTTATTGACGTGTTTGGGTTTGTTCCCTCACTGGAATACAAGTTCCGGTGGAGCAAGACCTTTACCTATCTCGTTGCCCAATGAATTCTGCAACTAGCATATAACTAGGACTTCAATATGAATGTCCTCTTCCTCCTGTGACAATGGAAAAAATTGACACAATCAACTCCTCTTCCTTTATTCATGATCACATTCCCTCTCCTCTTGCTTTGGGAAGGACTTTACTTCTGCAGATGTCCCGGACTTGCATCATTGCATTTATATCACTTGTTGGCTCATCCCCACCAGCAGTTAAACATGCCCTAGGACGTCCTTTATTTGAGAAAGAGGACTTCTCATGACCAAATGGAACTGCATTTTTCTGCCCCTCTTATCATTCTCAGCAAAACTGCTCATTGACCACTTGCTCACATGCCTTTATTTCCTTAACCCACTCCAGTCAGGCTTCTTTCCCCACCATTCTCCTAAAGTTCCTCTCAGCAAGGTTACTACTGACGGACCTTCATGCTGACAAACCCAGTGCTCATTTTCCTATCTTTATCTTTCTCAGTCTTTCAGCAAAAGCTGGATACTTCCAGCCTCTTGAAAGTTTCAGTCTCATTTTCCAAGACAAGACACTCTTCCCACCTTTTCTGTACCTCTCTGGTTACACTTAGTCCTTTTTGCCCTATCTCTAAATATTAGAGGGTTTGGGGGCTCAACGTCAGACCTCTTCTGTTTTTCTTGATACTTTTTCTTCCTAAGAGATCTCATCCAGTCTCATGGCTTTAAATACTATTTATATGTTAATGCTCATTTATTATCTGCAGTCTCAACCTATCCCCTGAGTGGCAAATTTGTACATCCAACTGCCTACCTGGCATCTCCATCTGAAGACCTAGTAAGTATGTTAAATATACACATCCAAAGTGGAATAAATTCTGTTCCTACAATAACCACACACACACACACACACACACACCAAAAGCAAAATATTGGTTCTTTCCCAGGCTTTCCCATCTTAGTACACAGTATTACTATCAACCCAGTAGCTCAAGTCAAAAGCCTGGAAGTTATTACTAAATCCTCTCATTTTCTTAGCCCTACATCTAATGACAAAAAGTCTTGACAATTCTAGTTTTAAAAGATATTCCAAATTCATCCACTTCTCACTATATCCCTATGAGTCAAGCCTCATTTTTCTGTCTGAACTACTATAATGGCCTTCAGACTGCACTCGCGGCTCCTGAAAGTAAAAGTCCAGTCCATTCTCCACCCAGTTGCCAGACTGTTCCTTTTAAGAAGTGAATCAGTCCCTGTGACTCTCCTGCTTGAACTCTCCAGTGACTTCAACTCAGGATGACATCTATACATCTTACTGTGGCCTGAGGAGCCCTATGTGATCTTCTTTACCGAGCCTTCTAACTTGATCTCTGTTTTGATCATTGCATTCCAGCCACACTTGCCTTCTGTCTATACCTAAAGTGTAGCAATTCCATCTTGGCTGTTAGGCCTCTGTGTAAAATGTTTTTATCTAGCACTTAGCCTGGCTGGTTCCTTCTTCTCCTTCAGTAAGAACTCAATGTCTCTTCTTTATAGGCCTTCCTTAAGCATCACAGCTGAAGGGAGGGGGATGCCACCTTGTCCTGTTCGTCCTTCTTGTGCATTACATTTTGACATATTACTATGTTTATTTCCTGTACATACCATCTATTTATTTAATAGTATTTACTTATAATCTTTCTCCCTCTATTGGATTACAAATTTTGTGATCATGGGAACCTTGTCTCGGATGTTCACTGATGCATCTCCTGTGTTTAGGATAGTGCCTTGGTTAATATTCATAACCATCATTAAAAAGTATCAAATAGACCAGCCTGTGTGTCTCAGTGGTTGAGCATCGACCCATGCACCAAGAGATCATCAGTTTGATTCCCAGTCAGGGCACATGCCCAGGTTGTGGGCCAAATCCCCAGTGGGGTGCATGCAGGAGGCGGCCAATCAATGTTCTTTCTCATTAATGTTTCTATCTCTCTCTCCCTTTCCCTTCCTTTGTCTCTCAAAAATCAATAAAGAAAAAAAATAATAAAACGATCAAATAGTCAGGAACCCAGTGTTAAGGCATTTGATTATAATAATTCTCAATAATGATTTATCCTACCTGCTTTCTGACTTAATTTTTGGTTTTATTTTTATTTTCCTATATAGTTGCTCTTCATTAGTTTCAAATGGATTTCTAAGCCATTCTAGGTAAAGCTCCATGGATCCAAATAAAAAGTTAAATGTATCACTATTCTCTAGAAACAATTTTGCCTAATTCATTTTTATCATGGTTTAAGCCGCAGTGGTTCTCAACCTGTGGGTCGCGATCCCATTAGGGGTTGAACGACCCTTTCACAGGGGTCGCCTAAGACATAACAGTAGCAAAATTACAGTTATGAAGTAGCAACGAAAATAATTTTATGGTTGGGGGTCACCACAACATGAGGAACTGCATTAAACGGTCGCGGCGTTAGGAAGGTTGAGAACCACTGGTTTAAGGGGTGTAAATGTCAATGTCTTGCCACTATCTTCTATTTTAGATCCAGTCATGATCTACTCTGATTTCTATTCTGGATTTTAGGAAGATGCCTGTGGGATTAAGAAAATTTGTATTACTTAATGATTTGTGGACATTTTCTGATATGGAACAGAACATGATTGCTGAAAATCCTGTTTTTGATCTGGGATTTTGGCAGTTTCATGACTAATGAGAGCTAGTGTCTGCCAGAACAAAAAGAGTCCCCAAGTGTCCTTATTGTGGATAAGAATTTCCCATTATTTTCCATCTGGAAAGTATGGTTCTTATTTCCTTTGACTTCAGAAGGTCATGATATAAAGTACCTTTCTGCTTTTGCTGCTTCAAAATCTTGGTTCTGTCTTACTCCATATTGTTGCTGATGATTACATCTTGTGGATTTAAATTAGTTTTCCAGCTTGTGGTGAGTAATTTGGTATTGTCCTTATTCACAGCAGATAATTGCAGGTGAAATCACTTGCTTGGAGTACATTGGCACAAGAAATGTCATGGTCGTGAAGTTGGTCAATCCCTGACTTTCCCTACAGAGCCTTGCTGTCATGCACTTAGAGACATTTGTAGGTGTTAATGGAGGAAACTAATGGAGATCAGGAAAGAAACAGAAGGATACCTACAGTGAAAGCTGGGTCCCAGCAGTGATGGTATTCTTAATCTCATCTTTATGACTTTTCCAACAGAAGTGTTGGGCTTCACTCTTCACAAAAAGGCTGGGTCTGGCTACAACCTTGGGAGCTCTGTTTGCCTTTGTGTCAGTCCATATTTTTTCTTTGAATTTCACCTGTACCTATCTCAGTCTCATTTTGGGGGGGGGGGAGATTTATACATTTCATATTCAAACATAGTGCCATCTGGAGCTAAAACTTTTCCAGGCATATCCTCAAATATATGGGTATTCCAGATTTTTATCCACATCCTAGGATAAATTTTGCTTCATTATTAATATTATTATCATTATTTTTTAACTCACAGGGAATTGACTTAAAATGACTAGTTCCTTTTATCTAGTACCTATCAGGAAGAAATTGCTAAGCTCTCTTAGAAGGCATAATACTACATTTGGTTAATGGAATACAATAATAAAGAATAATGAATAAACTTTTTTTTATTGCTAGGACCTAAATCTTTAGTGACTAAGATAGTAATGTTAATTCATCAAAGTAATTTTAGAGAATCATACATGTGCTGAGTTTATAAGGTCTCTGGTGTAATTTAGTTCCCTTTGCTATCCCGGAAAACTTTATTTATAAGGTTTTAGTTTTTATTTATGAGGTTGTAAGCAGATGGAACTACTCCATGGTCTTTATGGAATTTTATGAAAATTTATTTTCTCCATCTCTTCCTAAAATCACTGAAGTCTATCCTAAAATGTCTTTGAACTTCTGAGCTTATTTCTCTGTATATGCACACTTATTGAAAGATATGATTTTGTCCCAGAAATCATTGCCCCATTTTACGTTTACTTCCTAAAGATTAAAGTTGTCAGTGACACTAATTGGTGCTGGAACAGAAGCAGAGTAGAAGTTGTAGCCTCTCTTACTTTTGATATCCTTGTGGTCTTTGTCTCTAGGTCAGTGTAAGGTGCCGCCAACATATCCTTTTGCTAAGTCTAAATTTCAGAGTGATCAGTCTGAGTTTGCTGTTGGGACAACTTGGGAATATGAATGCCTTCCTGGGCATTTCAAAAGGTCGTTCGTTACCACCTGTCTAGAGACCTCCAAGTGGTCAGATGTTCAGCAACCCTGTAAACGTGAGTAATCTGAAATAGAGGCATCGTTGGGTCTATTAGTGTATCTCTATAAGCTAACCTGTCATTTTTCATGATAAATGACCATCAAATTAGTAAGTCATCTCAATGAAGGGGGCTCCTGGGTTTTCCATGTTTTATTTTAATCCTAAGGGCGTTAAGCATTGAGGTTAAATCATAAAGCTGGCCAATCCTATTTACCTGCAATCATCTTGAACTTGTTCTGTGCTCTCTGTACTGTGTTAGAGTGAGGTTAGAAGGTAGTATGCAAGAAATAGTTTCACCTCATTCTTGCCCCATTTAATTCAAGAAGTACTTTTGAGTAACTACTAGGTATGAAGCTTTAGGCTAGATGATGGGGCTGGAGGGAACCGTAAAAGTTTGCTAGTCCCTTCCTGTGAAGAGTTCCTATACTAATTGTACAGACTGACTTTGAACAAATACTGTACTATGATGTAATTTCATTTATTCATAGAGATAAATTTCTATGAGATCATGGAGAAGTAAATAATAAATGCTAGTTCGAAGGTTTAGGGAAATCTAGGCATTCCAGGCAGAGGAAACAGCCTATGCAAAAGCATGAAGGTATGAAAGAACATTACGTTTATACAAAACAGAAAAATTCAGTATGGTTGCAGTATAAAGTAAATGGTGAGGAATAGTAGTTGATTAAGTGGATTGGAGCTTAACAGTGACAGACCATGAGATTTCTTCCAATCAACAATAGTAAGCCATTGTAAGTTTTTAAATGTAGGTAGTGGCATGACCACATTTGTGCTGCTGAAAAATAATGTGTGCAGTGGTAAATGTGCATAGAAGATGGAGACCAGAGTTAGAAAGGTAAATTTTGTTACTCGGTGATCAAATAAGAGATTAAAGCAGTGACAGCATAGTTGGTTTGGAGATTTTAGGAATTCAGTCACTAAAATTTGGTGACCAACTGAATGAAGGGCAAGAGATAAAGAATGAGTTACAGAAAGGAAGTGATGACTGTAAGTTTTTTTTTAACCCACAAGATTTGGTAGATGATGCCATCACCTGACAGAATATACAAAAGGGAAATAGAAATTATAATTATGGTTGACCACAAATAACGTTTGCCTGCACACTCAAAATACAGACTATATGCTTTAAACTGTTTCTGGAGTTGACTATTCCCTTGGAAGAGACAAGTTTTGTAAATATCAAAAATTACTTTGAATAAACATAAATAAACCAGCAAGTTTGGACACTTGGGACTTAATATAAAACACAAAAGGCCCCCCAAATTCCAGTCCCAAATCCTGTTTTGTTTTTGTTTTCCCTTGTAGGTAAATCATGTGTGAGACCTGGAGAACTCCTCTATGGCTCTGTTCTCATACCCATGGGTATTGGGTTTGGGTCAACAATTACATATTCTTGTGATAAAGGGTGAGTAGACAGGAGATAATCTCCAGGTTACCTGGGTTTTACAGCAGTCCTTTCAACCAGAAACCAGCAGTCTTCCAAGAGAGATCTGAGTAATTGCCACTTACCCTTCAAAATAGATAAGCAAACAGAGAACCACCTACCTGAAATGCTCAAGAGACTATCTTTCAGGATTACCCACTAAAGAAGATCCCTCTAAGAAAAAGGAAGGGGCTACTTCCCTTCTTCCCATTTTAAATTCTAGTGTTACTGCCAAGAAGGCAAATTTTATTTGGCTTTAGATTCTTCAACCTTTGGTATGAGTCCTCAGTCTACCACTGTTACTTGTCATACATGATATTCTATTCTTTGCTATCATTTCACTGCACAAAGAACTAAGCTTTCCTCAAATCTACATCTAGCTGGGAGATGATTACTCATCTCTTTGTCTTTAGGTATCGACTCATTGGTCACTCGTCTGCCAAATGTATTATCTCAGACAATACTGTAATCTGGGATAAGGACATGCCTATTTGTGTCTGTGAGTAAAATGATCCCTTTATTGCACCCTATGTAATTTCTCTTGTATCCTTATCTAGAGGAAAATTAGGCATCTACCAAAAAAAATGAGTACCCAGGAAAGTTATACTTGATTTGAGAAGTTCTGGGCACAGAGCTGTGGTTTGTTTATGTTCTTCTAATCCAGTGGTTCTCAACCTGTGGGTTGCAACCCCTCTGGGGGTCGAATGACCCTTTCACAGGCATTGCCTAAGAGCATCAGAAAACACATATTTCCAATGGGCTTAGGAACCAAGACACCGCTCCTCTACCCGTCTCCAGGCGGGTCCGCCCACATGCAGATACGCTCACATACAACATGAGGAACTGTATTAAAGGGTTGCGGCATTAGGAAGGTTGAGAACCACTGTTCTAATCCCTCCCAGTTCTATCACACTGTCCTTTGATTTCTCCTCTTTGATGATAAGTTATTTCATAGTGAATAAGTGTTTAAATCTAAAATATGGCATGAGATTACACACTGCCAAGTTTATTCCATGGAAAATGTAGGTCATCCCAGGTACCTCCTATAAAAGTTTATCTGTATTCTGGGGATGGGATCGCGTGACCAGGATAGGTTTTTTTGAGGTTTCATCAGGGAAGTTCTATGCATCTTCCTGCCTTGCTACTTCCTCTTAATAACCATCTTTGAGATGAGGATGCACAATTTCAACAAAATGAGTTAATTGTAGGCTGAATTAGAGTTTGGTTTACAAGGCTGAAGACAAAATAACTAGAAGCTATAACATTTAAATGTCTTCTTTCTTTTTCCATCTGACCCCAAAAAGCTATTCTTTGTGAGTCACCCCCAGCCATCTCTAATGGGACCTTTATTAGCAGCAGTGGAAATAATTTTTACTATGGATTGGTGGTGACTTATGAATGTCATGTTGGAAAGAATGGGGAAAAGCTGTTTGACCTCGTGGGTGAGAAGTCAATATATTGCACCAGCAAAGACAATCAAGTTGGCATCTGGAGCAGCCCTCCTCCTCAATGTATTGATCTAGTCAAATGCCCAACTCCAGAAGTTGAAAATGGGATTATGGAATCTGGATATAGACGTTCATTTTCCTTAAATGATACTGTGATGTTTAAGTGTAAGCCTGGCTTTACCATGAAAGGCAGCAACAAGATATGGTGCCAACCAAACAATAAATGGAATCCTCCACTGCCAAAGTGCTTCAAGGGTGAGTTGGGTTGAAAATTTGGTATCTATAAATGAAATAAGACTTTTAGTTGAGTAGATACATGGTGGCTATGAGAAGAGGAGGAGAAAGGTAGTAGATGTGGTTGGGTATCCTGGTTAAATAACTTCTAAATGTTGAAGAGGTAGGATATATACTATACCCTGGAACAGTGAACAGTGTTAGATCTACATTAATGTAGAGGAGTTTAGAAGATGCTTATTTAAAAAAAAAAAAAAAAGGCAGATGGTACCAGAGCCAAGTAGCTGAGATTTTTCTAAAACATATTTAGATTTTATTTAAATGAAGATAAAATTTATTCTCAATCTTATTGGCCATGCAATTGGGGGAAATTTGTTGATGTCATAATTTGATTCAAAGACTTATAGATATACATTCTCATATTGAAGAAATGTAGCCTTTATGCAATAAGGCTAGAATTAAGATCTAGTCTCTCCCCTCATTCTCCTTTCTCCCTACTCTTACTAAGAAATATCTGACTTGCAAAAACCTGGCAATATTGTGAGCCTCTCCTACAAGGCTCAGAACCTTCATCAACCTGGTTTGGGGAGCAGGAAAAATGAGTTAGATTTTGGTGGTGATAATGTATTACCCAAGTTTGGTTCCCTTGACTCCAATAATAGTGGGAGGATAATCAATTTCATTTTAGTTAAATGAAGTGAACAATGATGACTAGATATAATGTTTCCTGGTACAGGTCAAGAGACACAGGACAGATGGTTGCATGGTTCATCATGTCTCAAAATAGTAATGCATGTTAGCCCACTCCACCTCACCAAATGAGTCTCTGCTTTACATTTAGGGGAGTTAATGTGACCACCTTCATCTCACCCCCGCAAACCCCAATTTGGCTTAGCTTGTAGAGAAGAAAGTTCTTATTGCAGAAATAAAAGGCCTCTGGTCCTGTTCTTTTCTCAGGGTGTCTACCACCTCCACATATCCACCATGGTTCTTATAACCAAATGGATATGGAATCCTTTGCAATTGGACAGGAGGTGTCCTACAGCTGTGAGGCTGGCTACACTCTTATTGGAGCTAACCCTATACAGTGCACATCCTTGGGAACCTGGGGTCATACAGCCCTCAAATGTGAAGGTGCCTAAAGCTCTGCTCCATCTTAAGGAAACTCAACTGTTTCCTGACTCTTCATGTGCCAGCCTTGTCTCTTTTTCCTAGTGGAATCATGTGATGCCATTCCAAACCTCCTTCTCAACAGCCATGTTGTGGCTCCTCCTGATCTCCAGCTTGGGGCAGAGGTTTCCTTTGTTTGTGATGAGGGGTGAGTGTGAGGTGACAGGACCTGAATTGAGACCTATGACTCAGAGCTACGCATTGCAAAATGTAATCTGTAAAGACAATTAGTGTTTCTTCCTCTCTCTGATCCTTTCCCTCCTTTTCTTTACCTTTTCTGTCTAAGAATTTTGTTATTAACCAAATCCTATTGGTTTTCTTTAAGTGTATGCATTGTGCATGACCAGCTAACTCTGGGAATTATCCATTTATCAATTGAAAAAGCAAAGTTTGGGGTCACAAGTTAAGACTCCTCTTATGGGGATGAATAGATGATGGGAGTTTAGTAAGAGGGTATCTTTGGGGTGAGCTTAGGGAACAAGATCATTGATATTTTCTTCACTTTAATTTGAGGTGTTTTTCTTTGTTTGTTTGTTTTTCCTTCTACATGTTCAAGAGAATCTTGACATTTGGATTCCAAATAGAAAAGGAATAAATTTTTAAAAATATGTGATCATTAGATTTTTTTTCTCTGTCTTTTTAACTGGTCTGAAGTTATTCCATAGGTGATCTGATTCACAAAAAATCTTGAACTTTTTTCTTAAGCCTAAAATGCTGAAAATAATAGAGCTCATTAATACTACCTACTTGAGAGAAGTGACTAAGTCCATGCAACTGAGAATTGGTTTGTTCTGGTGACGATTTGCTACCACTTATTGTTCAAGGTACCGGTTAAATGGCAAATCTTCTCGTCTGTGTGTCTCAGAAGGAATGAGAGTACTCTGGAATAATAAGTTTCCTGTCTGTGAACATGAGTAGAAGCAAAAATAAGTATGACTCTTGCCTCTTGATTTTTGGTGTGTTCTCATGCATTTATCAATTATAACATCTTCTGTAGGTTCTAGAATGCAGACCAAAACTAAATTTATTCAGTTGACTACATATTGTTTTGAGTATTCTATTTATATTAAGATAAAAGCTCTGGAAAGTTACCCCTACTGAAACTGAGTAGCACTGCTCTGCTAACATGGTTTGGCCGTGTGTTCTTATCCCAGTTCCTCTACTGATGAGCGACTCTTGGAGCTAACTGGAAATCAACCAGCAGCTCTGGAGGTTGGCACTTTCCCCTTTGTTCTGAGACTCACTCAGGAAAGCTGTGCCTATACCAACGCAGCTATAAATAATTAACAATAGGACAAGTATATAAAGGATATGAGGTCATTATTCTAAACTCTTGATCACTTCCTATGGCTTTTTCAAAGGGGTGGAGCATCAAAAGGTGAAAAGAGACTGTAGTGAGGCTGCAGTCCTTTAGTAGAGGGACAGAATGTACTTTCACCACTTGTAGCCCCAGTTGCGTGTTTGAAACAGGCATCGAATAATTTGTAAGTTCCAGGTGTTGTACTTTCCCCTTTTAGGTACTTTTACTTCTGAGTCTCATTACAACCTTATGAAGTAGCTTATTTATATGATAGACTAGGAAACTGAGGTTTAGAGAGGATAAGACTTGCCTAAGGTCACACAGCTATTGAATGACCTTATTGCAATGATCCAATTGCAAAAGATTCATTATCCATTTGGTTATAAGAACCATGGTGAGGATTCGAAACCAGGTCTACGGAGCCCACATTTCATTAGTCCACAGTGCCTCCCACCATGTGATTAGCATGTCATTAACATATTAGTTTCATGTGCTGTTTGCCTTTTGTTTTATTAAAATTGATTAGACTCAGAACTATTTAATAATTTTGTTTCATTGTCATTGTTTGGTCAAGATGGTGCTAATAAGCCCTATATTGATTTGTTGGCTGAGGATCAAGAGAAAGGTAAGAATTTAGGAACTTGGGGATAAGCAAGGACTATGAGTAAGAAATAAGTTATATGAAATTCTAAACCTGTTTCTGATAAAGTGACATAACCTATATTTGGACTTCTAATCTAAATTGCATTTTTTTTATCATCAATAATGCCACATATTTCCTTTTCTAATTTTCAGGGATTTCTTGTGACCCTCCTCCCACTATCAAAAATGGCCGGATTAGTTTCTCTTCTGAACCTGTACCTCTTAATACATTGGTGAGGTACAGCTGCCTCCCTAACTTCCGCATCATTGGAGAAAAGAATCTGTTTTGTATAAGTAAAGACCAAGTGAAAGGAATCTGGGATAAAGCTGCTCCCAAATGTGAATATTTCAACAAAGCTATCACTTGCCCTGAGCCCAGTGTAGCAGGAGGACATAAAAATAAAGTATCTAGACCACCATACAGACACGGTGATTCTGTGACATTTACCTGTAATGCCAACTTCACCATGAAAGGAAACAAGACCGTTTGGTGCCAAGCAAATAAAACATGGGGGCCGACACCAGTACCAATCTGTGAGAGCGGTGAGTACGAAAGGAAATTGAACTGAGGTGGCAGGATGGACCCTTGCATTTCTGTGCAGACAAAGCTTTGTGCCATCCTGCACAAAGAACAGTGTCCATGTGTGAAGGCTGGGGGTGAGGCAAGAGGCATGACGAAGGGTGAAAATTAGGGTTTCCTGTTTTGTTCGTTTATTTTTTGTCACGAAGGGTTTGAATGTTCATTTAACATCAGTAGAACAAAAAAAAATGTTAAAGCGTGATGAGAAAAAGGAATTGAACATACCTAATAATTGAATAAGTCTACAAGATTGGGGGTGAGAGTTTGTTGGTGCTGTGTGAATTGTGAGTTTAAACTATGTATCTGAGTTAATGTTAAAATGAGAAGAAAGGTGAAGTCTATTAGCAAAAATACACCCAAATGGATTTAAAACTCATCTGTAAATAGCTGTTAATACAGTCTGGCAGAAAGGAGTCCTCTATAATCACCTTCTGAAGTGATGCACTGTTTTCCCGAGTCATCTCCTCAGACAATGTTTCAAATCAAACGACTTTAAAAGTAAAATGGGGATATCAGTAATAGTGTCAACAATAAAAATGAAGTTAAAAATAAATAGAAATAACAAGGAATGAGGAAGCAGAAAAATGAAGTAAGGATTACTATAAGTCCTTCATTTTTATTAAGTTAGGTTTATGTTGTGCTGAAATCTAAATCTAAATTTCAGTCATAAAATTACAGGGACTGTCATGTTTAACAAACGTTTTACCATCAAAATTAGCTATTTATTTTCTTAGTGAAGAACAGTATCAATCAATTCTAAATCAATGAGCTGAGAGAACCATTATTAGAAAAATATGATTCTCTTTGTATTTGTAACTAGATATATAGTCTTGGAGATAAGGAAGCTATGAAGATAGTCACTATATGAAGTGACTATAGACAATAAGCCATTATAAAGACTTAGGTAAACCTGTATGTATTGACATAGAACGATATCATGAACAGAGCATTAAACTAATAAATAAAGGCATAGAATAAGATGTGAGTACACACATACTCACCCAATATGTATGTATACATGTATTACATATAGGATCCTATAAAACTTTATACTAACTATATACTATTTACTAACTATATCTAGCAGGACAACCCCCTAATAATATGCTACTTTTGGAGCAAAATAAAGGTGTAAGAAATAGGATGAGAGTATTGTGAAAATAGGCTATTTTTGGTAAATGAAATTCTTTTACAAAATAAATCATAAAGTGTAACTGAAAATGGAAAATAATGAGCTAATTGTGGTATAACATGGATATGATTAAATCACACTTGTTTGATCTTTAAAAAATTGAGTTGAAAATTTATTGTGATTGTTTACCACAGATTGTGTCATTTATTTGGATCCATGTACTATATCAAAATCTAGATTGTGAAGGTTGTATCATCTGATGGCCTTTTTTTCTAATATGTGTGTGTAAAGATTTCCCCCTGGAGTGTCCACCACTTCCCATGATCCCCAATGGAAATCACACAGGGAAGAATGTTGGATTATTTGTCCCTGGATTGTCTGTGACTTACAGCTGTGAACGTGGTTACTTGCTCGTTGGAGAAAAGACCATTAATTGTTTGTCTTCAGGAGTCTGGAGTGCTGTTATTCCAAAATGTGAAGGTAGCCTAAACCTACAATCAATTTTCAGAAATTAGGCTATTCTGTTATTTGCCATGCTTTGCTCATCTTGGGCTTGTTTCCTTAGAGGCACGGTGTGAACCTCCAAGACAACTTCTCAATGGGAAAACAGAGGGGCCTCCAAGTCGTCGGGTTGGTGAAACTGTGAACTTTTCCTGTAATGAAGGGTGAGTGTCTGGAGGACCTATGAGATTTGTTTCACTGGGCTTCTCTGTGCATGGTGTGACCTGTGAGGATCTATGGAGAGCCTGGTGTGAGATTGTGAGAGAGAATGCAAATAAGAGTTGATGCACACAATTTAAATGAATTTGTCTTGGACTTTAAGTAGAGGTTATTGATCCATATCACCAACTGCCTAATAGTTCTGAATGACTACACTCTGTCTTCAGGTATCAATTAGAAGGCCAACCTTCTAGTCAGTGTGTAATTGCTGGACAGAGAGCTTTATGGACCAAGATGCCAGTATGTAAAGGTAGGTTATGCATCTGTGGTTTGCAACTAGATCCTTGTCTGAGGCTCAATAGGATACTGAATTTTTTTAACTAAAATCCTTTGATTTAGTCGTTACTATACAGAACCTTACAGAGCAAATATCTCTCTTAGGCATCTTTAATGGCTATAACAAAAGCAACCTTCAGTTATCTCTTTATTCTCTGCTTATTCAAGTAAAACAGGGTCCATAGGCATTTCTTTCTCTAAAAGCTAAGTAGGCTTGTAAGCCAGGCCACACACATAAAGGAGATAGTATATTCACTAAAAGAAATCTGAGTATCAGCAGAATTAGATATATTCTGGAATATACCATACTTGTTGAGTTTTATTGCTGTAGTTGCCTTGATGGACTCATTAACGATTCAAATATCCTAGGTCCTTGGACCTAGGAGATGACAGTGGTATCAAGTTGTAGGCTCTTTGTTTTCAGTACAGCTGCAGTCTTGTCATTTCTCTCTGCAATTTCTCTAGAAATTCTTTGCCCACCACCTCCTGCTATTCTCAATGGAAGACATACAGGGAACCCTTCAGTGAAGTTTCCATATGGAAGCACAGTCACTTACACTTGTGACCCAGGCCCAGAGAAAGGAGTGGACTTCATCCTGATTGGGAAGAACACCATCCGTTGTACCAATGATAGTCAGAAGACTGGGATCTGGAGTGGCCCTGCCCCACGATGCGAACTTTCCACTTCTGGGATTCGGTGTCCACCTCCCCACATCCTTAGAGGCCGGATATCGTCTGGGCAGAAAGATCAATATTCGTATAATGACACTGTGGTATTTGCTTGCTTTATTGGCTTCACCATGAAAGGTAGCAAGAGAATACGATGTAATACCCATGGCACATGGGAGCCATCTGCACCGGTCTGTGAAAAGGGTGAGTGTTCCAATACCAAGAAAAGGTTCTACCGATTCACCTTTTCAAAGAATTAGAGGAAGGGGTTTTGGACTTAAGCTGGTCCTTTTCAGTTTCTAGTCCCCTCAATTCTACTAAATACATATAGCATTTATAAATTAAGTAGAATGCTTTTTTACACTACCCCCACCATTTTTTTCATTTTGTGGGAGTATCCTTAGGGAAAATAACATTAGGGAACACTAAGTTACCTTTCTTTAGGGGAAAAAAAATGCTTGTTTGTCCTAATACTGATGTCTTAAAAGGGAAGTCAGCAAAGCCCTCACCCCATGGATATATTAGAATCTCCCTGTTGAAAGCATACAAGGTGATTCCTTAAGAAAGGAAGAGACAAGACAAGAAATAAAGCACCCAGTGGGAACTGATCAAAATCTGCAGCAGCCTAAGTGCAGGAAAGAGAAAAAGACTGAGAACTACTGATCTAAAATTACCCCACATTGGGCTGCAAGATACCTTCTGTACCATACCACTGCTGCTAGAGAGGAATGATAGCGCTAATGCCCATTTCTTTGGCTGTTTCTTCCTGTTGCTGTTGTTTATATAAGACAATTTTTCTTCTTTTCCTTTAGCTTGCCAAGCCCCTCCTAAAATCCTCAATGGGCAAAAGGAAGATGGACGCAGGACCCACTTTGAGCCTGGAACATCCATAAAATACAGCTGTGACCCTGGCTATGTGCTGGTGGGAGAAAAATCCATACTTTGTAGCCCTGAAGGGGTGTGGACACCCACTGTCCCCAAATGCAAAGGTGCCAGGCTTCGCATGCAGATGTCTTGAGGTTGTGAGATTGTCTTGAGTTCATATCTCATCCTAGTCTCTTTTTTTAGTGGCACGGTGTGAAACTACAGGAAAGCATCTCTATAAAAAACCCCAGGGTCACTTTATTAGACCAGCTGGTAACTCTTCTTGCGATGAAGGGTAAGTGAGTGCTGGCCCAGCCTGAACTAGATCTGGCTTGTCGGGGCACAGAGCGAGCTCTGTGTAAGAGTTGGCCTCAAAAACCCCTCCCTGTCCCATGTTCATGGAAGTGTTGACCGTGCTATTTGTCCGTGCGTGGGAACTATGCCTGTGCAGTGGGTGATGGAGCTGATGCTGGCTACATTTTTGTCCCTATTGCTTCTTGTCCTGAAAGTGGTGAGTCTGCTTTTGAGCCAAGAGCTCTTGCTTAGCTTAGTGGTCACTAGACGGCAAAATGACATGATTCTATCTCTAGGTACCGGTTAGGTGAGAGTGTTTATGAAATGTGTAAAGGCACCATTCCTTGGTATGTGGAGACGCGTCTTTGTGACGGTGAGTAGCAAAAATAGCTGAACCTGAAATAATGTGAGACCTGTGCATGACGTGAGAGATTTCTGTTACAGGCTATGTTGTAGGAATAAGAATATTAGACTCTGTTCCTTTAACTGTGTCAACAGTTTTGCTGTCTTTCTACTGCCACCTTTATCAACTTCAAAGCATAGCAACCACTTAGTTTAAATGTATTTAGTTACTAACCCTCTTTTGTGATTTAGGTGTACAAGATTATAAGAGCAGTGAGTATATGAGCTGATCTTGCTTAATTTGGGGTACACTGTAGTTTAGTGGAGGAAAGGAGACTGGTGTGGGATCCGATCTCTTATTCTGTGTCTACTGCTTCAGATGATCTTGGATGATTTATGTAACTGAAACTCTAGCCCCTCATCATGAGACTGCAGACTTAAATGTTATTATAATGAAATGGTATTATCTCTACTTTGTAAATGAGAAAATTGCCTTTTAAAAAGTAGATACTCAATCAACAATAGTCTTGCTAAACTATCATGTCACTTCAGCACAAGGATGGCACTCAAAAACAGCTTAATTCTGTGCCTTTTATTTGCCTGTTGTTTATTTTAAAAAAGAAGTCTTCTTCTAATTAATAATCTACTACTGGTCCTTACTGCCTCACAATATGATAATTGATATACCTCTTCACTTTTTAACAAAGATTTCCATTACACAAATCTTTCCTATGAAACCCGTTTAAATTGACGTTTACACGCATGAGCTTTGATATAATTCATATCATCAAAACTTGCCCATAACCTCTAGGAAAAGGTTCATAACCAGCTTCATGTCTCTTCTTTGGTGTCTAATACTGAAACAGAATTATATAGTCACTTCTCTTCTTTCCAGAAATCACCTGCCCACCGCCCCCTGTTATCTACAATGGGACACACACAGGGAGTTCCTCAGAAGACTTTCCATATGGAACCACAGTCATTTATACATGTAACCCTGGGCCAGAGAAAGGAGTAGAATTCAACCTCATCGGGGAGAGCACCATCAATTGTACAAGCAACAGTCAAGGGAGGGGCACCTGGAGTGGCCCTGCTCCTCTCTGTAAACTGTCCCTCCCTGCTGTTCAGTGCTCACATGTCCACATTGCAAATGGATACAGGGTATCGGGCAAAGAAGCCCCATATTTCTACAACGACAGTGTGACATTCAAGTGTGATGATGGCTTTACTTTGAAGGGCAGCAGTCAGATCCGTTGCAAAGCCAATAGTACCTGGGATCCTGAAAAACCCATTTGTGAAAAAGGTAAAATACCCAATGGGGAACAAAAGGTATTTATTTAATTATTCTTATCTCCCACCTAAGAGTAGGGTCATGGAAAAGTCAACAGGGCACAGATTACTATCCCAATTTCTTCCATCTGTAACAATGTTCTATATGTGTTATATATGTTCTTTGTGTAAATGCCTCTTGTATCCAGAATATATTCAAGGTAGACAATGAGAAGAGCTGTTTAAAGATGCCTAGGTCTTTCAAAAGAGCAGGAAGCATTCAGTAATGCATTACAACTTTATAGTCTTTGTCTTAAATGTTTAATATTATTGTCAAATGTTGTACACTTAATGTTCTTGAGTATAAATTCCTCTGTTGTTGGTATTTATGTGGGAAGTTTTCTCTTCAGACTGCCAGCCACCTTCTAAGCTCCACCATGGTCAGCATACAGGTGGAAATAGGGTCCTCTTTGTCTCTGGGATGACTGTAGACTACACTTGTGACCCTGGCTACTTGCTTGTGGGAAACAAATCCATTCACTGTATGCCTTCAGGAAATTGGAGTCCTTCTGCCCCTCGGTGTGAAGGTACTTTCAGTTCCAGAGTTGCCTTTCTCTTTGATATCAGGCATGTATAAGTAATTCTAACTTTTCTCCTCTAGAAGCACCATGTCAACCTGTGAGAGAAGATATTCGAGAGCTTCCAGTTGGTTCGCATGTGATTCTAGTCAATACATCCTGTCAAGATGGGTGAGTATGAGATGATCCATTCAGAGAGGGTCTCCACTCTGTTTTGTGCATTAATTCTACCCTCAGCTTGTCTTGGTGACTCTCTTTAGAGTTCCTCATTGCAACACTCACTGAGAATATGAGGTTCTAAATGTCTCCTAAGCAGCACCTCTGACTTTTTAGTTCTTTCTTGACATGGAATTAGCTTTCCTGTGAGCAACTCTAATCTAAAGTAGTTTCTTACTTGGAGGGCCAAGGGTTTTAATTCCTCTCTACTGAAGTTCTTATGTAGGAGTTCCTCTATTGGTGGTGTGAGGAGGTGAGGTTTCAGAGATGTGACAGTGGGAAGAAGAAATGTATTATACTTTCTCTCTAGGTATCGGCTGACTGGGCGTACTTATCGGGAGTGTGAAGATGCTGGGAATGGGGTTTGGTTCCAAGGGATTCCACTCTGTGAAGGTGAGATAGAAATTAAAGTTGTCAGTGGGGTAGTAGGGAGTTATAGGGGGCAGGCCACCTAAGAACTAATGTATAATTACCTCAACAGTCTGTGTGTTCTGTCCCAGTGTACCTAAGATAAGAAATATCTTTCACAGTGTGGTCAGTACTGTCATTGGGAAGCAAGTTGTCAAGTAGGAAATGAATATTTAGCATACATCTGCTAACTGCTCAATATTTTTAAAAAATGCAACAAATATAGCCTATATTTCTATTTTATTTTTAAATTATTTGGAACAAATATGTATGACTCATATAATCAGAAATATTAATAAAACTGTTTTGATGAAAACACAATGCAGTTTGTAAATCTAAATAATGTTATGGTTATGTGCAATATATGCAGTTACATAGTTTTATTTGTATCTGAATGACGATTGTCCACCTTGGTATACTAGCTGAAGCAGAATTTCCTAAATCTCTTCTGCAGCTATTCACTGCCAACCTCCACCAGTGATTGACAATGGGAGGCACACAGGTGTGAAGGCAAAACGCTTTCTATATGGAACTGAAATCTCTTATGAATGTAACCAAGGATTCTCTCTTTCCGGGGAGAAAAATATACGATGCATAAGTGATTCTAAAGGACATGGATCTTGGAGCGGACCTCTTCCACAGTGCAGAAAACCTCTTCCTGTGACCCACTGCCCTAACCCAGAAATCAAACATGGATACAAGCTAAGTCAAACTCGTCCGTCATATTCCCACAATGACATTGTACAGGTTGCCTGCAACCCTGGTTTCATCATGAATGGCAGTGATTTGATTAGGTGTCATTCCAATAACAAATGGGTGCCAGGTGTTCCAACTTGTATCAAAAAGGGTAAGTTATTTCAAGAAGTTAACTATGGGATGTTGCTCAGAACAAGCAAAAATATTTTTGAATCTGCATTTGCCCTTCGACCTAAAGAAATGCATCTAAAAGCTAAAGCAATTATATTGTTTTATAAGATACCTGCTTTCTCACCCAATTACTTTTTTCCCTTTCCTTTCTAAGTGGGTTGAGCAAAAGTATATGAAAGGGTAATGGTTAACTTCCAAGATGATGGTGTCTACAAAATTTATTGTTTTCATTAAATTAGAATAATAAAAATGCACCTACCATTTTTGCAGGCAAATATTGGCAGTAGTATTGCTTGATAATTTTATATTTAAGTCTGTAATACCAGCCAGAAAGAGAACTTTGGGTGTTCTGAGGAGTGAAGCTGACCTTCAGAACCACTGACTTACCTTTCTTGTAATTTTAGTTAACATTCATCAGTTTTATTCCTGTCAGTAACTAGGTGACTATCTACAACAGAGGCTGGCAATTAATGACCTAAGAACTGAATTCAACTCACCAGAACTGTTCTCTTTGGCTAGCACAGTAGTCTTTATTTAAGTGAAATCCAAATCCACAGCCTAAGATAAATGTTGAACCTGTGATTCAGTGAGGGTTCCCTTTGCTTTCCTGCAAGGCAACAGTTGCTTGAATTGGACTTTGGCTGTCAATTTTAGAGGGGCAGGTTCTTTCTTCTTTGTCATATCTGATGGCTTCACTTCCTGGTAAGCATTTGAGTATGTGCCCCTTAGACTTCAGCTTTTCTGCTATTTAAAGGAAAAAGGAAAGAATATAATTGGCTACTAGATGACATATGTGGGCTGAAACCATTGATGTTTCATTATCTTACTTTTGACATTTTTCTTCATATCATATACAACATGTAGGCAGTGGAAATCTCTGTCCATTGCTGCTTGGTTTGGGTGGAATGGATGTTACCAGATACCAATTAGTTGATGTGTTTCCTGCTTTCTTTCTGTGTGGTTATCACCTACAGAGAGCGTTGGCTGTGTGTTCCTCTGTGCTAAATTAAAGACCCTTTTTTTTATTTGTGTCTAAGCTTTCATAGGATGTGACCCTCCATCTGAGATCCCCAATGGAAATCATACTGGCGGAGATACAGCTCGATTTTCTCCTGGAATGTCAATCCTGTACAGCTGTGATCAAGGCTACTTGCTGATGGGAGAAGCACTCCTTCATTGCACACATGAGGGAATCTGGAGCCAACCTGCCCCTTATTGCAAAGGTACATTATCTATTTTCAACATTTTTAAATCATGTTGTCCCAAATAGATATATTCAGTTAGGTACTTTTAATTTAAAATTGCCAAATGCCTTAACTAGATCATTTAGTTTAATTCATTTAATTGGATTAATTCATTGATTGATCTAATTACTACAAAGGAAGAAAAATGACTTAGGGTGTAGTCTACCTGATGAGTGATAACTTATGTAGTCATTTAAATATAGAAAGTTGAAATACTTATGTAAATTAAACAACCAAAGTGTAGATTGAAATTACACTGTGATTACAGTTATGATAAGTACACATCTGACCAAATACACTGAAAAAATCATGTGCTTTTTCATTAGTATTTCCTTTGAGTGATGGTGGGATTATAAGTATATTTTTTAAGTAAAAGTTTCAGAATGTCATTTTTATTAGGCATATGGATTATAAGCATTGAGTTAATATGTAATATTTGTTGAGCACTTTTTGCTGTGTGTCTGGTACTGTGCACAACATTTTGAGTGTAGTCATGTAATGTTTTTGAGAACCATATAAAGTTGGTGCCATTATTATTCCTATAGTAAAGATGAAGTATCAGTAGAATGAAGAGATTTGTGACTTTTCCAAGGTCACACATTAGGAAGTCCTGGAGCCCAGCTTCGTACCCAAAATCTCACAGTATTGACCCCTACACTAAAGAGATGAAAGAAGAAAGTAGGAAGCATGTACGTGTATGAAGAATTGTAGAGTAAAAGTCCGTGCTGATAAAACAGTAATTTAGAATTCTTACCCCTTTAGCCCTAACAACTTCTCTAACAAGTCATTAAAGTTAACCAGCTATTAGTTTAGAAACTAAAGCACAAGGAAGGAAAATAATCCAGCTTAAATTACCTAGAGGGTATTGAGACAGATGGGTAACACTGAAAGATGCTACCTAGGTTATCATTTTGTTATTTCAATGAGGCTTTACTTACTGAGAATGAACTAAGTTGGTTTAATAAAATTTTCCATTAAAAACAGTATCTACTTCATTGGTAAATTAGATTCCTTTAATTTCAGAGGTAAACTGTAGCTTCCCAGAGTATATGAGTGGACTCCAGAAGGGGCTGGAGTCTGGGAAAAAGTATCAGTATGGAGCAGTTGTTACTTTGGAGTGTGAAGATGGGTATACCCTGGAAGGCAGTCCCCAGAGCCAGTGCCAGGAGGATCACGGATGGAATCCTCCCCTGGCTGTTTGCAAATCACAAGGTAAGTGTGAGGGGCTTTGCTGATACTTGTCTCACTGGAGAAAAAGAGTGAAGGGTATCCCTCAATGTAAAGGATTCCTCTGAGTTTTAAATTGACACAAGCCTGTAACCAGTGGTGCAATAACAGACAAATCTGAAGTTGGTTGTCTATTCTAGGAAAAAAAAAAAAACTTTCCGAGGATGAGGGCAGAAAAGAAAGAAAGTTAAGGGAACACTAACTTAAAAGGTGCAAAACTAACCTTACATTTTCGTAAGGAGTTGCTGCTGAGGCTTCCCTTGTTGCTGAACCTTGATTTATAAGTGCTTACCAGTTTGACAGGGACCTCAAAAAACATGTTAACAAGCCAGTTATAACAGTTAATATTTGCATCCTAACCTGAGAAATCTCTGATTATACTGAATATATTGGTATTTTAGTTGGTGAACTACCCCAACTTAATTAAAGTGAAAATTTTTAGAAGTCCAATGAGTTGTTATACAAGAAATAAAAGAAGAGTGGGTAGAATTAAGGTTCCAATTCATCTTTATAAGTAGATTTAGAGAGACAGGAGTCTGCACTTAGAATGCTGATTGCCGGGACATTGCCATGGGACTTGGACTTCACTAAATCATGCAACTAGACTAATATGTTGATAACTTTGGATTCTCCTTAGGCTCACTTACTCCTCTTCTTGGCGGTAAGTTTTCTTAAATACTTAAAACATGCTCTAATGGTATTTTTTAAATTAACCTTTTTTTTATTTTTGAACAGTTTTAGATCAGTATTTGATGTAACGTATTTTGAAGTAATTTCAAACTTAAAGTTACAAAAATACTGTAATAAAACTCCCATATATTATTTAACTATATTCACCAGTTGTATACATTTTGCTATATTTGCTTTATCCATTTATATCTATCTACCTATGTATATCCAACACATTATTATCATTGCCAAACAATTCGAGACATCCTACCCTTTACACCCACAGACTTTAGAGGGCAGTATCACTGTTAGTTTATGTCTACTTGATCAAATGATATTTTATAAAACTTTATATAAAAGTTGAGATCTTATATCCTGCCTGAGTGTTACTAATTTTTTTTCTCTTTAACTCATAAGAAAGAATCCATTTTGGTGTTTACAGAAATTTTAATGTGCCCTTCACTTTACAAACTGTTACTTTTGGATATAGTTAAATAAATAATTAGAACAGCCAGCTATTCCCAGTTTTTAAGTTGAAAGTTTGCTTTACATTAACTCTTGGTCTTTTGCATGATTTGACACCATCAGAATAGGTCGGCTTGTTCTGTGGTAGCAAAATATCTTTCACAACTGAGAGTTAAATGTTGTTATGTAAAGTCGTAGGATCCTGGTGTCCTGAGCTCCTAATTCTACCCCAGTGACTAGAATATTACTAATAAAACTGAAAGGAACAGAAAAGCCCAGCAGAACTTGACTGGAACCATGTGGTCAAATGCTTGGTTCTTTAGATTAAATGTGGACTAGATTGAATCAGAAAAACCTTAAGCCCAAGTATGATTACTTAGGAACTCAATATTTATATGACTTAGAAAGAATAAGTATAAAAGGAACATACCATATTCCCCACCACTGGAAATAGGCCCCACAATCACTTCAAAACTATATACGTCACATTTTTCTGGCATTTGATACTTGCTGTTTTGTTTTCTAGGTCTTTCTGTAGGTTTTGTATTTCTTATCTTCTTGACTGTTGTCACCTTATGCATGATAATGAAACAAAGAGAACGGTAAGTTCAATGCATGCTTGACCAAAATCCACTACAGCTTTCAGCTTCTTGCCTGAAATTAAACACAGAAGCACAAGTTAGATGAAAGGAATATAGCAATGTGAGAACTGGAATATGGTATCTTACACTACATACAAGAAGCCCTATCTGTAAGATCTTAAAAGATATCGAACACTTATTTAAATGATGTATATTCAGATGACACAGTATAAAAATTCTAGAAAACAAAAAGAAAAATCCTATACAGCTATTTTGGTATATTCCTATCTGATCTTTTTCTTGTATTCCTTTTTCTTTTCTCCTTTTTAGACTGAAATGTTGACATTACAGTCTCTTGTCTTAATTTTTTCATTTTGCATATGTACATATGTTTGTGTCTTTAAATCATGCTTTCTTTTTAATCACATAATAGTGTATTGTTCTAGTATATGTATTTCTGTATTGTGGACATTTTAAGTTGCTTCCATATTTATCTTGATAATAAATAAAGATATGAAGAACACCTTTTAATAAACCTTTTTACATACATGTACTTATTTTCAGAGCATAGATTTCTAGAATTCCTAGGGATAAGTATATGATGTTTTAAGACACTTAATAAATGTTATCAAATAACTTTCTAGAAAGTTTGTTCTAACTTGGTAAAATATTAAATTATTAATATATTTGGATAAATCCTCTTTCTGGACTCCTTACTCTGCTTCTTTGATCTATTTTATCAAACCGCGTTGATTTTCATAAGTATGGCTTTCTGCTATTATGATATTTAGTAGGGCAGGAATCCCTCACTATAATTTTTAAAGAATTTCCCCTCTATTCTCCTATATTTGTGCTTTCAGGTGATTTTTAGATCATTTGTCATTTCCTAAAAACAGATATGTTGTGATTGCATTTAAGTCTATAGATTAATTCATGAGAAATTTGTGTCTTTTCTGTAATGTCTTCTCATTCAGCAACATATACTAGGCTTTTCTTCTGTTCAAGTAATCTTTCTCTCACTTAGTTGTTTTCATGACTCTTAAGTATATTACTAGATTTCTATGTTTTGTTATATTGTGTTACTATCCAGCAATTAGACATGCTGTTACTGTTTTTCTATTTATTAATTTTTAATACATTTCAATCTATAAAGCAATTTGCCAAAGTATGTTATATGATATTTTGTGAGGACACAAAACAAATGGTCAGTATTTGGGATTTTTGATCAGAAGAAGTTCCACATTGAAGGAGATGTTTTAGGTGAGATTCAAGAGAGTGTAGACAAGAAGGGAAAGTTATTCCAGGTAGAAGAATCAGTTTGAGTAAAGACCCATGGGCTTTTCATTCTACCATATATTGTGAGAACTACATAAGCAATTTGGCATGACTGGGAAATAGTGTGTGTGAGTGTGTTTAAAGGTGAAGGTGTCATTGGTTAAGGTGGAGGCAAGAAAAATCCCCTCTGGCACATAAATCTCATGGAAATTAAAGAATATTCTGATAATGTGCAAAGGATACATTATTAGAAAATTACACCATCATGTATCAGCCTGAGAATGTTCTGTGTGCATAAGTTCTTGAGTTTCTGTACATGACAGTATTGGGGAGGATAACCAGGTGAAGTCTCACCAAGTAATTCCAGTGGGAGATGACTAAGTGATGTCACCCCAAACATGTTACCCACAAACTCCAGCAAAATTTCTTTAATTATACCAAGTCACCTGGATTCTTTATTTAGCTACCAGTACCCTCTGATTACATTGTTCACAATTGAATGTCTAGTCTAGGCATCAGACATGCAGAGATTACATGAAAACTCTGCAATAATGACACCTATGAACCTGAATAGTTTGTTCCAAGCCTGGGAGGGCCTGAGCATGGCAAGGGTCTACAGTTGGGATGTACTTTAGACTGTTGGGTTTATCAGAGGATGATGTTGTAAATGACTTCAGGAGAAAGGACATTCTATGACCAAATAAGGTTGGGATATATAAGATCTTATATTTTTCTCATGAACATTCACAACCACCATGAGAATAATTAAAGTCCTACAATAAAGAAGCCACTTTCATGTTTTTTAAACCATAGTTTCCCAAACTAGTTTGACTACACAACTCTTTTTTCTCCCCCCTCACATAATGCTTTTCACAACCCTTGGAACTAATGTTCCATTTAACAGACATTTGGAGAATCTAGGAAGGTGGTCAGGAGCTAGATCATCAAAAGCCTTCAGGCCATAACAAGGAGTTAGAGTTTATCCTATAGGAACTCAAGCAAGCAAAAAATATGTTCAGATTTGCATTTTCAAAAGAAGGGGCAGGATTGGGTCATCGGCCAAAGCAGCAGTGGCAGGGATCGAAAGGATAGAACAGATGCAAGAGGTATCTTCACTATTAAGAATCTAGAATTTCCAGGATGGAGTGTCCCGTTGAAAGGAGGGAGAGAGGGGCACAGAGAATGAGCCAGATAGAGGTCACTGGGTGGTCCTAGTGTTTCACTGAAAGAGGAGAAGGGTAGGTTTGTGGGGAAAGATGAGGAGCTCAGTTCTGACCATGCCATTTGGTGGCACCTGTGATGTAGGACTCAAGAGAGGGCCTGGACTCAGGTAGGTGACATTTAAATAACAGTTGAAGCTTTGAGACCAAAAATAACATAAAAGATAAAAATAGGGATAAGAAAGCATCACAGAAGGACAGAAATGCTTAAAAGGCAGGAGGGGAAGGAACAGTCGGAGGTAAGAGGAAAGCTAACAGACAGTAGTTTCACAGAATTCAAGGGAGAAAAAGTTCTCAAGGAAAAAAGAAAAAAAAATAGGGATGTCATTTGCATGGCTTTCCTTGCAGGAAGTTAGAAGATAATTTTAGTCTGGAGCAATTACAAATTTAAATAAATAGAGAATGTGGCCTCTATCTCTTTCCTTCATGCTCCTTCCTAAGTTTGCTATCAGGACATGGCATGTGTAGGAAAATATGCGGCCTTTGGAAATGCTACTAGCTCAAATCATTCATAATGTTCTAGTCTGATTAGTATTAAGTTTATTAACACAGTCATCACATACTATTATTTAAGTGCCTCAATTGACATGAACCAAATGTTTATGTTAAACTAAATTCTTAAGCATTACCCTCTTGTTGTATTTCCATTTTCTAGTCAAATTCATTTTTTGATAGTTGATATAGACATTTCATCTGCCTTAAATGCTTTTTGTAAATGAGATGAGTAATCACTTAAAAATAGATGTTTGTAACAAAATTAAATATTCATAAAAGCCATCTAAACATTTGAAGGAGAAACTGTTATTCTTGGCTGGGCATCTAAGGTATTTTGATAAAATCTAAATATCACATTGACCTAAAATTATTATTTCATAATATTCTTAATAGGTCTTCCTATAAGCTGACCTCTTAAATATGGTAGTTAGGGACAGGCTGTGAATAACCCTAGAAGTAATCTTTCTCTCCTAGTAATGTTGTAATACTTTATTTCAGAGTTCTACATGGTAGGATAATCACATTTTCTTGTCCTGTGCTAATTTCAGCAAAGTGGTTTTAGAAGCACAGCGAAGTATATGTGCTTTCAAAGATGGAAAATGAAATACCCTCTTTAAAATCATTTAAAGCTTTCAGTGATGTAGGACTATATATTAAACATCAAATATAAATATTTTCTTTTAAATTAGATTGGAAGATTATGTCCCAAGGTAAATCTATGATAATATTCTTTGGGGGGAAAAAAAGCTTTGATAAAAATGTCCTAGATCTGAATTACATCTGCGTAATATCAACTTTTGACTTGGACACTAAGCAGCCTAGCAAGTTATTTATTTTTATGGCCCTTTCCAAAAAAAATGAGGATTATAATGATTATTTCATAGGCTACTTAGGACAATAAAATGGAATCATCCATGAAAAGTACTTACCATGTGTTGGGAATTACAGGAAGAAAGCAACTTTTACATCTTTATAGTGATCATGGCCAGTGAATAAAGATTTTACTTTTTTCTTCCTTCTTCCATTTAGCAATTATTATACAAATAAGAGGCCTACAGAAGATCTGCATTTAGAAACACGAGCAGTATATGCTGTTGATCCGTACAGCCCAGCAAGCTAACCAGAAGACAAATAGGTATCTAATGAAGTTGAAATATTTTTATTAATTTCTATGTCAAAATGTTCTTCAAATTCTAGTTATCAATAAGCATAGTGCTAAGTATGTATGGTTTTATTGCACAGTTTTTAAATAATCTTGCATAGAAATTGTTAACATAATTAGATCATATTGCCAATTAATATCCTTGTTATTTTTCATTTATCCATTCAACAAATACTTGAATAGCAAAATGATTAAGAATACTATAAATAAGAAGATGGTAAGTATTATGAACATAAATAAAGCAGGAAATGGGGATAGAGAGGGCAGGGTAGTTGGAAGGGAAGACCTCACTAAGAAAATGGCATTTGAGCAAGACTAGACTGAAGTAAGGAGCCAGCCATGCACGGAAAGAACATTCCAGGAAGAAAGAACAGTAAGTGCAAAGATCATAGGTGTTGTGTGCATGCTGTGGCCAGGGTGGCTTACTATGGACTGACCAAGGGAGAAAGTGGCAGAGATGGAATCAGAGAGGTAAGGGGAGGAGGGTGAGGATGATCGATAATGTAGAATACACTAGGTAATTGAATTACCTTGGTGTTTATTCCGAGCTTGGAACTATTGGAAGGGTTAAATGGAAAAAAATAATGATCACCTTAACTGCTGCATTAAGAACAGAGTCTAGGAAGTCAAGGGCAAAAGATGGGGAACCAGTGAGGACTCTATCATAATAATCCAGGCAAGAAGCTATAAGTGGCTACCACCAAGCTGGTGAGAAGAGGTCAGGTTCTATATACATTTTTAGGACAGTGACAGTAGGATTTGCTGACAGTTTGTATCAGAATATTATAGAAAGGGGGGTGTCAATGACAATGCCAGCGTATTTTGGCCTGAGAAATTGGAAGGACAGAATTGCCATTAATTAAGACACCTGAGAATGTGACAGCAGGATTAGGGAGATAAACTGGAGTTCCACTTTGGAGATGTTAAGTGTGAAATGTCAAATAGACATCTAAGTAGAAGTGTTAAGAAGGAAGTTGGATATACAAAATAGTTCCAGGCTTGAGATACAGATTTGGGCCTTGTCAGTGTATGGACATACATAACAGCAAGATTGAATAAGGTCACCACGGGTGAGAGAGAGGCTAGGGGAGAAAAAGTCCCCTGCTGAACCTTGGCTCCTCCAACATTAGGAGTCATGGATTGAGAAGGAATTAACAAAGAAGGGGGAAAAAAGCAGCCTTGATACAAGAGAAAACTCCCTGAGTGTGATGTTCCAGAAGTTATATGAAGAAGGAATTTTAAGGAGGAGGAAGTAGTCAACTCTGGAAAATGCTGCTGATAGATCAAGAAATATGAGTAGTGAAAACAACCCATTGTACTCAGCAGCACAAAATTTGTCATATAACTTGACAGGAACATTTTAGTGGAGAGGAAGGAGGGAAGACCCTGATTGAAGTGAGCGTAAGAGAATAAAAGGAGAAAAATTGTAGACATCGACTACAGACAACTCTTTTCAAGGAGTTTTGCTGTGAGGAGGAGCAGATAAGTAGAGTGATGGCAAGAGTAAGAAGGAAATCAAAGGAAATATTTTTAAGAACGGAGAAATGGCAGTTACACTGCTATTCCTATGTGCTGTTGAAAGTGATCTAGGAGAAAGTGAGAAAATGATGGCAGGAAAGGAAAGGCAGAATTGCTGGAGCAATGTCTGGGTAATCTAGAAGGTATGGGGTCTCATGCTCAAGCAGGCGAGTGTAGACCTTAGACAAGAGCGTGGCGTTGGGAACTGGAAGGAAAGCAGAACATAGGGGTGCAGATGAAGGCAGGTGGGGAGATGTGTGGAAGTTCTCTTCTGATGACTCTGTTCACACAATGAGTAGAAAGTAAAATGGTCAGCTGAGAAGAAGATTGGGAAAGGAGATGATAGGGATTTAAGGAGAAGGCAATAAATAGCCACCATGTATTGGCAGGCAACATCAAGGGTCCCCTGAGGTTGCCAGGAGAAAATGGGAGTGAACAGCTGAAGGTTTAGTATTCCCAAGCATTATGCTGAGAGTCTCTCATGCTTTATCTCATTTAGCCCTGACTACAACACTGAGAGGTGAGTATTATCCCAAGATAATACCAAGGTGAGCATACAACATCCAAGATGAGAAAACCAGGGTTAAAAGTTCCCCTTGACCATGGTCTCAAGTCAGTAATTGGCAAATGTAGAATTCAAGCTCAAGTCTGACTTCAAACTGCTTTATCCTACATAATATAAAATAAAGATATCACCTCTGAGCTCGTGGAACTTATAAAGTAAAATAAAAAAATAAGACACACATAAGAACATATACCATAAACAAGCTACAGAAAAACTACTCTGGCTTTGGAGCAAGAAAAAGTTATTTGCTGCTGCTGAGTCAGAAGAAGATGGTTGAGGAGAAGAGAGGCCATGCCAGAGTGATCTAAACCCAGACCTGTGGGGATCAAAGTAAAGCTATGACATAAGTATTTGTTAAATGAATATGAGAATGAGACTATTGCTTCAGTTTCTCCCTCACTTTTATTCACATTTATCCACATAAAATTTAATTGTTAATTGTTCCATATCATGTGATGTGAAGAACGACCTCTTACTAGAATATCTTCTAATAGGCTTGATGCTTTATTGGTTATGGCACTTATCATTGATATATACAGAGAATGTTAACATTCCCGTTATTTAAACTTTGATTTGTACCAGTGCTATTCATGCTGCCTGCTAAACAGAAATTATCTATTTCAGGGTGCCTTCTTGCATGGAATATGACTGAACATGGATTGGAAAGAAAGTTTGAATATCAGCAAGCCTTTTTGTATGGGCTCAACATCAGTGGAATGGTTTCATAAGCTATAACTTCCTATTTGCACTTATTCTCCAGCAAAACAAAGCAAGCTTGCTTGATGATAAAGATAGGAGCCCAGTTTCACTGCCACACGCTCTTCATGGACTTTCTGAAGCCTCACCTGTGATGTGCCTGCAGCCAGACTATAGCTATAAACAACCACTTAGCTCTAAAGTGTCACCTTTTTAAGGAAGGCCCTAAAATGAACTGTCCTTATATGTAGACTCTTTTTTTTTTTTTTTTTTTTGTAATCAGCATAGTTACAGTAACCACATTCTTTTGGTTATAGTGTGATTTTAATTATTTAAGCAAAGTATAAAACATTTCCTGTGGTTTTGATGGGCATATCTTTGTTGAGAAGTCTGATTTTATTTTAATATAGATTCCTTCTCAGATATGGTTAAATATTTCAGTTTTATTTCCACTTGATTTGAGTTTTTCTCACAATATATTGACTTCGATTATTGTTTTTTGGCAAAATTTATTGGTTTATTTGTTGCCTTTCCTTAATCACTCAGTAATTCTAATTTGCACAATTTTTTTAAGTTATTGGAGTCAAGTTTTAATTCTAACATTTTGATGTACAATTTACACTTTGGATGTTTCCTTGGCAGTTTTGTCAGAAGCTCTAGTTGCTTGTAAAATGTCACTTAATATGTACATTGGTTACTCAAATACATTTTATCTTTTAAAAAACCACTTGCCTTACATGATTTTTTTTTTTCTGGATTCAATGAACTCTTTAATACAGACATAGTCAGGGTTTTCAGAGTTTGGGATTTAACATTTATACATTCTAGATCCCATGATCTTGTCTTTTTGGCCAAAGTCTTAACCCACAAACTCAATTCCCTCATCCTCAAGACTTTCTCTTGTATTTGTCCAGCTATCAGCTTCTCCCAGCCCATCACCACACTCTTCCTCTCTCACCACACTAAATCCATCTGTCAATTTTCTCTGTTCCAGCATTTAAACTATTGAGAAAATAAAACCTTGCTCAGTGGCTATCAGAAATTTACCCTCCCTATCTCCTCCCAGACTATTTATGCTGTTTGGCTTCTGTGTTATTAAATTACGGTTAAAAGCACATAAAATTTTTTTTATCTGAACCCTTTTTAAGTATAAAGTTCAGAAGTGTTAAGTATATTTACATCATTGTGCAACAGATCCCTAGAACTTTTCCATCTTATAAAAATTAAATGCTATTTCCGTTAAACATTAACTCCACATTCCCCTTTCCCTTCAGTCCCTGGCAGCCATCATTCTATTCTCTGTTCCTATGAATTTAACTAATTTAGGTACTTCATCTAGGTGGAACCATACAGTATTTACCTTTTGTGACAGGTTTATTTCACATAGCATAGTGTCTTCAAGGTTCATCCCTATTATAATATGTCAGAATTTTCTTTTTCAAAGTCAATGATATTTCACTGCATGTATAGACATACATTTTGTTTATCCAGCCATTTGTCTATGAACATTTGCTTTGTTTTCACCTCATGGCTGTTGTGAATAACACTGCTTTGAACACCAGTGTGCAAATATCTCCTCAACACATCGCTCTCAATTCTTTTGGATATATACCCAGAAGTGGGATGTTGCTCAGCATCTTTTATTCATTTATAGTTCCATTTTCATTTCTCCAAATTATCTGTTAATGCACTTCAGACCATTACTCTAGTCTACCATCATCTCTACTGTCCATCTTTTTCTTAGAAGATGATGAAAACAGCAGAGAGTAACTCTCAACTTCCTCTCCCTCCACCTCTAAGCTTATCTATTTCAACTCATCATTTCCACCAACCACTTTTCACAGACTACACTATTTTCTCCCATCCCCGTTCCTTCCAGGACATTGCTCCATCAGTTATACCCTCTCACATCCCTGGTTCCTTTCCACCTGCAAGCCTTCTCAAGGTGGTACCCATTTATCTGCAAGTGACAGTAATCCATCTCAAACTGGCTTAAACCAATAAGGAATGTTATTATATCACATGACAGAAAAGACATTGAGTGCAGCTGGCTTCAGTCAAAACAGGAATTAAATATTCAAATAATCTTCAGGAATCTGTTCCATCCCCTGGTTCTGTTTTCCCTGCTGGCCTCATTCTATGATTGACACTTCCTAAAAACCGGAAAAGTATTTGCTAACAATGCCAAGCACATATCTCATTAGCTTAGCATTCCAGCACAAAGAGCTTCTCCTGTCCAACAATACCTTCAAAAATCCCTTTATTAGCTCTAGTTTGTCAAAAAAAAAAAAGAAAAAGAAAAAGAAAATGGCATATGCCCCCATGGAACCATTTACTAGGACCTGGGCAGGGAAATAGCAGATGGCAGAGTCTGAGCTGCCTGCCCACGGTTGGAGCTAGGGTAGGACTGATCTACCTCAGTGGTTCTTCAGTGAGGCAATCAAGTTCCCCCAGAGAACACCGGCAATTTCTGTAGATATTTTTTGGTTGTTACAGGTGGAGGAGGGGAGTTTTTATGACCTAGTGGGTAAAGGCCAGGAATGCCACCAAACATCCCACAGTGAACAGGGCAGCCTTCCCACAACAAAGAATTACTTGGGTCATCATGTCAATAGTGTCACGGTGGAGGATCCATGGTTTATGTGAACCACATGGAACTAAGTGAAAGAGGAAATCTCCCAAAGGAATAACCAGAGGACCAAGTTCAGATGAAAGGGCCCCCTTAAAACAAAAAATATCCACCATACCCTCCATGTAAAAACAAATCCTCCCAAACCATCCATGTTTCTCCTTTAAACTATCTCCCTCCTATTTACCACCAAATGTTCAGAGGAGGATTCCAAAATGGTGGCAGAGTGAATAGAAGCTACACAGACCATCTCCCAGGACCAAACTGGAATTACAACTAAAATAAAGACAAATTGTCAGGAAAAACCAACAGAAAAGCAGCTGGAGAGCACCCATATAACAGGGACAGAAAAAGGACAATAGATCGAGCCTTGTAGGAACTGTGGGGGCACGAGAGGGTGGGCTGGGAGCCCACAGACAGCAGCTGTTTGAGCTGTGAGCAGCTCCCTCAGGATTAAAATCCCAAGCCAGCTCCATAGTGCAGAGGGCTGGGACAGAGCACTAAATTAGCTACAGCCACTCACCTTGGCTCCAGACTGGACTAGAACTGTGTGGACAGACTCAGGATTTGGAGGACACTGGGAGTTTTGTGCTGAATCACTTCCTTATAAGACAGTAGCCATCTTACTCAAAGAGCCCCAGAGCCCTGGAGAGAAGCAACAGCCCCTCCCTCAGGAATTTAATGCCACCCAGCCAGCCAGAGAAATGCAAATTGAGGCTCATTAACAGTCAGCATCTGCCCCACCATCTGGAAATCCTCTTACCCTGAACATCTGAAGAATTTTTTCATTCAGTTGAGGGCTACAACCCAAGGCTCATCAAGTAACTGAGACTAATAGCCTTGAGGCAAAAAGCTAGAGGATAACTGAACCTTTCCTGGACTTGCAAATCTACCCAGGAAAGTAAGACAACAGTGGTGTTTAACATGGGCCCTCCCACACTCATCCATCCCAGTAGAGGGAGCTACAACCAGCAGAAAACAACACCCACAGAGAAAATTTGGCAGGCTCCAAAACCCACTGAGATAGCAAAATGGTGAAACAAAGAAACAAATCCCAAATGAAAGAACAAGATAATTTGACAGAAGATGAAATAAATGAAAGGGAATTGAGCAAGATACAGGGGGAGAGTTCAGAGTAATAATCATGAGGAAGCTCAATAGTATGAGTAAAGATATACAAGCATTGAAAATCAACCAATTGGAAATGAAGAATGACATAGCAGAAATAAAGATTGCATTGGAAGGAATAGAGTAGAGGAGGCCAAGGATCAGATCAGTGAATTAGAAAACAGAATAGAAAAAAGTCACACAATCCAAGAACCAAAAAGAAAAAGTAATTTAAAAACAGGAAGACAGCCTAAGAGAATTGTGGGACAATATGAAACATAACAACATCCGCATTATAGGAGTTCCAGAAGAAGAAGATGAGCAAGGATTAGAGAATATATTTGAAGAAATAGTGACAGAAAACTTCCCTAACTTGGTGAAGGAAAAAAGCATATAAGTACAAGAAGCACAGAGATCCCAAGTAAGAAGAACCCAAACAGGCCCACATCAAGACATAATAATTAAAATGCCAAAAATTAAAAACAAAGAGAGAATCCTAAAGGCAGCAAGAGATAAGCAACAGGATACCTACAAAGGAACCCTTATAAGGCTATCAGCTGACTTCTCAACAGAAACACTACAGGCCAGAAGGGAATGGCATGAAGTAATCAAGGTCATGAAAAACAAGGATCTGAATCCAAGACTACTCTATCCAGCAAGGCTATCATTCAAAATAGAAGGTGAAATAAAGAGTTTCCCAGACAAAAAAAAAAAAAAACTAAGGGAATATATTAGCATCAAACCAGCACTGCAAGAAATGTTAAAAGGACTGCTGTAACTAGTAGAAGAAATAGGAAGAAAAATATAACAAATTTGGCAATAAACAAAAATGGCAATAAATAAGTACATATCAATAATAACCTTAAATGTAAATGGATTAAATGCTCCAATCAAAAGACACAGAGTAGCTGAATGGATAAGAAAGCATGACTCAGATGTATGTTGTTTACAAGACACCCACCTCACAACAAAAGACTCACATAGGTTAAAAGTGAAGGGATGGAAAAAAATCTTCCAAGCAAATGGAAAGGAAAATAGAGCTGGGGTAGCAATACTCATATCCAATATAACAGACTTCAAAATGAAGGCCATCCTGGCCAGTTTGGCTCAGCAGTTAGAGTGTTGGCCTGCGGACCAGAGACTCCTGGGTTCGGTTCCCCCTAAGGGCACATACCTTGGTTGCAGTTCATCCCTGGCCCTGGTTGGGGTCGGTGTGGGTGGCAACCACTTGATGTGTCTCTCTCACATCTATGTTTCTCTCTCTGTCTTGCACCGTCTCTCCCTCCTGCTCTATCTGAAGATAAATGCAAAAATGTCCTCGGGTGAGGATAAAATAAAAAAGTGGAAGCATATATCTTGTTCGTGGATTGGAAGAACTAACATCATTAAAATGTCCATACTACCTAAAGCAATCTATAAAGTCAATGCAATCCCCATTAAAATACCAACGACATATTTCATAGAACTAGAACAAAAACTTCAAAAGTTTATACTGAACCATAAAAAAAAAAATAGTCACAGAAATCTTGAAAAAGAAGAACAAAGTAGGAGGGATCACAATACCAGACATCAGGTTATACTGACCTGGGCTATTTCAAATTAAACTCCATTCTGACCAGTTATTCCTGCACGTAAACACCTGAGCAGTTCTCTAAAAAAAACCCTGGGACTGAAACCCAGAGGAACCATAAAGATAAGGGGTTAATGATTGCCTTTGGAAACTTGGAGGGACCATAAAAAGAAAGATATTAATGATTGCCCTGACCCCTGCAACAGATTCCCCCCTTGCCTCTGGAGCAGTCTGTATCAGCCCTGGAACCAATTAAGTGGCACAAAGAAGAATGTAGGTTTTTTTAATGTAGTTTTTTCTGTAGTTGGTGCCTATATAAGAAAAGAACAAAGGAAGCTCGGGGCTGTGGTTTTTGGAGAGCCCTCACAGCCCGCTGGTGAATAAAGTGCTCCTTTACAATTTGGCTGTGCGTCTCTGGTTATCTCGCTGACACGTTACAACAATACTACAAAGCCATTGTAAGCAAAATAACCTGGTACTGGCACAAGAACAGGTATATAGATCAATGGAACAAAACAGAGAACCCGAAAATTGACCCAAGACATTATGCTCAATTAATATTTGACAAAGGTAGCAAGAGCATACAATGGAGTAAAGACAGTCTCTTTAATAAATGGTGTTGGGAAAATTGGACAGCTACATGCAAAAAAATGAAACTAGACCATCAACTTACACCATACACAAAAATAAACTCAAAATGGAGAAGACTTAAATGTGACCTGTGAATCCATAAAAATCCTAGAAGAAAATGTAGGCAACAAAATTTCAGACATCACACACAGCAGAATTTTCACTGATACAATGCCTAAGGCAAGAGAAACAAAGGAAAAAATTAATAAATGGGACTACATCAAACTAAAAAGCTTCTGCACAGCAAAAGAAACAACCATCAAAATGGAAAGGGAACCCACTGTATGGGAGAGCATCATTGCCAACAATACATCAGATAAAGGGTTAATTTCCAAAATATATAGAGTACTCATACAACTCAATAAAAGACAAATAATCCAGTTAAAAATGGGCAGAGGACCTAAATAGACACCTCTCCAAACAGGACATACAAATGACCAAGAGACATATGAAAATATGCTCAATGTCACTAATCACCAGAGAGACGCAAATTAAAACAACTGTGAGGTATCACCTCACACCTGTCAGAATGGCCTCCATCAACAAATCATCAAACAACAAGTGCTGGCAAGAGTATGGAGAAAAGGAGACTCTAGTACACTGCTGGTGGGAATGCAGACTGGTGCAGCCACTATGGAAAACACTATGGTGTAACCTCAAACAGTTAAAAATTGAACTGCCATTTGATCCAGTGATCCCACTTCTAGGAATATACCCTAAGAAGCCTGAAACACCAATCAGAAAGAATATATGTACCCCAATGTTCATAGTAGCACTATTTACAATTGCTAAGAGCTGGAAACAACCCAAGTGTCCATCAATAGATGAGTGGATAAAAAAGCTGTGGTACATATACACAACTGAACACTATGCAGCTGTGAGAAAGAACAATCTCTTATCCTTTGAGACGATATGGAGGGACCTGGAGAGTATTGTGCTAATCAGAGAAAGACAAATACCACAGGATCGCACTTATTTATGGAATATAATGAACAAAATAGACCCAGAGACATAGAAAGGAGTACGGTTCAGATAAACTTCAGAGGCGGTGTGTGTGTGTGGCTGGGGGGGATGAGATAAACCAAAGAACTTATATGCGTGTATGCATAACCAATGGACATAGACAACAATGCTTGGGTGGGGCAGGGATGGGATAGGGAAGAAGATGTCTGGGGGGGAAAGGAGAAACATCTGTAACAAAAGTAAATTAATTAAAATAGTAATAATAATAAAACAAATGTTCTGAAAAAGTGGTTGATCTTAGCTACCTCTATTATTTTACTCATTCATTCAACAAATACTTGTATACATCCTTCAGTGTGCTAAGCAATGTTTTAGGTTGTGGAATACGGTGGTGATAAAATGATAGTCCTCATGTAGCCTTTATTCCAGTGAGGAGAGACAGACAATAAGCAATGCCAAATAGTAATAAAACAAAAAAAATTATAAGTACAATATTTTAAATTATATAAAGCAGTGAAAGAGGAAAGAAAGTTCAATGAATGTGCAGTTGTTAATAGTGGCCAATGCCGGCTTCGTTGATGAGGTCACATTTGAGCAAAAGAGCTCAAGCTGAGGGATGTAACCATGTAGATAGTATCTGGTCAGAAAGTTTTCCAAGCAAAAGGACCATTAGAAAGAACACAAAGGACAATGCCTGCTGTATTTGGAGAAATAACATACTTGCATGCTTTCAGCAAAATCTATTAGAAAGGGGAAAATAGTGATGGTGAAGAGAGAGGAGAATTCCTGAAGTGACGTTTTGAGCAAGTGAGAACAAATAATCTGTACTGCACTAGAGGTGAGCCTTGGACAACGGTGTGAACAGTGTAACCATACTAATAGGAGATAAAGAAGCTATATGGGCCAGATACAGGTCTTAGGTGAAGTGATGAGAGAAGTTTGTGGAAATTCTCTTTGATTGCTTCTTTTATTCTCTGAAGAAAAGAACCAAAGGTATAAACAGAGATTGGGAATGATGTAGGAGACATCTTCATTCAATGTCTACATAAAAGAAAAGAAATAGACACTTACGCCCAGCCAGTGTGGCTCATGGTTGAGCATCAACCCATGCACCCAGAGGTCACTGGTTCAATTCCTGGTCAGGGCATATGCCCAGGTTGTGGGCCTGATCTCCAGTGGGAGGCATGCAGAAGGCAGCCAATTGATGTTCTCTCTCATCGATGTTTCTATCTCTCCCTCTCCCTTCCTCTCTCTCTAAAAATCAATAAAGAAAAAAAATTTAATATGAAATAGTCACTTAGAAGAATGATAGAATAAATGGACTAGGCAAATACAGTAGGAATACCTGGTAGCATCATAATGGTCCATTTGAAATGAGTCATCTTTAAAGTGAGATTAGTCATCATGGATACATGTTTTTCTCCAGGTACATTCAGTTTATTGGGTACAGGGGCAAAATTATGGGGACTTGACTATAACCAGACTTACTGTTTGTCTAATGCATATAACAAAGTGAGAGAAGGGCAAGGGAGCTGAGGTTGTATACAAGAAAATACTACAATGATGGATCATGGGATTTAACCTGGTAAGGCTGAAAGTGAGGACACTAAGGGGGTTTGAGATTGAAAGATGGTGGTGCGATCAATGTGCTGTAGGTACTGAGAAATACAAAGATGGCTGGGTCACGGCAAACTAGGAGAGTATTAGTGGTTGGACAGTGCAATGGTTGAAATTCTGGAGGGTTGTAGCTTAACGAGGACAAGATCTAAGGTACTTCCACGGACATAAGTGGCAGAGTAGAGTGAAGGACAAGATCATTGGCAGAGAAGATCAAGGCATTGAAAGGCCAGGTATTTGAAAATAGAATCACTATGAATATCAAATCACTGAGGACTATGAATGCAGATAGAGTGGAAAATGCTTGCTCTGAACTAAGAGCTAAAGCCTTCAAGGAATGAAATGAGAAAGGAGATGCTGGGAAATTAGTGCAAAAGAAGTAGTAATGAGTGGTGTATTCTGATAGCGTGTAATGTAAGGCTGGGGAATTGAATCTTCTATTCCCTTTTCATCAGCCTACTAGGATATGGCTTCTTCTTCCATAGCTCTGTTGAGAACAACTTGAAAGGGTGATAAGAGATCTTTGAGAGAATGGTATTGGATGTCTTTAAAAAGGAGGTACAATACGTGATATGATCAAAGTAGATATTTCTTACAGTAGAGTCTTAAAATAGAAACTAATGGAGGATAAAAAACATACCTCGCATTTGGGATACTGTCCTTTCTCAACTAGTGAGGGTAGGAGCTGAGACTTAAGTAGAAGGGAACCAATGAAGTAAGACAGTATTCTGGGATCTTTATGTGGGTAAAGGCTATGTGTGCTCAGTTATATAAGTTTGCTGGACTGTGGGTCTCCATTCATAAAGCTGCACTGAGTATAGTTTTCCACCATGAATCATAGGTCTGCATGGAGGAGAAAAGAGCTAACACATTTACTGAAATAATCTGCTACAATATCTTTTCAAGCCTCTTCCTACTTCCATTCTACAGCATTTAATATTGGGAATTCCACCCTTCTCCCCACAACTCATTCCAACTCCTGCTTTAGAAATAGCTGGCGCTTGTTCCTAATAATTTTGAAATCTGGGATTCTTGTAAGACCTCCAAAGGTTTGTGGCTAGAACTAACCCTATATAACTAGTTTCCTTTGTAACCCAATGTACTTTATTTTATGCATTTGAAAATAATTCTGAGAAGGGAACCATAGGCTTGACCAAACAGGTAAAGAGATACATGATACACAAAAATGTTAAATGTTTCCTTTTTAAAAGGCATCTTGTTGAGCCTTTCTAGAAGTCCAGCTTCATAATCAACAAACTACCTATATTGTCAACCTTTGCCTAGAACATTCCCACATCCTCTGGATCTTAATAAACTCCATTTGTCCCATACCCAAGGCTTTCTCAGTTAAAAAGCCAAAAACCTGTTCTGCTTTCCCTTGATCCTCCAACCATCTCCCTCCTCCCCCATATTAGTTTCCTGTTGTTGCTGTAGCATGTTACCTTGTAGGTTACAATGACACAGATTTATTCTTTTACAATTCTGTTCAGAAGTCCAAAAAGAGTCTGACAGGGCTAAATCATGGTGTTAATAGTACTAATGCCTTCTGAAAGCTCAAAGGGAGAATTCCTGACTTGCCTTTTCCAGCTTCTAGAGGTAGCTGTCATTCCTTGATTTATGGCAGCATCATTCCAATCTCCACTTCAGTCATGGTCCTCTCCCATTCTGATCTACTGCCTTCCTCTAACAAGGATCCTGTGATTACATTACCCACCCAAATAATCCAGGGTAATCTCCCCATCTCAAATTCCTCAATTTAATCTACAAAACCTCTCATTACATAAGGTAACATATTCACAGGATCTAGGGGTTAGGACATGGCCATCTTTAGGGAGCCCTTATTCAGCCTACCACACACCCCCATTTCTCTCATCTTTGAACTCTTAACCCTTGCTCCAAATATGTCCCACCCCCATATTTTTATTTCAATAAATGGTAAAATCATTCATTTAGAACCCTGGGGCGAATTATCGATTTTATTTCTCTCACTACTAATTTTAAGAAAGGAAGTAACATAATACTCTCCAGGTTCCTCCATACCATCTCAAAGGATAAGAGATCTTTCTTTTTTACAGCTGCATAGTATTCCATTGTGTACATGTACCACAGCTTTTTAATCCACTGGTCTACTGATGGACACTTGGGTTGTTTCCAGATCTTAGCTATTGTAAATAGTGTTGCTATGAACATAGGGGTACAAATATTCTCCCTGATTGGTGTTTTAGGCTTCTTAGGGTATATTCCTAGAAAGCGAAACAAGCCAAGCAGAGAAAGACAAATATCACATGATCTCACTTATTTATGGAATATAATGAACTAAACAAACTGATGAACAAAATTGACCCAGAGACATGGAGGTAGGGTACAGACTGACAAACCTCAGAAGAGGGACTGTTGGGGGGAAGAGATAAACCACAGAACTTATATGCATGTATGCATAACCAATGGACATAGACAACAAAGCTGGAGATGGGGCAGGGGGATGGGGAGGAGAGTGTCGACAGGGGAAAAAGGAGAAACATCTGTAGCCAAAACAAATTAATAAAAAATAATTTTAAAAAATTAAGTCAATATCATATGACAGAAAAGTGTGTGGGAATGTCAAACTAAGGAGAAATATTGATTTTCACTCAAATTAAAGCTTACTTGAAATTAAAAAGAAAAAAAAAGAAAGAAAAAGAAAAGAAGAAACACCCGGCTGGTGTGGCTCAGTGGTTGAGCATGCAACCAAGAGGCCACTGGTTTGATTCCTGGTCAGGGCACATGCCCAAGTTGTGGGCCAAATCCCCAGTGCTGGGCATGCAAGAGGCGGCCAGTTGATAGATGTTTCTGTCTCTCTCTCTCCCTCTCCCTTCTTCTCTCTCTAAAATCTATAAAAATAATTAAAAAAAAAAAAAGAAAGAAAGGAAGTAACCAATATCCAATGCACAAGCAAATTTTGTTCATTCCATCTCCACTATCTTTTTAAATTGCCCATTCTGTCCCCAGTCAAAGCCACCATCAAATTTAACCTCGATGGTGGCAAAGCCTCCTTGCTAGTCTCACTGTCCACTATTTCCTTATTCCAATCCAGTCTCCATACTACAGATAGAATTATATTTTTAAAATTCAAATCTGATGTAGTCACTCTCTTTTAAAAATCTTTCAATGGCTTAGTGTATCTCAATTCAGCACAAAGAAATCGGTTCTTCATCGTCCCTGTCCCCCGTACATGTTGTCTGCAACTGTCGCTTCAACACAGACAGCAGGAATTCCAGCAGCTGACCTACCCACGCAAATTCTTGCAAAGGGCAAAAGTCAGGTAGGAGTGTGAGGCGGCGGAGCCAGCAGAACCCACCGCCTTTGGAACTGCCCACCTGGAACTGCCCACCCAGGCACGCAGAACACGTGAAGGAGCTGAAGCTCTGTTAGATTTGCACACGAGTCCCTAAGGGGATCTCTGGAAAGCAAACTCGCTAGAAACAATGCAAATAGGGAGGAGAGAAGACCTCGCCCATTAAGGGGAAGCTGTGGTCAAAAGCTTTTTGTCCGGAACCCCAAGAGCACTCCCCAGATCCTGGGCGCACAGCCTTGACTGTGGTGTCTGTCCTCTGAGCTGCGCTTTCCCGTGACTTGGATTTTCTTCCAGATTACATCGGGTTACTAGAGGTGCTTGGGGAAGATGGGAGCCTCTTCTCGGAGGAGCCAGGAGTCTCTCTGGCTGCCGGCGCCCCTTCTCTCCTGCTCCGGAGGAGGCCACCTGCCGGTTCTGGTGCTGCTCCTGCTGCCGGCGGCCTGGGGTGAGATGCGGGTGGACGTGGGGAGCGATCCCAGCGGGCGAGGCAGCTGCTGGACTGCAGATCCTGGGGTTTCGTTTTCAGTGGGCTAAGTTTGCGAGAGAGCTTGGGCACGGGAGCTCTGGGATCCCCTCTGTGTACAGACCCTCCTTGCCTCTGGCTAAAGGTCGAGTTCCCCCTTCAGGGTCTTCTGCCTCCGGATGCCAGAGGAGAGCGCATAAGCTAAAGGGGCGAGGCACAAAATGCCATGCCCTTCTTTCTGAACAAAGACTGGATGTGTCTGAACGTGGCGCTTATCCTAGTGAAAGAAAGAGGTCTGGAAATGCCACCAGCCTGCGCTCTAATCCTAGAAACTTCTTAACTGGGAGGAAAGTTATTGCCGCTGCGTGCCTCTGTTTTCTCACCTGTGAAATGGAAACACTGATATTCCTACCTCATGGTGTTGCTACCTAAATGGCATAAAGCATGCCAAGGATCTAATACAGTGCCTGTCGTTTTATCAGTTTCTACTCCTCAACCATGAGCTCTGCACTTTGTTCATGAAGGTATTTGGACAAGCAGTCCTGGGAGAGGCAGTTTTCACCTGAAATCTGCCCCGCATGGGGCTATATTCAGCCCACTCACTCCCCAAACCACCACCTCCATCATTGAGAAACTTACTGAGCGCCTACTTTAAGACATATTTCGCCCTGGCTGGTTTTGCTCAGTGGTTAGAACGTTGGCCTGCGGTCCAGAGAGATCCAGGTTCGGTTCCCGCTGAGGGCACGTACCTGGGTTGCAGTTTGTCCCCGGCCCTGGTTGGGTCGTGCGGGAAGCAACCACTGGATGTGTCCCTTTCACATCGATGTTTCTCTCTCTTCCTCTCTCTCCTTCCTACTCTATCTGAACAAAAAAAAATGGAAAAATGTCCTCAGGTGAGGATTAAAAAAAAAAAAGACATATTTCTTGCAGGGCACTTGGGGTTAAAATAACTAGTGAAGCCCCAGAACCCTCAGTGCAGAAGGGACTCAGAGATGTTTACTTATTGTCCCATTTTAGTCATGTTTAGTACAAAATAAAGCCTATTATAACTATTATGGAAATTTTGTGGCTGCACCTTCCCTTCCTTCCTTTTAACTTCAAATACGTGAACAACTTCCAAGAGAACCCTTCTCTTCTTATTCTTTGGCTTCCCCAGAAGACTTCTTAGTGGCTTGGACTCACTGGCAACATCTCAGCTGAAGTGACAGTCTTGGTTCTTTTTGTTTTCATAAAAGTTGGTATTAATATTTTATCTCCTTAGACAGCAGAAAGCAACCTGTTAGGTGAGCAAATGCAGTAAAACCTAAAGTTTTATTTTCAGAAGAGCAGCATCCCAAGTAAGTTAAGCAATCTGTTGTCAGTGCTTAGAAATGGTTGTGGACCTTGTGAGTATCTGGCTCCTTCTTGCTGGAATGTTATGGTTTGCCTGGGTTAACAATCCCACACACTATTAACTGCAAAAAAAATTTTTTTGCTAAGGTTATCACAATAACCTCCTAATGTGGAACAGCTGAAACTAAACTAACTAGTGATTTACTGACTAAAGTAATCTAGATAAAGAAAATGCTGAGGGAATGTCACAGCACTTGGGAGTTGAAAAGAAGTCTAAGAGAGCTATGCCTCCAAGGTGGCTACATATAGACCTAGGCTGGTGAGGTTTTATGAAATCTCTGTTATTAGGAGACCAGAGTTCTGATTTTTCCAGTGTCTGCTACTTAGCAAATGGGGGTCTTGGATCCAGCAAGTAAATTAACATCCCTGACTTTCTGTGTCCATGAGTATATAATGAACATAATTGACATCCTGTTATCTGAGAGGGCTATTGCAAAAATCACATGAGGAAATATATATGATAGTGTTCTGTGACCTGAAAATCCCCGTGCAGATCTAAGAAACACTGACTAGGAAGTCACAAAAGAGAACCCAAAGGTCACAGGATAACTGAAATGGAGACATCTCAGCTCTAGTGACCAGAAAAGGCTGAGTGGCCCTGGCCAGTTTGGCTCAGCGGTTAGAGCATCGGCCCATGGACCAGAGAGTCCCGGGTTCGGTTCCCGCTAAGGGCACGTACCTCGGTTGCAGTTTGTCCCCGGCCCTGGCTGGGGGTCATGTGGGTGGCAACCACATGATGTGTCCCTCACATCGATGTTTCTCTCTCTCTCTTCCTCCTTCTCTCCCTCCCGCTTTATCTGAAGATAAATGCAAAAATGTCCTCGGGTGAGGATAAAAAAAAAAGAGAGAGAGGGAGAGAAAAGACTGAGTGGAAGGAGCACAGCTTAAGCAGCACTTAAGGAGAGAATCCAAAAAACAGTTGTACAGGACGGTTTCCAGGGATATTTGACATAAAAACTAGCATACTAATAAAGCATTATTAGGACGGTATTTAATAGAGCGGTCTCTGTCGCCCTCTCCTGGTCCTCAGGTCAGCTCTCTGGCTTGTTCCCTGTTGTGTAGAGATGCAAAGTAGAAAGGAGGGGTGTTCCAGTTTGCTGTGTTTTGTGACATTTTAAGTTTACATATGCTCAAGTGAGAAGGTGTATGTTTTCCTTTGCCTAGCTTTATCTAATGTAACCGTCACGATTGGAAACATCACTTCATAATTGTCTTACGTGAAAACACTGAGTGATGAATTCTAATAAGGTTAACTTAAGCAAATAAGAAAATGGCATCCCTGACCACCACTCCCACATACACAGACACGCAAACACACACATGGACACACAGACATGTATTCAAGCTCTTTGTCAGAGACATTAAGAGGGAGAAACACTGTTAATCTCATCACAACTGACCAAAAGTCGACAAAAACAAAAATGTAGAAACTAGTTGAAATTATATATATGGATGAATCTCAAACTATTTATGCTGTGTGAAAGCTAGACCAGGAAAAAAAAATAGAAAGTGAGTGGTTCAGTTTATATCATATTCTAGAAAGTCAAATCAGTCTGTAGTACGAGGAGGCAAGTGGGAGTTTACCTAGAGAAGGAAGAGATGGATGGATTGCAAAGGAGCGTGAGGAAACTAGGGAGCGTGATGGAAATGTTTGTTGTTTTGATTGTGGTGATGGTTTCATGGTGCATACATATGTCAAAAGTCATTGAGCTGTACACTTTAAATTATTTCCAATTATTGCATGTAATGATCTTAATGAAGCTATACAAACTTTTTTTAAAAAACTATGATGGATCTTGAATTTATCATAGCGACTCGACGTAATTTGAGAGATTGTTAATAAAGGAGGATAAGAAAACTAGATAAAGCTTTCTCCGATGAAGGTTCACATATTCCTTTTTATTTGAGCTATTTTCAAAATGTGCATTTTTATTATTGTATGTACTATTCCTAGAATTTAGGTAAGAATTTTAGGTAATTAAAGAAAAGGGTTGCCATTCCAAGAATAGTTTATTCCTTTTGTTTTGTTGCTTTAGATCTCTTTCTGTCCTCTCCCTTGAGCTTTGCAGTGACACTCAGCCTCTCCTAGCAGAACTTCTTGCACCATGTCTTCCCTTGTCCAGCATCTCAAGATTCTTAATCATATTTGCAAAGCTATATTGCCATATTATGTAAGATTCACAGGCTCCAGGGATTAGAGTGTGAATGTCTTTGGGAGCTCATTATTAGCTGACCATACAGGTCTACGTAGGTTTTCAAAATCTTAGCTGAGCCTGCTGAGGCAGTCCATTATCATTAAGGTCCAGCTTCGTAGCCAATGATTATAGACCAACAAACAACCTGCAGTGTGTGCACACTGAATATGACTAGAGAGAGTGTAAAATATGTGTAGAATTTAAATATACGATAATGAAAGAATAAATGATAGGAGGGAAGTAAATGAGTTAGAATTTTCAATGTTTCTTACATTGGGGAAATAATTGTTAATTACATGTTAATATGTTAAGGATGTATGTTTTCTTTAAAGGAACAGTAAAAGAATGTGTAATGTACTAATCTAATAAAATAAATATAATTGATAATCACAAAGAAAGCAAAATAGAAAAGAATAAAAAGCACAGGACAAATAAAAAGCAAATAGTAAGATGGTACATCTAATCCCAAATATGTCACCAATTATATTAAATATAAACAGACAATTCCACTTTAAATACATAGATTGTCATACTGCTACATTTCCCAAATGGGGAGTGAGGGGAGGCTGAGGTACCCCAGGGCTTCCATGAACTCACAGGGGACCTGTGGGATATTTTAAATTTTCAATGGAAGCACAGTAATACTCGATATCTCTCAGATACTGTGTAAACTACTAGGTCAGAGTACCTCCGGGATAAATTGAATTGCAGTAAGTTCCTCTTGATGACATCAGATCTTTGCAAAGCTAGGTTTTCAGCAGTGGTTGTGAAAAAGAAAAAGTACCAAGTGAAAATTATATGGAATGGGAAATAAGGTGGCAGTTTACCATCTGATTCCCAGTTTTGAGAATTTGAGCAGTGCACAACATCCCATTATAAAATTGTGGTGGAAACAAGACTTAGTAAGTTGTTTGGACCTCATTATCTAACAAATGAAACTATTAAATGTTTCTTTTTTTTGTCTAGGAATGACATGAAAAAATTACTGAGACCCTAACAGTGCTGTGAACTGAGTTTGGGAACGTCTATCATGATGATTAAAAATAAAAACTATATGGCACACACAAAAGAAACAATATACATGTTCAGAGAAAGAATGGATGAATATATAAGGATGGAAAACATGCCATGCAGAAACAAATAAAAAAAAGCTGATTTGACAAATAAGGCATTATGACAATCTTTGCCTTTAAATTATCAGTGTGTGTTTATATTCAAAATATTATTGATATATTAAGGATTAAATCAACAATCTTATTATTGCTTTTCTATTTGTCCTACAAATAAATTAGACAAAGTAGAATTTGAGGCAAACTCATTACTAGACATGATCTACCACAAAATATAATAAAAATAAAGTAAAAACTGGATAGAATTAGAAAAAGAAATAAGACAAATGTACAATAAGATGGGATATTTTAACATAACTACTTTAGCATCTGGTACAATAAGCAGACCCCCCCCCCCCAACTCCTAAATCAGTAAGTATCTAGAAGATTTGAGCAAATATGATTCATTGTTGATTGGGCTTCACTGACATACCCAAAACACTATACCCACTACCACAGACACATCTTTTATTTTCACAAATACATATGGTACAGTTACATCAGTTGATCATATGCTGAGACATACAAGTGTCAATCAATTTAAAAACTTGATAATATATCTGTAGCTAAACATTTCTTTAAATGTTTGCAAATTATGCAAAACATCTAAATAAGCCTTGGGTCAATGAAGAAATCACAATGGCCATTATGAAATATTTTGAACTGAAAATATACATTTGTACACTGGAAACCTATATAATTTTATTAACCAATGACACTCCGATAAATTTAATAAAGTTAAAAAAAAACTAACGATATGGTACATCAAAACTTTGAGAATACAGCTAAATCTCTGCTCAGAATAAAATAATAATCTGAATGCTTATTTTAGAAATTATGAAAATCTGAAAATAAAATCTAAGTTACCATCTTAAATTTGTATTTTTTAAAAAGCTCAGCAAATAAACTCAGGAAAATTTTAGTAAAGATAAAATAAAGATAAGTACAAATCAATAAATCTAAAAGTTAATTATTTGAAGCCTAATAAAATTGAACAATTGATTGATTGGTCTCAATCTACTATCTATTATTTGAATTAATTAATAAGGTATGTGGAGAGAAATAGAAGATTAATCAAAACAGAAGAGAACATATTTCTAAAACTAATGTAAAATGATATTTTCCCAACAGCTATTTCTTCTTGATTACATATTGTTTAACTCTAAATGGTATTTTTATTACTTTAACTTAAACATTTTAGGTCTTAAGTGGAGGTAAAATAGTTTAATATTTAATCAACATGCACATTATAAAATCTATACCCTCATAAAGTATAGATTTAGTTGTTGAGCTTTGTCTACAAAGCATGTGCTGAATTTTCTTGTACTGAACTATTGAGTTGGCAACATCTTTTGTTGTTGTTGTTGTTAATCCTCACCCAAGAATATTTTTCCTTTGATGTTGTAGATAGAGTTGAAGGGAGAGAGGAAGGGAGGGAGGGAGGGAGAGAAACATTGATGAGAAAGAGACACATCGATTGGTTGCCTCCCGCAGGACCCCAACCTGGGATCAAACCTGCAACCCAGGTATGTGCCCTTGATGGGGAATTGAGCCCATGACTCTTTGGTCCGCAGGTTGATGCTCTAACCACTGAGAAAACCAGCCAGGGTGGCTTGGCAACATCTTCTAACAGCTGTGACTGCTACTGAAGACCAGAGAAGAGGCTTATAGTCCCCCTAGGTCTGGGTGGTCTACTGAGAAAGAAGATAGATGGTAAAATGCACCCATGCTTCTTATTATACGAGAGGATGGGATAAATGAAGCCAGAGCCCAGGGACTTTCTGGTTGACTAAAATGTGAAGCTATGAATTAGTTTTCCCTTCAGTGAAAGAATAGATTAGATATAAAGATATAGATAAAATGGATAGCTACAGAAATAAATTAGATATAAATAGATATGGATATAGATGTAGCTATATCTTAATTACCTTCAAAATAGCAGGGACTTTTTCAATGGGTAGATGCTGATTTAAAAAGCTCATTTCTCAAGTTGCTGCTAAGGGAAGCAAAACTTTTACCATAATAATTAAAGTGTTCATTTTCTTCTTTGATCACATCTATGAAGCATATTGGAGAAAAAGAGGAGGTGGAGTAGAAGTTCCTCCACTGACCTTGATTTCACTGTGATCTTGGTCTTTAGGTCAATGCAAAGAACCAGAGTATTTTTTATCTGCCATGCCTGTAAAAAAGACTAATCAGGATGAGTTTCCCATTGGAACATCTTTGCAGTATAAATGCCGCCCTGGTTACCAAAAGAGAAGTTTCTGGATCACCTGCCAAGCAAACTCGGTCTGGTCAAAGCCTAAAGACTGTTTTCGTAAGTAACTCTGGACTGAGAACTCCTCTCTACCAGTTAAATATCCATAAGATCTGATGTAATTGTTCAAATTTTGGAATGAAGACACCTATGACTTGATAGTTTGCCTAAGTAGTAGATGTGAGAGTTATTCCTGGAGGTCATATTTTCTTACTGCTTTGAGTTCCCGCCACCTTCATTACAAGTTCATTTCATGAGAAGCTATCATTATAGGGCATGATTGAGGAAAAATTTCTATTCACTAAAGATCTGTCATTTTTTACAAGTGAAACTCATGAATGACTCGGGAAAGGAAAGAAAACTACAGGTAGGAACAAAAGCCCAGACTCTGAGACCTTTACACCGGTTGAGTCCCAGATTAAAGACTTTGGCAACAAATAAGTACATTTTTCTGGGAGGTGCAGACTGGGGATAAGACAGAATTGGAGGGGAAGTTTGAAAGTGATGCTTTGTAGGTGGCTGATTTTGAGGCACTCTTGTGAAATTCCCCAATGTGGCAAAATCTGTGGAACTACAAATATTCTTAAGTAAGCTATAGCCAGGTTGGGTCTTTATGTACTAAGAGAAGTTCAAAGTATTCCACACCCAGTCCCCAAATTCTGCTTCTTTCCCATAGGCAAGTCATGTAGAGCTCCTCCAGACCTAGTAAACGGCAAAGTGGAAATAGATGGAGACACCACGTTTGGATCACGTGTTACTTATTCTTGTGATGAAGGGTGAGTTGGCAGTAGCATTTTGGGGGGATGACAGTTCAAAAATTATAATACCAATCTCGAAACAATAGTAGGAGTCCTGGCCGTCTTTCTCAGTGGTTAGAGCATTGGCTCTTGCACCAAAAGGTCATGGGTTTGATTTCTGGTCAAGGGCAGGTACCTGGGGTGGCAGGTTTGATCCCTGGCCCAGTCAGGGTGCATGTGGGAGGCAACCAATGGATGTATCTCTCTCACATCAATATTTCTCTCTCTCTCTCTCTCTCTCTCTCTCTCTCTCTCTCTCTCTTTCTCTCTCTCTTCCCCTCTCCACTTCACTCTCTCTAAAAATCAATGAAAAAAATATTCTTGGGTGAGGATTAACAACAACAAAAATAGTATTAGATAGGAGAGTAAACTACCTGTCCACTAAAAACAAAGCAATAGAATTTCTAAGTGGAAGTGGTGGCTTGGATCCAGGCATTCAACTACCCTTGCAATGATTAAACAACTATTTCGAATATAGGGGGTGGGGCAGTGTCTGTTGCACACCAAATTAATGCACCTGAAGTCAAGGGAAGCATTCATTAGATGGGGAGGACAAGCTCTCTAAAGAAGCAAATGGAACAAACAATAGTTGACCCACAAATATATTCTTTTCTCAAAGCAACAAGAACTGGGGATGGTGGATTCAGGGGGAAGTGGGAAAGAGTGATTTGTTTGGGATAATGGAGCTGATGTGGGGAATGGGTAAATCTTGTTATAGCACCTCTCCAGAAGTGCTCACAGTACAAGAATCTTGCTTTGGACATATTCTTGGCGTATCCTTGGGGGAGAAAACCAATTTAGGAAAGAAGTGGGGAGACTGCTTCACTTTATATCTTAACTTTTGCTTTGTTTTTTATTTGTTTGTTTTTTGTTTTGTTTTGTTTTGTTTTTTTGTTTTTTGTTTTTTGTTTTTTTTGCTCACTTAAAATACGTACAAAATATTCTGCGATTGAAATTTTTTTGTTTAAATAAAACTTTTGGTATTTGTTTATATTTCCTGTGAGCTGGAAATTTTAGAATCATCTTTGCTTTGTTTTAGTTTTCTGTTCTTTAAAATGAATGTTTAGTTCACTGAGCCAATTGACATTTCTTCCTCATGCCGTGTAATGAATCATTCCAATGATTCTAATCCTGAACTGTGAATAAATTACCAAAACTTCCTGAGAATTGGATTTTGAAGGAATTTGCCAATATTAGAAATGCATACGTTTGTAATTGTGTCAAAGATTGTATTGTCAAAGAATGCAGCCAATATTTAGTTGATAGTAAACATTTCTGATGTTAAAAAAAATACATACAAAATAACATAAGTGAAAAATAAACTATGCACCTTAAGAAACATTACTAGTACTTTTGAAGCCTCCCGTGTGCCCTTTCCAATTCTCATTTTTCCACCTCCAGAAGTAACCATCATTTTGAATTTTATGTTTTTCATTCCCTGGAGTTTTTTTTATTTTATTTTCTACTATGCATAATTCTAATCAGTGTATTTTTAGCTTTATATATAGCATGGTATTATATGTACTTAACTGCAACTTGCTTTTTTTACTTAATAGTTTCTTTCTGACACTCACCCATGTGGTTGTGGTTAGTCCATTTTTACTTTGGACGGTATTCTCTTGTATGGCTATACCACAACTTATTTATTTGTTCTTGGTTGTTTGTTAGATATTGCATTATTTCTACTTTGTTTTATTTTAGCTATTATAAGCATTCCTGATATAAACATGTTGTACTTACACATGTCTCCTACCACACATATGCAAAAGTTTCTCTCGGACAGTGGTCTTCAAGCTTATTTACCATGATCCACAGCTAAAAAATATATTTTTACAACACATGCACACACACAAATACACACATCACACACATTTATATAAATTAAATTGTCCTCAAACTTTTCATAATTTCTATACAACATTATACTGGAAGTTCTAGCCAGGACAATTGGGCAAGAAGAAGAATTAAAAGACATCCAGATGGGAAGAAAAAATTAAAACAATCTCTGAGGAGGACAAGGAGGGAGGGAATAGATAAATCAAAGAACGTATATGCATGTATGTGTAACCAATGAACATAGAAAACAATGCCAGGGGAGGGGAGGAGTACCGGGAGGAGGGTGTCAATGGGGGAAAAAGGAGAAACATCTGCAACAAAAATAAATTAATAAAAAAAGTGAACAAATCAAAATAAAATTTTAAAAAAAATTTATTTTAACAAATGGCATGCTTTGTATAGAAAATCCTAAGAAATGCAACCACACAGAAAAAATAAAAACCTATTACAGCTGATAAACCTATCAGCGAGATTTCAAAATATAAGATGAATATACAAAATTAAAATGCATTTCTCTACACTAGCAATGAACAATCTGAAAATAAAAGTAAGAAAGTACTTCCACTTAACAATAGCATTAAGAAGAATAAAATAATTAACAATAAACTAAACCAAAGAAATGTAAGATTCCACACCAAAAATTATAAAACACTGTTAAAGCAAATTAAAGAGGACCTAAGTAAATGGAAAGACATCCCATGTTTATGGACTGGAAGGCTTATTATGTTAAGATTGTAACAATATTGACTACAATATTGATTGCATTAAATTGATCTACAGATTCAACACAATCCCTACAAATCCCAGCATCCTTTTGTAGAAATCTACAAGCCAGTACTAAAATTCATATGGAAATGCCAGGTACTCAGGCAGTCAAGACAATCTTAATAAAGAAAAACTTTTCAATTTCAAAACTTACTATAAACCCATTGTGATCAAGAGTGTGTGTGTGTGGTATTGGCATAAGGATAGATATATAGATTAATAGAAAATTTCATTTATTTCTTTTCAGTCCTTGTTCCTTTTATTTCTTTTTCTTGCCTTGCTGTGCTGTCTGGGACCATCAGTATAATGTTAAGCTGACAGTGGGCAGTTTGTCTCATTCCCAATTCCTAGGAGAAAGCCTTCAATGATTCAACATTAAATATGATGTTTTCCTATGTATTCTTTTTTAAGGTTCTATTCTTAATTTGCTAAAATTTTTATCATGAATAGATTTTGAATTTTATTAACTTTATTTTCTGCATCTTTAGAGACAATAATATGACTTTTCTCCTTTCATTTGTTACTGTGATGATTTACATTAACAGATGAAACATTGTATTTGTGAGGAAACCAACTTGGTCTAGAATATAATAATTTTTTCTATACATTGCTAGATTTGTTCTATAATATTTTGTTTCAGATCTTTTCTTTTATGCTTATGAGTGTGATAGGCCTAACAATGTTCACTTCTTATACTGTCCTTGTCTAGATGTACAACTAATTTATCCTTATAAAATGGGCAAGCATGTTCCTTTTCTAACACAGGCTTGATCTATCAAATCTTATATAGTGATTTTTTTCCAATTTCTCTCTTGCATTTCTGTCTGCTTTTATGTTTATATGTATATTTGAGGCTATGTAATTAGGTGCATATGCATTTAATACATGCTTACCCTCCAAGAGTAATAAAACTTTATCATTGTGTAGGGTTGCTATTTCTCTTTAGCAATGCTTTTTGAGTGCATATCTATTTTGTATGTAGATTTAAAGTCTTTATTTTATTTGTAATATAACCGCAGTATTTTTATTATTACTTCCATACTCTTTGTTATTTTTTTACTTTTTACCTTGCTGTGTCATTGTTTAAGGTGAGTCTATGGTAAACAACTTATTTAGATTTTTTTAACCCAATCTTATCATTTCTGCCTTATAATTAAAGAGTTTAATTTCTTTACTTTTAATGTAATTATTAATATTTAAAATGAATGCCTACTATCTTACTTTGTGTTTTATATAGATTATTTTTATTCATGTTTTCATACTTTTTAAACTTATTTTGTGTTAATTAGGTTTCATATTCTTATACCACTATTTTCTTTACTAGTGTAGAAATTATAGAGTATGTCTATATTAGTTTAAAAGTTTCCAGATATCCTGGAAATCTTCTTAATTTGTATACTTTAAATATTCTAAAGTTAATCACAATATTTACCCCCTCTGTGCAATACAGAGACCTAAGAAAACTTTAACAAATTCAAATTTGCAAATATATTCAATAGTACACTGACTCTATGGAACTATATTTATTTATGCATTTGTGTAATACATATTTATTGAGCACTTACTCTATGCTAGCAACTATTGTAGAAATTGGGAATACACCAGTAAATGAAAGAAAGCTTATTATTATTATTATTATTATTTAAATCCTCACCCAAGGATATTTTTCCATTGATTTTCAGATAGAGTGGGAGGAAGGGAAGGAGAGAGAGAGAGACACATCAATTGGTTGCCTCCCACATGACCCCAACCAGGACATTCACCTCACATTGAATAATTATTGGTCCAGAATATTAACAAGATCTGGGTTGAGAAATCTTGAACTAGAGTTAGAGAGGTGAGAAGTTATTATTCAAGATACATTACAAAAGTAGAGATGGAAAATTTCTGAATGGACCAGATATGGAGTTGAAATAAAAAGAGGAGTATGGATGACTCCAAGAGTTTGGGTTTGATCTGAAAGCGTGAAAGAGGGAAATATCACAAATGCAATCAAAGCATTTTTTCCAAACACTCAACACTAAATGATATATGATTTTTTTTTAATTCTTACCCAAGGATATTTTTTTCCATTGATTTTTAGCGAGAGTAGAAGGGATAGAAGGAGGGAGGGAGAGAGAGAAAGAAACATCAATGTGATAGAGACACATCAATTCATTGCCTCCTGCACATGCCTCGACCAGGGCCAGGGATAAAACCTGCAACCCAGGTACGTGCCCTTGACTGAGAATTGAACCCTCGACCCTTGCATGTGTGGGCCAATGCTCTTACCACTGAGCCACATCAGCCAGGGTGACAACATAAGTATTTTTAATAGCTGTTAACTAAGTGTGATAAAAAAAAAATTTAAATATAATTTCCAACTGAAATTATTATTAGTCACATATATAAAATGAAGATACATACATACATACATGCATACATACACACACAACAAGATGGAAAAAAAGTTTTAACTATAATTCTTCTTAGGATAGACATTGTATCTTATTAAGTTGAAACTCCAAAGGGGCTGTTCTGTGCAAGGCAAGGGGAGGAAGTTGCTTGTTACTGCAGAGAAGTAGGAATAGAAAGACAAGTGAGGGAGAGAATAAAATGCCTAATGGCATCCACTCCCCAGTGTAACACATCCCTAAAACTGTCCTCAATTAAAAAAAAAATGCTTTAAGCAAGTGGCTTTAGGGGAGACACATATAAAATGACAAAGCTTTGCTGCTGGATAAACTGGAGCACAGAACCCTGAGGCAGCAGGGATAGACGCCAGAGACAGAAGCAGAGAGAAACGTGGGGACACACAGAACTCATCGGGGTGGAGGGGACTCACACAGCTGTGAATCACAGGTCCTGGTCCACTTTAACCACACCTCCCTGACAGTTGGTATCCATATTATGTGTGTATCTCTTTATAGAAAAGACTGCAAAGTTTTGTTCTAAGCCCTTGCCACCCCAAAATAGTTCATAGAATGCACCTCCTGGGAGCTTGTTAGCAATGAAGAATCTTCATACCCACTGAATCAGAATCAATTTTCACAAGATCCCTAGATGATTTCCATGCAAATAAAACTCTCGCGAAGCACTGCTAAACCATTAACCATGCTAAATTCTGTAATAGTGTTTGGATACATTTTTTTCTATTATTGGAATTTTCTATACCTTTCCCATTTCTTTCTACAATGAATAGGTATTAACTTTTGTAATCAGCTTTTAAACAGTTATTACTAAAACTTCCAATTTCAGGACAAGATGGGAAGACTCCCTTTTTTCTGCTTCTCTCTGTACATATAACTAAATACCCTGGAAATAGTTCAAATACAACCATTAAGAAGAACACAAAATTTGGGAAAAGGTGGTTTGGCTAGGGACCACAGAACTTAAAGAATAACACCACTGTGAGTTCCCTAGGTTTTCTTTTTATCTCTCATACTGGGTGCTGTGCTGGAAAGGACTGTAAGCTGGAACCGGCCATAGGCGGGGGTGGGGGGTGGGGAGAGAGTGGAGAACCTGCTCTCTGGTCATCGGACTGGGAAAGAAGCAGAGAATAGTGGTGAGAGCCATGCTTAGTGCCAATGCTGGTCCAATCCACACAAATTAACAGCATAAGCAGACATCAGGAATGGAGGGAAGCTATCCTTCCCATGTCCCACACCCACAAGAAGTGGCAGGCTTCACTCCACTCCACTCCTACTCTACCAATAGCTGTGTCAGTAGCAGATTATTCTGGGCGGACTGACCTATCTCATGCCCCACACCAGCCAGCAGCACTGGGCCCTATTCTGCTTGCAGCAACAGCATTAGCAGAGCCCAAATAATAAGACCTAGACTTCAGGACAGCAGCAAGAGGGCCTCTCCTCTCACAGCAAGAATGCCAGAAGGCCCAGTGTCCTCCTCACAGCAGCAGAAAGCAGCCCAGAGCCAGTATCTCTGACCCTACACCCACGGCAGTGAGCCACCAACTTAGGATCAGAGGGCGAACCAAGCTCAGGGTCTCTTGGTCCTCCAATCAGTGGGAAAATCCTCCCATACCCATGTCTCCTGGTCTTCCACCAAGCAGCTAAAGACAGTCTAGATAAATGCGTCCTTCCCCTATTCAAAGTAACACATATGAAGTGGGATGCTCACCTCACCAGGAAGCCAGAGAACAGGCCAGGGAGTTTATTCTCCATCCCAAGGGTTGAACATCCCCCATTCCCCATCTGGTGACATCAGTCAGCCCAGCAAAGCACCTTCACTCTCATAGGCAGCTTCAGCAGGGATATATTGAGAACTTACGTGGAGCCAGAAGAATGAAACAGACCAGAATGGCATTATCAGCTCAGAAGACTGAGTTGCCATTGGAACTAAGGCCCATAAAACATAAAACGCGGCCAGAATCTACCTACTAACATAAACAACATCCATTGCTGTCACACTTTTCATTTGATCTTTGACTGGCCCATTTTGTTGTTTGAATAGTTTGTGCTGCCATTTATATATATGACAATGTTCTAGCTATACCAAATAACACTTGACTATTATTTGATATTATTTGTCTCGATTTGTAGTAGTATCAAGTTTGACCTTACTCTATACCAATGATTATGAATGGTTCAGCCCAGAATTCCATCATTATCCAGAGTCTCTGTTGAAGTAAATACAAATGTCATTCATTTATCCAAAATTTATGACACATTTTGAACAGCTTGGGGCATATTAATTGAGAATTTCTGCCTTTAACAATTAAAATATGAGATTAGAGTTCAACTCTTTTTGTTCTGCTGGGATTTCCTTTGGTTCTACTTTGATTAATCTTATTTACCTTAGATTTACATAAAAATGTGTCTTAAGCCCTGGCCGGTTTAGCTTAACGGTTAGAGTGTCGGCCCACGAACCAGAGAGCCCCAGGTTCAGTTCCCGCTAAGGGCACATACCTCGGTTGCAGTTTGTCCCCAGCCCCGGTTGGGGTCGTGTGGGTGGCAACCACTCGATGTGTCTCTCTCACCTCGATGTTTCTCTCTCTCTCTTCCTCCCTCTCTCCCTCCTGCTCTATCTGAAGATAAATGCAAAAAATGTCCTCAGATGACGATAAAAAAAAAAATGTGTCTTAAGGTAATAAAGAAGAGAGATCCCATCCAGTTTAGAAGGTATACAGAAGAAAATTTTAAAGTCCAAATATAACCCAGCTGGTGTGGCTCAGTGGTTGAGCGTCAACCCATGCACCAAGAGGTTGCTGGTTCGATTCCCAGTCAGGGCACATGCCCAGGTTGTGGGCCCGATTCCCAGTACAGGGTGTGCAGGAGGCAGCCAATTGATGTTCTCTCTCATTGATGTTTCTATCTCTCTCTCCTTCTGTCTTCCTCTCTCTCTCTAAAACCAATAAAGAAAAAGTATTAAAAAAAATAAAAGTCCAAAGACAGGCATAAAACTTGAAAAATTGATAGTTTGACAAATGGGAATTGTCCTTCTGAATTCTTCGAGATTGTGATTTGGTGTAAGTAACAATCTAAGCAGGGACATTATCTGTGTATTTAGAATATAACATTCACTATTCTTTGCCTCCAGATACCGACTCGTTGGTGAATCCACTATTACATGCTTGATCGAGGGTGACACTGTCGCCTGGGATAATAGAGCACCTGTTTGTGAGAGTGAGTTGAAATAATCTTTTCTATTACCTTTACCAATAGATTCTAAGTTTCCACCTGGATTTATAAAAACCTGAATTGAATTCCTTTTGTGCATTCTGTCCTTCAGATAGTTGAAGACAGGTCTACTGTCCTCAAAGTACTTGTGGGTTTCCTGGTAACTGTTTCATTAAGTTCTTCCTTATCTTGGGATGTGCCTTTTCTGAATCTGGGGGCTTAAATGCATAAAAGCCTCTAAAATTTATTTTTACTTCAGTTAATTTGGAACGATGTTGGTTCTACCATCCTCAGTATAATAATCATCCTGCTTGGCAAAGAAATAAAGATGTATAAAGTAATGCTCTCTCCAAGGTTTGTGAAGCTGTGGAGACATCAACACTCTAATGTACTGAGGGTTCACCAAACCCTCTTGAAAGGCACCGTGTATTAGTAAGCCTCAAAAATACACATACATTTGGGCCCACTTCCCAAGATTTATACTTAAGAAATAAACACAAATTTTTAAAAGGAGTTCACTGTAAACTTTTCAGTACTGCATTCTTTATAATAGTTACAGTAACCTAAATGCACTACCTGTTTCACAATATGGTTTAGAAATAATCTGCTGGAAGGAAAGAAACATGATAAACATGACTATATAGAATTTCCTAAGGAACATAAAATAGCCATGCAGAATTAGAAGAAATATATCTATACACTGGAATTTTATTCAGCCATAAAAGAAAAATAGCATGGAGAAGCACTTAATGACATATAAAGATGTTTATTATATATATATTTTATGTGAAAAAATCAGATGACAAAAAGGTTTGTACGGCAAGATCTCGTTTTATTAAAAGATAATATATCTATGCCTATTTATATATTTTCATTTCTATCTCTAATTCTGTAACCTTTTTTATATCCAAACCCTGGTAAATGGTTTTAAGCCTCCTTGGTGAAGGCTAGAGGGGAAAGTTACTTATTCCTTTTGGCTGTGTAGCAGGGTGCTTCCCTAAGAAGGTCCAATCTCCCACTTCTTCTCGCTCCTCTATGTCTGTTAACTGGTTCTCAAGTCTGGGAACTGGCTGATGAATAACCAGGCTCTCTTTTACCGTGTTCCAAGTCAGACTTCGGTCACCAGACCTAGATCTTTTCTGCTTGCACAGACCGACCTGCACCTTCGTCCGGTACTCATCTACGTCACTTTTTGCGACTCCATGATCAATTAATGGATGACAAAGATCTCTACAGATAAACCATTCTGATTTCTGTTTCCATTGTCTCTGGAGATTAAGTGCTGCCACTTGGCTTCTGCCCCTCTGGGGTCCTTTCACCCCTCTTGAATTCAGGGAAAATGCTTCAGTAGCAACAGTCCCCACTGTCATTCTGGCCTACGTGGAACAGCCACCACAGACTTCTTCAAAGATGCGGAAACTCCTATACGAATGTATGTCTCAAAGCCTTGGGTTAACGATCTCTCTTTCAAACCCCCCACCCCCACCCATGGACTTGGTTAAGGAGCATGTGAACAAGTCTTACAAAGTGGATCCACTCGAGCATTCTCGGCTCCTTGGGCCAAAGTGATATCAGAGGGGCGAGTCCATGCTGGGGACTCGAGTCCCGAGCCCAGAGTTTTCTTGGCTTCGCCCAGGAAGGGATTCAAGACACTAACCAGACAGACTGGAGGTTAAAGTGGGAAAAAGCAGGTTTTATTGAGCAGATAGGACACGCAGGAAAAGCCACTCCACAGACAGAGTGGTGGACTCTCCTCACAGGAGAAGGAAGAGAGACCCCAACCATCTCTAGAGGTTGAGCTTACATCTGTTTGTAGTTTCTGCAGAAAATTGTTGGTATGGGGAAACAGAGAGTGGAAAAAAGTTGGGATTAACTCTGACCTTTACAAGGTATATTTGTAGTCTGTTTTCCTTATGTAGTATGGGTAAATAATAAGGTATGGGTGAGTAGCTATTAACCGATCTTTGCAAGAATTTCCTTTGTTCCGGGGGCGCCTGGCGGTCTGCTTACATCTCTGGTCAGCAGAGTTCCATGCCAGGCAGCATGGAGCAGGCCCCTGACTTAACTCTGTTTGACTTCAGTTAATTTATATGGTTGTCGTGCCCCCTCTTATATTAATAGGATTTCTTCCTCTGAGGTATGTTAGTAACGTTCTGGTCTTTCAACTTCATTCAGCATAGTCCACACTCAAAATAATACATTGAACTGAGAATCTCACTTCTTTTGGTGCATTTGTGCTTCTCACAACTCAAGTCATAATTTTTATTCTCGCCCCCACTCCACCCCCCCCCATCCTGCCAGGACCTGAATCCAATCAGAGTACTAGAAACAATGTGAGGTAGTAGGTGTAGGTCCTGAGGAAATCATCAGTTGTTACTATTTGAGTTGCCAGATTTCATAAATAAAAATACACTATACCCAGTTAAATTTGAATTTCAGATAAGCAACAAGTATTTTTGCAGTATAGTTATGTGCCATGAATTTCTGAGTTATACTTAGAAATTTGTTATTATTTTTCTGAAACTCAAATTTACCTGGACTACTTATATATCTTCTGGCAACCCTATCAGGGCAGCTACCTCAGGAGGGGCCATGAGCGTTCCTTCAGTCAGAGGGAGGCATACCTCCTCAGACAGGCAGCGAAGGCTGCTTCTCCTAGCAAAGGACAGCTCAGCAGAATTTCCAGGTTCAAGGTATCCAGCTTCATTAGAATCTGCCCGTATATCTCCACCTCAGTTTGCAGAATCCTCTTCCAAGCAGTGCTCCAACTTTAGCACACAGACCCTGTGAAGTGGTGAATTCAATTTGCATTAGAACTCAGCCACAAGATTAGATGTTGGATTTGTTTTTTCAGAAATCGTGGCCCTGTGGCTACAGGATACAAGTGTTCTTTTAGGACAGATGTAGAAGCTTTCAGATCCAGACCTTGAGTAGGATTTTAAAGCTTCAGACTCACCATTTTCCTTCTTTCAAGTTCTCTGGTGCACTTAAAAACCAGCAACCAACCCCGTTACATGTCTTCCCTAAAATATTCTAGGACAGCAACCACATAGTCACTCAAAGTCTCGCTCCTGTGCTTGCAGACGGCTGTGGGTGGTAACCAGGGGATCTTTAATCCCTGCATGCCATCAACATTAGTGTGCCCTTTTCCATGGCAGCATTAACATTAATTCTTAAATATGATCCTATTAAAGACCCAGTTCCAGATTCCTCTGTTACCCTGGGATACATATTGGTCCAACTATGAGAGCAGAACTACTATCAGTGTTGTGAAATACGAGATGTGTTATAAACTTAGACCTTCTGGTGTGAGGAGCCGCTCTAAAAAGATGAGAAACATCACTAATCAGGCGCCTGGGAGTTGGAGCTTCCAGGAGCAAAACACGCCTGGCGGCTGGAGGAGGGCTGTGAAGGCTGGTGCAGAAAGCTGCGAGGATGGTTTGCTCTTCACGACTGCAAGTTAACAGCAATGCTTCCGACAGTGGGCAGGAATCAGTGTAGGTGAGCGGGACCAGCATTTTCAGAGAGCTGGATGCAAAAATTGGGAGAGCGAGAACGAACTGGACCCCTGGCTCTTCTGCGTCTGTCCCCTCATCCCCTCCAACCAAGAATGACCTTCAGAGAAGAATGGCCTTTGCTTCACTTCTGCCTCTTGAATTCCAGGCCAATGTCTCTAGCTCCTTCCCTAACCTAGAGCCATACGGGCAAAGTAAGTCTGGGAAATCTAGTTCCAGTGAGCCTGGGTGATGCTGTACAAAATGACTAGATAATTACAACTTTTATTTCCCTCTCTCCCCCTTTCCCTCCCTCCTTCCCTCTCCCTCTCTCCCCCTTTGTAGCTTTCTCTATCTTCTTAAAAGATTCATTTATGTTTTCATTTATATCATTTCGCTTTTTAAAATGTTTAACATAGCCCAGCCGGTGTGGCTCAGTGGTTGAGTGTCGACCCATGCACCAAGAGCCCAGGTTGTGGGCCCAGACTCCAGTGGGGGGCATGCAGGAGGCAGCCCATCGATGTTCTCTCTCATTGATGTTTCTGTCTCTCTCTCCTTCTCCCTTCCTCACTCTCTAAATATCAATAAAGAGGAAAAAAATTTTAATAAATAAAAAATAAAATGTTTAACCTACAGTGTTCTACAGTTTCATAAATATTATTAAGTATATGTAAATATATTCAAATTCTATTTTCTACTGCTATATATCTATGTTGTTTCTCTTTCATTCTACTTTTTTTCTTTTTTAAATGAAGGTCTTTTGATCTTATTTCTTTTTTCTTTTTTTTTTTATCCTCACCCAAGGACATTTTTCCATTTTTTGTTCAGATAGAGTGGGAGGGGGAGAGAGGAAGAGAGAGAGAGAGAGAAACATCGAAGTGTTAAAGGACACATCAAGTGGCTGCCTCCCGCACAACCCAACCAGGGCCAGGGACAAACCGCAACTAAGGTACATGCCCTTAGCGGGAACCGAACCCGGGTCTCTCTGGACCACAGGCTGATGCTCTAACAGCTGAGCCGAACCAGCCAGGGCTGATCTTATTTCTTTAAAAAGCTATACTGATTTCATTTATAACAAAAATGAAAATTAAGGAGGCAATTGGAAAAGAGTAGGGGGAAACTGTGTAAACTACGGTATAATATAATCAAAGAATGAAAAGAATGTGAATTGTATTAATAAATGGATATGTTTACAGGAAATAATATCAATAGAAAAAGAAGAATTACACTTTTTATTTTACCCATCTAAATCACAACTTTGTAAAACCTAATCTACATGTTAGCAAAGATTAAAAGCAAATAATGAGTTAAAAATAGTAACAGTTTAGTGACTCACTGGATTGCTCTCACTGGTTATTTCCATTCACTGTTATTTAACTTGCTGTCCCTTTTCCAGGTATTCTTTGTAAGCCACCCCCAGCCATCTCCAATGGAGACTTTGATAGCTCCCACAGAGAATATTTTTCATACGGAATGGTGGTGACCTATCGCTGCAAACTTGGAAAGAGAAGGGAAAAGCTGTATGACCTCGTGGGCGAGGCACAAATATATTGCACCAGCAAAGATCAAGATGGCATCTGGAGCGGCCCTCCCCCTCAGTGCATTATACCTAATAAATGCACGCCTCCGGACGTTGAAAATGGAATAAGGGTGTCTGAGAACAGAAGCTTGTACTCCTTAAATGAAATCGTGAGGTTCAGGTGTCAGCCTGGCTTTGTCATGGAAGGGTCCTCCAGTGTGCGATGCCAGGCCCAGAACAGATGGGTGCCGGAGCTGCCCCGCTGCACCCGGGGTGAGTCTGACTGAGGCTTTGAGGGGCCTGCAGAGGGCAGGAGCTGTGGGAGGACCAGGAGATTCGTGTTTGTTCTGCGAGAAAGACGTGTGGCGAGCAGCGTGAGTAAATTTTTTGGAATGAAGCATGAAAGTAAGAAAGTGTGTGTGTGTACCTGTGTGCATGCCTGTGTGTTGTCAAGTTGAGAAATAATGCTAAATGTGGGCACGGAATGGGGAGTTTCCTGAGGATTCTTAGAGAGGTTAGATAACTTTCCAAGATTAAACAGATACTAACTTGCACACTAAAGACTGAAACCCAAATCTGCCTGACTCCAGAGCCATGGAAATCGAAAACCACTCTAGATATTTCAAGGGGGGGGGGGGGGTTCCTGCTCACACTAGGATATAAGGATGTTGGAAGAGCCTGAAGGGCAAAAGGAGAAAGACTGTTTCCAGAGAGCAGCAAACCAGAGCAGCCTGTCCTCCATGCTGCCACTGCAGCCAGGACGCGGCTGAGGTCGCTGGAGCCAAAGCCATAGAGCTGCCAGAGGGAAGTTGCTGCTCCTAAGCAAGAACCATCAACACTGCTACTTCCTGAGCCTCCTCTAAAGAAGACTGGCTTCTACCATCTTCTTGCCTTTTAGTTTTCTATATATTCCACCAGTTGACAGAATTGAACCAGAACTCAGCTGGCAAGGAAGAGAAGAAATTGTAGTTTGCAGGGTTCTAGCCCCCAACAGTTACAGGAGAACGAGAGGTACGAGGCTGGGAGTTCACAGAAATTTAATCAACACAGCACTTAGCTATCACTGTGCATTTATTAATCAAGGGAGGCAGAGGGGCAATGAGCCCCCAAAATGGGCTTTAGAGCCTGAGAGTATTTTCAAAGTCCTTAAAGGAGTCATTTATTTTAGACGAAAGCCCGTTTTAGACTTGAAGACGCTGAAGTCCAGAGAGGGAAACTGACCTGCTCTAAGTCCAAAGGAAATGATGTTTCATTGTACTACAGTTTTATGGGATTTATTTGAGACTCAAGCGCATTCTAATTGAAATAAAAGCAACTGTTTAAAGAGGCAGTCACAGACTCGTTAAATATGCTCTATGCAATGTGTACTCTCATTATGAGGGCTGTACTTATTTTTAGAAGGTTTTGTTCAGTGGTTGCCCATCTTCTCATTGGAATGAAATGAGAGGTGAAGCAGCGCTGGCCATATAGAGTATAGAGACTCCGTTCTCTCCAACCCATGTCAGGAGGCCTCTGGAAAAGGGGTTGGATGGGGATGAGACGAGATGTGAGTCCTGTTTCTTGTACCAGTGTGCTCGGTGACTGGCAAATCTGTTAGATGAGATCTGGGCACGCACATTCCTGGCTGCCTAAAAGGTGGACCATAAATTGATGATGCTTTTCTAGAAAGCAGTATGAAGATATGAAAAATCCTGCAATCTTAACTAGTGTACACTGGGTAACCAGCAACGGGGGTCATTCTAGAAGGGAACTGTCTGCAGTGTAATCTTAGGGGAATGTTCCTGATAAAAAACAGTTCTAGTACAGTTCTGTAGTATATGTTCTGTGGTGTTCAGCAAGCCACATCCTCTCTCTCTCTTTCTCTGTGTGTGTGTGTGTGTGTGTGTGTGTGTGTGTGTCCCTCTCTCATATTGCCATGAATAAAATGAGAATGTTAGTCTACCAGGTTTTAAAAGTATATATAGACTGGTAGTTATGATGCTGTTGGCCAATGTACCACTGAGGAAAAGTGATTTTCATACAATTAACATCACGTGGTTTTCTTTCTCCAGTTTGTCAGCCGCCTCCAGAAATCCTGCATGGTAAGCACACCCTAAGCAAGAAGGGCAGCTTTCCCTCCGGGCAGGAAGTGCTCTACAGCTGCGAGCCCGGCTATGACCTCAGAGGGGCTGCCTCTCTGCGCTGTACGCCCCGGGGAGACTGGAGCCCAGCAGCCCCCAGATGTGCAGGTGCCTACACTCATCTGCTTTGACATTTTTAGCTTGGGGCTTTATTCTACATGTGCTGATGTTATCTCTGTTTGTTTTTCCTTTTCTCCAGTGAAATCATGTGGTGACTTCCAGGACGGACTTCCTAATGGCCGAGTGCTCTATCCATTTAATCTCGAGCTTGGGGCAAAAGTGTCCTTCATTTGTGATGAGGGGTAAGTGCGAGCTTGCCTTGCCAGCTAGACACTGAAATTGGAGTTAGAAGTTAGTGCAAAAAGGGAAGGTTTGGTGGGATCATGGTGGCTGACAAATGTTCTAGGTAAGGTCATTAAATTGTTTGGTGTGGCTAAAAAAAATTCAGGGGGATTAAGTTTGGAAGTGTGTAAGAAAAATAAGATGAAAGAACAGGTGGAAGTAGTAACATGAGATGTGAAGGAAAAATTGGGGGATATATAAAACGGCAGGTATAAAGACAAACACAATGATTGGTTATGAATATATGTGATGCATTCATTGAAAAAAAATCATATTTTCCAAGCAGAAAAGAATAAGAGTAATTTGGAGAGTCCTTAGAAAAGTTTGCTATGTAACAAAAAGCTTATTAAAAAGAATTAAGATTATTTAAGAATTATTTCAGTCATTTTTTTGAACCATCAAAAGGAAAATTTGTGATAAGAGTAAAAGTATAAGAATAAGCATTTTAATCTAGTCATAGATCTTCTGGTTAGTAATGGGCTAAGGGCTCTGAAGTGGGATCATGGCTGACGAATGCTGTAGGTAAGGTCATTAACTTGCTCACGTGAATCTGGTGCTCTTCACAGTGTGCACACCTCTGCGTGGGAAGGATCAAGCCTGAGCAAAGTAGCACCTGATCTCAGACTGTTTCAAAGAATCCTGAAAGGCACCCAATGCCAGTAACCAATAAGACTTAGGAGCCATCAGGGTCCCACATACTTTGAGAATTCTGGATGATTTCATACAAAAGTTGTTTCAGATCTCCTTTCCTTTTCCCCTGGAGTATTCAAACGTACCCTTCAGTAGTCCAGAGTGCTGTTGTGAGCCTTCTTCACAGCCATCGGTGACGTAGATGGTTCCATTCAAACTGAGAGCTGTTTTATTTGCTGTCCCAGGATCAGAACTAAGAGGCTGTTGGCAGTAGAAGACTGGGTTTCCCATAATGACAATGAGCCAATTTGTCAGGTTTATCACGGTATGATCAACTAGAGATTCACTTCTCAGAGTCTGGGTCGGGGATCAAGGAGATGGTTGCTGAGCTATGACTGCCTTCTTCAGTTCAGGCTGGAACTATGTATTATGTGACCAACGAACTGTTCTCCCTTAGTGGAGGCTGTGATTTGTCTGGACTGACGTGGCCTCTGAACTTCTGCACCTGCTGGTTTCAGATGTTAAGATTTTTGGCAGGGCCTCAGATTGCAAACTGAATGGCATTTTGACTGAAACAGCTCACCTGCTCACTACCATTTTCTTCTTTAGATTCCAACTAAGAGGCAGCCCTGCTAGTCATTGTGTCTTGATTGGAAAGGAAAGCCTTTGGAATAGCAGTGTCCCTGTGTGTGAACGTGAGTAGAAGGAATAACACTTTAGGCCAACCTCTCCCTTAATTTGTTTAGTATTTTGACCTGTGACCACCCCTGTGCGGTTCTTCTGTTTTCTAATCTGAATTATTGAGAGTTGCATTTTTTAATAGTATTCACTTGTGATCAATTTGTTGTGATGCACGTTGCTGTGTACCATGTGTTTGGGGGACCATTTGCGCTGTCTCTGTCATTTTGAATTCTGTGTTCTACGTAATCTATCCTGCAGTGGTTTGCCTCTAGGTCAGGAGAGATTAAATAGTGTGAAGCTTTGACAAATTTCTTCCTTTCTTTCTTTCTTCTTTTCTTCCTTCCCTAATTCTTTCGGTTGTTTTTTTTTCCTATCATCAGGATGCAATCACTCTACAGTTTTTCTCTCTATTTGCTAATATGTAAATATGAAATATTCATTCATCCAAACAACTATTTACTGAGCACATACTATGTGCTTGGTGTTCTTCTAAGCACTGGTGTTATAGCAGTGAACAAGATAAGTGTAATGCCCTGTCCCTGTGTTATTTATACCCAAGTGAGGAGATGGTCAGAAAAAAACAATAAGCTAATAAATGTTATGGAAGCGATAGATCAGAGCAATGAAAGAATGAGGGGAGAGTTGGGAGCAATATTACATGGGGTAAGCAGTTTAAGACTCCTTACACTCTCAAAACATGTACCTAAATAAATTATGTTGAAAGATTCAGAAGTAATAAGCTGATTAAAAAATGAGCCTCCTTCCTTGGTCGGGTGGTTCAGTTAGTTGGAGCATCGTCCCATGCACCAAATGGTTGTTGGTTCGATTCCCAGTCAGGGCACATACCTAGGTGGTGAGTTCGATCCCTGTTCAGGGTGCATACAGGAGGCAACCCATCAATGTTTCTCTATCACATTGATGTTTCTCTCTCTCTCTCTCTCTCTCTCTCTCTCTCTCTCTCTCTCTCTCTCTCTCTCCCTCTCCCTTCCTCTCTCTCTCAAATCAATAAAAACATATCCTTGGGTGAGGATTTAAAAAAAAAAAAGCATCTCTTATGTGTAGCATCAATACCAAGTTCTCCTATTCTATCCATTTTGCCCAATAGAAGACAAGACTTTGCTTCATCTCTTGATCTTAAAGATTGGAATATATATGTATTAAACAATCAAATTTTACTACAATGTTTATGTTGCTAGAAATTTACTCAGACATCAAAATGTGCTTTGCATAGTAAAACTTATGAGAACATAACTTACATGTAGATGTCTGTTACCCAGTGATGAGACATAAGTGGCTGTCCTACTGGCATGCATGAGAGCCCAGTTATTGACTGGACCATCTCTTATTTTTCAGGACTCTTGCTAGTTGAAGTAGCTTCCTCAAAACCCCAAGCCTAGTTAGAAACACCAATTAGAAGTGAAGAGGGGGCTGTTTTATCCAGAAAAGCAGATACTAGAAAGAAGTAACAATTTGAAGCCTGACAGAAAGGAAAGAAAAAAATTAAATCATAAACAGATCCATACATTAAAAAAAAAAAAAGCAATCTGAATTGCTTAGAATTTTACAATGACCATAGATGCTACAATACTGTGTCAGCACACTGTCGTAATCAAGATTGGTGGCCAGCATCAATAAGTTACCAAGGGAAAGTTTCATATCTTTCAGATGACTAGTACATGTGGAAGATATTGTAGAAATATTTCTTGAGAATGTAAGCTCCTTGGAGGACAATGACTTTATCTGCGCTCTTCACCACTATATCCCAGGGCTTCAAGGAGTGACTGACAAAGAATAAGTGCTCATGTAATACGTATTAAGTAGTTGAAAGAGCTACCCTCCAAGGGGTTATTTTTCCTCTTTAAAAGTATTGGTAATTAACTTAAGAGTGTTAAGTTTCTATTATCCAGAAGACATAACTAACTAGAAGATTCAAGATAAGCAAATTCCTTTTATTGAAAAATACTTTTTCAATAAAAATGAGATTAATATCTTATTTCATTTAGCCCATCTCATCAAAGGCCTACACCAAAGATATGCTGTCATAGTGTTTTCAGGTGGCACCAACCATGGCACCCTATGACTGTAGAACACCTCTGGGGAAAACTCCTCAATGAAGCTTACAGTTCTCGCCTTCTTTTCAGAAATCTTATGTCCAAATCCTCCAGAGATCCTTAATGGAAGACACACAGGAAAACCTCTGGAAACCTTTCCTTTTGGAAAAGAAGTAACTTACACATGTGACCCCCACCCAGACAGAGGGATGAACTTCAGCCTCTTTGGGGAGAGCACCATCCGCTGCACAAGTGACAGTCAAGGGAACGGGGTCTGGAGCAGCCCTGCCCCTCGCTGTGGACATCCAGGTTAGTACATACTGTGCCACATCCCAGATGGCTCTAAAACAGGACTCCCAAAATCTTCTAATTACAGAGTCATGTTTATTTGTGCACTTGACACAATTAAATGCCAAATGGGTTATACGTAATTTTAAGATACATCAACACATAAGAGTCTTATGACATTTGCTGCCAGAGGGTTGGTGAAAAAAGAAGGAGGTGGTGGGTGGTGGGTGCTAATTCTAAAGAGCATCAGAAGGAAAATGTTTTCAAAGCATAGAAATTGAAAACAAATACTTTGGGACCTTATGTAACATAAGTTATGCCATCTACAGGTTTTGAAGGGAAGCACAGACCAGCAGAGAATAAAGCCAAGCAAAATTGCTTTTCATTACCTATTCAGCCTAAGACTGCTGTGCATTTTCTGTGAAACTTGAGCTGCATTGTAGACAAACCAAATTGATTCCTTTAGCCAATTTGGGCTAAGCTCTAACTTAAAATAAGGCTTATTTGCTCCTTTGCCCCCAGTAATTTAGTTGTTCTCACTTTGGTGGAGAGCAAAAGCAAAGGAAAATGCAAAATAAAGACAGTGTGTATTTGTAAGGTCTGGAGAAGAGTTCCTAAGAAACCCAACCCCCTGAGACATCCACCTTCAGGAACTGAAGATGAGGAGAAAGTAAATTGTAGAAGGGACCCTAGTCCTGACATTACATACTAACCACTGGGAAACTCTGAGAGAAGAGAACTATTCTAAAAGGAAAACGACCAAGTGTTAGTCACCCAGAAGTCATTTTTGCCCTAACTCTCCCCCTCCATCACCGTGGCTTCGATTTGGGGTACACTTACGAGTTTGTTTACCAGTGTAGAGACCTCGTCCATATTTACTGAATCAATAGTAAGAGACCATCTTATGATTTTTTTTTTTCATCAGAACCCTCTCTGAGGTGGCTACTCTAGTTTTATCAGCTAGATTTTTAGAGACCAGCCAGGCTATCTTCATGTGTGATTAGACCTTAGTGGTAAATTTCAGTCATGATGGAAACTCTTTGAACTAGAAGCTAGTAGAGCTAATATTTATGCTCTAGGGTAAAAGAAAACAGGCAATGGAAATGGATAAATTTCCCATAAAAATCCTGAAAAATAAGCCATATTTTTATATTAAGGACAATTATTGGATTATCTTCAAGAGATAAATTCTTTGGAAATCTTCCAACAGAAATGCTCTGGGTGCAGAATTGGCTGTAGTATGAGCATTACTATTTGAATAAATATATCATTGGAAGGGAGGGGGAGGGAAGCTTAAAGTGGAGCTAAAAGTGGAAATGATTTCTATTTTTCCAAGCATATGTACCATTTGGGATTCACATTATTTGAATCTAAAGTGAGCCTAAAGCTCATAGGCCATAGGGGCAAGGAGCTCAAGTTAGAATTTGATTCACTATACACTTCAGATAAATGTTTTCTCATAATAATAAGTTGTAGTTTTGTTTGCTTTATTTTAAAGAGATGCTGTTTGTTTTTTCCTTGTGTTCAGTGGCTTGCTTAGGAATCAGACCTACAAAATTGGTGGTTCTGTCCTAGTGTTAAGAATTACCCTGAGTTCTCCATTCATGCTGTGAGCCCTCCATTGGGGTTTTGATTCACTGAAGTCCAAGGAAATCAGACAGGAATGGTGGAACCTGGGCAGGAGAACTTTTTCTGGCTCACTAAAAGTATGAAAAATTGAACTGAAGTTGTCTTTTACAGTTAATTATATGAGCAAAATGACCAGATAGCAGAATACCCTTCCAGGTAGTATATTTTCTAACGGACATGTGCTAATGGAACTTTCTCACCCAAGGTTACAAGGAAATTATTTTTCCAAAACTAAAAGTTTCTTTTGTTCTTGCATCAAATCTAATGAGAGAGAGAAAGAGAAAGACGGGCATTGGGTATCTTTATGTTAAATCTGATGCCGTTGATATCTTGGTTTCTAGGTTACTGTAAGGCTCCAGATCATTTTCAATTTGCTGAGTTGAAAATCCAAACCAATGAATCTGAGTTTCCTGTTGGGACATCTTTAAAGTATGAATGCCGTCCTGAGTACTACAGGACCTCATTCTCTATCAGGTGTCTAGACAACCTGGAGTGGTCAGATGTCAAGAATGTCTGTAAACGTAAGTTACCCTGAATTGGAGCTTCCCATATCTGCCAAATTATTCAGAGAATCTTGTTTAATTTTTTCAAATTTTAGAGATGAGAAAACTTGGTTTCTCAAAAGTGTCCAGATAGGTGGATATAAGAGCTGGTGTTATAGGTCATCTCTAATTATTAATTGAAATGTTTATTTCATGAGAATGTTTCAAGAATATTTGTAGAAAAAGAAAGAAAGAGAGAGAGAAAGAAAGACAGGAAGGAAGGAAGGAAGGAAGGAAGGAAGGAAGGAAGGAAGGAAGGAAGGAAGGGAGGGAGGGAGGGAGGGAGGGAGGGAGGGAGGGAGGGAGGGAGGGAGGAGGGAGGAAGACAGACAGGAAGGAAGGAAGGAAGGAAGGAAGGAAGGAAGGAAGGAAGGAAGGAAGGAAGGAAGGAGGGAGGGAGGGAGGGAGGGAGGGAGGGAGGGAGGGAGGGAGGGAGGGAGGGAGAGAGAGAGAGAGAGAGAGAGAAAGAAAGAAAGAAAGAAAGAAAGAAAGAAAGAAAGAAAGAAAGAAAGAAAGAAAGAAAAGAGAGAAAGAAAGAAAGAAAGAAAGAAAAGAGAGAAAGAAAGAAAGAAAGAAAGAAAGAAAGAAAAGAAAGAAGAAAGAGGAGGGAGGGAGGGAGGGAGGGAGGGAGGGAGGGAGGGAGAGAGAGAGAGAGAGAGAGAGAGAGAGAAAGAGAGAGAGAGAGAAAGAGAGAGAGAGAGAGAGGGAGGGAGGGAGGGAGGGAGGGAGGGAGGGAGGGAGGGAGGAAGAAAGAAAGAAAGGGAGAGAGAGAGAGAAAGAAAGAAAGATTCCTTATGGGAAAGACCAGGGGGAAAAAAATGTATGGGGACATAAACTATTTGAATAACCAGGTAGGAAGGAGAAACTTATACTGGTAGGATATAAGGCCATAATTAACCTTTATATTTTGATGAGAAATTTGAGATAGAGATAAGACAGATCTGGATGGGAGATTTATTTCATTTTTTAAAGTGGTGCTTAGTAGATGGCTGATCTTGAGGCAGTCTGCTGAGCAAAAATCTCTGGAACCATCAGAATTGCATGTACTCTTTAGTAAGCTACAGTCAGGTTTGGACACAAGTTCAGATTACTCTACCTGGCTCCAAAATTCTGTTTCTTTCCCATAGGTAGAGAATGTAAACCTCCTCCAGATCCTAAGAATGGCATGGTGCTCATAGACACAGACACCAAGTTTGGATCCAGAATTAATTATTCTTGTAATATAGGGTAAGTTGGCAATAACATCTCTTGATTCAAGATTTGCAGAATAGCAATGCTACCTTCTAGTCATATCTTGGAAAAGGAGAACTAGACTTCTACCATCTGCTTTTTAAAGGCCTGAATACAGGTGTTCAAATCCTGATTGAAATGAACAAAGGTTTCATAAGATTCCAGGGGAAATCTCTAATCTTGCTGGAAAGCAGGGCAGTGCATACAAGAGAAGGGAGGTACTCACCAGGTAGAAAAGCAGAAAATGAGGGGAGGGCATAGTCAAACCATATAAACAACCCTAACTCAGATCGGACATTGCTGGAACAAAAAGAAGGCCATGGAGCAGTTGTGTGAGAAAACAAATCTCACGGGTAGTTGCACTGTTAGTTTGCTGGGGCTTCCATAGCAAAGTACGACAAACTGGGTGGCTTAGAACAACAGAACCATATTCTCAGACAGTTTTGGAGGCTGGAAGGCCAAAATTATGGTGTTGGCAGGATATGCTCCCTCCAAAGCCCCTGAGGGAGAATCTCTCCTTGCCTCTGCCAGCTCCTGGTAGCCTCAGGCCCTCCTTGGCACATGGCAGCATCACTCCCATTTCTGCCTCAGTCTTTTCATGGCTGTCTTCCCTGTGTGTCTGTGTCTCCACAGAGCATTTCTCCTCTCTGTATGGTTCTAAGTCCAAAGTTCTCTCTTTTTATAAGAATTATTAATCATACTGGATTAGGGCCACCCTAATGACCTCCTCTTGACTTGATTACATCTGCAAAGACCCTATCTGCAAATAAGTTCACATTCATGAGGACTTCAACATACCTTTTGAGGAACACTATTCAACCCTATGACAGCCCCCTGTGAAAATGTCAGTCATAAAGGGTTTACTGGGCAGTGGTCCTGCCCTTGGTGCTTACCCTTGCTCAGCATAGAGTGGACTCTTGACCGCACTCTCTGTGTGAGCAGCTGAGCCCATTAGAGAATCTGGGCTAACCTCAAGCCACGATAAGCACTGAAAAGTCACTCTTGGTCTCTGGCATATGTATTTGCCACCTGAGGCCTAACGGACCACAGTACCTATAATCTGACAAAGTAAAAATAGAGTACATCTAAATACTTCTCTCCTTCTCTGAGCTTTTTAAAGTCCAATCTCTAAATTTTCTGACTGTACCCTCTTCATCCTGCATTACTGAATAAAGATGAACCTGTTTATGGTATGAAAGAGCAAACCATTGAGCTTATGAAAAGTCACAGGAAACAGTGTAAAAGAGACCAATCTGAAAAATCAGGAAGAATTTCTTATAAAATCTCTTATAAAACAGAGTTACTTCCAAGACATAGGGAAGTATAAATATCCTGTTTATATTTTCAACAAGATTCAGTTGGACACTGCTTCTGTAAACCTAGTTGGAAATTGGGAACGTTTGCTCATGAATGAAAAGCACAGTTACTAAAAAAGATCTGATGAATACACTGAATTATGTAGAAAATTAAAGCAGAAAGTAAGAAAAAAAATAATCCAATTCTCCCAGAATTCAGTGGAAAGAATAAAGAAAAGGACAGATAACAAAAATTCAAAACAGGAAAATGATAAGCCATACCTAGCCATCACTAGGGAAACATCTGTATTTCAGAAATAGAGATTTGACTGTGGGTGGCAAACACACAATGCAATATTCAGATGATGTATTGTGGAATTATACACTTGAAACCTACATAATTTTATTAACCAATATCACCCCAATGAATTTATTTTAAAAATAATGAGAAGAAAAACTTTTTAAAAACTTCAAGAATTCAGAAAGGAAATTAATAAACTATAAAACCTGCAAAAGAAATTGATGCATACTGACATAACAGTGTCACTAAATTGCAGAAGATAGTGTTTCTAATGAGCCAAGCTAGTATTCATATCTAGAGGCTCCAAATATATATTGACGGAAAAATTTACACTATTTAAGTATACATTCTGGAAAGAGAAAAAAATAAATCCAGGCAATCCAGAAGTAATTTTTTTAAAAGCGAAAATGCTGAAGTACAAAAGTAATATCAGTGACGTAGAAAATTTGTAAAAACAAAACAAAAAAAAAAAAAAAAATTTTAAAAAAGCATGATCAAATATTTTCAACAAAGTTATGAAATTAAATACAATGACAGAACTAAGTGCTCAAAAGTGAAACTTTGTAATGTAATAGTAATTTACATAATGATTTAACAACAATAGTAATAATTTAATAGCAATCTCTAAAGTCATAAAATGTATTCATAAAACTAGAAAATTGGAGAAAGCAAGACAAGAAGGCTAGACTTATATTACATAGGGAATGGATAAACTACACATATTTTGACATTAAAATTGAAAGAGTAGGTTTAAATGTATGTGTTGTGTGTATAAAATGTATATAATATAACATATATTATATATAAATACACACACGAAATGAAATTTCTGATGGAATAAAAGTTGGATACTTAACTTCCAAATTATTAGAACACCTAAAAGAGGTGCACCTGTCTGGTTCATCGAGAAAATAAGGAGGAAAAAGGAGTAGGAAGGAATGTATCTGTCTCTTCTGTCAGAAACAAGCCCGTCCCATCTGAGGCAGATGAGTTTTGTTCGTTGCTGCCTCCTTATCATTGAACACTATGAAACAGGCAGTCTGAATTATGACAAAAGCAAGACCAAACCCACCATTTGATTCAGTAAATCTGAATGGTTTCATCTTCCTGTTGAAAGACAAAGACTTCTAAATAGGATTCAAAGCATCAAATATCATGGTATTTACAAGAACTATGCCTACATGAAAATGACATAGCAGTGTTAAATTATATGTGTATATCAGGAAAATGCAAACAAATTTTAAAATGGCAATAAAAATATGAGAAAGAAACAGAATTTAAGAAAGAAGTGATCAAACAGGTCTACAAGAGGATTGTTTCATTTTGGTACCTGATACAATCCACAATGAAGCCAAAATTTAAGAAGCAGAGTATTGCCATGAGAAATTGAAGATGAAATATCCCTTTCAATAGTTAGAGGATAGGAAAAGAGACATAAGAAAACTCGGATAAAACAGGTGGAGTTTAGGCTAGTCCTCAGACTTCTCCCAGACTGTCCTCTGTCAAATCTGCCACGTGTGCCTGCTGTGAGGACATTAATGGGAAGTTGATAGAATAATTTTCACTTTTTGCCTTTAGATATCAACTCATTGGTCACTCATCTGCCAAATGTATCATCTTACACAATACTGCCATGTGGGAGACAGAGCCACCACTCTGTGAACGTGAGTTAAAATCTCTTTCCATTTATCCCACCAGTTAATCCTCCCATTGCACCCCTAGAGTTACCAAGAATCAGTCTTATCCTTCTTGGCAATGACATCCTTCCAATATTTGGACAAAAAGAGTCATATCCTGAAAAGTGCTCACAATTTTCCAACCTTCTAGTTCCTCCTGGTTTTTCCTTACCTTGGGGTATAATTTATTTATAACAGCCCCCAACTTCCTCTTTATTCCTCAAAACTTCCCAGTTTGAAGATTGCTCTCTTCAGTGAAGTAAACAAATACAAAGTTAGTGAAGTAGCCCAGCTTCCTCTCTGTCCACACTTTTAAGTGTGTGTGTATATATATTTATATATATATAAATATACACACATACATATACATATATTTATGTATATACATATATATATAATCTTTATTGTTGAAAGTATTACAGATGTCCCCCCTTTTTCCCCCATTGACCCCTCCACCCCACTCCCCCCCCAACCCAGGCTTTCACTGCACTGTTGTCTGTGTTCCATGGGTTATACATATATACATATAAATTCTTTGCTTAATTTCTTTCCGCTTTCTCTGCCCACTCTTAACATCAGGTCATATATTGAAGCAGTAGCTCTCTCCCTTCCTTGTTATTCTTTGCCTGAACAGTGACATGCCATCTTCCTGTGAGTTGTTTGGAATATGAACTCCTACACTTTGAGTAAGAAGAGGAATGATCAATCACAAATTAACAAAGAATATAAAGAGGATATGCCCATGGGTTTGGTGATAATGTGAAGAAATCAACACTCTCTTCTTATCTGCACATATGCATAACCAGTGGACACAGGCAATAGTGTGGTGAAGGCAGGCAGGGGCAGAAGCAGGGAGGAGGAGGTCAATGGGGAAAAGGGGGGAACATCTGTAATACTTCCCACAATAAAGATTAAAAATAAGAAGAAGAAAAAAGTGAACACTCTCAACCCAACTGCTGGAAGGATAAGTGGGAACAAACTTTTTAAAAGCCGGTATACAATAGGTATCAAAATCCTTAACTGTATATACATGTCTTTAATTGAGAAATTTGACATTTTATGATTTATTCCTAAAAAATAATGACCATGTTTTTTGCAAGGATATTGCTATACAAATATTTACCTACACTATTGTTTGTGATAGCGAAAAAGCCAAAGCAATGTAAATGTTGAGCATATTTCAAACAATGTTTCAGAAATAAGGGTCTCCAATCAGGTGTGAAATGATCCTCTGGAAATTAGGAAGAAAATACAATTTTTCATTATATTTAGTTTTATTTTGTGCTTTAAAAATTTCTGTTTATCTGTTTTTAAAGCACTTAATACATTAGTACTTTGCATGTGCATATTGTTTACAACTAAATAAATACCCACATATTGGAAAAAATAAAAGGAACAAGACACATGTTCTGTAAGAAAAATAAAAAGTTTAAAATATGCCGGAATGCATTAGCCAAGAGATACAGCTCTTTCAAATGGAATTGGATAGTACACTCTTACCCTGAAATATCATCAAACATAGAAAGATATTTTAGGAAAAATATGGTGTGTGTGTATATTAAAAATTACACATTAAACAGTTAACAGTGATTCTTTCTAGATAATGGACTTAAAGGTATTTTTTATTTATATTTTATAAATTTTCTGCAAGAAATATGCATCTTCTTAAATATTTTCTTAAAAGTAAAAATAAATAAATAAATATGTTCCTACTTTAAGGCTTACCTACCAAAAATGATAAAAATATTTGATGTGCTCTGGAACACTTTAAAATGCCTAGAAGCTATCTGATATTTATATATTAGATTAAATTCACCTATAACATTATCTTTGTTTTCTATCTTTTTAGGAGTAGCATTTTTGATACTTTTTTCTTTTTACTTCTTCTATATTCTACCTTTTCTTGAATCAGTATTGGCAAAATATATGTATCCCTAATATTCACATTTTCCAACTTATTAGCATAGACTAGAACATATATTCAGTTGTTTTTATTACTTCTGAATCTGTGATTATCGTGTCATGTGTAGTATTGTATACTTGTGCTTTATCTCTTTTTTATTAGCTGTGCCAGAGCTTTTTGTTTTTATTTATTTGATATATATATATATGCTACATCATTTACTAACCAAGAGAATAAAGCCAGATGTCTTCTTAGAGAAAGAATGAATTAAGAATAGTGAAATAATATAAAAATTCTCACTTAGCCCGGCCGGTGTGGCTCAGTGGTTGAGCATCGACCCATGAACTAAGAGGTCGCTGGTTCAATTCCCGGTCAGGGCACATTCCCAGGTTGTGGGCCCGATCCCCAGTGTGGGGCATGCAGGAGGCGGCCAGTCAATGTTCTCTCTCATTGATGTTTCTATCTCTCTCTCCCTCTCCCTTCCTCTCTCTCTAAAATCAATAAAGTAAAATTTTTTTTAAAAATTCTCACTTAAAATGAGAAGCATGTGGAGTATAATAATACATGGACATAGTTATTGCAATAATGTGAAGTAAGAAGAGCAGAAGCCATCATATAGTGATTACTGAATCTACAGTTGTGCACAAACATGTCTGGACATTAGAAAAGGATAGACAAGAGCAGAAGTTTTGTGAATATTCACATTTGGTAATTTGGGTGTGTTTTTTAAAACTGGTTACCAAAATTTATAATTAAATATAACTTTAAGAAATTGACATTTTGTTTAACTTGCTATCCCTTTTCCAGGTATTTTTTGTGAGGCACCCCCAGCCATCTCCAATGGAGACTTCGATAGCTCCCACAAAGAATATTTTTCATATGGAATGGTGGTGACCTATAGCTGCAAACTTGGAAAGAGAAGGGAAAAGCTGTATGACCTCGTGGGCGAAGCACAAATATATTGCACCAGCAAAGATCAAGGTGGCATCTGGAGCGGCCCTCCCCCTCAGTGCATTCCACCTAATAAATGCACGCCTCCGGACGTTGAAAATGGAATAAGGGTGTCTGAGAACAGAAGCTTGTACTCCTTAAATGAAATCGTGAGGCTCAGATGTCAGCCTGGCTTTGTCATGGAAGGGTCCTCCAGTGTGCAATGCCAGGCCCAGCACAGATGGGCACCAGAGCTGCCCCGCTGCAACCAGGGTGAGTCTGACTGAGGCTTTGAGGGGCCTTCAGAGGGCAGGAGCTGTGGGAGGACCAGGAGATTCGTGTTTGTTCTGCGAGAAAGATGTGTGGTGAGCAGTGTGAGTAAATTTTCTTGGGGTGAAGCATGAAATAAGGAAGGGGTGTGTGTGCACACACTCCTGTGCCTTCATCGTGAGATGCAAGAGCATAAGTAAAGGAAGGAGACATTTGGGATGCTCGTATGGAGCAATTCTCTTGGCTTGACTGGAAAATGATGTGAGCTTTCCGGTCCGCTGTGTACTAAGCATTTTATATGCATTATCTCAACTCTCTACAACCCTCTTTTGAAATAGTGCTATTTTGTTGTTGTTGTTAATCATCACCCTAGGATTTTTTTTTCCCATTAATTTTTAGACAAAGTGGCAGGAAGGGACTGAGTGGGGAGAGAGAGAGAGAGACATCAATCTGAGAGAGACACAGCAGTTGGTTGCCTCCTGCACGCACCCCCAGCTTGGGCTGGGGAATCAAACCTGTAACTCAGGTACGTCCCCTTGACCTAGAATTGAACCTGAAACCCTTTGGTGCATGGTGGACGCTCCAACCACTGATCCACACTGGCCAGGGTGAAATAGTGCTATTCTTATATCCATATGACAGTGAAGTTAGCTTGGTCTTTCAAAGGTTAAATAAATCCTCCAAATCACGTGCCTCTGAGTGGCATACCCAGGAATAGAATGCATGTGTGTCATACCCCAGAGCCTGAATGCTGTGGTTCTTTCCATATGTCTATCAGCATCTATCAGAGAAAGAAAGAAGCTGCTTATAAAGACCAATATCCTAGCTTCAGAAGAGTCACAGGGACCTTAGAGTTTGTCTATTCTGTTCTACCTCCTACATTTTGCCATTAGGAATCTGAAGTTGAAAGTGACAGTCACTTCCTAAAAGACAAACAGATTTTTCATTCATCTTTAATTAGATATAGAGTAGGTTGATGTTCCAATGAGTTCTAATGCCCTGAGCACACATCAAAAGGACTGAGAATGGAGGCAGCCAGACCTTGACTCAAATACTCTCTAAGCAATATGCCCTCTCGGTACAAGGACTGGCATATTGAGGGGATTTTGTTCTCGATGGCTTGCCATGCCTCCTTATGCCATAATAGCTGGCTTAGGAGTGGATTGGTAAATATTGTGGCTGGTACATATGGACAGAGAGGGAGCTTACAGTTCTTCTACCAGCCCATATCAGCCTGTGCAGTCACTGAGAGAGCAGCTGGGACATCAACCTGACAGAGATATAAATACGAATTATTGCTATACTTTGATCATAAGAATGCAATAACAGAGATGAAGGGAAATCTGTTAAATAGATTTAAACTCAAGCAATCTTCTCATTACCTGAAAGATGAGGCTGTAAATCGAGTTGCCTTTGTAGCAAATGTGTACATGGGAAAGCCCACCAATACGAATTACTTTATACTAATTAGCCAGCACCTTAAGAAGGGGTCCCATGCCTGCTAGACTTATGAATATATTTTAGACCTTGTGCAGGGAAGAAGGGGGGTTTAATTCTCTATCTCTTACTCTCTGTGATGCCTTTAACTACATCTCTTCCCTATTCTTAACTTCCACATAGGTAAAATGAAGAAGCTGGGGTATCGCTTGACTTCCTTTTTTAGACCTGAACTCCTCTAATTATGAGTTTCTAACTCCTTGGATGGGTTAATATTTAGCAAAAAGTATTTCCCTATAACTGACAGGAACTTTGTACCTGTTCTTTCCTCAGTATGTCCTCCACCTCCAGAAATCCTGCATGGTAAGCACACCCTAAGCAAGGACAGCTTTCCCCACGGGCAGGAAGTGCTCTACAGCTGTGAGCCCGGCTATGACCTCAGAGGGGCTGCCTCTCTACGCTGTACGCCCCAGGGAGACTGGAGCCCAGCAGCCCCCAGATGTGCAGGTGCCTACACTCACTCTCGTCCGGTTTGCAGATGAATCTCTTTGTACCTCGCATGGCAGTCTTACTCCTCATTTATTTTTTCTTTAGTGAAATCATGTGGTGACTTCCAGGACCAACTTCCTAATGGCCGTGTGCTCTTCCCACAAAATCTCGAGCTTGGAGCAAAAGTATCTTTCGTATGTGATGAGGGGTGAGTGTGACCTGGAATAGAGACAAGGGAATCAGTGTTGGATGCTAATATGCTGGCACCCTGGGCAATGAAATGGGGATCTATCCAAGAAGGAGGCTGCCTAATGGGAGAAAAAGAGTCTAATGTCTGAAACAAAGACTGAGAAGTATGGTAAGAACCATATGGAACCATGAACAGATACATAAAAAGGGAAATTGGTAAATAAACGGAACAGCAGAACTATAACAACAGATCTTATCTATTTAGGTGGAACATTTAAGTGTATGGATAAATAGTAATTTGTGGGCATGAAGAGATAAATATTCTAGAAGTGGTGTTAAAAAGAAGTTTGATATATTTAAAAAGTGTTACTTATAAGATAAGCAACATTCAAGGATTGTTTCAGGAAAGTTTTAAATCAATAGTGGAATTTGGAATAGATATAAAAGACTATGTAGAAGTATTTTTAATCAAATTATATCATCTAATTAGTATTAGATTGGTTGACGAAGCATGAAGACAAGAAGCATTACTAACTTTTTGTGTGAATCTAAGTGATCTTGGTATCATGTTCCAACACCATTGACAGGTAAAAAGCATGTACTGTAGAGCAGTTGTTCCCAATGTATTCTGTCCAACCGATGGTCACCAATTTGGGGTGCACTGAAGGAGGAGACTTTGTTCAGTGCAAACAGCTCAGTTGTGATGCAGCACAGCTTCAGAATAGCACAGCTGTGGAACAGCTCAATTATTATACAACTTGGCTGTAGAACAACATGGCTGTGAGACAGCTCAATAGTGTTACAGCTCAATTACTACACACCACAGCTGTGGAATAGCCCTGGAGCAGGTGGCCCTGGGTCCCCTCTCCAGACAGTCTGGCAACTCAGCTTCAGTGTTACAGCTCCAGCGAGGGGAACACAGGCTTTAGTGGAAAAGGAAAGTGTGCTTCCTGACCCAGAGGGAAACTGATGTATATAGACAGAAGTTCCTGCCCCTTATCCCTGACTGGTCCATTATCATGTAAATGAGGACTCCAAATATTCACTGTTTGATTGGTCAAAGAAAGCATTGTCTTGATTGGTCAGAATGGAGATGGTCAGTGGAGATGCTAATGAGGATATAGTTGTGCAGCTCCAAATAGATGGGGAAAGTCACAGTCCTATTGGTTGAAATATGATTCCAGGAACTCCTTTATAAGGATTGGCTCTTATGGCAAGAAAACACAGTGTAGGCTGCAATTCAGTATGGTAGGCAGGCAGATCAGTGCAGACAGCTCTCCCTGAAGCATGGCTTGCATACGAGGCTCCTGTTTAGCAGTGGCTGGTAGGTTCTGTTGATAAATTTGAGCCTAATTAGCCATTAGAAACCCTCTTCAACAGGTATATTCGTTATTGGGGTCAACAATTTCAAGGACTCCTTGATAGTCATTAAATGTCATTCAATTAAGATCTGGAGGCAATTCAGGAGACCAGTGGTCTGACAGCAAACCAGATGTTTTAGGATAATTGTGCTCTAAAGAATCCCATCTTCTCACCTCTTCTCCTTTTCTTCCTCGTTAACCTTGTTCTACTCTTCAATAATCCAGATATGCCATAAGTCTCATTCAGGAATATTCCACCTGTATTGGCAACAAGTACCGTCTCTGATATCTTGCCTCATGCTATGATTTGCCAACCTAAATCAGGAACTGTTTTCCTCCCGGCCCACTAAGAGAAGAAAATGCTACTTTTTGCATTAGAGAAAAAAGTTCCTCCTAATGCCAAAAAGAGGCCTGTCAGAGAGCAATCAGGAAACGATGACCTCCTGAAGGTCTGGGACCAGATTAAGAAAATGCCTGCCTACATTTTTTTGTTCCTTCTCTACAGGCCTGTCCCTTGCTGAGCTTTGACAGTTATTGCTTTGTCCCTCGTAGGAAGCTACAATTTTTCAAAGTGTTCTGGTTTCTGAGCCTCTATCCTGAGAAACCAAATGAGCTGAGCTTTCCACATGGGATTTAACTGAGGAATTAAATTGTATTTTAGCAGAAAGGAAGAAGCTGAGATCTATTGATGAAGAGGAAAGAGAAATGGTATGCTCACCTGCTTTTGTTCCTTAGGTTTCATTTAAAGGGAAGTTCTACTAGTTACTGTGTCCTGATTGGAATGGAAAGCCTTTGGAGTAACACCACTCCTGTGTGTGAACGTGAGTAAAAGGAATATCTCTTCAGGTCTGAATCTTTCTCCTTTTTTTTTTAATTTTCTTACTGCATTTTTGTCCCATGAAATTATCAAGTGTCTGCTCCTCTTATCTTAATTTTTTATAGAAATATGCCTTTCTTGGGTGAGTTAAAAAGAATGCTTTTTGGGGACAACAAACCAGAGCATTATGTGTTTTGGGTACCATCCAAAAAATATTTAATATCATACTCTGTGCTATGAATAGGAAGAAATGCTTTATAGATCGAGAGAAACTTTTGCCCTGAAAATTTGTCAAATTTTCCCTTTTTTGCTGTCAAAAGTGATAGTCACACTTCAGCTTTTCTATCATTTTCTAATTCAATTCACCCATTCATTCATGTATTTATTTTCTTAGCACTGCCAAACAGTCTTCTAGACACCAGGAGTGTGCCGGTAAATAAGATAGACTAGGTCCCTGCTCCCATGTTGTTTATATTTTTGAACAGGAAGAAAGATTTTTTTAAATAACAAATAAATAAGGAAACACTTAGACAATTTAAATAATACTAAATGTTATTAAGAAAGAAAGAAAAAAATAAGGAAATGCAATAGAATAGTTATGTGAATGGGAATAAGGAATGCCAGAAAAAAAATAAAGTTTTCATTTTAAATAACATGATTAAGGAAGTCCTCCCTGAGAAAGTAACATTTAAGCATTGGCTGTGATTAGTTGACTACAAATGTGAGTTAAATAGAAGAAGAAACTTCCATTCAAATGGAGCAGAAAGTACAACGAAAGGTCCAAAGCAGAAATATTCTTGGCATTTCCTTTGAAAAGCCTGTTCTAACATTTTCCTGAAGCTTATATTGCTGGTGTAGAGTGGGCAAATACAGCAGTAGTAGAATGTGATAAAAGAAAAGTAATTCTACATCCTTTCAGTACTTATGTTTGCACTCTAAGATGGAAAGTCACTGAAGTATTATGAGTAGAAAAGTAACACGATATATAAAAAAAAGTGTTAACTTATTTTTAATGATATTACTCTGGCTACTTTAGAAAAAACTAAGTTGCAAAGGATATATCTTAGATGGACATTCCCCTGAAAATAGTACTGTTATTGGTGGGGGAAATGGGATTCTTGGGGTGTCATGGGATCAAGAATTTCCTGAGGCCCCCATGGGAGGATGAGGTATCATGGAAAGCTTTATTTCTATGGAATTAAACCCCTGAGTTTCCAAGGTCTTATCTCCCTCTGTCCTGCCATGAAAAAAGTCACATTTTGTCTTCAGCAGAGCTAGGATTAAAGCCAATGTCCAGAGTTTCCATCCCTTGTTGAAGCAAAGTCCAGTCCAGCACCTGGCTAGCTTAGCTTGTGTTCCTAGCTGCATGGGCCACATGGCTATAGAAGCGAGCATGGGTCACAGAGCAAGCAAGAAATAGAAGTGCAAGCAGAACAAGGAAGAGAGAATTCTTTGTTTGGGGGATTTTAAATAGGAGTGTATCCAATGAATCATTCAGAATTTTGTACGCTTGCAGTGGCTCCACTCCCTCTAGCCAATTATCTTTTTCCCAGGTTAGACTAAACTTTCCTACATTACCCTGACTTCACTGCCTATGCATCCATTTCTCCCTTTGTTGGACCCCTTCCCCCAGTGATCTGCAGGGAATGGACCAGTGGTCCCCTGGGGAGTATAAAGTTGCAGCTTCCTGGGAAGCTGCCCAGATGACCATGCTTATGATGTCTGGCCTTCCCCAGCTAGTTACAATAGTAATAGTACCAGAGACAAAGTTTATATTTTAATGTTCCATTGGAGGGTACAATCCCAGAGCTTCAAGGGTGAAGGATTACAAAAAGGGAGGCATGGAGGGAAAAAAATCAAATAAATAAAAGATACTATGTTACTGAAGTAGCCATAAGCTTCACAAGAAAAAAAGCTGAATGTTAGTCATATAGAACTTCTATAAGGAACCAGAACACTTTAGAAAGAGGAAAAGCAGTTTATCTGTGGGATCTTTTCTGTCTCCTGTTTATCCTAAGGGTATTAAGCCCCTGGCTTCCATGTTGTGTTAATTCATCCTCTGGTCAGACTCTGGGAACACCTCACATGACCTGCTGCATGATACTCAATCTAAGCCTAGAAGTAGAAGGAACCAAAGTAGCCATAGATCAGGTCGTGTTGGCTTGGATGTGGGAGCTAATTTGACCTTCACTGCAATGGAATAGCAGAGGCTATGCAGGAGCCCATATTTCACCCTTGGGGAGACTAAGACAGCCAGTAATGTTTGGAAATGAGGTAGCAGTGGTATCAGTTAGCCCTCTCAATTGAGAAAGCAGCTGAATGGCCAAAAGTCAGGCATAACCAAGAAAATCTGAGGGTACAAACTGGGAAGTTACTGCAGAAACCTAATCAGAAATGTTGACCCAGGATAACAGTGGGAGAGGTGATAAAAATTGGTCACATTCTGGATACATTCGGAAGGTAGAAATAACAGGATTTGCTGGTGGTTTACACACAGAGATTAAAATAGAGACTAAATTAGGTCACCTAGTGAGTGAATGTGTCCAGAGAACAGATGCATGAGCTAAGCCTCATAAATCCAACAATAAGAACTCAGAAACATGAGACGGAATCAGCAGAAAAGATGAAGAAGCACCCGGTGCATTAAGAGAAAAACCAGGGGATTGAGGGTGTCTTGGAAGCCAAGTGGAGAAAGATGGTGAGACCAAGCAACTGTTTTAAGAAGATGAGACCAAGAAACTGCAACTATTCACATTCTACAGAGAGGTCAAATAAGATGAGGACAGAAAATTATCACTGGGTTTAGTGACTTGGGGGTAATGGGTGATCTTGAACAAAAATTAAAAAATCAGTTTTAGTAGAGTTGTGGAGGCATATGCTTGATTGGAATGAGTTCAAGGGACAATGAAGGGGAGGAATGAAAGTTCATAGGCAACATCTTAAAGGAGTTCTAAGGTAAGGGGAGTACAGAAATGGAACTATAGCTGCAGAGAGGTGGGATTAAGAAAGTTATTTTTTGTTTGTTTCTAAGATGAAAGAAATATAGTGTGTTAAATATAGAAACACTACCAATATATCCAGTCTGTCCATATAGTTCTTCACTAAATCAAACAAAATATTGCTTCATCTTCTGATCATAACTATTGAAAAGTACATGTTTATAATATAACTTTTTACATGACTACTTTGCTTTAAAATTATTTGAACTTCTTGTACTGATTTATATAATGAAACTTGATAATTAGGTCTTTCATATTTGGAACTCACCTAATGGAAAATCTTAGCTTTTCTAAAGTACAGATAAGAAGCATGAAATAAGAAAGAAAAAAAAATACTCTCATCAACCCAAAGATATACCTAAAATTGCTTACTAGAGTGTAAATGTTGGTTAAGTTATTCCACCCTATGCTTAGTTTATCCATGATTCTATCAAGTTGTAGTATCTTCTTCCCAAATACAGACCAAATCATAAGGGGAAAAGAACTTCTCCAAATAGTTACACTCAAAAAAGGAAACATTTATTTCTTCAATGAGAAGGAATATCTAGTAAGTATCTCAAAAGTCATAATATTTGTTAGCCTTTTGGAGCATGCACAGCAGTATGGAGGATGTTTCATTTCATTGTGACATTACCATACCCATTCATTTTGTTTTTGAGAATAACAGCCTCAAGTCATCAAGACAAGATTACATCACTGATAAAGAAATAGTAAATGTATAATACATTTTGAAAAATTTCTCTAGGATGAAGATCCTTGATGTTAAAAGAGCTTGTCTATCTTGTGCTTAAAATTGTACTTGATATAGAGTAGTTGCTCAAAAACCTGCTTCCTGAATTAATGGATGATTTTCTCATTAAATAGATGGTTTTCTTGTTAATGTGGTTAAGAAGATTTTTGTTTACTTTAAATAAATAAGCTCTCAATCATCCAGAAGTCAACTCTCTGAAGAGTTCAGGATGCTAAAGTCCCTTTTGAACTTTTGTAATAAATATTGATTTAGGTGTCATTTCATTTAGCTGCAGCTCAGTAGAGGATAATAATATATTTATTTTGCAGTCTATACTCTCCCTAAGAGTTTAATTGTTCTTTAATTGGCAGTGCAATCATAGCATCCCATAACTGTAGGATCAAGGCAGATGCAAATGTAAACATTTAATGTAATTTATGGCTCTTGTCTTCTTTCTAGAAATCTTTTGTACAAATCCTCCAGCTATCCTTAATGGAAACCACACAGGAACTTCTATGGGAGACATTCCCTATGGAAAAGAAATATCTTATACATGTGACCCCCACCCAGACAGAGGGATGACCTTCAATCTCATTGGGGAGAGCACCATCCGCTGCACAAGTGACAGTCAAGGGAACGGGATTTGGAGTGGTCCTGCCCCTCACTGTGAACTTTCTGTTCCTCTTGGTCAGTACCCATCCCCACATACCATAAATGGGTTCAGAATATCTGTACCAGACCATTTATATTTCTATAATAAGATGAAAGTGTTTGCTTGTGAGTTTAACTTTTTCATAAATGCAAGTGTCAAGATTACATGCCATAGCTAAAACAGGTGGTTCCAGCAGTGCCCAGAGGTGTCTGAGTAGGGAAGGTGCTAATTAATAACTCATCTTGCTGGTGGAGTGGTAAGGAAAGGAGTGGTAAGAGTAAGGGGAAGGGTGGAGAGAAGGCAGTAGCACTTCCTGTGTAAATCAGGAAGAAAAATGCATTCATTGAAGGGGATGGGGAAACAATTGCCTATGCACACTAACTAATATCAGGATAACTGATAAACACTCTCTACAAGTTCATGGGCATGCAAAGGATAAAACTGGTAATATGAATATTATTTAGCTAAGGCTATAACTAGTCTTATGCTGAATAAATTAAGTAACAAAAAGGACTCACTTTACCTTTGTATCTAAAGATCTCAACTCAAAGTAGACCCATTTGTCAGCTTGCCTCTGGGTCCCATCTTAATCTTTGTCATTGAACTCTTCCATTCTTGGAGTGAGAAGAAGTAAGGAAAGATCAGCTCAAGGAAAATAGTGCAAAAAAGGTATAGACTATTTCTTTCTAAGGACTGGAGAAGATTGCCTGGCACTTGAGGCCTTCCTAAGAATGGAACCTGGAGTAGACTCGGGTGTGGCACTAGCCTTGGAATACCACTTCCCCTGCAGAGGAATCCTGAGAGACAAGAGCAATCCAATGAGAAAAGACCACACATGATGAAAAGCATTTAACCTTTCATTGATCTCCCTCACCCTCCAACTGGGTGGTATACATCAGAATCTAGTGAGATTTCTTTAAATGCAGATCCTTAGACCCCAGCCAGGCTTATTGAATTGGCTTACAGAATCAGTCTCCTCCAAAGAAGAGATAGTTGAGTTCAGACTCTGTTCCAAAATATGCAGCACACAATATACCCTCTCATAAAGAAGACATGGTTTCTTAAAGGATGCCACTTAATGGCTTAATCTGTTTTGTCCTTGTCCTTAAATGTCTGGTTTAGCATCAGCGTAAGAAGATTGGTCTATTAGTTTCCTAGGGCTGCCATAACAAATTACCACAAACTAGGTGGCTTAAAATAATAGAAATGTATTCTCTCACAGATCTGGAGGCTAGAAGTCTGAAAGCAAGGTGTTGGCAGGACCCCAATCCTTCCTATGGCTCTAGAGGAGAATCCTTCTTTGCCTCTTCCAGCTTCTAGTGGCTCCCTAGACCCCAGCCAGGCTTTGTGGACCCATCACTCTAATCCCTGCCTCTGACTTCACATGGCCTGTTCCCCTGTGTCTCTGTGTCTCAAATCCCTTTCTTTTCCTTTGTAAGTACACCACCAGCCACTGAATTTAGGCCCACCCTGGTAATCTAGGATAATGTCATCTCAAGTTCACTACCTTAATTATACCTGAAAAGACCCTTATTCCAAATGAGTTCCCATTCTGAGATTCTGGATGGATGTATCTTTTGGAAAAACATTATTCAACTCACTACAAGTGGTGGCTGCTCTTTAGTGCCAGAGAGGCAGCTTATGATGAACATCCTGAGAAAGAGGCAGGGAGGAATAAAGGGAGATAGACAATAAAATATGTCTTGATATACATGGGTATATTAGCACCAATAAATGAAGATATGAATGGTCAACTCTAGGTACAGGCACTCTGATAGGAGGTTTGACATATGAAACTATTAGCTAAATTTCTTGCTTTGGTGAAATAAGAGAAGACAGTCCAGAAAGCTGAATAAATAGCCTTTAAGTGGCAAAATTTTTTGATGAGTAGATGTTGTTGGAAAGCACCATCCTAAGGTGACTCCAAGAAGAAGAAAATCTTTGCCATTATTATAAATCTCTGTTTCTGTGATCTCAAATATCACCTTAATTATAGAGAAAGAAAGGTAGAGTGGAGGTCTCATTGCTCACTATGATATTCCTGTGGCTTTGGTCTCTAGGTTACTGTAAAGCTCCAGAACAATTTCTATTTGCCAAGTCTACAACCCTAACTGATGAGTCTGAGTTTCCAATTGGGACATCTTTGGACTACAAATGCTCCCCTGGGTATTTTGAGGAGACGTTCTCTATCACCTGCTTAGAAAATTTGGTCTGGTCAAGTGCCAAAGACATCTGTAAACGTAAGTAACCCCATTCTGGGAACTAATTTATGTATATCAAAGCATCTGTGGGATCTGATTTGATTTTTTTTTTTGAAGGTGAGATATCTAAGTTTGCCCAACATATTTAAATGGAGGGTGGACTTGTAGGTCAACCCTTTTTATTGTCTGGGTTTCTGCACCTTGACCCGATATTCATTTCATAGGAAAGACTCACACAAAAGGAATTGGAGGGAAATTTTCCACTGGCTGAAGTTTACCTTTATGGCTAAAACCATGAAATGAATAAAAAAGGGACACAAAAGAAAATGATGCGGGTCACAGTGAACCATGGTTAGCTAACTAAGATGAAGGGAAATCCCAAATTACGAAGCCTTTGATTTAGGCTGGTATGATGAGAAACCATTCTTTAGCCATGAATGACTTTTACTGGGAAATGCAAGGTAGTCCTTTAAAAGCGGTGCTCTGTAGCTCCTTGATTCTAAGGTTGTATGACGAGTTTCCTCAAAGTGGCAATTCTTTAGGAAACTCACAAATATATAGACTGTTCAGTATGCTACACTCCAGTCTAAATCTTAAAAACAAATGTAAGTTGAACTATATACCTAGTCCCAAATTCTGCTTCTTTCTCATAGGAAAATCATGTGGAACTCCACAAGAACCCATCAATGGCATGGTGCATATAAACACAGATACCCATTTTGGATCATCAGTTAATTATTCTTGTAATGAAGGGTGAGTTGGGAGCACTCTCTCTGGAATATGGGTTCCAGAACAGCAGTGTCCATCTCTGTCCCAGTCTTTGATAAGCAAACTAGATGACTGCCCCCTGTACTTCAAAAAGTAAGCAATAGGACTTGAACATAGGCATATGACCAAAATAATCTAGAAGAGGAGGAATCTGTATCTGTATTATAAACCAGGGAGGGCACCATGCTCCTGCAGAAGGTAGCACATATGAACCTGGTAAGATAACCACTGGATAAAAAGGACCAGCCTACCAAGTCAGTAAAATGAGAAACACTCATTGAGCCATGCAAACATCCTTAACTGAGATCAGCAAGTACTGTAGCTGAGTTGGAGGACCTAAAGAAGGAGTTGGGAGGGTAAATGTTATGTAATGGCAGTTCTGGGAAATATAAGTATTAAAATGCACACAGAGAGGACTTTTTGCTCTGGAATTTTCCTTGACAGTAACGGAGCTAGAAGCCATTGCCCCTACTTAGAGGGAGCAATGAAAGAAAGTATACTATTTTTAATTGCCACAATAAATTTAGAGAAATAAGGTAATATGTATATTATATCTTTCTGCATAAACTATCCTTGGTGATCGGCTCCATCCTATCCTACCCAAGTAAGATCTATGGATTGTACCTATGATCCAGCTATTTTAAACTAGTATAAATCAATATTCACCCCTGCTCACTTTGTTGGAGCCTGAAGATTTAAACACCTTTCCATACAATCTCTTCACCAGTCCCTTCTCATTTCTCATTGTGAATAAGCCTAGAGCTCTTTCTGTCATGAACAAAATATAACACCATGACATACGAGGGAAGAAAGATACAACAATTGAAAATAGGAGAGACCAATCTGAGAAATCAAAGAAAATATTTCCCTACAAATCAGTGTACTCCAATAAATAAGGGAATGAACTCCAAAACAGGATATTAGAAATCTCTCATATCTGTTTGTAACATAGAACCTATGACATAATAAGAGGTATTTGTAAGATTTAATGATCTGATATCAGTAAAGTTTATATATGAATAAACATACAGTAGATTAAAAAAGGAACAATAATCAGAAGATTGAATTCTAAAAAAGAAACCAAACAGATCATGAAACTAGATTAATTTCTCCAGAATAAATGAAGGACAAGACTGGAAATTACACACACAAACACACACACACACTCACACACAATCACACATATTGAGATATGAGAAAAAATTAAAAAGTAAAAATTGATGAAGTAGCAATTAGTAGATATGGAAGATACTTTCCTAGGTTAGAAAGAAGAAGGTTAGATTATTGGAATCCCAAGGCTTATTGAACAAATGCAATATTAATGATAAGAGGACCTTACCCTCCATGATGAAATTCAGATATTAAATAAATTTGCAACTCTCCAAAGATAAAATAAACAGAAAAAATTATATGCTCATCAAGTGTTTCTTCCACACACTAAAGAGTGGAAATTAGTGTTTTGAGGGAAAATATTGTGCCATACAATATCTGTACTCTGCCAAGACATAGAAGTATAGTCTTACACAACCAAGAACCCAAAACATATACCAATTAGATGTATTTCCTGAAAGAAGAATAATTCCCATATTCTATGTGTTTTGATTTCTTCTCTGTGAATAAAATACAACACAATTTTAATTTAATTTTAAATTAAAATTCAAAGTTTTAGATCTTGGTCAAAGAGAAAATTAAAACAGCCATTGCAGATACCTAGAGAAAAACAATAATGAATGACTATTGAGTGCATTTGTCCCAACCACTCTACCAAGTGCTTCACATGATTAACTTAATCTTTAAAATGACGATTGGAGGTGAATGTCACATACAGGCCCCATTTTACAGAAGAGAAAACTGAGAAGAATTAACGAATTTGCCCAAATTCACATGACAGAGGATGAGGTTATAATCTGAATATTACTAGTCTGCATCAATAGCCTACGATAAACTGGACATTATTTAGATTCATTCAAATATTACTCATGAAAACTTCTGAAGCCAAACTGTCCTTAGAGAAATAGTAAGAATTTTGTTATTGGATAAGAAAAATGTCAAATAAATAAACAAGATATTGTACTTAAGATTTTTTAAATGACTAAAAACATGAACAATTAAAGAAAATTGGACTAAGGAATTAATAAAGAAAATAAATTAATAAATAAGAAAAATAGAAACAATAGATATAAGTACATCTAAAAGCAGGTTTTCTATGAGTAGCCAATTAAAATAAACATCACTTGGCCAATTATAATTTCACAAAATAATAAATCACAAATACACATCGATGAAAAAGAAGTTATCACCACAGATATTGAAGAGATTCAATACTTTATAAAATATTATATCTGCTCGATCATAATGAAATGGAATTGTAATATTGCATATGTGTGCTCATAGATATAAGAGATGAATGGAAAGATGGTAACCAATATATTAATGGTGGCTATCTCAAGATGCTGAAATTTCAGGTGATGTTGTTCTTTATTCTGTATTTTTTCCTGTATTTTATTTTTGCACTTTTAACAATAAACATGTTTTATTTATCTAATCAGAAAAAGAAAAAGAGCTAGATACTTGCATAAAGAAAATAAAAATCCATGAAATGTGTCATTTTGTAAGAAAAATACAAGTTATCAGGAAATACTTAAAATAGGTAGAACAGCTGATGAACCCATATTTGTTTGACTCTCTGTTTTCAATCTTTTGGCTATATAGCTACAATTGAAATTGCTGGATCATATGGTAGTTCTACATTTAACTTTTTGGGGAATCACCAAACTGTTTTCCACCATGGCTGCACAATTTTACATTCCCACTAGCAATGTACAAGGGTTCCATTTTCTCCATATCCTTACCAACACTTTCATTTTCAGTTTATGAAAAATTCTTATGTTGCTATCCTAGAAGGTGTGAAATGGGTTTGATTTGGATTTCTCTAATGACTAATAATATTCAGTATCACTTCATGGTTTTATTGGCCATCTGCATATCCTCTTTGGAGAAACATCTCTTCAAGTGTTTTGTGCATATTTTACTTGAGTTGTTTGTTTTCTGTTATTGAGTTGCAGGAGTTCTTTATATATTCTGTATATCAAACCATCTAGTATAAACAATTTTCAAATATTTTCTCCTATTCTGTGGATTGCTTTTTCACTCTCTTTCTGGTGTCTTTATGTTGATGAGAGCCACAGTCATAAAGAACTGATGGGGCTGAGAAATCTGACAACTCATGGTTGAAAAGGTGGTAAGGGCAGGTGGGAATCTGTTCTTCACAGATGTGGAATTGGTGCTTGTTTCCAATTTAACTAGTTCTCCCTTCTAAGGGTAATTGAGCCCAGTTGACATCTGGATTACATGTATATATTTTCAGATAAAAAGCCTAGAAGGATTCATAGCAAAATATTAACTATAATGAATGGTAGAATTATGGGTGGTAATTTTTTTAAATCTGTGGATTATTCATGACTTTCAAATATGCATACAGTAAATATATGTTAACTTTAATAATCAAATAAAATTTAATTTTACATTTCTTTAAAAAACAGAGGCCTGCTGCAAAATCATATCTGTGAGCTACTTTTAATAATGGGCAGCTTATTGAATGTCTCCATAGATTCCCTCTACTGCAAAATAGTTCAAAGTACGTGGATAGGAAAAGATAGGAATGGTACTCTATCCCAGCCCTTAATTCTCCCAGCCCTGACGTTACTTACTGGGCTCTCCAATGCCTCTGCATGCTTTTCCACAGTGTGTGTATTGATTATAGGGAAAGGAATCTCATGACTCTTCTTGGACTAAGGTTTAACTTTAGTTAAACCTTATCTCTAACTAAATCTCTAATGCCCGTGGGAGCTAACAATTAGGCTCTAATAAAAGAGCTTTAGAGAGGTAGAAATCAGGTCAGGAAAATTTATACCATAGTAGCTACTGCAGGATATTGGTGTCTTACAATACCTTCAAAGCATCCACTGTTTTTACAGCCATACATAGGCTGGAACCTGCTTCACATTGTTACTCCAATGCTCTAGCTTAGTCATAGTGAGCAGGTCAAGAGCAACCTTTATAAGGTCAAAGGTCAGAGGACACCCATGATCCTGTGCTCTTAAAGTAATTTTTAAATGAATAATAGGAGACAGGCAGGAGGAAACACACATGTAATGCAGGTATTATTCTCTTCTTTCCTTACTCTAGTGGCTCTCAAATTGCTTGTTTGCAGAAATTTCAAAGATCAAATACTTGTTGGCACAGTTGAAAAGATTTCACAACATAGCCAATAAAAAACGAGTTAATAATAAGTAAAATTCAATCACTACCTATAGATAAAGGTGACCTAAATATAAAATGTGTCTACAAGTATATTCACTGTCTTTGTTTTACCCACCTGGTTCCCGTCACCTTTGTCACTGTTTTGGGATGAGATGATTTATCAGTTGAGATTTGATTAAGCTATAAAAGACAGAGAAAAAAGAAACAAAACAACAGGAACTTAAGATAGTTTATTTCTCTCTCAGGTTAAGAACCATGGACAGTGTAGGCCTCATCTGGTGGCTCCACAGAAACCTGGGGTTTTTCCATTTGAGACTCCATCTCATCTCCTGGTCCAAACTCCAGCCAGGGAAGGAAGAATGGAAGAATGGAACACCCATTCCTTCACAGACACTTTCAGACACTCCACTTACATCCCTCTAGCAAGAAAGTAGTCAGATGGCCACACTGGCTGTAGGGGAAGCTGAGAGATGAAACCTTTTTTGAAGGTTGCTGTTGGCCCAGTTATAAATCCAAGATTCTGCCCTGGCCAGTTTGAGCAAAGTGGTTAGAGGGTCAGCCCTCAGACCGAAGGGTCACGAGTTCAATTCCCAGTCAAGGACACATATCTGGGTTACAGGTTCAATCCCTGGCCCTGGTCAGGGTTGTGCAGGAGGTAACCAATTGATGTGTCTCTCACATGGATGTTTCTCTCTCTCTCTCTCTCTCTCTCTCTCTCTCTCTCTCTCTCTCTCTCTCTCTCTCTCCTTCTCTCTCTCTCCCTCTCTACCTTCCACTCTCTCTAAAAATCAATGGAAAAATATCCTTGGCCGAGAATTAACAAGAACAACCAAAAATACAGGATTCTGTTAGTAATGAGGTAGAGGAAAGTGGATACTGGAGACAACAATAGTTTCTGTTACTAATAGTTAACTACCCTGATCACGTGTCTTAAGTAATCAAGAAGCAAAGTTCTTCGCTGGTCCAGGAACTGCCTCACTGTTACATGACATTGCATTAGACACCTTACCTTTCACTTAATCTAGTTTAGCCCTGCTGTACAATAGAACACTTGACTAGCTTAGCAAGTATCCTTTGTGACATTTCTTGCTTTAAAAGTATAGGGACATAGTAAATAAAAAATAAATAATGATGAAATATTCCACAATTTGTGGCCTACTTTGAAAGGTTTTATGGCACAGTGGGTGAATACCCCTGCCTTTCACAATTAAAGTAAGAAGATGATTAACTGTTTCCTCCAGCTCTCATTCACTGAATCTTCAGGGTAAAGCCATCATTTATTCCTTCAATCAACAAATACCTCTTCAGCACCCCAAGCTTAGATGTCTTTGGGCTAGGGCTAGAGACAGCACATATTTCCATTAAGGCATATTTTCTGCCCCCAAGGAGTTCATAATTGCCTTGATGGAAGTACACATGGATTAAAAAACAAAAAAACTCTGTGAGTTTCTCTAAAGATAAGTACAAAATCGTTCCACTATAAATAACATAATTATTGCATTGTGGCTGTGCAGGACTAGGAATGAAGATGGATTAAAGAGGTAGGAATTTAAGCTTGTTCTTAGCAATAAAGGACTAATTTGCAGATGGAGATAGGGTTTCTTCCTTTCAGTCTCCCATGTTTTAATTTGTCCTGTAATTTGTAAAACCCTCTTGGCATTATTTTCTCATGGTGACTTAAGTGAGAAATATGTGTAGGGTATAATCATTTTCATCTTGTTTCTAGGTATCGACTCGTTGGCTCCCCATTTGCTGTTTGTCACCTCTCAGGCAATAATAGTGTCACTTGGGATAAGAAGGCACCTGTTTGTGAGCGTAAGTGCAAATATTTTTCCCCGTAATTCCCTCCAGGTGATCCTGATTTGACTCTGTAATTCCAAAGAAGACATATGATCCTTCTTGCACAGAGTAGTCTCTCAGATATTTGAATATTGGAGTCATGTGCTGCAGGGTCCTCCTGTTTTGGTTTTGGTTTTTAATTTTAGGAGGTAATTTATCTGAAACTGTGGACTTGAACTCAGGTAAAATTGCCCTACTCGCCTACTTTGATAAACTCTTTCCAGTGAAAAGATCATCCTCCTGTGAGTAAATTTAAAAGACAGTAGAGAAAACTAAACCTGTCTCTGCCACCTCTTAATAGCACGTTACAACCCTCGGAAGGAGATAGATTACTCTCTTCCTTATTATCCTTACTCTGAGCGATGAAGGAAAAATGTATTCTTCTTAACAATTTCCCCAAGCTTCTGGTCATTCTGCCCTTTCTCCTCCCTTCAAAGTCTTCCATGCTCAAGCCCTAGTTGTATTTGTTCCTGATTAGTTGACTCTGTCTATTCAATGGGATATTGTAAATGAATCTCCAAAACTTTGAGGAACATAGAAGACTGCCTGATTACAAACTGGTAGAGTGTTAAGGCTGTTAAAAAAAAATCAGTATCTCATGCAGAGTTGATGGCAGTAAAAATGGACACAAACTTCTGGAAGGCTAGTGAGGGATATATGCAAAAGCCATAATGCAAATACCCTTTAACCTAGCAATTCCATTTTCTAGAGTTTATCCCAAGACAATAATCATGGGATTTTCCCATGATTTTGGTCTAAAGACACTTAATGCAATAATATTTATAATAATAAAAAATGTTAAGAATCTAAATGTTTGGCATGGTTTGAAAATAGCTAATAGAAGAAATGAGGTTTGTTAAAAATGATCATAAATTTTTAAGAAAGGTATAGGTATACCATGAGAAATTAGAGATTGAGATGCCTCATCCAAATGGAAATAAACACTACATCCATTTATCTACATGCCTGAATATTATCCAGCTACAAATATCATATTCTAGAAAATATATCCATAGACACACATGCATGTAGACACATACATATCTGACATGATATGCATTAAATTATCAAAAATACTTATTTTTGACCATTATTATTTTCTTCTTTTTATTTGTGCATATTTTATAAAATTCCTACAGTGAATTTACTTATTGTATTCTCTCTCTCTCACACACACACACACACCCCTAACTTTGGCTTTTAAAGATCCAAAGAAATAAACGAAAAGTTGTACAAGGTGCCTCCTTAACCTGCCCATAATTTAAATTCTCTAAAATACTTTAAATTACCAAGGTATTTTCAGTTTACTATAAAACTTCTTAGGCCTAACACCTTTTGTAGGGGGTTATCGCTAATGAAAAATGTATCCACTTCTATGGTATTTTTAAGTCAATAAACATTTAACTGAGTCAATATTGGTTATATATGTGTATGTGAATGTGTGTATAGTCACTTATACCAATATTTAAAAATTATTGTGTTATAATGGAACATAATAGTCTTTTATCATTGTGTTATCCGTGAATCAGTGATTATTTATTTCATTTCCCATGCCTTACATTTTTTTATATTTTTCTTTTTTAAAAAAAATAATTTTCTTTTTTTTAATTGAATTTATTGGGGTGACATTGGTTAATAAAATTATATAGGCTTCAGGTGTACAATTCTATAATATCTCTTTTTGGAGTATATTTGACATATAACATTGTGTAAATTTTAAGGGTACAATGTGTTAATTTGATGTTTTCATATATTATAATATGATTGCCATTGTAGCTATAATTAGCATTTCTATCTTGTTACATAATTATCCTTTCTTTTAAGTAGTTAGAATAATTAGCTTCTAGTCTCTTAGCAAGTTTGATGATAATAATACAATATTGTTGTCTATCTTCACTGTACTGTGCATTGTATCTCTAGAGATTATTTACTATTCGTTCTAAGTTTATACACTTAAACAACATCTGTCCTGTTCCCTCATCCACCATTCCTTGGTAACTACCATTTGTTCTCTGTGGTATGTTTGGCTGTTTTCAATTTCACCTATTAGTGATATCATGTAGTACTTGTCTTTCTCTATCTGACTTACATCACTTACCACAATGTGCTCAAAGTCCTTTTATGTTATCACAAATGACAAGTCCTCTTTTCTCATGGCTGAATAATGTTTCATTGTATATATGTACTATATTTTCTTTATCTATCAATCCATCAGTGGACACTTAGGCTGTTTCCGTATCTTGGCTATTGCAAATAATGCTCCAGTCAACATGGGGGTGCATATATCTTTTCAAGTTAGTATTTTCATTTTCTGTGGGCAAATACCCAGAAGTGGAATTGCTGGATCATATGGTAGTTGTGTTTTTAATACTGTTTTCCATAGTTTTTGCATTAATTTACATCCACAGCAACAGGGCACAAGGGTTTCCAGCAGTTGTTATCACTTGTCTTCTTAATGACAGCCACTCTAACAGGTGTGAGACATCTCTTTGTATTTTTTTAAAGATGTTTTTATTAATTTTAGAGAGAGAGGAAGGGAGATGGGGAGAGGGAAACATCCATGTGAGAGCAAAACATTGATCGGCTGCCTCCTGCACATTCCCCACCCAGGATCAAACCCACAGTCGGAGCATGTGCCCTGACTGGGAATCAAACCTGCAACCTTTCAGTGCACAGGAAAATGCCCAGCCAACTGAACCCACCAGCCAGGGCTCTTTGTGGCTTTAAATTGCATTTCCCTGAAGTTTATGGATGTTGAACATCTTTTCATGTGCCCATTGGCCATTGGATATCCTCTTTGGGGAGATGTCTATTCAGGTCTTCTGCCCATTTTTTAATCAAATTGTTTTGCTGTTGTTGTTGAGTTGTATGACTTCTTTATATATGTTAGATATTACCTTATCCAATATATGGTTTGCAAAATTTTCTGTAGGTTGTCTTTTTACTTTGTTAATTGTTTATTTTACTTTACAAAAGTTCTTAAGTTTAATGTGGTCATATTTGTTGATTATTGCTTTTGGTGTTTGTGCTTTGGTGTCATATCCAAAAAGTCATTTCCAAGATCAATATTGTGAAACTCTTTTCCTACATTTTCTTCTAGGAGTCTTATAGTATCAGGTCTTATATTCAAGGCTTTGATCTACTTTGAGTTAATTTTTGTGAGTGGTGTACGATAGAGATTCAATTTTATTGTTCTGTATGTATTTCTCCAGTTTTCCCAGCACCATTTGTTGAAGAGATTATTCTTTCCCCATCTGGTGCTCTTGTCTACCTAGTCAAATATTTGTTGACCATATAAGCAGGAATTTAATTCTGGGCTCTCTATTCTGTTCCATTGGTTTATGTGTCCGTTTTTTGTTCCAGTACCATTCCATTTTTATTACTGCAGCTATGTAATATAGTTTGAAATCAGGAAGCATGGTACCTCCAGCTTTATTCTTCTTCCTCAGAATTGCTTTGGCTATTTAGCATCTTTTGTAGTTCCATAAAATTTTTAGGTTTTTTTTTTCTATTTCTGTGAAGAATGCCATTGCTATTTTGGTGGAGATGACATTGAATCTATAGATGGCTTTGGGCACCGTGGACATTTTAACAATATTAATTCTCCTGATCCATGAATATGGTGTGTCTTTCCAATTATTTGTGTCTTCTTTGATTTTTTTAGCAACATCTTGTCATTTTTATTGTATAGATCTTTCGCTTTCTTGGTTAAATTTGTTCCTGAGTATTTTTTTATGCTATTGTAAATTGAATAGTTGTCTTTTATATCGTTTTCAGATGTTTTATCCTTAATGCATAGGAAAGCAACTGATTTCTGTATGTTGATTTTGTATCCTGCAACTTTACTGAAATAATTAATTAGTTCTAACAGTTATTTGGTTGAGTCTTTGGGATTTTCTATATGCAGAATCTTATCATCCGCAAATAATGAGAGTTTTACTTCTTCCTTCCCAATTTGGATGCCTTTTATTTCTTTGTCTTGTCTAATTGCTCTAGCTGGGACTTCCAGTACTACATTAGATAAGAGTGGGGAGAGTGTGACTCTTTGTCTTGTTCCTGATCTTAGAGAGAAAAGTTTCCATTTTCTCCACTGAGTATGACGTTAGCTGTGGGTTTGTCATACATGGCTCATATTATGTTTAGGTATGTACCTTCTATAACCAGTCCACTGAGGGTTTTTATTATGAAAGGATGTTGTACTTTGTCAAATGCTTTCTCTGTATTTTTTAAGATGATCGTGTGATCCTTATATATTTTTTATTAATGTGAAGTATTACATTTATTGATTTGCTTATGTTGAAATAGGCATCCCAGGGATAACTTCATGGTGTATAATTATTCTTATGTGTACTTTAATTTTGTTTGCAAATGTCTTGCTGAGAATTTCTGCATCTATATTCATTGGAGTTATTGGTCTATAGTTTTCTTGTGCTGTCCTTAGCTGGCCTTGGTATCAGGGTAATACAATGCTGGCCTTGCAAAATGAGTTTGAATATATAGCTTCCTCCTCAATTTTTTTAGAAGCGTTTGAGGATTGATTTAATTCTTCTTGAATGTTTGGTAGAATTTATTAGTGAAGCCATCTGGTTCTGTGTCGAGATATTTTGATTACTGAATCAATCTCTCTGCTTGTTATTAGTCTGTCAAGATTTTCTATTTCTTCTTGATTAAGTCTTGGTAGGTTGTGTGTTTCTAGAAATTTATTCATTTCTTCTAGGTTACCTAATTTGTTGGCAAATAATTATTCATAATAGTCTGTTATCATCCTATGTATTTCTAAAGTATCAGTTGTAATATCTCATTTTTCATTTCTATTTTTTTCCTTTGAGTCATTTCTCTTTTTTCTTAGTCTGACTAAAACTTACAAATTTTGTTTATTTTTCAAAGAACCAGCTTTTAGTTTCACTGATTCTTTCTGTTGCTTTTCTGGTTTCTATTTTAGATGAATCTCTTTGTACCTCGCATGGCAGTCTTATTCTTTTCTTCATTTGTTTTCTTCTTTAGTGAAATCATGTGGTGACTTCCAGGACCAACTTCCAAATGGCCGTGTGCTCTTTCCACGTAATCTCGAACTTGGGGCAAAAGTGTCCTTCATTTGTAATGAAGGGTGAGTGTGACCTGGATAGTGACTCTCTTGGGTTCAAGGGTTAATCCACAATGGGCAGCAGACCTATGGAAAAGAAGTACCCAGGGATATTAATGTCTGGACAGTTTTGCAATAAGTGAAAGAACTTAGTAGCAGCACTATCAGGAGCTAAGAAACATGGCATGTAGGTAATTCAATGTTGAGTACAAATATAAATTAAAAACTGACCGTGAATTCAAGTTAGAATTTGAAGTAAATGGAATAGTTGTTCAGAGGCAGGAAACGTAATTTTATGAAAATTTTGCCAGTAAAATGTTTGATGTATAAGACAAAAATTATTTATTATATGATGCCAGGCAAGGATTATTTTTTCAGGAAATGTAAAATCAATCAATAGTATAATTTGTAACAGTGTGCGGATAAATATTTAATCCAATTATATGTCTTTCTATCAGTGAAAGCATTGACATTGGGGTCGTAATGGCCAGTGTTATTGTTAAGGTTAGTATTATTAGTTCTTTATGTGCATCTAGTACTCTGAGTGGTATGCACTCTCTGTTGGAGGTAACAAGATTGGGCAATACAGCAGTTAATTTTAACATTTTCCTAGGAATCTTTGACAGGTACAAAGTCTACCCAATAATGGTGAGCAGATTTTAGAAAGACAACAGGATTCAATGATAAGTTAGGCATTTCTAGGAGGCAAAGACTCCTCCCCTCATCATTTTTCTTCTAGAACATTTGCTCAGTGTGCTTCAGTGAGCCTCTTTCTGACCATTACAAATGTAGTGGCAAGAAGAACAATGGCAGGTCCCTGTAGATGTTCTCTGCTTTGCTCACCCAGACAGAGAGCTGTTTTTCCTCGTGACTCACTAATGAGAATAAGTGGGATGTCATAGGGCTGTCTGTGAGATGGGATTTGGGTCTAGAGCACAGGCGGGGTCCAGTTCTGTGATCAGTGACTTCTGTAGGTGACATTGGGCTATGATGTCTGTAGCACCACTAAGTTACCATCTCTGATTGCTTTGCCCATTACAGGATACCATGATTCTTTAGAATAAGTTGGTGTCTGAGTTCCTGCCAGCTGGTGATTCAGGTCCCTAATAAACAGGAATTTTCAGCTGGGCCTCAACCTAAGAACCAAATGGTATTTAGACTGAAGTGAGCAACCTGAGTATCTATTAATGACGATGAGATGAAGGAAAAGCTGGGAGTTGCTTATCTATTTCCAACCCCCCCCTTTTTTTTTCCTTTAGGTTCCGATTAAAAGGCAGCTCTGCTAGTCATTGTGTCTTGATCGGAATGAAAAGCCTTTGGAACAGCAGTGTCCCCGTGTGTGAACGTGAGTAGAAAGAACAGCTATGCAGCCTGAGTACCTCTCCTTTCTACTTCCAATGTGCTATGCCTCATGGAATCACCTTTTGTCTGGATCTTTCACCAAATTATCTATAAAAATACAATTTGTTGGAAGAATTTCAAAACAGGTTGTGTAGGTCTTACACACTGTGTTTATGTTACTAATCTATAAGTCACTAAGTTAATGCCAGTGTTGACTTTTGGGGGGAATATGTAGCGAGAAATTAGATGGTACAAAGGTCCACCAAAATGTATTTATTCATTTATTTTTTAGTTTCTCTTACATATATATGCCCTTTTATCCCCTCACATATCTAAACTACTTATCCATCCTGTTATTTAGTCCAGAGTGTTGACTGAGGAGGGGCTTTCCACATGTCAGAACTTCCCACGTCGGGAGAGTACTGAACAGGAAAGACATATCCCTGTTCTCATCAAGTTCATTTTCTACTTGGGGAGGAGACCATGAACAAGAAAATAAATAAACATATAAAAAATTGAATGCATAAAAGGGTATGTTAAAATTGATGAGTTATAGATAAAAGAAAACAGTGTTATGTGATAAATTAGTACAGTACAGGGAAGTGAGTCCATATTTGAAATGATGAGGTGCGGTGCCCTAAATTTCCAAACTGCCCACTTAAATAAAACATGCCAAAGATTCAGAAGTTGATAAATAGATAAAAGTGTTTTATACACTAAGACATTACTGATTTGTCCTACTCTATTTACCAAAGCAAAGCAAGACTTTTTGAAATACCATTTTCTTGATGATTGGAAAATACTCATTTTAATTTGGATTTTTGATAAACTACCTTGCTAGAAATCTATTTGTTCATCATATGAGATTATAGTGGGACTTTATGAGAGCATTCCGTATGTATAAAATTCAGATATCCATCAAACTCAACCTTCCCAACACACATAAAGCTGAAAATAAATTTATAATTGAACTTTGGATAAACACATAGTTAAAATCCAGGTATGAGAAATCAATCATTGTTTTATGTGCTAAAGCCCTCACTTGTTTATACATACAAATCTGACAAGCTTGAGTATCTCTTCCTCAATTTATATCAGTTTAGAAGCATCAAATTAGTTTTAGGGAGAGAATTGCTAGAAATAGATACACTAATAGCAGGAAGAAATGACAGCTTGGAAAAAAAGAAAAAGAAGAAAAAATAAAAGCTACCTAGTGCTTTTTCATCTGACTGTAGGAATGAATGTATTCTGATGACACTATTGTGTATTTGATGTTGGCACTGATGATAATGGTCTTCATTCATCAACAAACATTTACATCAGCTGAAAATGATAGTCCACAGTTCATAAACTTCATGAAGGTTCCCCTGGAACTTCAGATCTTTGAGAGCCAAAACCTTATTTATCTTGTATCTCATTGTCAGCCCAGGACTCTTACTACCCCTGACATATAGTAGGAAATCAAATGGTTGCTGAAAAAAAAAAAAAAACACAAATAAATTACCTTTCAAGTTGATTAGAATCTTAGCTACCTGGAGGGTCTTTTGGACTTTTGCAATAAACTGTAATTTAAATCTCACCTTCCTCAGTTCCTTTTCAGCAAATGTTTTCATATATAAATTCCATCCACCTTAGTTATATCCTCATAGAAAGAGGTGTGTTTATAACATAGTCCCTGGGTACCATTATTGTATAATCATTATGACTGAAACTCTAGTGGAATCTAATACCCTTGTTTTCTTTCTAGAAATCTTTTGTACAGATCCTCCAGCTATCCTTAATGGGAACCACACAGGAACTTCTCTGAGAGACATTCCCTATGGAAAAGAAATATCTTATACATGTGACTCCCACCCAAACAGTGGGATGACCTTCAATCTCATTGGGGAGAACACCATCCGCTGCACAAGTGATAGTCAAGGGAACGGGATTTGGAGTGGTCCTGCCCCTCACTGTGAACTTTCTGGTCCTTCTGGTCAGTGTACATTGTGCCCCCCCCCCAGATGCATCAGTATATCTGGGCAAGAAGCTCCATATTTCTATTGTGACAGTCACTTATGTCTCATAACATGACTTTGTTATGAATATCAGACACAGAAGTGTCTGCCAGGAGGATAACAGACAGTTCTGGAGGTGCTGTACTGTGCCTATCTGGCGGTATTGTGATGACCCTGCCCGCGGGGGTGAGAAGTGTAGGATGGTGAGGAGAGGAGTAGAGAGTGGAGGGAATCCATGAGGCCCCAAATTTATAGAGGATATTTTAAAAGCAATGAAAACAAATGCCGATGAAAATATTCGGTTATGCCATCTCTATTACTAGTTGTTTTTATACTAAATAGATGGTGTGCAGAGCAAAATGTACATGTGGATGGAGTAATTTACTTCAACATTGGTAATGCTACAGAAAGAATTAGGAGAGTCTGGTGTAGGCATCTATACTCCTTTTGTTACTTCTAAGTGTTCTGCTCAGCCCATTTCTGCATTTTGTTGACCCTTCATCTCACCTTTAGCAAAAGGAACTCAGGATGATCTGGAGAAGTGAAGTGGGTGGTTGTGCTCTTGGCCTCTATTTTCCATATATTTCTAGCTTTAAATGACAGTACCTGGCAATGAGAAGCTCCTTTGTGGCTGCGATTGTCCGCACAAGCTCTGTTCTCCAGTGAGGACAGACAACATTGACTTGGTCATTGGTAGATTCTAGTTCTATTTCTAGCTGGTGCCATCTGCAAGTGAAGAAAACACATGATCCTGGTTAAAGGCTGAGAGGTCTGGGTTCAGAGAACTAGCCTTCCCACTGATCCACAAACATTTAGTGACTTGAGACCTGCCTGCCTGGGTCTTCATGTGGTTCTATTAGGCAGAGATACTAGATGTGTTGGTGTGTTCATACTTCTGTGTTTAACTGAGTGTCTTCTCTTGCTCTTAGCATGCCCACCTCCACCCAAGATCCACAATGGGCATCACACTGGAAGACATCTATCTCCGTATCTTCCTGGGATGACAGTCAGCTACACTTGTGACCCAGGCTACCTGTTAGTGGGGCAAGCCTTCATCTTCTGTACACACGAGGGAACCTGGAGCCAATCTAACCATTATTGCAAAGGTAGCTCTTATTCCTGGTGGGTTTTTATGGAAGATTGATGCATGAGACTAATGAGGCTGAGAGAGATCATTTCTGAGAGGATGGTGAAATGAGTATCAATAGAGGAGAAATGCAGAACAAATAGTAGGAAAGAAGGCTACCCAAATATCCTCAGCTCTACCAAATAAGTAGGAAGAACCGATGAAATTTTCAATAATAAATAGACATCAAATACTAATTTAAAGTGCTTTATAGGCTTTTTACTAATAAAATATTCCAGCTTTAAAGGATCTCAGAGGATCACAGGTGGTCATAAATCACTTAGAAGGTCAATAAGAGGCTAGAAGCCCTTTGTTGGGGAACAACAAAAGTGAGGTCAAGAGCAATTAGTTCCAGAATTACTGGCTGTGGAGTCTCCCTATCATCTCCAAGACCAATGGTAAGGTGTTTATTTCCTCTTCCCTGCAACAAGTCCCAGGAATTATTTTTGTTATTCCTGTCTCTGTTTGCAAAATTGAAATATAACTTTAAAATGTTTGTTGGCAATATTCTGAAAAGCTGCAAAACCTGGAATTAAAAATCATATTCTATAACTAGGCATGTTACTAAGATCCTTACAAAAGTGATTTGTGTTAGTCTCCCCAAGAATCGGATGAGGTGGGATTATTATCTTTGCCATCTTATCGAGAAAGAAATTAGGTGTAGAGAGATCCAGTAACTAGTCTATGATCTGCAGCTCAGGAGTGGTGGTGCTAGGATTGGACCCCAGCGCAGCCCCTGCTTTGAAACTTTGCACTCTGTACTGTCTCCTTTTAAATGTGGCTCTTGACTTTTCAAAACTGTGAGTGAAGTGATTTTTGCTTTGCTTGTTTCTCTTCAATTCTTTCACTTTTCAAATACTATGTAAGGGCAGGGATGAGGCATTTTTAATGTTAAGGACTAGTTAGTCTTACTACTGCTGTGGTTACAGGAATTTATGTCCTTCCCTGACCTAAAAGTCTCTGAAATCCTCTTTGGCCTCCCACCTGTCCATTTTAAAGACACAGAAGAAGTGGCCCACCACAGTAATGGCAAGTGACTCTATTTTGGTTATTTGCAAGAATGGATGGCACTTACAGAGTCCCTGTGGCTGTTCAGAAACCAAAAGCTCACCCTTCCTTTTTTTAAAATACTTTTTTATTGATTTTTAAACAAAGAGTAAGGGAGAGGGAGAGAGAGAGAGACAGAATCATCGATGTGAGAGCCAGACATTGATCGTCAGCTGCTTCCTGCATGCCCCCTACCAGGGATCAAGCCCGAAACCCAGGCATGTGCCTTGACTGGGAATCAAACTGGCAACCTTTCAGTGCACGGGATGACGCCCAACCAACTGAGCCACACCAGCCAGGGCCCCTCCTTGCTTTAGTTACATAAGAAGTGTAAAGATTCAGGGAATAGTTTGATGATAAATTATTCAGATTAGGACTCTGGGATAGTTGTCCTGAAAATAAAAGAATTATATCCTTTTCTCCTGGCAGCTGCTTTCTTTTCATTTAAGTAAATCGAATTTTGTCTTAATAACTGTTCTCTTCAAGCATGGCTTATTCATTGTCTAGTTTTAGCATGAGCAAAGCCAGCCAGGAACCTTGTTAAAAAGACAGTTTCTTAATCTACATCCCTAAGAACTTGGATTCTGACATTTTGAGTTGGGGTCCAGAGGTCTATTTTGAACAAACCCACTAGAATATTCTGATGTAGAAAGACCACAGACAATACTGTGAGAAATAACACTTCACCTGATTGGGTTTTACAAAGGAAAAAAAAAAGAAATTAGGCTCTTTCAACTGAAAAACAGGCTTTGCTTAAATTGAAAAAGGTGTTGCTGGACAGGGAGAGAAAGCAAAGTAACGTTGAGCTAAATGGGATAAAATAAATTAAGTAGAAAGTTGATATTTTAAATTCAGAATCATGATTTACTAATGTCTTTGTTCTATGTATAGAAATAGGCCAGAAATGGGCATTCAATCAAGCGGCAAAGAGCAGTATTTGTTGTATTCCTGGAGAGAGTTAGTGTGATCCTGTTTCCTTCTGGTACCACCCAAAAGGATCCAGGCTAGAGTATGGTTCTCCTAATTCCTAATCTTTTCACAACTTTTCAGTTGCAGAGCTGTTCACAATTATAAGTGGATTACAGTACATTCCATATTTCCTAACTTTACCTAAGAAAATAAAGACAGAGAATTTTAAATCATTAAGATGTTTGGGGAGGGGATATCAATTTTCATTGATTGAAAACATGACCAATCTTTGCTGAAGGGAAAATGGGTTGGGTGTCCTAGATCTTTTCATTATGGCAGTTACAACTAACAGTTATTAATAAAGGATCAATTTCCTTCTGATTTTTCTAATTTCAGAGGTAAAATGTAGCCTCCCACAGTTTATGAAGGGAATCCGGAAGGAGTTGGAAATGAGCAAAGAATTTCAATATAGAGATAACGTAACCTTGAAGTGTAAAGATGGATATACGCTGGAAGGCAGTCCTTGGAGCCAGTGCCAGGCGAATAACACATGGAAACCTCCCCTGGCCACATGTATATCTGGTAAGTGCAAGAGCAAGTACAAGGAATGCAGGTCCCTCCCAGTCATGGCACTGTTCATTCATTCACCTGTACTGCATCTAATGTAGTGTGATGTTATGACACATGGTAGAGCTGAGGAGTGTAATAGGAGCCCCCAATTCTTCTCCACAAGCCCTTAGCAATGAGAGTTAGGCAAGCCTTGCTCCCCTCACACTTCTCAACCCATTCATCTCTCCTGGGGCATACCTCTGAACCACTTTTGTCTACATCACCCTATTGTTGCATGCATCCCATAGTAATGATTTGTTTATAGCCCGGGGCCTTAAAAGTCAGGAGCACATCAGTGATAAAGCAGGACTTCAAGAATTCAGCATGAGTCAGGAAGCACCTACCAAGTTGCTGAGACCAGCTGTTCGGACTCCGTCACTGCTGTAGGCTACAGGATTTTTAACCGTTACAGCTGGATTCTGAAGATTTTGAGATCATGTTTCATTGCGCTCCATAGAAGAGTAGCCCTCTGCTGGCAACTAGAGGGTAATGTAAGATAGAAAATTCTAAACCCTGAACTTGTACATATCAAGGAGCTGATGAGTAAAATTAACAATGAGTAACTTTTCTTTTCTTTTCTTTTAAGTTTTTTTTTTCTTTATTGGTTTTAGAGAGAGAGGAAGGAGAGGGGGAGAGAGAGATAGAAACATCAATGAAGGAGAACAATTGGCCGCCTCCTGCATGCCCCTCACTGGGGATTGGGCCCACAACCTGGGCATGTGCCCTGACCGGGAATCAAACCAGGACCTCTCAGTCCATGGGTCGACAGTCAACCACTGAGCCACACCAGCTGGGCAACAATGAATAACTTTTCTTAATCTATGTTAGTGCTCGGCATCCCCCACCTATTCTTATGATTCTTATTTATAGCAGTGAATACCAAGATTGTTCAGGATTTTTTATAGTTAATCCCTTAAACATGCTAGCTAATCTGACTTACCAATAATGTCTCCAAATTATAAAGTCATAAGTCTCTTAATATCAAATTATATTCACTTTGGCAAAAAATTCACTGTCTATCTGACTGAATGAATGCCTTTAGACAGGAAATTCACATGGTGGGAGGACCACCCTACCAGATATTATAACAAAATATAAAGCAACAGTACCTAAATGACTTTAAACAAGCACAAAATAGACTTACTTTTATAAGTGGAACAAAATAGCTATTAATAAAATAAAGGTTATTATAAAAATGAGTAAAAGTATCTTACAGATGAAATATAATAGTTGAGACAGCATCAATCCACAGGGAAGGTAAACATGATCAAATAATATAGGTAGCTTGGAAATAAATTTATAACCTTTATTTTTATCTTATAAAAAGTACCAGATGTAATAAAGAGTTAAAGTTTTAAAAGTCAGTATAGGCCAGCTCTTTGGACTTTTTGATATGATAGAGAAAATCATCAAAGATCAACAAATTTGACATATGTATTTTGGAAAGTAAATCAGAAAGCAGTCAACAGATGAGAAATATGTGAAAAATATAACGAAGCGGTAACAGCATTACCATACAGATAGCAGTAGGGGTAGTTGTTGAGGTAGTAGAGGTTATAAAAATTAACATATATTGCCCGACCGGTATGGCTCAGTGGTTGAGCTTCGACCCATGCACCAAGAGGTCGCTGATTCGATTCCCGGTCAGGGCACATGCCCAGACTGTGGGCCTGATCCCCAGTGGGGGGCATGTAGGAGGCAGCCAATTGATGTTCTCTCTCATCGATGTTTCCATCTCTCCCTCTCCCTTCCTCTAATATATAAAGAAAAAAAAATTAACATATATTGATTGAGTGCTTAATTCCACTCTTCAAAAGTTAGATAAAGAGATTCTATAAAGAAGTAAAAACCTAGATGCATGGGAACATGTACCAGAAGGGAACGTACCAAAGCATTTCATGGTATTAGAATCATGCGATATTTTCCTGTTGCTCTATTTTATACATTTTTTATGGTATTTCTATTCATTTGATGATAAAATAGTAAGTTAAAAAAAAAAAGACCACTGAATACACAAGATAAAATGAGATTGTCTGAGTAAAACCAATGGTTTTTTATATTAGAACAAAATTGGATGTGTAATGATAAAAAATTCGGATAAATTGTCACTGGGTGAGGGCTCCTGCTTAATTATGTTGAGAGCTAGACTGATGCATTTGTGACCTTTGTCTTCCTTTTAGGCTCACGTAATACTCTCTTTATTGGTAAGTTCTATAAAGGGTTTGCTGAGGAACTCTAGCATCTTGAACAGTAAGTATCCCCTTACAATGAATGAAATGTAAAAAGAGAGATCACAATATCTTACATTGCAATTTCATTTAGAAAGAAAATAATGATAAACTCAGGCAAAACTGGTATCCTCATGTGCATATAGAGTGAGTGTCCTCTATCAAGGGTTCTGTACTATCTTTGAGTCATTAAAAATGACTAGTCATTCATCTTCTTTTATTGTAGCTGGAGAACACAACCTGGGACTATTCTTCAGCATGGTAGTCGTGCCCACTTGAATAAATTGGAAGCCACAAACTCCAGTTTCCTAAGTCCATTTTTGTGATCTGAGTATGTAACAGGAATAGTGTTATGACAGAGTTTGCTTCAGAGGGAATTGGTAGAGTCTATCGTATAGAATAGCTCTCGTGCCTTACACAAGAGATATGTGCAGGGCCCTGGAGAGCTGGAGCCCAGGAGCCCCAGTGCTGTTCTCACGTACTTGGTGAAAGAAAGGCTGCTGTTGGACTAAAGGTTACAAAACTGCTCTGCTTACTCCTTACCTATAACCCTGTAGAAGTAACACTAATGTACCAGGTTAAACAAGTAGCAGAGGGGAAATCTTAAAGGTAAGCCTGTGTTGGTGTTTTTTAAACCAAATTTAGTTACATTTTTTTTAAACTATTGGCAATCTCTAGAGAGACTAGATATTAAGACAGAGGTTAAAACCTATGGGTTATATTTTCCATGCATTTAATGACCTTGTTTTATTGTCTAGGCATGTCCTTTGGTGTGGTCTTCTTTATTGTATCCATCATTGTTTCCTGTTGGATGATTCTAAAGTACAAAAAAAGGTCAGTACAGCCATACTTTCCTAGAAAAATGTTTATTAGTGTACTTGCCTACTCTTGGAAGCCAAAGAGAAGTAAATGAAATGTCAAAAAAAAAAGTACTACATAAATAGATGTAGTAATTCTTATAAAGAAGGACTTTGATGCATTTTATGCATAGAGAAGTATTCACACTAAAAGAAATACATATATATGATGCTAAGAATCCTTAATATCATATGTATATACATGATTTTAAGAAAGCTTCTTTTATTTTTTTATTGTTGAAAGAAGTACAGATGCCCCCTTTTTCCCCCCATTGACCCCCCTCTAAGAACGCTTCTTTTAAAAGCTTAGAATTTTAAGAAGGACTTGAGTTTTGGAAAAGAGAAAATAGACAAAAGAAATTGTTCCAAAGGTGTTAATGAGGCAGTTGGTAAGCCAGTTTTGCTGAGCCATTCCAGACTTCTGCCTCTACACACAGACCCTATCAGGGAACTAGAAGTTAGGTAGTGTGCCCCACTGTTACACACATCTGAGGCTGCCAGTGCGGAAGAATTGAGGCTTTGCATTGGGTATTTAAAAAAAATAAATCTTTTATAAACACCAGTTAGCTTTTAAACTTACAAAAACCTTTAAAGAATTAAGATCTAAATAAAGAAACATCTTTGCTAAGAGAACATACACAGTTTTTGTGTTAGTTGGTTTAATTATAATAAAATTAGTGAGGTCAAAGTCAAAGAAATCAATGATATAAGCTGAACTAGCAAATTCTATACTGATGAGAAACAGTTTATAAATTTAAGTAAACAGTTTTCTAAACAAGTGCAGTCTCCTAAAGAAGCATTATAGAAATTGAAGTTCCAACATTTCACAAAGGATGACAATGTAAATTTTTTAGAGTATCACAGCAAAACTTTTTGCCAATAATCTAGTCATTTCCTTCCTCTGCCTTCTTTGAATTTCCCACACGCTATGAATTTATCTCTTATATTCTTAGTTTCTACAACACTCCTTGACCCCTCCCCTGAGAATGAGCTCCTTGTGAGCAGGGGCACCTATAGGCTCTCAAAATAATTTTTATTTAATGAATTTTTACCTCTACTTTGTGCAGTATTCTACATTAACAATGAGAATAGCAAAAGCGAACATGTTTGTTTACATAATGCTTTACCTTCTATTGTCTTCTTTGTTCCTCAAAGAACTCTGTGAGGTAAGAAAGTACAAAAATGTTGTTATCCCAAAGCAGAGAAGACTCTGAGATTCAGAGTAATTCAACGACTTGCTTAAAATCATACCAGTAGGAAGTTAAGAGTTCGGGTTTTAGTCCCAATTATCTGACTCAAAATCTTGAATGCATTCAGCTATTCCACTGACAATTTTAGTTGTGCGTTTCTTAATCTGTATTACTGAAAATTCAGTATCCAGTACAAAGCTGGAATATTTCCTTTTTTTCTTTCATATATACCTCCCCTCCCCACATCTACATAATTGGATTTGTTTTAGCTACTCAGGTATATTGAATCAATATCCTTCTGTAGAACAGTAAACAATCTCTCATAACCACTATTAACCAACTACGTAGCCATTCATTCAACATGTACTCACCAAGGCTGTATTCTCTCACACCCTATGTACTACTCATCATCCAAGACAACTTTCAGGCCATTTGCTCATCTAACCACATCGTCACTGCTCCTTGGAAGCCCATACCATCAGGATGTACAATCTTCTACTTCCTCATGCATGGATCTCAAATGTGCACTTCTTCATCCTATGAAAACTTTGGCTCCTGACTCAGTTTTCTTTTTTGTCTCAAGTGGTGCCCTCCTCTATTTTCCGTGAGAGGGTAAAGAGTGAGCAATGAGGAAATAGTAGAAAGTGATAGAGTGAGTTTACTCTTTGTGCTTTCATTCTTAAATCCCTAATATCAATGCATACTTGAAGTCTAAAGTTACTGGTATTATTTATCATTTCATTTATATAAAACAAAGTGCTCATGAAATAACCCCCAAAGATGTGATGTAGCATATCACCTAAGGCCATGGGCTTTGCAATCTTTAAGGCCTGTGTTCACATTCACTTACTAGCCTAAAAAATAGGGATAATAACAGTTCCTACCTCAACTTAACACAGTGTGTCACTTATGATGAATGTCACAAAATGTTAACTATTGTTATTTATACATTAATGTTATTAGTGACATTTAAAAGTGATTAGATACTTCTTTTACTGTCAGTTCTCATATACCTTCATGACAACAACTGCTACTTTTCATACTCTAGATATTGTACAAAATACAGAACACATGTCTTCCTTATCAGGAGAAAAGGAAGCCTTGTGTAAGATTGCAGGGCAAACCTGTTTACATTGTGAAGCTTAAATGTATAATATTTATTAATGAATATAACTTGGGGAATAGAGAAATGTGTTGTTTTAAGGCGTGGGCACTTGTCCTTAAGCAGTTTAGTTCCAATACAACATGTAGGATGGTTTTAGTATTATTTTCCAATCCAAGTTTTTACTTAGTCTTGAAAAGTGTGACTTGGTTACATTTTTCTTATTAGATACCTTACAAAGATATGGGAAACCTGAGACAAATTATGCCCTAAATTTCAAAATGACAGCTACTAACTACCTTTCTTCAAAACTAAAATCGATGTAATTGTTATTTTTTCTCATCTTTTTCTCCCCTGCCAAATAGCAGGAATACAGACGAAAAACCTAAAGAAGTGACTATCCATTTATATCCCCCAAAAGGCAGCTGTGACCATGCTCAATGCCTGCAAACAAATCAAGAACATAGCAGGTACCTAACACACAAATCAAGTTAAAAATCTTTTCAACAACACAAGTATCAAAAATGGAAACAAGATTCAAATATGATATTGCACCCAGTAGATCACTGTTACCAAAGATGTTCGAAAGTACTCCAGGATCTGGAAACACCGTTGTTGTTGTTGTCTTTCCTTGAGTAATTGTTGTTCCCAGTGATTTGGGGTGAGGATTCTGTCAGTGCTGTACAAAGGCACTGTTTTTCAAAGCATTCCTATATTTTTGTGCACTTGCTATCGGTGGAAGTGGAGTTCTGGAGGTGCCATGGGGGAAAGAATTTCCTGAGGCCCCCACAAGAGGGTGGGACTGCATGGAAAGATTTATTGATGGTGTAAAATTAAGGGGGTTCCCTTCCAACTTCCAATCTCTCTTCATCCCACTATGGAAGAAGTCCAGTCTTGTCTTCAGCAGGGCTAGAATTAAGGCCACTGCCCAGAGTGTCCTCTCCGTGTTAAAGCCCAGTCCAGTCCAGCATCCTGCATGTGGAGTCCACATGGACATGGGCCATGCAGCTTCTAAGGCCACATGGCTATAGAGAGAGAACAAGAAAGAGCACAAGGTAAGTTCAGGTCATGGAGCAAGAGTTCTAGAGCACAAGAACAGAACAAGAGAGAGAGAACTCTTTGTGGATTATTTCCAATTTTTTGTGGTTTGCATTAGGGTCCACCCCCACTCTAGCCAATCCACTGTTCCCCATGCTGGACTGACAGGCTAGACCATATCACCCAACTTCACTGTGCATGTGCCCATCTCCCGCTTTGTTCAATCCCTTCCCCCAGTGATCTGCAGAGAATGGTATGGTGGTTCCCTGGGGAGCATGAAGCTGTAGTTTCCTTATGAAGCTGCCCAGATGACCATGCTTATGTCTGGCCTCCCCTTTGCTCTCTTCCTATTATTAATATTAATAACTACCTAATGGTGATAACACATTTATGCTATGAACATTTGAAAAGCAATAAGGTTTTCTTTTCCTGTGGAACCCAAGCACTTTCTACTTGGGTGTGCCTCAAAGTCCTTCAGCTTCCTTCAAATGTGCCAGATCTCTTAAGGACCCAGTGGAGGTTTTTGCTTTACCCCTTCCCCTGCTTTCCCACTTTCTCTGAATTCTGTCCCTCACCTGACTCCTATGACAGCTCTCTCCTTTCTGTCCTCCTCTTGGGTTTATTCTATGTCTTATCCCTTCACTCTACCTATTCAAGTAGCCCTACCCCAAGCTGTTGTGTAGTAAATGTTCAGTTCTTTGCTAAAGGTTTGGGGTGAAAAGGGATATTACACTACAATCCAAAGTGGCACACAACAGAGAACTGAATATTAAAATGTCGCTTAATTTTGGCTTATTCCTGCTGGGTTACCTGCCTAAAACACATTGCTACCTTTCTTCCAATATAAGTTGCATTAACCCAGCTCCGGATTCACTGACCCAAGAAGCTCTCCAAACAATTCCAGTCCAAAGTGATGTCTCTCTTTGGAACTCAGAGTATTTCCTGTCTATCCCAATTTTTAAAATAAGTTATTTTCTTTAAGGATAATATGTACTTGTTACTGAAAACAGAAAATACTGAGAAATATAAAAATTATCTGTAATACCCTCCACCCAGTGGTTAGTATTGTTAAGCTACTTTGCATATTATTTTACATTTGTAGGGTTATACTTTGAGATTACATTGATATGGTTTGGGTTTCACCAAATGACAACCATTCTTCCCATTGTCAAAAACTGTATGTAAATATATCCCACAGTATTCAACATTTCATTTGTTCTTTTTTACCTATTAACTCTAGCATTCATTCACTTGCTCATTCATTATTCTACAAACATTGATTGGTCACTTATAATGTACCATACATTGTGTTTGTGTTTTTTCTCTCCCATGCTAAATTATCTTATGAGTAAGGACCGTATTTTTAAATTTCCCAAAATTTACAAGTATAGACTTAATCAAATAAGAAGTATTCAGTAAGTATTTGAGGATCAATTTATCTAAATTTTATTTATCCTCAACTTTGCGGATGCATTTTTTTACATCAAGGTGAATCTCAAATTTTGTACATTGACTGTTGGCCACCTTTTAATAAAACGGTAGAAATTTTCCTCAATGAATTTATCTCAAATTATCATTTTTAAGATTGGAATTTTGAGCCCAGCCTGTGTGGGTCAGTGGTTGAGCGTCAAACCATGCACCAAGAGGTCACCGGTTCGATTCCCGGTCAGAACACATGCCCAGGTTGTGGGCACAATCCCCAGTGGGAGGCATGCAGGAGGCGGCCAATCAATGATCTCTCTCATCGATGTTTCTTTCTCTTTCTCCCTCTCCCTTCATCGCTCTCTAAAATCAATAAAGGGGAAAAAAAAGGATTGGAATTTTGAGCACAGCTGTTCTACAGGAGAAGGTTAATCATTTGTGACAACATCTCATAGACAAAGAGTGAGTTAGAGTCTTTGCCAAGCTGAAAACCTGTGTGCACAGGCCAGATACAGGGTCAGAGAGGGTGATATAGGTAAAGAGGCAGACTCCAAAGACACAGCCACATGTTAAAGCACATGAGAATGTTCAGTGAGGACATATGATGTTGGGAACACTTGTGAGCTAGAAAGACAACACTGATGAAGGGTGGCAGTAATTACTGGGAGTGTCAGGTGAGCTGATGGGGGTCCATCTGTGACAAGACAGTGTTCCTGGACTTAACAAAGAGGAGAGGCTTCAGCATGGCCAAGGAAGCACTTGGATACCTTAGACTATACGATACATCCTTTCTATCTTGACTGTGATGAGGGCAGGAGGACATGCTAGCTGAAGCTGACCTTCCTCCAAACTACCAGATCCTGTTTACTTTCTCCCGCCACACCCATGGTTCAGAAAAGAGACTGAAGGAAAGAGTTTGTGTGTCATGAGGGATCTGTATATTTTCTAGGAAGAGGCTCTTTTTATTTAGTTGCTCAACTCTGAGAACACGTTTCCTTTAACAAAAGAAGAAATGGGGAATGTTCAAGTTATTCATTAATTTCTCTTATCTACTCAGCATCTCAATGCATGCCACACTGTCTTGTGCCCTACATAACTACCACGAAAAAGGGCAATAAACACTTCTTTTAAACTTGTGATTTATATGTGATGTCAGCATCATGGTTATCAGCATATACCTTCTGGGTAGTTCAATTGTTGACCATGCTGTCATCTAAATAAAAATTCCTTTTATTTCAGCGTCCTTCCTTGACAAAATACTATGAAGTCGGAGAACACCTCAAATTAAAATGATCATTGGAAAGGAGCCAATTTATTTCAACACAGTAAGGTCTAAGACTCATAGAATCCTTGAAGTGACTTCACAGAGATGCAAACGTGCACTCGAAGATGCTGAAGCTCCCTCAAGTCCTTAGGAATCGCCCTCCTGTTAGCTTGGGTGCTGTCACTCCATCTGCTTTCTTTGTGCTGAAAGCACACACTGTCTAGTCGGGGAAGGAAACTACCCTTAGGACATAAAAAGAATCTCAGTTACTTAAAGGAAGAAGATGTCCCCTAGGATTTCTGTTTTTAAGTTTGTCATTTGCCTTTCTTACTTTTAACTGTTTATCTAGATGACCCTTGAACAACATGGGGGTGAAGTGGTGCCACCTAAATGAAAATGCTGTTTCTGATCGGGGTTTGTTGAATCCTGGATGCAAAATCCCAGGATACGAAGGGATTGAAAAATATCCACGTATAAGTGGACCAGTGCAGTTCAGACTTGTGTTGTTCAAGTGTTAACTATAATACGGAATGGACTCATTAAAGAGAATTTGGGAAAAGCAGGAGGAAGATACGAAAAACAAACAAGTCACATATAATTATGCTACCCAGTGAAAACCACTGACAACATTCTCAACATGTAGCCCTATAGAGTCTCTAAAAAATCCTCTTCCTTATAGATCAAAAATTCATTTAGTATGATATTATGGGCCATGCTAGAAAATATCAGAATCTTTCTAGATATTTAAGAATAGATTTGTATATGATTACTGCTAACTTCTGCATAATTCTGGTTTTAATAGTTGTTTTTAAAGTGTATTCTGCCACATTTAGGGAACTGGACTTCAACTAGAAGTTCAATTTAAAATCATGCAAGAGGGAACAAAACAACAGCATAACCAAAAGTCAACTGACAAAGTGGGAACATAAATTGCAACATATCACAGCTAACGAGCAAGGGGCTTAATGGAGAGTTAATAATTCAAAGACCAACTCTCCCCTACCCCCCACCTCTCCCCAAATGGGCAAAAGATACTTATCCAGATCACCAAAAAAAAAAAAAAAAAAAGGCAAGTAGTCCACAAATATATAAAAAGATTCTCAATGGTTTGCTTAGTTGGAACTTTAGCAAATCTCTATCATTTCTTAGGTTTTGGAAGTAGTATCTTTTAAAGAAGGACCAGAAACTAACTATTTGAGAATTAGCTTTGCTTAGAGTTAAAAATCCCTTCATAAGAAAAAATTCTAAATTCTTTTTTCCCCCAGAATGGAGTAGGTTGGTGTGCAATGTGATTAATAAATAGCTAATGCCTGTGACATTTTAATTGTTAGAAGTCCATGAGATATTTTGTATTATTGAGTAAGTCTGTTAACTTCATGCATCACATTTTTCATCTGAAAAGCAGCAGCTGAAACAATTACTCTCCAAAGCTATTTCTAATGCTAATCTAACTTTTTTGTCCTTTTGTACACTTAGATGTGATATGTAAGTTAATTTAAGACTGTAATGCTTAAATGAAATTTTCTGTCTCCACCATTATAAGAAAGAAATAAAAGATTTTACCATTGAAACTCTACTTATGAAATACAGTTTGTAATATATCTACTTTTTTGAGCCTTCAACACCAAGAAGAAACAAAATGAATGTGTATTCCTTCTGAGAAATGCCCTCCTTTCTGTATTTGACTGGCTTCAGAACACCTGCTTTGGGTGTGGCATACCACAGTAATGCTCTTGCTGGTGATAGCTATTGGCTGGCCGATGCTTACCAGGTGCAAATAGAGGAGGGCCAACACCAGAAACATGGTTTTTCCCTCTGTCTAACCATTCTCTTTTAGGTTTTCATGAACACCTAATGTGGAATTCACCAGGACAGTGGAAGGCCTCTTCTGAGAACATTCACAGATCCATTCATGCAGCTACCCCCACCTCTGAAAAGCATCATGTTAATATACTAACTTAGAAGGCAAAGAATCATCTAACTGTTGTAACCCGCGAGAAGCAAACACTCAGGCTCCACTATAGGTCAAATTGAAAGAGCTTTATTACCTGCGCAGGGACTATTCCCAACCTTCGCAGAGGAGGGAAGCAGCCCTGAGCTCAGGGAGGGGGTTGCTTAAATAGGGCAGGGTTTTTGCAGTCTGTGGCTAGCAAGCACGTACAGAAGCAGATATCATGGTTAGCAATTAGCAATTTTGCAGAAAGATTCAGCAGTTCTCAAGGTTACTGTATGCCTCCCTAGTTCTGGTTATCTTGAGGCAAGGTTACTGTGTGCCTCCCTCCCTTTTACATAGTTCTCATATCTGTGCAAAGACTTAGGGTTGGGGCGACCCCTGCAGAACAAAGTTTTTCTCAAAAACAGCTCACAGAGACCGTTTAATATTCCTAAAGCTAAAGTGGCCTCCAACACTAACATTGTTTTTTTTTTTTAAGAATTTGTACTCTGGTAATGACATCCCCACATACCAACTACATCATACCACAATTCATAAAGCTTTAAAAGAGATCTACCACACAGCTCAGAACCTGAGTGTTTATGCATATTCAACATTCTCTTCTCATTTTCTCTTTGGCAGTTTGACAAAAATCTTTAGGCGGAGTTAAAGGAACCACTATTTTTACTCCCTTACTTCACTCAAAGCCTTGAGTCTTGAATTCTTTTCCTGTGAGGACCTTGGGAAGTTCACTGTCAATATGTCAGTACTCTCCTTTGAACTTTGCCACTAAAATGATCTCAAGGCTAAGGAACAGACAGCTCCACTTCATAGGTCAGCTTGTTTGCCTGATTCAGAAAGGTTTTCTGTGCAGACAGTTGTTATCTCTTTTTTGTTTTGTTTTGAGGGTCTAAAATTATAAAAATCAAAATCTCTCAGAACTTTTTAGCGTTTGGTAAATCCATGCATTGAAGAATTGGATGATATATTGTGCTAGCTAGGTGTTATGGCCACATGGATGAGTGAAGTTAGCCATGTTAACTGTTAAACACAAAAACATGTGCTAAGTATTACATCCAAGCAGAGGAGAGTACAAGAGACGAGGATTGGTCACTGCCTCCCTGGGGGAAACAGAAAATGCTTTCTAAAGGAGATTTTGGGTGGATTAAGTCTAAGAAGTTGAGTTGAGTGGGCGGTGCAGCTGAGAAGGTAGGAATGGTGCCAATGAACTGGAAAAATTAATATTGTTATAATGTACACACTATTCAAAGAGATCTATAGATCCAATTTAATCCCTATCAAGATTCCAATAACACATTCCACAGAATATAACAATCCTAAAAGTTGTATGGAACCACAAAAGACCCAAAATAGCCAAAGCAATCTTAAGAAATAAAAACAATGCTGAAGTCATTCTACTTCTTGATTTCAAACTATATTACAAAGTTATAGTAATCAAAACAGACATATAAACAGACATATATAGATCAATGAAACAGAATACAGCACTCAGAAATATACCCATGCATATATGGTCAATTAATTTATAGCAAAGAAGTCAAGTTTATACAATAAAGAAAGGATAGTCTCTTCAATAAATGGCATTGATAAAACTGAACCCCTATCTTACACACTCACAAATATCAACTGAAAGTGGATTAAAGACTTGAACATAAGACCAGAAACCATATATCTCCTAGAAAATAAACATAGGGGTAGGACTCAGACATCAGTCATGACGATGATTTTTTTGGATTTGACACCAAAAGCAAAGGCAATATAAGCAAAGCAAAACAAAAACAAGTGGACTACATAAAACTAAAAAGCTTCTTCACAGCAAAGGAAATGATCAGCAAAATGAAAAGACAATCTACATAATGGAAGAAAAATCTTCACAAGTGATGTATAAGATAAAGGGTTAATATCCAAAATATATAAGAAAGTCATAAAAATTTCATAGAAAAATAATCCAATTAAAATGGGCACCCGAATAGATATTTCTCCGAAAAGGCACAGTATCTGAATAGATATTTCTCCGAAAAGGACATACAGATGGCTATCAGACATGAAAAGATGCTCAACATCACTAATCATTAGGGAAATGCCGATCAAAGCCACAATGAAGTGTCACCTCACACTTGGCAGAATAGTTATCATCAAAAATCAAGAAATAACAAGAGCTGGTGAGGATGTAGAGAAAAGGGAACCATCATACAATATTGTATATTGGTGCAGCCACTATGGAAAACTGTATGAAAAATCCTCAAAAAATTGAAAATAGAGAGGACTTTCAAACCAGCAATATCACTTCTGGGTATTTATTCAAAGAAAACAAAAACACTAATTCAAAAGGATATATGTACACCTATGTTCATTGCAGCATTACTTACAATAGCTAAGATATGGACACAACTAGTCTCTGCCTCAAAGCCAAACTCCTCAATCTCTATCAGAAACTCCAACTCTAGTTCCCCCTAAGGTGGCCTGGTGTGTAGGTTCAGGCTGGGTACAGCCTGCTGCCTTTTCTGCGAGAGCAGTTTCAGCTCAGCTGCCCTGGGCTCAGTGGAATTCTATTTCTTTTTCTTGCCTAAGTGCTCTGGCTAGGACTTCCAGTACTGTGTTAAATAACAGTGGTGACAGTAGGCATCCTGTCTTGTTCCTGACCTCAGAGGAAAGCTATCAGTTTTTATACCATTGAGTGTATTGTTAGCTGAAGGTTTGCCATATATGGCCTTTATTATGTTAAGGTACTGTCCTTCTATACTCATTTTATTAATTACGTTTTTTAAATCATAAATGGATGTATCTTATCAAACATTGTTATGCATCTGGTGATATGCTCATATGATTTTTTTATTTTTTATTTGTTAATGTGCTATATATCACATGATTTGTGGATACTGAATTATCCTTGTGTCCCTGGAATGAACCCCACATGTTCACAATGTATGATTTTTTTTATGTGCTATTGTATTTGGTTTGCAATATTTTATTTAGAATTTTTCATCTATGTTCATCAGAGACATTGGCCAGTAATTTTCTTTTTTTGCATTTTCCTTGCCTGGTTTTGCTATCAGGGTAATGTTGGCCTTGTAAAATGAATTCAGAACTATTCCTTTCTCTTCATATTTTTAGAAGAGGCTGAGAAGAAGTGGTATTAAATCTTCTCTGAATGTTTGGCAGAATACACCAGTGAATCCATCTGTCCTTGGACTTTTGTATTTTTGATTACTATTTCAATTTCCTCACTAATGATTAGTCATTAAGGTTTTTTTTAATTCTTCATGATTCAGTCTAGGAAGGTTACATACATCTAAGAATTTGTCCATTTTTTTCTTTTAGGTTTTTTAATTAGGTGGCATATAGCCTTTACTAGTATTCTTGTATAATCCTTTGTATTTCTGTAATTTGTGCTATTTTCAGTTTCATTTATCTCTATGTATCTTTTGACCTCTTATTTCTTCTTTGACCCAAAAGAAGTGTGTTGTTTAATCTCCACATATCTGTGATTTTTCCAGCATTCTTCTTGAGTTAATTTCCAGTTTCATACCATTGTGATTGGAAAATTTGGTTAGTATGATTTCAGTTTTTTTTTTACATTTATTGAGACTAGTTTTGGACTCCGACATATGGTCTGTCCTTGAGAATGTTCCCTGTGCACTTGAGAAGAATGCATATTCTGTTGTTTTGGAATGAAAAGTTCTATTAATATGCCCTGGCTGGTTTGGCTGAGCGGTTAGAACTTCGGCCCGTGGACCTGGGAGTCCCGGGTTGGGTTCCTGCTAAGGGCACGTACCTCAGTTACATTTGTCCCTGACCCCAGTTGGGGTTGTGCGGGCAGCAGCCAGTCGATGTGTCTCTCTCACGTCGATGTTTCTCTCTCTCTCTTCCTCCCTCTCTTCCTGCTTCTCTCCCTCCCACTCTATCTGAAGATCAATGCCAAAAATATCCTCAGGTAAGGAGAAAAAGAAAGGTTCTATTAATATCAGTTAAGTCTATTCAGTCTATTACATCATGTAAGGTCGATATTTCCTTATTGATTTTCTGTCTAGATGATCTATCCATTGCTGTCAGGCCTCCTACTATTAGTTTCTCCCTTTAGGTCTGTTAGTAATTTGTTTTATGTACTTTGGTGCTCCCAGGTTGGGTGTATGTATAGCAATAAGTGTTATGTCTTCCTGATAAATTGCTCCCTTTATTATTATAAAATGTCTGTTTTGTCTCTCTTTTCCTTTTTATCTTAAAATCTGTTTTGTCTAATATAAGTACTCCTATACCTGCTTTTCTATAGATTTAAAAAAGATTTATCACATAGCTCAAAACCTGGTCTATAAGCATGCTTATTCTCTATTGTCTCTTCATTTTTTCTTTGACAGTTTAATAACATCTTTAGCAAAAAATGAGAGAGACCACTCCAATTTTTACTCCCCTACTTCACTCAAAGCCTTGACTCTGGAATTCTATTCCTGTGAGGACCTTAGGCTAAGATCTCAAGGCTAAGGGACAGACATTAGCTCCATTTCATAGGTCAGCTTGCAGTGCCTGATTTAGGAAGGTTTTCTGTGCAGACAACTTGTAACTCATTCCTTTTAGACATAAATCCCACTTTGTTCCTGTTAGTGTCTAAAATTATTGTAATCATAACCTTTCAGAACTTTCCCAGGATTTGATAAATCCATACTGGTGGAGAATCGGCAGAGACATGTTAAATGCCGTTGACAGCAACACCCAGCTTTTTTTTTTTTTTTTCTCCAGTATTTAATAGGTATTTATTATGTTCCTACTACAGGCCTTGAAAAATCTGGGCAGTGGAGAAAAAGCAAGAAAACTCTACCCTTGCCTCATGGAATTTGTCCAGAAAATTAGGCAACATGGCTCAGAACAGATCGACTGGAGCCTCAGATGGGTCAAATCAAAATAACTTAAAGAAATCAATATGAATTCTTCAATTATATTAAGAGTGGCTTGATGAACACCAGGTGTAGAAATTTCACTGATTAAAAGTCCCAGTAAAACCCCAGTCTTTGAATCTAATCTAGCACCTGTAACTAGGTTACCAAACTCGAACCATATTTTTTCCCTATCTTTTAAATTTTCTAACAAGAGAAAAACTTATTTTCAAGCCTCAAAGTAAATGGGAAAGTTTTTTGGGTTTTTTTGGCAGCTTTATTAAGATATAACTGACATATAGCACTGTGTACAGATGGTTGTAGGGAATGATAAATACGAAGGTAGGGAATGATAAATACAAAGGTAGGGAATGATAAATACGAAGGTAGGGAATGATAAATACGAAGGTGGGCAAAAGTGGGTTTACAGCTGTAAGTACATGGAACAGAGTTTATGTTGTATTATTTATTAATTATTGTATTGTTTTCCATACAAAAAAATACTGAACCTACTTTTGCCCACCCCTGTAGATTCTGTTTTCACAAATATGTGCCAACATTGAGCCAGAGAACATTTCTGTTATATCACTCTTTTACTACTATAATATGTAACAGTACAGTAAACCCTTGATATTGTGGACCTCGAATTAACAGATTTCCCATTTAATGGACAAAATTTCTGGTCCATATGTCATATGTGAAAATTAACACCCTGTTAATTTTAAAATTCTTTCAACCAAGATTTACTTATAATTAAATTAACAAGGTTTTTTTTTGTTATTAATTCACTGTTATTTTTAACACATTTTAGCAAATAGGCCATATATTGGGGGGAAAAAAGCTGTAATTTTGCCAACATAAATAAATATTACATATCTACAACTATAGTCTACGTATTTAAATCCAAGAGTCACCGCTCCAAAATCATGTTCGGGGAATGATTAGCACGTGATCACACCTTATTGGTAAGCCACACCCCAGCCGTGTGCATTTGTTTACTCTCGGTGACTGGTGAATGCACGTATTTACTAGACCTATTCAGTATAAATTTAAAATTACTGGAATGCATATGGAAAACTTTTCTGTGAAATTAAACTTTCCATACATCCTTAATTTTAATTATACAAACATGTCTACATAAGTAAAAACAGGTAAACTAACTAATTTGTCAAATTTTTAACATACACATTTGGAAAACCTACTTTATTATATAACAGACTTTGTGCTTTAATGGACACCTCCTCACCCAAATTAGTTCGTTATATTAAGGTTTTACTGTAATAATAATTTCCTCTCAATGAGTGTCCTATCACTGTCTCCTTAATTATTCTTCCTTCCACTAAGTGTCATTATGGAGTGTCTGGATTTTATAATCTAATATACTAAGGTGGTTATTTTATACTTCACCTTCACACTAAGTGTCTTATTTGCTCTCCCAGAATCTAAACATTGTCTTGGTCTGAAAAGAAGAGGAAATTCCATAAGTTCTACGAACCCAGAAAGTCTTGAGTACATCTCAGATGCAGAATTGTTTAAATATATATAAAGTTTTATAATTCCAGAAGATGCATTTGTGGTTTATATGGAGAGCTTCCATTTCCTCACCATCCTCTCATACTTGAACCTAATGTGATACAGTTTCCTTCTGCGGTATTTTATGAGCAAAATAGATGTTGATGTATATGTTGGATTTATTTATTTTTCTTTACTTGATTCCAAATGTTAACATAGGGTCAATATAGAAAACTGAAAAGCACAAAGAAAATATCCATAAGCCTATCAAATATTAGTTAATTGTGGTATATTACCAACTAATCTCTTTTATGTGTATCAATATACTAATTTTGTTTTAATAATAAGAATACCAAAAGGGATATATACTGATTTGGAGTCTGCTTTTTCCACTTATGAATATGGCAGATTCTCACACTGATGTGTTTTTCTACACTGCTTGCTGCATAGAATTCCAGCCCATAAAGTTACCTACAATCGATTCCTTAATACTTTTGCTAGACACTTAGGCTTTATATTTGTTTCAAAATTCTACATCTTTGCTCACAGCTCTGATGATTTCTCTGGGATAAACTCTAAATGGAACTGGTGCTTTGAAAGCTGTGTCCATTTTTAATCTTTTCACATATGGTACAATTAACTAAAACTTTGAGTGTTCTGACTCCATCAAAATGTTCACTCACATTGGTTGACATTTTCATTCTTTGCCAACTAATATGAAGAAAATGTCAATTCCTTTCGTTTGCTCTATAATGACCTTAATGTTACTCTTTTTCTAACTAGTCATACAGGTTTACTCACAACGCTACAAAAAACATCTTGCTCATACTTAATTTTTTAGCATTGTTTGAGAGATTGTTTAACCAGAAAAGTTCTCCCTATCTATTTCACTTAACCAATTCCTAACCGTCCTAACGCTAATGACATCCATGGCTCCCAAGAATTTGCCATCTAGTACACCCTTGTCATTACCTTTTTAAGCATGTGTATTTCATCTTCAATAAAACATTTGGTTCTGAAACAGCAAGGGCCCTATAGGTTGAGGCCCAGTATGCTTAATGACACAGAGTTTAATAATTTACCTTCCCAGGGGTCCTCTCAAGGGAGTAGAGGCAGAGTCATTTACATTGGGGTTGGGGGTGCAGTGGCTAAACCATCTTGGTGATTTTGATATCTAGCAGGCTTTGATGGGATTCTGTAGCAGACATTCAACTACGATCTCAACTATTGCCCCTAATAATGCCTGATTAATACCAAATTTGAGCAAGAGCCCTGGCACTGTCAGTCTGGAGGCCCCAGGAGGAAAGTGGAACCCGAGGGGTGCTGGACATCAGGCGACCCACTGTCTAGGCTCTGGGTTTCTATTTTCAGGTCGATGCGCTTTACTCTTTTATCTGGCGTTCGGGAAAAGACACAATGATGACTCCTCCGGTTCTTGTCTTCCTTTCCAGAGCTGCCAACAGACCCACTTGGGTTAGAACCCATCAAGGAACCAGCCGCATTCCCTCCAGCGCCCCGCCTTTGTACTCTCAGAATGGCCCCGCCCAGTCGTGGATGCCGCGAGGTCACGCCCACCTGCGGTTACTTAACTCTGTGAGTCTAGCGATTGTTGCGTGCGGTGTCGGCACTCGAAAAGGTAAATGCTCACTGTCACCCAGGTTTCCCGCAGATTTCCCAGAAAATGACGGCGTCCTGCGAGTCGCGCAGGGCACCTCCCCGCCGCCCTGAGAGTCCCTTTTCTTCTTGGTGCTTCGTGGGGATAATTTTGGTGGCCCTAGTGCTCCGTTTACCCTCATCCTTAGGTAGGAGCCCGGAGAGGGTGTGCGCTCCGGAGGCGAACTCCAGCGGGCTGGGGAGCAGGCAGACCCGAGCCGAGGGTGGGGGATTCTCTTGGCGGGTCGGGGTGGAGGCGCGGGGTCTGGTGGAGCCGGGAGGTGCGGAGTTGGGGTAGAAGCTTAGCCGCAGAGCCTCAGGGTTGTGCTGTGGCGGGTCCAGGACAGTGGGGTCCTGTAGAGCCAGCGGTGAAGGTTTCTGGGTGGGGGGCACTGAGCCTTGCGGGGCGCTGGGCATTGGGTGCTGCGGGTTTTTGCCCGGGGTGAAGGTATGTCTCTAGCAAAAGCTTGCAGGTGTTTGTGGACTGAGTCCAGCAGGATGGGAAGCCTTCACCTGCGCTGAAGGTGAGGGCTTGCTCTCGAGTGCCCTGGTGCGTGGATGTTGCTAGGGCCCGTGCTGTGCCCGTGGGGACTGTTTGCGCTGTTTCCTAGGTGTGGCGATGCCTAGGTAAGTGGAGAGTTTGTACCCGGCTGTGTTGGGCTAAGGAAGCCGAGGCCGGGTGTTACCAGGTGTGCACTTTATGGAAGTGTCCAGGCCAGCGGTGCAGGACGTGGGGCGAGGAAGCCCACTGCTTGCTTTGCATGGGGGTTGGGGAGCGCGTGTGGTGCGCGGAGTCCTTGAATGAGAGCTAGCTCTGGGTCCTGGGATTTCGAGGGATTGGGAAGGGCGCGCAGCGCTTTCTGTACGTAAAGATAACAGGCTCATTGCTGCCCCCAAATCTTATTGGTAGTGGTTTGCAGGCTGTTGCTTTAAAAAAAAAAAAAAACTATGGAGTCACCTTCCTATTTCTATCCAATATAGACAATATCCGATCGATTCTGTAACCGAATGTCTTTTGGGCAATATTTTGTTTTGTTTTGTTTTTCATTACATTGGGTCCTATTTAGGGAAGATCCGAAGCGACCCAAAAAAATATTGATTTTGCTCATACACACAGACTTATAGATAGAAAGTAGATAGCTTGGGGGGGGGGGCGGGCGGCGGTGGAGGGGTTGAGCAAAAAAGAACTCATGGACGACAGTGTGGTGATTGCGGCAGGTAGAGGGGGATGGGTGGAGGTGGAAGAGGGCTTAGAGGGGATAAATGACGATGAAAAAATTAAATTAATAAACAACATTGGTAGCTAAACCGAGTGAGAAAGAGAGTAAAAATTGAGCAATAAGTAATGGTGATATGGTTTTCCTCTACAGCTCATAAACTAAAAGCTGAAGGCCATCCTCTAAGTTTGATCCGTGTTTCATTGAATGGAATGAGTTCTTTTATATAAATATATACTTAACATATATTAAAAGCACTTTTAGTCTATAGAAATCATACTACGAATCCTCTTTATATGCTTTCAGGATAGTTACTGAGTTTGAAGGCATAAAACAAAAGATACTTGCATAATTTAATCACAGACATGCTATTATGTGATTTCTTTCTTGATGGTTCCAGGAAATTCTAGAATGATGTTATGCATTTGTATCTGAACAGAATTATATAGAATTTCTAGCTCATGTTTGTTTTCCTATTGTAAGTGGGAATGTCTAGTTCAGGGTATTCAGTAAATGTAAATAAAACTCACCTCTATACTAATCCTCTTTTAAACAATGCTGTTAATTACTAGGGCTTTGGGGTTGCTTTTTGCTTCTGTTTTGTCTTGGGCAATTTGAGGAACATTCAGATATCAAGGTCAGCATAGTGAAAATCTTGAAAACATTTTGTGAGTAGGTCTATTTTAGAGCATGATGGAAATGAAATGTTGGACTGTGCATATATAATTTTAGAATTTAGAATATGATAAGAAAGAAAAGTAAAATTTTACTTGTATTGAGTTCTCCTGACTGGTCTCACAATCTACAGTAAGACCAATTCAGGGAGCAAAAGAGGAAAGGTTCCTCCAGGAGCAAAATAGATCTACTTTCTCCTTAGGTCCTTAACCTTACAGGAGAGGCCTCTGCATTCTTTTAGCCCTTTAAGACTTTACTTGATGTGTCTACATCACATTATTTTACATAATAGTTCTAACATACGTTAGGCTTTCAAGCCCACAGATAATTAAAAAGAAGAGGAATTACTGAAATTAAAATGACACTAGGAAGAACAATGACTTCTTAGTAGAGAAGTGAGTTTTGAAATGAATTTAGAAAATAATGGGGAATGATGTTTAACTATATATATCTTTAAGACCTAAAATATTGATTTTTGTCTCTTCAATTTACTGTTGAATAAAAATTCAGCTCATTCCCCAACAAACCAAAAGCTAAGAATGCTATTGGAAGCAAGTGCAACACATCATCTACCACCACCACTTGGGTAAAAGCAGGGAACAACTATTTCAAATCTTGCTGAGGACCTTACTATCTACCTGCTGCCAGGCTACAGTCCTGGCTAGTCAAAGAGATTAAATATTTTATTTTTATGTTCTTATTTTCTTATTTTTAGGTGCCTGTGGTAAACCACCATTTTTCGAGTCTATGAAGTTAAAGGGCATCCCTAAAACTTCATATTTACCTGGGGAGAAAGTATATTATGAGTGTAATCCAGGATACTATTATTCATATTATTATCCCCTAAGTACCTTTTGTGAGCAAACTAGCACATGGTATCCTGCTGATGAAGCTTGTTACAGTAAGTAAACAAAATCTTTTTATTGTATGTGTGTGTGCTTGCTCTAGTGTTTTGGGTTATTTTTTACACATTTTTTTTGGTTCATTTTTCATTATAGCACTGATGATGTTCTCATGTGAACTAGGTTTTAGATAGCAACTTTTATTTTTTTTTTCTTTATTGATTTTAGAGAGAAAGGAAGGGAGAGGGAGAGAGAGATGGAAACATGGATGAGGAGAACATCAATTAGCCGCCTCCTGCATGCCTCCAGTGGGGATGGGGCCCACAACCTGGGCATGTGCCCTGACCAGGAATCGAACTGGCAACCTCCTGGTGCATGGGTCCACACTCAACCACTGAGCCACACCAGCCAGGCTAGATAGCAACATTTTTAGGCTTCTACAAACCTCCCAGGAATTTTTCTGTAGGCGGTCACTTGTCTGGGTAAATGTGAATTTTACATTTTCCCTTATAACAGTTAAGAAAACAATATTGCATGAATTGAAAACAGATGTGTAGAATTTTGATTTTTATTTCAATCTGTTTTGAAATTTGTATAAAAATGAATTTGAAATTTTTCTTTTAGAAAAAGTATGTCCAACTCCAAAAGTCCCAAATGGTGAAGTATATGATCCACAAATAACCTTTGAATTCGATAAAGAAGCTCACTTTTATTGTAATTATGGGTAAGTTGCTTCTTAGAGCAAATAAGGTAAATGTTACTGTTTCCATAGTTTTCCTTCTCTTCTCAAGCATTCTCATAAAGTTGATTTCAACTTTTTTTGTTGTTTGCTTTCTGTGTAACAAGTTGTAGTTGGGCTTTTTATGGAGACTGAAAACATATGCTTAATAGACAGAAATTTAAGTTGAAGGAAAGCCAAATTACATAACCCTTGCTGTATGTAATAATAAGCTTATTGTAAGCATCACAAGGGTAGTAATCATGGTGACTTTATCCTTGACAACAAAGTACACACTATTAAAAAAAAAAAACTAAAAAAAAAACGATTTTCAGAGTTGAAGGAGGGCTCACAGAAATGTTGTGTTAAGTCCTCTAATTCCTTACATGTTTTGTGTCTGTCTGTTCTGTCCTTTATTGTGAATGGGGTATTGAAGTCTCTAACTCTTATTGTAGGAATGCTGTTACATAGAAATGTGCATCTACTTTCGATCTGTTTGCTTCATATATTCTGATGATCTATCATTAAGGTGTCAAAAATATTTATAACTCATATCTGCTTGTTGCACATACCTTTTATTAATAATATGTAAAGTCCTTTGTTTCCAGTAACCTTGTTTGAGTTTAAGTCTCTTTTATCTGATATTAGTATAGTCACCCCTGCTCTTTTGGGGACACTGTTTTCATGGAATATCATTTTCCATCAATTCACTTTCAACCTGATTTTGTCTTTGGATCTCAAGTGAGTTTCTTGTAGACAGCACATAGTAAGGTCATGTGTTTTTGTCCATTCTGCCAACCACTTTCTTTTGATTAGAGAGTTTGCCATTTAAATGTAAACTAACTAGTGACAAGGTGGGACATCTGCCTTTGTGGTATTTGATGGATAGAATATTTTTGGTTTAAAGTTTTTTGTTTTGTTTTGTTCGTTTGGTTGGTTTTGGGGTTTTGGTTTTAAGTACTTTTAGTATATCAGTTCACTGTCTTCTGGGTTCCAAAGTTTCTGATGATCTGCTGATTATCTTATTGAGGATCCCTTGTATGCGATGATTCATCCTCTCTTCCTAGTTCCAAGATTCTCTCTTTGTCTTTGGTTTTTGAACTTTTGATTGCAGTAGTCCTGAGGTATCCATGGGGAATTGCTTCCGGCATCCCCCATCTCCCTATGGATACCAATCCAAGTCCCTTATATAAAAAGGCATAGCATTTGCATATAACCTACAGACATCCTCCTGTATACTTTAAACCACCTCTAGATTACTTATAATACCTAATGCAATGTAAATGCTATATAAATAGTTGTGACACTGTATTGTTTATGGAATAATGACAAGAAAAAAAATCTGTACGTTTTCTTTTTAAGAATATTTTCAATTCTTGGTTTGTTAAATCTATAGATGTGAAACCTGCAGGCTTGGAGAGTCAACTGGATAGTGTCTTAGTATTGGTCACTTTGAAATCATTTTACCTGGAGGTCATTGAGCTCTTTGATGTTTATATTCATGGCTATTATCAAATTTGGGAAGTTGTCAGCCATGATTTCTTCATATATTATTTTTGTCCATTTCTGTCTTTCTTCTTCTTTTGGGATTCTTACAGTGTACATGCAGGTCCACCTAATGGTATCCCACAGGTCCTTTAGGCTCTCTATTCAATTTTCTGTACTCTTTTTTCTTTCTGTTCTTCAGGTAGAATAATTTTTATTATCCTAACTTCATGTTCACTAATTCATTCTTCTGCCTACTCAAATCTGCCTTTGATACCTCTAGTGGAATTTTTCATAGCAGTTATTGCACTTTTGAGCTCCAGAATTCCTTTTTGGTGTTTGTTTGGTTGGTTTTTAGGTTTTCTCTCTCCTTATTGATATTTTTATTCACACATCATTTTCTTGACTTTCTCCACTTCCTCATTTATTTCTTTTAACATCTTTAAGTTATTTTGAAGTCTTTGTCTAGTAACTCTGCAATCATGCCATTATCAGGTACAGTTTTTGTTAAATTTTTTAATGTACCATACATTCCTCTTTCTTTGTATGCTTTGTGATATTTTTTTTTTTGAGGAAAATTGCAAATTTAAATCTAATAATGTGGTAGCTCTAGAAATCAGCTTCTTCACCTCTTAGACCTTGCTGTTTTTTGTTATTGTTTTTGTACTTTTGGTTGTTGTAGGATGTCTCTGTGCTGAGGATCAGCCTGAGATGTAAACTAAAGGTCTTCTCAGTTTGTTTCCGAGCCTTTCCCTGAGCACATGCACTCAATTTCTGATTTTCCGTATATATTCAGTTGTTTTTGAATATCTTGGTTCTTAATGTCTGACTCCTGAGACAGGAAAATAAAAATATGAAGTGGGGAGAAAGGGTGTAGGATCTTTAAATCCCCTGGATGTCATTTCAGCTGCGGAGGAAAGGGCTGGCTAGAGAAGGAAAAGATACCACAACAATGGCTGTCCATCTCTTTGTCTACTTCTCTGTGAAAAGAAGCAGTACTCAGAACACAGATCCCTGGTATTTGTAGGACAGGGCCTTTTTGCCCCCCTGGCTACTGCAAGCTGTTCCAAAAACACATACACAGCTGCCTGCCACATTGTGGATGGTGGAGGATGTGTACCTGCTATTTTCCTAAGAGCTGAAATTTACTGAAATTATGTTTACTTGTCATACCCTGGAAGTTGCAAGACTTCAATAGTCTGCAGAGTTCCAAAATAGTTACATCAAGCAGATTGATTCTGCCATTGAAATTGTTGTCTAGTTGAGAAAATAAAGTCCTAGTGCTTCCTACTCTGACATATCTCAGAATTCTCTCTCAAAACACTAAAATATGGAGAAAATGAGTGACCCTTCATGGAAAAGACAACTGAAACTATATACAAGCAGTTTCACTGACTATTTTTTTAACTTGGATCAAGTAAATATATTGCAACATCCATTTAATAGGGTGAGACTGCTAAAGCATTTTGAGGCTTACCAAATATTTGAGACACAAGATTTTTTTTCTCACAGAAATTGAAGCCTTATTGAGAAACACAATATATAGAGAGAAATGTCGAGGCAAAATAGGAAAGGAGAAGTACCAAAACTTATTCATGATCAATGCAAAGAGAATCCAGAAGGAGAGAGTACTGTGAATTTAAATAATTGGAGAAGATTTCATCAAGTAGTGTGCCTGAGCTATTCCTAGGAATGTAATCTGATTTAAAGAATACATCATACCTCGATTTATTGTGCTTTGTTTTATTGCACTTCACATATATTGTGTTTTCCTTTTTTATTTATTTAATTAATTATTTTTGTTACAGATGTTTTTCTTTCCCCATTGACACCTTCCTCCCGTTCCCGCCCCTCCCCCCCAGCATTGTTGTCTGTGTCCATTGGTTATGCTTACATCACATCAACATCCAGGCATAACCCTCCACCAGCAAAAAGGTTACAACTCAGCTGAAGGCTCAAGTGATGATTAGCATTTTTTAGCAATACAGCATTTTTTAGTTTAGGTATATATATTGTTTCTTTAGACATAATGCTATTACACACTTAATAGACAACAGTATAATATAAATATAACTTTAAGTGCACTGGTCAATCAAACAATTTGTATGATTCGATTTCTTGTGATATTCACTTTATTTTGGTGGTCTGGAACCGAACCTCTGATATTTCTGAGGTATGCCAGTATTAATAAGAGCTAAATAAAACTTACCTAGTGCTTACTATGTGCCAGATACTAACTCATCTAATACTGAAAACAACCCCATAAGATATAATCTCCTTTTCATAGATGAAGAAAGTAAAAAAGAAACATTGAGGGACTTGCTTAAACTCACGTTCAAGTCAGTGGTGGAGCTGGGACTTGAATCCAGTCAGACAAGCTCTAGGTCCTGATCTCTGTACTCAGTTGTTGTATGACTGAGCAGAATGGAAGGAGCAAAGACATAGAAATTAATGTGTATCTGATTGCCAGAGATAGCAAAGAGGCCAGACTGACAGGCATGACAGATTTATTTAGATATCTTTGCTCTTGGCCAAGTATGTATTTAGATGCAGAAACTGTTTAATTAAATTCCAGATTTGGTTAGCATGTTGATTATATTGTGCCATTTAAGAAAATTCCCCCTCAAATTACTGTAGTGCAGAAGACAACTATATGAAATTTTCCCCTTTATTATGTACATCTTGTTAACTGGTAAAGAAAACAGTAATCTTTTTTTTCCCCCATTTAGCTATTACTTAAAAGGTGAACAAATTCTAACTTGTAAACTTTCTGGAGATAAAGTGTATTGGAACCATGATATCCCCACATGTGAAAGTAAGTAAATTTTCACTTTAGAATTTAGACCAGCAGTTCTAAATATTTTTGACCTTGGGATCCATTTATGCTGATTTTTTAAAATCAAAGTATAGTTGACATACAATAGTATATTAGTTTCAGATGTACAACATAATAATTCAACATTTATGTGCCTTACAATGTAATCACTACAATAAGTCTGGTAACCATTTGTCACCATACAAATTTATCACATTGTTATTGAATATAGTCTCTGTGCTGGACATTAAATCCTGGTGACTTACTTATTTTAAAACTGAAAGCCTCTTCTCCTCCTTCTCCTTCTCTACCCATCCTCCCAGCCCCTGTTGCTCTGCAACTATCAAATTGTTCTCTGTATCTATGAGTTTATTTCTGTTTTGTTTGGTTTGTTTTCTTATTTTAAGATTCCACATATAAGTGAAATCATATGGTATTTTTTTTCTCTGTCTGACATTTCATTTAGCATTATACTCTAGGTCTGTCAATGTTGTTGCAAATGACAAGATTTCATTCTTCTTTAAGGCTGAATAATATTCCATTGTATATGAATGTATATTTGTATGTTATCTCACATCTTTTTTATCCATTCATCTATTGATGGAACCCTAGGTTGTTTCTATACCTTGGCTGTTGTAAATAATGCTGCAATGAACCTAGGGGTGTGTATATCTTTTTTAATTAGTGTTTTTGTTTCCTTCTTTTTGTTTAATTAGTGTTTTTGTTTCCACTTGTGGGATAAATACCCACAAGTGGAATTGCTGGGTTGTATGATACTTGTTTTTTTAATATTTTGAGGAACCTCACAACTGTTTCCCATAGTGGCTGCACCAGTTCACAGCCTCGCCAACAGTGCCAGAGGGCTCCCTTTTCTCCACATTCCTGCTGACACTATTGTTTACCCTTTATGTTTTTAATTAACAAAGATTCCAAGAGCTTTGCTTTATGTGGGTTATGTCTATTAATATTCATTATGTTAGAATGAAAACTAAGAAGTTTCAAAAAATTTATTTTTTAAAACAGTAAACTCAATACATGTTAAAATATGCAATGTATTTTTTATAAAATAATTTTTAAATTTTCAAACACTTAGTGTGAATGGTAGCATTGTTTTACATTTTTATAAATCTGTTCAAAATCTGGACTAAAGGAGGACACCTAGATTCAGTCTGTTGTGAAATAACACAATTTGTAGCTTCTGGAAAATTTCACTGTACATCATTAAGATGAAAGTGAAAAACAATATTTTAGTATAATTGTGAACCAATGATTTAGTAAGTGGATATATTTATAAATCATAAAGCATTTTAAAATTAGCAGTGAATTTTATCTTTAATCTCAAGCATTGTTTCTCCTTAAGTTTTCTACAACTTCTATAATGACTAGAACAAAACTTAGCATAGCCTTATAGATACATATAGGTATTTTATATAGGTATTTAAGAAAATCTGTTTTCTTCTGAAAGTTCATTTTTACATAGTTTGACTTTGGGGTAATAACATTTTCTCATATGAACATTATAAATGGATATTGGATTTACAACTAGACTATAGACCTCATGTTGATGAATTTATTGAAGATAATTCGTAGGATTTTACTAAATGTTGTCTTAATCTTTTATCTTTCCTTTTTCCTCTTTTTTTTTTTCTTCTTTTAAGAGATTTTGTGTAATTCGCCTGGAAAAATAGATAAGGGAAAACACACAAATGACTGGAGGGATGTATTTGAATTTAATGAATTAATAACTTATAGTTGTGATCCTTCAAATGGACCAGAAGAGTATTCACTTGTTGGAGAGAGCAAGCTTGTCTGTTCTGGGCCTGGCAGATGGAGTAGTGACCCTCCTCAATGTAAAGGTAATGATATTTCCATGTATTTCCTTCTTCATTTGTAAATACTGTGGAAACACTTTGTAAACACACAGTCATATGTGCTTCCTCCTCCTGTTAAACTGACTTCCAATTGAATGTAATATATGTCAAGTTGAATCAAAAATAGTTCTACTGCCCTGGCTGGTTTGGCTCAGCAGTTAGAGCGTCGGCCTGTGGTCTGGAGAGGCCTGGGTTCGGTTCCCGCTAAGGGCATGTACCTTGGTTGCAGTTTGTCTCCAGCCCTGGTTGGTTCGTGCCGGGGGCAGCTACTCCATGTGTCCCTTTCACATCAATGTTCTCTCTCTCTCTCTCTCTCTCTCTCTCTCTCTCTCTCTCTCTCTCTCTCTCTCTCTCTCCCCCCCTCCCTCTTCTCCTCCCTCCCCCTCCCTCTCCTTCCCACTCTATCTGAACAAAAAATGGAAAAATGTCCTCGGGTGAGAATAAAATTAAAAACAATAGTTCTACTGCTTGGCCAATGTGGCTCAGTGGTTGAGCGTTGACCCATGCACTTAGAGGTTGCCGTTTTGATTCCCAGTTGGGACACATGCCCAGGTTGCCAGCTCGATCCCCACTGTGCAGTAGGCAGCCAATCAATGTTGATGTTTCTTTCTCTCTCATCGAGGTTTCTATCTCTCTCCCCCTCTCCCTTCCTCTCTCTCTAAAATCAATAAAGTAAAAAAAAAAAATTTAATAAAAAAATATAGAGAACCAAAACTTCTAAACAAAATATCAACAAATCAAATCCTGCCATATGTAACACTAAGAATGCATCAGAGCTAATTAGGGTTTATCCCATAAATGCAAAATTGGTTTAAATTAAAAAGTTAATCAGTATAATTTATATTATCAAGAGACCAAAAGAAGAAAACAACATATGATCATCTTATTGGATGCCCCCAAAAAGCAATTGATAGAACTCATCATCTTTTCATGATAAAACTTCTGAGCAAATTAGGAATAGAAGAAAACTAAATATCTCAACCTGATAGAAGGCATTTACAGAAGTCTCACAGCTTACATTATTCTTAATGGTAAAAGACTAACTTATTTCCTCCCAAGATGGGAACAACGGAAGTATATTCATTCTCCCACTCTATTCAGCACTGTTGTTTCCACAACAAGGCAACAGAAAACAGGCATACCTACATGAAAGGAAGCAATAAAACAGTCTCTTATTTTATGACATTATTGTCTGTGTAGAAACTTCCAAAGACTTTAGTTTTAAAAAGGTTGCAAAATACAAGATCAACTGAAATCAATTGTATGTCTATATACTAACAATAAACCACTAGAATTGCCACTTTAAAATTGCCATTTAGAACACCTCCAAAATACAAAATACTTGCATATAAACCTATCAATATGTGTGAAAAGATTTGAATGCTAAAAACTACCAAGCACAATAAAGGAAATTAAGAAAGACTTTAATATATGAAGGGATATACATTGGTCATCGATTAGAAGACTCAGTATAATAAAGACATCAATTGTCTGGATTTGATTTATAAATTCAGCACAATAGAAATAAGAAGCCCAGCAGAACTTTTTGTAAATTTATAAAACTGATTCTAAATTTTATATTGAATGACCAAAGAACTAGAATAGTTAAAACTATTTTGAGCATAATTGAAGGATGCACTCTACCTAATATCGAGAGTTATAAAATGTATACTATAAGGCATATAGCTATATAGAGCAATGGAACAGAATACTGAACCCAGAATTAGACCCTTACAAATATGTCCAGTTGATTTTCATCTCAGATATACAAACAATTCAGTGGTAAAAATAACGGTCTTTTCAAAAATAGTACAGGTACAGTCCTGGTCGGTTTTGCTCAGCGGTTAGAGCACCGGCCCACAGACCAGCAGGTCCGATTCAGGTCAAGGGCACATACCTGGGTTGCGGTTTGGTCCCAGCCCTGGTTGGGGTCTTGTGGGAGGCAACCAGTCGATATTTCTCTTTCTCTCTCCCTCTCTCTCCCCCTCCCTCCCTCCCACTCTATCTGAAGATGAATGGAAAAATATCCTTGGGTGAGGATTTTAAAAAAAAATAGTACAGGCACAATTCAACTTCCATGTGGGGAAAAAAACAAAAAACGAACCAGAACCTATGTAAGCACCATGCGCAAACATTTACTTAAAATGGGTCATAGACTTACATGTAAAAACCTAAAACTCTAAGACTTTTATAAGAAAACTTAGGAAGTATTTGTGACATAGCCGAAGATTTCATAAACACAACCCATAAAGCATTATCCTTTAAAAATTTTTTAATAAATTGGATGTTCCAAATTCAAAACCTCTTGTCTGCAAAAGACTATTAAGAGAATGAAAATAAAGCAATAAATAGGGAGAAAATATTTGCAAAGCATACATCTGATAATGAACTTTTATCTACAATATATAAAGAACTCTCAAAGCTCAGCAACAAGAGAAAATACAAATTTTTTAAATAGGCAAAAGATTTGAATATACCTGTTTCGCCAAATATGATATACAAATGGCAAGAAAAAGTAAATGAAAAATTGTACATCATCATTAGTAATTACAAAAATGTAATTGAAAACAACAAAGAGATGCCACTAAACACATTTTTAAATGTCTGACTTAAAAACAAGTCTAAGCCCTGGCCGGTTGGGCTCAGCGGTTGGAGCGTTAGCCTGCAGACCAGAGAGTCCCGGGTTCAGTTCCCGCTAGGGGCACATACCAAAAAAAAAAAAAAAAAGTCTAAGTATTAACTTTCAACTTTATATGACAAGGATAGGGAGCAACTGAAACTATTAGACATTACTGGTAAGAATGTAGTGGTATGACCACTTTGGAATCCAATTTTACAATTTCTTACAAAGTGTAAGTACACTTACCATACAAGTTGGCCATCCACATGAAATGAAAACATGTTCACATAAAAGCCTGTATGAGAATATTCATAGCCACCTTAGTTGTAATCATCCCACACTGGAAACTACCCACACATTCTTCAACTGATAAATGAATGTACAACAGTAGTACATCCATACAGTGGTATAAATACACAGTAATAAAAAGGAACAAGCTCCTGATTCATGCAGCCACAAGAATGAAACTCAAATGTATTTTGCTTAGTGAAATAAGCCATACTCAGAAGGATATGATCCCATTCACAAGATTCTGGAAAAGTAACACAATAGAGATTAAAACAGAGCAGTGGTTGGCTGATTGGTGCAGTGACTAAGGTTGATCACAGTGGCATGAGGAAGTATTGGGACATAATGCAACTTTTATATGTCTTTATTATGGATGTAATTACATGATTTTTTGCATTTGTCAAAACAAATACAACTGTGCAATTAAAAGGGTGAATTTCACTGGATGTAAATTATATCCTGTAAGCCTAGTTTGAAGGCAATAATTAGGTGGAATTAACATCAGATTGGCACAAAAATGAAAAGATTGGTGAACTTGAAGTCGTGACAATGCAAATCTTAACATGATTTGAAAAGAAAGATTTTAAAGAGAGAAACTTACGGAATTGTGGAAGAGTAGCAAGCAGTTAAACATGTATGTAATTGGAATTTCAGAAATAAAGGAGAGAAAAAAGTAGAAAATTATTTGAATAAATACAGGCCAAAAAATATTGAAATGTTACCTAAAACACCACCACTAGTCCAGGAAATTCCATACACCTAGCAGGATAAATACATTTTAAAAATCTATTTTAAAACCCACTAAATAAACAAACACATCGTGGCAAAACTCTTGAAAACAAAATATAAAAGTAGCCAGTAAGACAGAAAAGAAATGTTTCATTTGCCCCACCCCTCTAAGTAAGAATGACAGCTGATTTCTCTTAAGGAGCCTTGGCAGTAAGAGGACAATATTTGCTAATGTGCTGAAAGGAAAATAAAACACTTAACCTAGAAATCTCTGTCAAAGAGAAATCTTCAAAAAAAGATGAAATTAAAAAAAAAAAAAAAACATTTTCAGAAAAAGAATCTAAGAGAACTGTCATTTTTTCTGGTGCTATGTTAAAGCAACTTTCTATTAAATCTGGAATTTCTCTACTTCTTAGTGGTCCAGTGTGAACAGCCAGTACTCAAGCATGGAAAACCAATATCAGGAATGAAAGACAAATTTTCCTACAAAGATGAGGTTAAATTTGAATGCATGAAGGGATTCTACCTCAATGGCAGCAACCCTGTGTTCTGTGGCGGAAACAGTACTTGGGAGCCTGCGGTGCCAACATGTGTTAAAGGTACATACTGTATCATTTTCCTTCTTGTTTTGTAAGGTTTTCTTTGACATTAAATATCGATGATACAGAATAATTGAAAAGAAGCAATTTTAGTAATTAACTATCTTGTATTTATATCCATGACAGATGTATGACATAAAGTTCACATAGAAGTTTGCTCTTGTATGTGTTCACAGGGTTCTTAGCATGTTATGTACATGTCATAGGTATATAAATTGCTCTTGTTTGGTATTTTTATGTATAAAGGATAAATTGTATCGTGGGAATGTTTACCTAAATAAGTAAAGAATGAAAGTGATCATTTATATAAATGAAAAAAAAAGTGGTAATTTCCAAGTGATTGATCCTATATTATTATGTTTTTCAATGTCAAAACCTCTTATCGAGAGTCATTCAAATTTAGTAACATCTTACAAAATTCCAGAGATTAATGTTGTTTATAAGCATTCATCACTTTTCATAATAAAAGGAGGAAGAACATATTTATAGCCATTTCAGTTGTTATTCTTAGTGATTCCAAAATTATTTGCCATAGTCCACAGATATAAACAGGTATGTAAACTTGAGTAAGTTACTTACACTTCAAATGTATTTACTTACATGTAGAATGATTTAATGCCTTCCTCACTGAGTGATAATGAAGCTTAAATTGGTTGCACTTAAACCACTTAGCACCATGCCTGGCATATAGTAACTTCTCAAAGGAAGCTCATATATGACTTACAGCATCACTCCAGTTGATATTAGTGAAGAGGAAGGTCTGTGGTGTTTGTTTTCTAATATGTACATTTTTAGTGTCACCAACTTTGCTATTTTAATTCATTTTAAAAGTGATTTGTTGACACAGTTAATGTATCTTCCTGGTCCAGGACTGTGTTTCATTTCCCACACTGCACATTTCGTTCTTTCTATGTAGCACAATTTGAACTGGGGAACTTCTGCTGTCTCTAGAACAAGACTGGCATTTCTACTGCCCCCATCCCAACCCACTCCACTTCATACAATTCTTCTTCTTCTCTTCACTGGGCATTTCTCTTTTGCAACAGAAACTAAATTTCATCCCAACTTAAAGGCAGGAAAAGGCGTTTTCATAGAAATGAAACGGAGGACGTTTTGCATGGACTACTCACCAACTGCTCTGCTTAAGACTTGAGAGATGATTTTGATGTGGTGGAAGGAATTGTTTCCCTGTGCTGCTATCTCTGGCTTCTCTTTGTTTTCAGCAGAAATGAGAGAGAAGAGGAGTAGTGGGAAGAGCATTAGCTGGGGCTCACCTCACTCAGGGCCCTGCTTTCTTCTGCTTACTCATGGAACATCATTTCGGTGGGCTGAAATTTCCTGTTGTTTAATGAGGGTGTTGAACTCAAATCTCAATCATTGGCTTCTAATTTGTGTGCATATTTTCTGTTGTCCTAATACTTCAAAGGATTGAGGAGAGTTATGCATGTAACATGGTAATTAGACACCTTTTTATAATTCCTGTATACTGGGTACATGGTAGGTTAGTTGAGTGCTGTGAGGTTGGGGTGTGGGGTGAGAAGAGATGTTTATTTGGTGGATTGATATATAAGATTGCATGTGAAGTTTATACTCATTGGCCCATCCATGTTTACTCACACGGTCCTAGTGGGTATATGGACTGTGGGGTACTGTGTTTATTGAGATGCTCTTTTGAAAGAGTTGATCATGAGAATTCATAAAGGATTTAAAGAACACTGATACAGTTTAATGTTTGAAGGAAGAGAGAATTGATTGTGAGAAAAAGTGTATGAAGAGGAAAAATGACAAGGATCTTTTTAAAAATCAAAACTTCTCATTGTATTATTCATCAATTTTTATCATTAGTTAGAGAAGAACTATACGAAAAAGACCAATAGCAACATTTAATGGTGATAAAGTAGATCTGATTGTGCTATGAAAAAAATGTTCATGAAATACTAAGCAGAAAAGAAAAGGAAACAAATTATTTGGTATGATACTACCTGGAAGGTATATTTTAAATACTTATATTTGCTCTGAACACATTATCTTTTATGATTTATTTAGTTAACTTCTACAGTTTCCAATATAAAATATAAAATTATAGTGACTCTCTCTCTCTCTCTCTCTCTCTCTCTCTCTCTATATATATATATATATATATATATATATATATATATATATATATATCCTTATGCACCTGTGTAAATATATATTTAGGTCCTATACCCAGAAGTAGAAATGCAAAGTTTGGGAAGTATGCATATTTTTTAATTTTGAGGAATAATTAATCTTTCTTAAAAATTTTAAAAATTAAATTAAATCCGTAATTTTTATTGATAAGACTATTGAATGGAATCAAATTTATTTTTCCAGGTATCAAGCCTACTCATCCAACCAAGCCTCCACTTGCAAGATATCCAGGTTCTGTAGCTCTTTATCCTCCTTCTATTGTTAAGAACTTTGTAAGCTTATGGGTGAAAAGTCAGGTCTTTTTTTAATTTCCATTTCGTTAATTATTAATGAGGGTGAACCTTTTTGTCTACATATATTTATTCATGGCTTTTGCTCAGTTTTCTGTTAGGTTTCTAAAATGTTGTGTTGATTGTGAGAGCTCATTTTAAATAAAGACCTTTTAATATATAGTGAACATTTTTCCAGGTTTTTTTTTACCTTAATTTTACTAGTTCATTCTCTTTTAAGATTTTTATATTATACTATTGGGTATAGAGTCCTTTTTATAATTTTTGTTACATGAGACGTATACAAATGTATTTTTGTAAATGTTCAAATATTACAAAAGTATACAGAGTAAAAAATTAGTTCTTAATCTCTTTCTCTGGTCCTCTGTCTGAGTTAATCACTATTAATAATTTAGGTGTCTTTAAAAAAATAATAATAATTTAGGTGTCTTTTTATCCATTTCTGATGTATAAGGATACATATCCTTATATGTGTAGTTATATATATTTTGGCTTTTTTATTTTTCTTAATCATAAATACAATCACGTTCATATTTTTCTAAAACTCTCACATTTTACACTTACTGTCTCAGACTGGGGTTGTATTTAGATTTATTCCCATCCTTTTTAATGACAACTTCAATATATACCATATTTTATTTAACTATTCGATCAGTGGTCAGTTATATGTGCAAAAGTTTTACATTAATATGTAGTTGAATATAGCAATCTTTTCCCTAATGGCTATGAGTGTTGTGTCTTTCTTATAAAAGCTTTAAGTCTTCAAATCATATACATTTCAAACATGTGTATTGATTGCATTCTTTGCATTTAAACCATTGGTAAATCTCAAATTCTTTATGGAATATGGAATCAGATTGGGTTCTTCTCCACTCGACCCAATCCCATTCAGTGGCTAAGTAGCACTGTCTATGGAATAAATTGTCTTCTCTCCAACTGTTTTATTGTGCATTAATTTCATAGGTGTTCTAGCCTCCTTTCTGTTCCCTTAACTCTATCTGATCCTGTGCCAGCATCACATTGTTTTTTCAATGTAGTACTATAAGATGTTTTAATATCTGACAGAACACTTCCTGTTCAGAAGTGTGCAGGCTACTCTCATGTTGATTTTTTCAGATAAACTTTGTTTTACCATTTCCACCATTCTAATTGTACAATTCCGTGGTATTAAATACATTCACATTGTTGTGCAACCATCACTACTATCTTTCTCCAAAATTTTCATCTTCCCAAACTGAAACTTTATATCCATTATACAGTAACTCCCCATTCATACCCCTCCTCCCTGCCCCGGTAACCTCTATTCTAAGTTCTCTCTCTATCAATTTGACATGCTAGGGTACATCATAAAAGTGGAATTTTACACTTGTGTTTTCTGTATGGCTTATTTCACATAGATACTGTTTTCAAGGTTTATCCATCTGAGAGTAGCATGTATCTGAACTTCCTTTTATGGCTGAAAATATTCCATTGTTTATATTTACCATGTTTTGTTTATCCATTCATCTGTTAATAGACACTTGGATTGTTTTCACCTTTTGGCTATTCTGAATATTCTTTTCTGAATATTGGCATTCAAGTATCTGTTTGAGTCCCTGTTTTTAATTTTGAGGGTATATGCCTAGGAGTAGAATTGCTGGGTTTTATGGTAATTCTGTGTTTAACTTTATGGAACCACCACAGCAGCTGCACCATTTTACATTCCCACCAGCAATGCACAAAGGTTCTACTTTCTCTACCATTTTGCCAATGCGTGTTATATTCTGTGTTTTCTTTTTATAATGGCCATCCTAATACCTGGTAGATAAAATATGCGAAGTAGTATCTCATTGTGCTTTTTATTTACATTTCTCCCTTGATTAGTGATGTATAGAGCATCTTTTCATGCGCTTATTCACTATTTGTGTATCTTTGGAGAAATGTCATTCAAGTCCTTTGCTCATTTTTGACTTGGGTTGGGATTTTGTTATTGATATTTAAAAGTTCATTATGTATTTTGGATGTTAATCCCTTATCAAGTGTATGATTTGCAGATGTTCCCTTGCATTCTGTGGGTTGCCTTTTCACTCTATTGATAGTGTTCTTTGATGCACAAAAGTCTTTCATTTTGACGAAGTCTAATTTATCTATTTTTCCTTTGTTGCCTGTGCTTTTGGTGTCACACCCAAGAAATCACTGCCACATTCAACATCATGAAGCCTGTCCTCTGTTTTCTTCTAAGCATTTAATAGTTTTAGCTCTTATACTTAGTTTTTCATCCCTTTTGAGTTAATTTTTGTATGTGGTGTAAGGTAAGGGTCAAACTTTACTGTTTTGCTTGTGGATTTCCAGTTTTCCAAGAACCATTTGTTGAAAAGACTACACTTTCCCTACGGAATAGTCTTAGAAACACACATGGACAATCATTTGACCATATATGTTAGGCCCTCTATTCTATTCCATCGGTCTGGATTTCTTTATGTCCATGCCATTCTATTTTGATTATTGTAGCTTCGTAAGCAGTTTTGAAATAAGGAAGCATGAGTCCTCTCAACTTCACTCTTCTTTTTCACAATTGCCTTAACTGTTCCGAGTGCCTTAAGATTCCATGTAAATTTTAGCATGGAATTTTAATTCCTGTCAAAAGCGCCCTCAGGATTTTGATAGGGGTTGCACTTCATCTGTAGGTATGTTTTTGTGGTATTTACATCTTAACAATATTAGATCTTTTAATCCATGAACCAGGGTGTCTTTTTATTTATTTATGTCTCTTTTTTTCCCCCACAATATTTTGTTTTGCTGTTGTGTGAATTTTTTTACCTCCTTGGTTATTCCAAAGTATTTTATTCTTTTGATATTATAAATGGAATTGTTTTCTTAATTTCTTATTTGGATTGTTTATTTTGGTGCATAAAAATGCAACTAATTTTTGCATGCTGATTTTATAGCTTACACTTTTACCAAATTCATTTATTAGTTCTATCATATTTGTGTGTGTGTTAATTTTTGTATGTGGTTTCATTTTTAGAGTTTTCTACATAAAATATTTGTCGTCTGTGAAAAGAGAATTTTTTCCATGCAAATTTTGATGCTTTTTTATTTTATTTTTTACCTAATTACTCTGACCCAAACTTCCAATATTATGTTGAATAGAAGTGTCAGATATGGGCATTTTATCTTATACCAAATCTAAGAGGAAAACTTTCAGTATTTCACCATATACTATGAAGTGAGCTATGTTTTCTTTTTTAATGAATGGATTTTATTATATTAAAGAGCTTTTCTGTTCCAGATCAACTTCTAAATAATTTTTAATCCCTCCACTTTTTAAAGTTTTAGGTAGAATTATATTGAATTGAAGGCTAATTTTGAGAATACAGTAATGATAAATTTGCTTGCTGTACCACACAGTATTTTGACAGAAAATGTCAGTGCTCAGGAAGAAGAATGTTGTTGACATTCAATATAACTTTTGAATATTTTATGTTTCTGTCTTTAATGAAAAACACAGTTTATAAGGAAATGAAATTATAAGCAATTTTATACAAATGCAAAATATTAAAATCAATGGAGTTATAAATCTTTAAGTTAGTATAGTCTCTCCTTCTTTATTTTACTTATTTCCATTTTTCTTCTAGGATATCCCAATCCTCGTGAATTACCATCAATTGAACAGATTGTGGAATTAGGTAATAGTTTAGTTATTAATAATTCTTTATTATAAAGCTTAGAGTTCTACATGAATATATTATGTTTCAATTATTTGTAGTTACGGAAAAAAATAAGATGTCACAAATTATTTGTATTAATTGACATTTATAGTTATTTTAGTATTGCAGATACCATAACAAATGTGATAGTATGTATAGACACATGGAAGTAATTTTCTCTAATCTCATGAATTCTAATTGTCCTATTAACCTTTACGAAGTAACCTGGTGTAGTAACTACTATACAAAAACAATCGCAAGTGAGGTTCCTATTAAGAGTTTCACAAGGCACATCCTATAGCTGAATCCATTTGAAGTGTGCTGTGATCAAAATGACTTGGAAGTACTAGCAGTCATGCTAAAACTAGATTGATACTTTTTCTGCTGTAGTTTTTAGATGATCTGATCCAAAGTAAAAGGCAACTGCTATCTAGGACCCATACATGCTCCATATCTTTAAAACAACTTTTCATTTTTTCTCAGATCCAGGAATCATTGCTCTAATTATTCTTACTATACGTAAGTATCTCAAACTTGAATACCATCTAAATCAAAATATTACTGTGAAGAAGTGCATTTTTTTCTAATGATTTTTTAGTTTCTATCATTTTATAGCTTGAAATTAAGTAAACCAGTGTAGAAAAAAACTGACATTTCATATGATATACACCTTATGTTGGTGATTGTATATTTACTTATATTCTGTATGTCCACTTAGTAACAACCTCTAAATAATACTTTTCTTTCTGAGATGATTAGTCATATGACTTTTATCATCCAAAATATGCTTTGGGTAATGTTCTAAACTAAACAAGGACTCTTCTCTGACTTACTGTGGACTATTTAAGTGATTCCAGGGAATTGCATTTAGACAATGAAGGTTCCAAAGCAATATAAATGTATATATGCTTAAATAAAATGCATTTCTGACCACTGAAATATAACCGACAATAGTTTCTTTTGCTGGATTATGAATCTTGGAAATTATTTTTCAGAGTTACCTATCATTTGTTTTCTGGTTTCTTATAGTTGTTGGCATTGCAGTAATTTGCACCTGTGTGTACAAATGTCTTCGCAGAGGGAAGAAAGGGTAAATTAAACATGTTTCTTCTCATTTATTGGTCCTTCTCACTCTTGATATACTTTTGTGTCGCTTTCGTTTTGTAGTCTGTATTGCATGGGGTCTGTTTCTAAAATGTGCTACATAGTGTGCCATCCGAATTACATTTCTTTACTAAATTATTTTCAGCTGCTTTTAATATCATTGCAACAAGAGTAATCTGTGCAGAGTTACTTTAGCTAGTATAACTTAGAAAAATGTCTGTGAGGTTTTAGGTTTAAGTTCTGCAGCAAATCATGGACCATGATTAGTCCTTCCCAAATCTAGGTATACCCTATTTTCTAAAGTGAGCTAGTGGCCAGGATTAAATGTAAAATAGTTCACTGTGGAGACATTAACATATATTCACTAGAATTTTTAGGATTAAAGCTTCCATTTGTCTGTATAACTTAGGAAGTTGTTAGAAGCTATGTAGGTGTCTTATTTAAATACCCCATGTTATTTCATTTATGGTTTTTATTTATACAAGTTAAACTGGGGAATTAGAAGCAACACTATTTGATTTCGATCTTATGTTCTCTTAATTGACTAGGCTGTGGCAAACTGATGGGGTTACAGTTATGGAAGGGGTAATATTTACAAGGCACCTCATTAACTTTATTTGCCTTTTTATTTATGAAAATTGAAAAGGGTGGGCTTAGAATGGGAAAAATGTACAAATACATATCTTCTAAGGAGAATAGAGTTTATTTTAATGAAATAATTAACAATTTAATGAACGACTTAGAGTAAATCCTGGAGTATAAACCAAGATTTGGCTTTCAAATTTCTGATCTTTCATAACTTTTTTGTAGTTTTGAAATGTCTTTAAAATCTGAAATAATAATTTTAAGAATTTTGATATTTATGGTTTTATGATTTTTACTTAAAATTTAAAAACCAGCCCTGGCCTGTTTGGCTCAGTGGTTGGAGCATCGGCCTGCGGACCAGAGAGACCTGGGTTCGGTTCCCACTGAGGGCGCATACCTCGGTTGCAGTTTGTCCCCAGCCTGGTTGGGGTCGTGTGGGTGGCAACCACTCGATGTGTCTCTCTCACATCGATGTTTCTTTCTCTCTCCCTCTTCCTTCCTCTCTCTCTAAAACCAATAAAGGAAAAAATTTTTTAAAATAAAAACCAAAATGAGAGCCAACAATCTTTTATTTGGGATGAAGGAATTACAGTTCACACAGCACAAATTTAGGCAGAAACCCATATAGTTTCTTAATTATAAGATGAAAGTGAGAGGGTTTTATGAGAAAAGAAGAAGAAAGAATTCCTATGGGCCAGGAAAAGGGAGGTACTATTAAGTAAGCATGATTGGTTACTGATTCTGTCTTCAAATAGAAAGTCTATAATGATCAGCCCTTGTGGTCAGGATCTGAAATCCTGCTGGCTTTACAAACATTTGTTGCTTTGTCTTAAGTCCCAAAGTTGTTTTGCCCAGTTCAGACATTGCAGAGGTCACGGAGCAGGTCAGGCAAGGCCGTTCCTGTAGAACAGCTGCTCTGGCTCCACTTTGAAATGACTCCACTTATGTCAGCTTTTATGATGATATCCCTTCTTTTTATATTAGTCATCTGGTTTGGACTGTATAATAAAAGTACACTTTTAACTCATAAAGATTTCATAAATTATTTTTCTATTATTGGCTGTCTTCTTTAAATACCCAGAATGCGTTCATTTGTATCCTAAATCTTAAATTTAGAGAAACATCATATGCATATTTATATTTCAATCAGTAGTATATTTTAAATTACATATACACAATAGTGTGAATAGGAAATACTATCAGTTGGATATTTTTACAAGTCCAAAAGATTTATGTAGTGTGGACAAAAGTGGGTTCTATGGAATGTCACGTCAAAGGGTGATCTGGTCATAAATTCCTAACTGGGCAGGTCATGGTAAGTAGTCACACCCACTTAACTTTTTTTAGTAAAAGTTTTATCTTTGCCTTAAGCAAGCCCTGTCCACTGTTTTAAGGCATCCAGGTTAACACACCTTTGAAATAACCACCCTCAAGAGAGCACACAATCTTGTTAACTATCCTGTAATTGATCTCTACCTCGCTTTCTCCCATCTTCATGTAATCTTCCTTACATTCCCTCTATCTCAAATGCATAAAAGCAACTGCAAAACTATCATTCTCTGAAGTATGTGAGATCCTGCTTCCAGGCCACTGCTGTCAGTTTGGCTGAAATAAACTTAGAACGTTTTTCTACATGTGTGGATGTTTCTGGTGTCAAAAGTAGAAATAAGTTCTTAAGAAGGCAAAAGAGAATTGCTTTCTGCTACTTGCATTCCTTCCTTGTTTAAAATATCACTGTACCAAAATATTTAACGGTTCCTTAGTATGATAAAACTCTCTCTAGCTATGGGTTAATGGGTCTTGTAAGCTGAACATCCCATTCAAGATGGTGACATAGGAGAATCCTGAACTAACTTCCTCTCACAACACACCAAATCTACAGCTACACACAGAACAATTCCTTCTGAAGAGATCCAAAACCTAGCTGACCAACTTCTACACATTAGGTGGAAAAAAACCCACTTGAAATGGGTAGGAGACCCTGAGACACAGTCTCTTCATACATCTCAACCATGTCATGGCAACCCACAATCAAGTGGGAATTCACATTTCTTAACTTCTCCCTGAGAAGTAAAAGTATTTGAGCTTCACATCTAGTAGCCCATCTTTTATGTTCCACACCTCACAGATGGGTCCCCCAAACATTTTGCTTTGAAAGCATTGAAGCTTATGTCCATGAGAGGCACAAGGCTATAGTGAACTGAGATATAGTTCTTAAAGGGCTCAGCCAACTAGCTATGGTTAACCCTGCAGGGCACAGTGCAGAGGTAGCCAACTGAAACACACAAGTCTTTCTGTGAAAGAGATATCTATTTATTTTAAAAGCTTCAACCTGACTTCAAGTCAAGATGGTAGAATAGGTAAACTCTGTGTTCACCTTCTGCCATGATCATGCCAAAATTACAATTAAATTATAGAACATTCATCCTTGAGAATCACCTGAAAACTAGGTGAACAGGATTCCTATAAAGGATATAACCACCCTCAAAAAAGTACATAGTGCTGGTCAGTGTGGCTCAGTTGGTTAGTCATTGTCCTGTGCACCAAAAGGTTGCCAGTTCGATTCCTGGGCAGGGCACATGACCAGGTTGCAGGCTCAATCCCAGGTAGGGGGCATGCAGGAGGCAGCCAATCAATGTTTCTCTCTGACATCAATGTTTTTTCTGTCTGTCTCTCTTTCTCTCTCTCTACTTTCCTCCCTCTCTCTCTAAAAAATAAAGAGAGTGTACACAAGGGATATAAAGAAGCAGCCACATCAAGACTGGTAGAAGGGACAGAGATTCTGAACTGTGAGATCCCACACACACAGTGTGGCAATTGTCAATCGAGAGAGATATTTTAGCCCCAGAGGTTTGCCCTAAGAATCAAGGAGTCTCAGCCCCACGCTAGGTGCTTCAGTCTGGGGCTCCAGTACCAGGAAAAGGAGTCCCATAACATAAGGCTGTGAAACATGATGGGGATTATGATGTCCCATTGAGACAGAGGGCTGTGGGAGGCCTAGGCACTGCAGTCTTAAAGGGACCATAAACAGATGTGCTTCCTCTCATATTCACTGGCTCAGGATCCCAGTACAGGAGCATTAGCTTAAAAGTGTCTGGAAAAAAATGGGAAGGAACTAAATTGACTACCTTAAGGGTGAGGACAGGAGAGGAAGGGGTCAGGGAGGCACTTTCTCGGGACAAAAGTCCTGGCAAATGCCATTGTTCTTTTGATGAAATCTCCTCCTCAGCAGCCAGCCAGTTGCAGGCAGGCACCAAATCTGAGCTCTCCATTAACCTAGGTAACACTGTTCGCCATACCCTGGTGAATCCCTAAGGTCTTGTACCACCCAACACACACTAGGCCAAGCCTCTCCCTGTAGCTAGCTGCTCCATACAAGCGGTCTACCTTGGCTTGTGGTGTGGACTTTCCTAAAATCTCTCAAAGGTCCACAAACCCCAAACAAGCAGTGGTAGGCCTCAGTGTGCCTGTCGCTCTTGCCAAGCTGCCCCAAGCCCAAACAGAAGCGGTGACTGATCTCAACTTTATTGTAACTCCTTTGAGGTGTCTGTAAGTCTGGCATGAGTGGTGGCCTTGCATGACTTGGAACATAGCTACAATTAAGTGGCCACAAGGTGAGCAAAAGTGGCAGCTGGCCTCAGTTCACATAGTGGTACCCAAAAAAGAGTCACAAGCCTGGCACACTTAAGTGACAGCCAGTCTCAGCTCATAGCATACCCTCTCTAAAGCACCTCCAATCCCAGCACAAGTAGCAACCAACCACAGATCACTTTGTTGCTAGCACCAGGTAACCCTAACCTTCCAAGAGGCTTCAGAACCCACACACCTGGTGGCCAGCTTCAAACCATAACAAGGCACCATCTGACTGTCTCCACAAATGACATACTTACAGGGCAGACTTGGTTTGCACAAGAACCCCACTAAAGTAAATTCTGCTCTATGGGGTCAACCCACACACATAAGCTTGTCCACTATACTCATGGTCAGTCCTCACAGTCAGCCAGCCTGAGGATTAACCCCACCCACAAATATGCCAAGAACAATCAAATCTCAATTACAACAAACAAGCACACACAATCCACACAAGGGACACCCCTGGAGCACCTGGCTTAGGTTATAAAGGAGACTGTGCCATTGTTCTCCACAGGACACCTATTACATAAGGCCAGTCTGCCAAGACCAGAAGATGTAGTAGATCTACCCAATACATAGAAACAAACACAGGAAGTCAGCCAAAATGAGGAGACAAAAAAACATGTCCCAAATGAAGGAACAAGACAAAACTTCAGGTAAAGAACTAAAGGAAATGGAGACAAGCAATCTAGCAGATACAGAGTTTAAAGCACTGGTTATAAGAATGCTCAGTGAACTTAGGAAAAGAATAGATTAACTCAGACCAGCTGGTGTGACTCAGTGGTTGAGCATAAACCCATGAACCAAGAGGTTGCTGGTTCGATTCCCGGTTAGAGCACATGCCCAGGTTGTGGGCCAAATTCCGGGACGGAGGGCAGGGGGCATGCAGGAGGTGGTCAGTTGATGTTCTCTCTCATTGATGTTTCTGTCTCTCCCTCTCCCTTCCTCTCTCTCTAAATCAATAAAGAAAAAAAGATTTTTAAAGAATAGATTAACTCAATGAGAACATCAACAAAGGGAAAAAATTAAATGAAAATACAATAACTGAAATAAAGAATACATCACAGAGAATAAACAGCAGATTAGATGAAGCAGAGGATTGAATGAGCAATCTGAAATACAAGGTAACAGAAAACACCCAGCAAAAAAAAAAAAATATTTGAAAAAGAAGGAGAGTTGAAGGGACCTCTTAGACAACATCAAGCATACCAACATTCACATCATAGGAGGACCAGGAAAAAAGAGAAAACAAAGAATTGAAAACCTACTTGAGGAAATAAAGATTGAGCCCTGGCTGAATGGCTTAGTTGGTTGGAGCATTGTCCTGTACACCAAAAGGTTGTAGGTTCGATTCCAAACTGGGGCACATACCTAGTTGCAGTTTTGATACCCAGTCGGGGAATGTAGAGGAGGCAACCAACTGATGTTTCATATGACCAAGAGACATATGAAAAAATGCTCAACATTACTAATCATCAGAGAGATGCAAATTAAAACAACTATGAGGTATCACCTCACACCTGCCAGAATGGCTGCCATCAACAAATCATCAAACAAGTGATGGTGAGGGTGTGGAGAAAAGGGGACTCTAGTACACTGCTGGTGGGAATGCAGACTGGTGCAGCCACTATGGAAAACAATATGGTGTTTCCTCAAAAGATTAAAAATTGATCTGCCATTTGACCCTGTGATCCCACTTCTAGGAATATATCCTAAGAAGCCTGAAACACCAATCAGAAAGAATTTATGTACCCTTATGTTCATAGCAGCACTATTTACAATTGCTAAGATCTGGAAACAGCCCAAGTGTCCATCAATAAATGAGTGGCTAAAAAAGCTGTGGTACATATACACAACGGAATACTATGCAGGTTGTAAGAAAGAGAGATCTCTTATCCTTTGAGATGACATGGAGGAACCTGGAGCTCGTTATGCTAAGTGAAATAAGCCAATCAGAGAAAGACAAATACCACATGATCTCACTTATTTGTGAAATATAATGAACAAAATAAGCTGGTGAACATAATAGACCCAGAGACACAGAAAGGAGTATGGTTCAGACTGACAAAGCTGGGGGGGAGGGGAGGATGGATGAGATAAACCAAAGAACTTACATGCATGTATGCATAACCAATGGACATAGACAACAATGCTGGGGGGGGGGGGGGCGGATCGGGAGGTGGGTTCCTAGGCCTTATGCTTTCTCTGCATAGCTGGGTCTCCCTTTATATTTCTTTATATTTGACCAGATCATAGCTTCTCCTTTGTTTATATCTTATCTCTTATCAGACCCCCATCTCATCCCATTAAATTTATCAAGCATTCATTAGGCACTCACTGAGCTCAGACACTAGGAATCTGCTTCGTTTACTAATAACAAAAAGAGAAAAAGGTTTTGTCATCTCCAAGCCGAGCGCTCAGGGGGCCAGCATAGCCCTCCCTGGAAGACGGCACAGGCACCCTGGTCCCAGCCTCACGCATCCTCAGCGGAATCCAGGACTACAGGCAAACTTCATTATTCCTCCTGGCCCCTGGGATAAGGAGCAGAGGGAGGGAGGAGGGCTCTCCTGGTTCCGAGGGAGGGCTGGAGCGTCTCCCCAAAGCGTCCTTCTTCCCTGGAATAACGGACCCCTGTGAGCCTGGCCATCGGAGAGCTGGCAGCCCAGTCAAAATGGCAGAGTGGCGGCACGGTTCCACGGAAGTCCAGAGCCCACCCAGGTGAATGGGGTCAAACCTATGCACGTGCCCTCTTCCGTGCACACCAGCCCCCGGAACAACCCTGATCCTACGTAACTGCGCTGGCAGCAACCCACTAGAACACGCACGGACTCTGGGCTCCTCCGAGGCAGGAGCGGGATCCTAGCTGGTCTGGTCCCCACGCGACCAAGCGCGGGGCCTGGCTCCTAAAACTTCTCCATACACGTGTGACGAGCTAACGGAACAGAGCTGAAGGACAGTGCCAGGGAAGAAAGGGGGCAGGGGTGTATTTCCTCTGAATCTTTTTGAGGTGTGCACATCACTCCTGACACCTCCGAGGAAAACAGCGCTCGGTCTTCGATGAATACCATCATCCGCTTTTGAAAATGGTAACTGTGAATGCGGCGTGAACCACCGTTTCCCGCAAACCTTGGCAGTGCTTCCGGGTACGTAAGTAGCCAGAGAACAGCAGTCCCACGCGGACCCGGGTGGGTTGGACCCCGGCCAGGCCACGCCCCGTTCCCTCCTGGGCTGACTCTCCGCCCCGGCACCGAGGCCCCGCCTTGCAGCCCCCACGGGCCCCGCCCTACCCTGACGTCACGGCCCTGACCACGCCCAGCAACCGTACCGTATTTGACACCTTTTGAGTCTGGGGATTGTTGGATCTGGTACCTGCACTCCAAGATGTAAACGTTCACTGCCCCCGGGTTTCCTGCTGATCACTTGCAAAATGATGGCGTCCTACGCACCTCGCACGGCACCTCCCAGCCGCTACGAGAGTCCCTTTTCTTCTTTTGATGGCCCTAGTGCACCTGCTACCATATGCTCTGGGAGGGGACGCGAAAGGGTGGGAGCTCTAGAGGCAAACTGGAGTGGGTTGGGGAGCTGGCGGACCGGAGCCAAGGGCGGGGAGGGGAGGATTTGTTTGGTGGGTCGTCGGGTAAGTGGCACGAGGCTTGGTCCACCTGAGTGGTGCGGACTTGGGGTGAAGTCGTGGCCAGAGCTCCCAGGATTGTGCTGTGCGGGGATCCAGGAGAGTAGGGGCCCTGAAATTCCAACCGTGGAGATTGCTTCGTGGTCGGCACTGAGCCTTCCTTTGCAGTGGGCGCGGCTGGGGTTTGCCCGGGGGGCCAAGCAAAAGCTTGCAGGTGTTTGGGGACTGGGCCTATCAGGATGGAAAGCACTGATCTGGTCCTGAAGGTGATGGCTTGCTCTCCAGTGCCCTAGCGCATGGGAATGTTGCTAGGGAACGATTTGCACTGTGTTCCCTGGGAGGGGTGATTCCTTGGTGAGTGGGGTGTTTGTGCCCCGCTGGGCTGGGTTGGGGGAGTCCGGGCCGTGTTACGGGGTGTGCGCTTTATGGAAGTGTCTAGGCCAGCGGTGCAGAGTATGCAGCAAGGAAGCTCACTACTTGGTGTGTATGGGGGCTGGGGAGCACATGTTGTGCCCAGAGTCCCTGAGTGAGCGCTAGCTCCGGGTCCTGGGATTTAGAGGGTTTTGGAAGGACGTGCAGTACTTTTTTTATATAAAGGTAACAAGCTCCTTACTGGCCAAAAACTGTATTGTTATTGATTTGAAAGCTGCCTTTTTTTTTTTTTTTTTTTTAAACCATGGAGTCACCTTTCTATTATCCAAAATAGGCAATATTCTATTCTCTTCCCAAATGCTTTTGGGCAATATTTCATCTTTCTTTCACTATGTTGGGTCCTATTTTAAAGGGATATCCAAAGCAACCTAAAAACTACTGGTAGCAGAATCTAGTGAGAAATGAGTATCCTAGGAAATAATGGATAAGTAACTGAATATGGTTTTCCCCTACAGCTCATAAACTAAAGCTGAAGGCCATCCACCAAGTTTGATATGTATTTCATACAATGGAATGAGTATATGCTAAAAATCATGCTTATTGCATAAAACATACATAATCAAAGGACAATCATTTTTAATACTTGGGTATATTTCCTTCTGTCTTTATATGCACCTGTGTTTCTATGCCCCGGTTATTTTTAGGATCATATTACATACACAGTTTGTATGCTGCATTCTGTCCTTAGCAGCCGCATTCTACAAGCATTTGCCTTGTATGTACCAGCTCCTGTGCTGGTCCTGAGGATACACTGGTGAGCAACAACAAACAATTCCTTTCTCATGACCCTTCTTTCATTATTTTTTTGTTTGCATGCACACACACACACACACACACACACACACACAAGTATATAAGCAGAGACTGTGCCATACCCCTACCCCCTCCAAAAGAATTAAACATGTCAGAAAAGAACACTTCATAAAAGAACCACTTTCCACAGTGAAGATATGATAATTCAGAATATCTATGCAACAGTAAAACCACAAGCCACCTATAAAAAACAAAATATATGAGATACAAGAAACAAAAACATCCTAATAATAGATTTTAAAACACCATTCTTAGTAAAACAGATCAAGTGGACAAAAATTAAGCAACAATATAGAAGAGCTAAATAAAAACTAAAAGATGTATCTTTTTGATGTATATACACTATACTCTGAGAAAAAAGAATATATCGTCTTAAGTATACATGAACTGTTCACAAAAACTGATCATGTAGTAAAGTACAAAGAACATTTCAGTAGTTTCCATAAAATAGAAATATTATAAACAATATTCTGTAATCACTGTGCAATAACACTAGAAATTAAAAATGAAACCAAAACACACAAAAAAAGCCCTTCTTGGTGGAGAGGTAGAATAGAAAGCATACAGAAGAGAATGACACTTCCAGCATTGCAGAGTTTTGACTTTTGAAAACATATTAATCTACAAACTCAAAAATTATATTAAATCAAGGAAAACCATAGAGAGAGAAAAAGAAAATTGAAAGCAAATTGAAACAAATGAATCTAATGTTATTTCAAATGCATACAATACCCACAGAGAAAGAAAAAAATTAATCCAAGTAATTTATGAACACAATATTTAACTATATGCCCGCAAGACTTGGGCCTTGAGGCAGTATATGGGAATAGGAAGGAAGAGTTGCAAACAGATCCTGAACCTTTAAAAATAGGATCCTGCTTATTGTAGCTACATAGGTGAGAGATTTTGAAACATTTTTTAGGTATTCTGGGATTGAGCAAATGAGTAGCTATGCTGATGTCGAGGAAATGATCAGGAGTACCCTTCAGAGGAATGTGGTGCTGGAGTTTTTATGGCCAGACACTTTGACAGACATTATTGTGGCAAATGTTGTCTGACCTGTTGCTTCAACAAACCAGAAGACAAGTGAGTGTATATGGGCTCACAAAAGACATGAACTAACAAAAATAAATAAATAAATAACCAATTGTTTATTAATTGGAATTAATAAATTAATTTAATTAATTTGTGGATTCGATTTTAATAAAATGAAATAAAAATTAATGTAGAAATAAATAGAAATTCATATTTGAAAATATAATTTATGTAAACACATAAAACAGATCTTTCACTTTAGAATATATAAAACTAGTTATCAAAACACTTTATTTTTATTTGAACATAACTAATCATGTTTAAATAGTACTATTAATGATAGACTGTTATTGAGTTGCCTTACACCCTCAAATATTCACTGTATATATTGATATATGGCCCCCACAGAACGGATCCTTAAACCACTCGCTCTTCTAGTGGTCGATCTAGGCCTCAGTCAGGAGATCGATGGTGAGCACGTTCTGGTGAATGACATTTTGTATTTGGCTTTATTGCGGAGCTCAAATGATAAGCATTACTTGAGTAATTCTGGCGGCGAAGTTCTTGCACAGCCCTCTCCCTAAAGCAAGAAAGTTTAAAATAGAAGTTTTTCAACGTTATATCCAGTGACATTATTAATATTGTGGTAAAACTGAAGTTCAATTCATACTTTAAAACCTAACCATCATGGAATAACCAAAATCTGTTGTTATCTGAGAAAAAGTGCTTCCCAGGTTAAATATTGCATAGAGATCAACGTACCATTCAAAGCGCTCTGTCCCTAGTTGTCTTTTGGTAATGTCTAAATCAGCTTCCAGCTGCGTGACAACATTCCTGAACTGGGCCACATCTCTACTCTGGATTGCCCTGTGTAAAAGAATAGAAGAGTGACAGTTGATTAAACTTAAAATATATCTAGGACTCCTAGGGTACAAGAACCATGTTGGCCATGTTTTCTCTGCTGGATCCAAGTCCAGTTGTGATTTTTATGGATGTATCTGCCAATCTTAGATGCAGTAAATGTACAAAGTAGCCTACTTGCAAAGCTTAAGCTGTGCCAGTCATTCAATCAGTTAAACCTTCTCTGTGTCAGTTTCCCTGTGTTTACCTGGAGTAATATTATCTATTATCTATTTATATTATATATTTACTGAAAATTGTTTTTATAAAAGCACTTTGAAGTAGTATATGCAAAGTAATAGTACAACCAAATAATCAAAACTGGAATTCGCTAGTGCCATGACTAATATGGTCTGTTATATATATTAAATCAACCAAGTGCTTTATGTATACTTATAATTAAATTTGATATACCTAGCCCAGCCGATGTGGCTCAGTGGATTGAGTGTTGTCCCATGAACTGAGAGGTCCGGGTTCAATTCCCAGTCAGGGCACACGTCCCAGCTTCAGATTTGATCCCCAGTAGGAGGCGTGCAGGAGGCAGCCAATCGATGTTTCTCTCTCATGTCGATGTTTCTCTCTCTCTCCCTTGCTCTCTCTCTAAAATAAATAAATAAATAAAATCAACTAACATTTATTTAAAAAATATTTTTATATACCTGTACACTCTCTTTGATTTAACAGGATCTTCTTTAGGCCTAAACAATACCACAAAATCCCTGTAGCAAGGCACACTATCATAAAGAAGATAATGATGGAGATTAATGCTGCTTGCACAGAACATTCTATCCTCTTTGCTTGCCTCCAGGACTGCATTACAGACTGCTAAAATCTAAACTTAGAGACTAAGAACACAAAAGGTGATCATGTTTACCAGTTCTAAATGACAGTACTTATCAGCGAATCAAAAACAGAATGTACCCTTTAAGGTGGGAGTTTTGGCATACTTCATTAAGGCAGATTTCCACCTACCAGTTTGAGAACGTGATCTGGCAGAACCTGTTGAAGGTATCACAACAGCCCAGCTGCAGTGACTAAAAAGGACTCAGTGAGAGCTGCCATAACCTGGAAAGTTTCTGAAGGAAACTGGCTTTGGCTTTGCAGACTTTGTTTAGTCTCAGATTCCTGAGATCATGATTCCTATCCTTCCCCAGGTCCCAAGCTCAGACAGGAGGGCGGATTTGAGGCTGGATGAAAAAGTGTTATAGCTGAGACAGATAAGAACAGAGGCTAAGGATCCCCATCAGTTTTTTGTGAGAGGTGACCAAGTTTGACAATAGAATATTCACTATCCAGGCAGCCATTTCTACCCAGCCTTCCAGCCAGGGTCATGCAATAAGCTGCTTACAGTGCTAGGGATTCTAAAAGAACTTCTAAAAGCCCTCATGGACAGTGTGGTGATTTGTCAGGGAGAGGTGGTCAGTAGGGGGAGGTGGAAGAGGGTATAAGAGGGATAAATGGTGATGGACGGAGACTTGATTTGACGTGGTGAACACACAATAAAGAGTACAGATGATGTGTTGTAGAATAGTGCACCTGAAACCTGTATAATTTTTTAACCAGTGTCACCCCAATAAATTCAATAAAAAGGAAAATAAATAAATAAAAAGCCAAAATCAATGCTCTAAGGGAAGTCTTCAATATTTTGTGAATGTAGGAATTCTTCTAGGTACTTACTATGTACATTTATAGGTACATAGGGAAATACTGTGTGACAAATGGAAAGGCTAGGCAGCAATATCAGCTGGGTCCATAAATAGAAAACTTCCGGTTTCAAAAGTGTTTTTGTTTCTAATCTGGTTATAATGCTTCCTGAAGGCAATATTTTTCTATCAGACATCCTATTATAGCCAAAGCTCTATTGGAAACAATCAACAGAGATGGTTAAACTTAAATTTAGATCAATTTAGATAAACATATAGCATAAATAAGACCTAATCTTAGGCAAATCACAATATTTCTGGTCCTCAGTTTAACTCATGGGAAGTTATGGATGCTTAAATTGTATAAATGCCAGCTTTAAAATTCTATTAACCTATAAAATACCAAAGATTTAAGAAATATGACTTTGTTATTATATCGCTAACCAACTCACATTTTATTTTCTGCCAGGCAAAGGTGTTCTTTAAGAAGCTGAATTTCAGATTCTTTTTCTTGAAGTGCTATCTGAGACTGATATTCTTTGTCTCGATTGACCACCAGCAAGGCTTCTAGATTCTGCATGGAGATTCTCTCATTTGTCATTTGACTCCTGAGGAGCTCTATCTCAGAACGAGCATAATCTAACTCATTCTCCATCTGTACAATGATAGGAAGATATTTATACTCATTCCCATTCATTCACTTAACTGTAGATTATCAGAGACTCATAAAAGTTCTGTATTATGTTATAAACTAACAATCCCTTTTAATTTCTTGATTAGAAATATTATCCTCCTTCTTACCAAATACACACACACACACACACACACACACACACACACACAGCATCACTCTCCCCAACTCTTTGATCACATCAGAAAATTCATTTACAAATAAAGAGTTATTAATCCCAAACTGCAATTTCCATTTCCATTATTTATATTTCTGCAAGACTAACATGGTAATACTGTGACTACAGCTTTGCACTGAGTTAGGCGAGTTACAAACACCTAACACCTTGTGGAATGTCATTGCACTCCATTGTTAAGGAAGATAAGTAGTCATTACACATTCCCTCTCTTGCATAAACCCTTGGAAAGCTTTATTTTTTGAAGGTTATCTTGAACCTGGAATACATTGCGTAAGTTAAATTTTTCTTCAAAGGGAAGTAAACCAGACATTATTTATTTAAAAGATTACTCCTGAAATTATCTCATAATACACATTATAACAAATTATATATGTACTTAAAAAGTAAAATGTGAAAAGATAAAACTCTAAGAATAAAGAATTTAATAAAAATGAAATTACTGGGGGAGAGGTAGGCAGATAGGGGAAGAACTTCCTAGACCAGATACAATCGAAAAATGATGTCTGACAATACAAAAACATATTGATAGTCAATATAAACTTAAAATTTATGAGAAAACAACTGGAAGAAAATAAACTCAGTAAATAAAATAGTTAATATCTTACTAATATAAGGAAATCATAGAAATTGATGAGAAATATGAACAGAAAATTTACGATATACAACTAATTAGTAAATGTAGGGAAAATTTACCTCTATGAATAATCAAAGAAATATAAATTAAAACAAGATGCTATTTCTAGTCCAGGGTTTCTTAACCTTGACAATACTGACCCTTTGGTTTGGATAATTACTCCCTAAAGACCAGTAGCATCCCCCCTCCTCAGTAGTGACAATCAAAAATGTCTCCAGACAGCCCAGCAGGTGTGACTCAGTGGTTTAGTGTTGACCCATGCACCAAGAGGTCACCGGTTCGATTCCTGGTCAGGGCACATGCCCAGATTGTGGGCCCAATCTCCAGTGGGGGAATGCAAGAGGCAGCCAATCGATGTTCTCTTTCATCAATGTTTCTATCTCTCCCTCTCGCTTCTTCTCTCTCTAAAATCAATAAAGCAAAAAAAAATTTTTTTAAAGGAAAGAAAAGACAAAACTAAAATATAACAAGTGTTTCAGTTATTACAACCTGCATTACTTCTGCCATTTGAAAACACCAAGTAAAAAGTGTTTTTAAAGAAAAAAATTAAGGCCATAGTATTTTAATTTTTACAGTGAGTATCTACTTATGAGTTACTTTTATCATTAAAATATTCTTGCTGAAAAAGAATGTTTTTGCTGAAATAAAAAATAATTTAAGAATGAGTCTGGCAATACTGGCACATACTTCACTAATAAAATATTAACAGTGCCTTCTTACAGAAACAAGCCAGATACATGATTCTTTTTTTTTTTTTATCCTCACCCGAGGACACTTTCCCATTTTTTGTTGTTGTTCAGATAGAGTGGGAGGGAGAGAGAAGAGAGAAACATCCACGTGAAAGGGACACATCGAGTGGCTGCCACCCGCACGACCAACCAGGGCCGGGGACAAATCACAACCAAAGTACATGCTCCTAGCAGGAACCGAACCGGGGTCTCTCTGGACCACAGGCCGATGCTCTAACCGCTGAGCCAAACCGGCCAGGGTCAGATACATGATTCTTAAATGCAACATATCCTCCTAACAAACAGTAGACTAACAAAGCTAACATTTCAAAAGGATTTGGTGATGACAGAAATTTGACCAAAATTTGCTGATACTTCAATTATACTATCTATGCAACTTGTATACATAATCCTTTAGGATCTGGGCTCCGTCTGTCTCTCCAGATTCATCTTCAGCCATTTTCACCCACGCGTGCTACACTGGCTATGGAAAATTACTATTCACTCAAGAATTCATTTTTGCCTCCATACATTCCCTATGTTGTTGTTTCCTCTGAACGAAATGCCTCTTCTCTTCTGTGCTTAGTACTTCCTTATGAACTCCTTGACACCCACAGGCTGAATAGGAACTTCCTCTCTAAAGCCTTGAGTATTTCTTATTAGTATAACATTCATCCCAAATTATTTGTATGTCAGTACTGAAAGGTCCTTGAGGGCAGGGGTCTGTATTTTTTTAACATTATATTCACAGGGCAAGCACAAGGTCAGACGCTCATAGATATAATCAACTGAATCACAGTTTAAAATAATCCAATTAGTAAATAAATGTAGCTTCAAAGAATGTCATTAAAGTCATAATCTAGCTGGATAAACCTCAACCTCCTGGTTTTTAGCTTGCTTTTCTAAACTTATAATTTTATAGTAATAGAAATATATATTTTTTAATTTAATGCATTACATGCCCAGCCGGTGTGGCTCAGTCAGTTGTTGGGCATTGACCCATGCACCAAGAGGTCGCCGGTTCAATTTCTGGTCAGGGCACATGCCCAGGTTGTGGGCCCAATCCCCCATGGGGGGCATGCAGGAGGTGGCCAATCGATGTTCTCTCTCATCGATGTTTCTCTCTCTCTCTTCCCCTCTCTCTAAAATCAATAAAGAAAAAAAAAATTCAGTACATTACATACCATTTCAATCTCTTCATCTTTAGCAACCAGCTGTCGATTAAGAATTTCTTTGCTTGAGTCAAGTTTCAAACAAAGTTCCCTTGTGGAAGACAAGTCTGCAAGGGCAGACACCTTTTCAAACCGAAGCTTCTGAAGCTCCTCTTCCATCTTCACAAGAGATGTATGTAAGGTAGAAATCAGGGACTTGTAAGACCTTTCGGCATTTAAGTGCTGCAAAGTAATAATAATAATAATAATTTTTTTTTAACTTGGAAAAAAAATGACAACATGGAACACAAAAAGGGGCAACATTTTTAATGACAGCACATTACATTATAAGGCACTTTAGATGGTATAGGTAGTAATATATATACAAAACACTCTGGAAGACATAAATTCCAGTTTCAGATTTCTCTACATAAAAATATATTATTAAATATATATATATGATCAAGGTGGTCAATTGGTCATCTTTGTAAAACAACTTTTCACACTTAAAAATCTCAGTCCAGGAGCTGCAGTGGGCTCAGGACCGGGTCCAGGGAGCTGGGACCTTCAGGAACACAGAACACTGGGAGCCAGGTGGTGAGGTGCCCAGCATGGGAAAGCCGCCGACTCCTGAGAAATCCTACTCCTCGGAGCACACCTGGTAGATACGCAGGTTCCGCTCCAGACCACCACAGTAAAGCCAGTATTTCAATAAAATCATGGCGGCAGAATAAACAGAATCTCCGACTGCTTGCTCCCAACACCAGGTGAATTTGCGGGTGAACTGCAGGGCAACTGGCATGGAAAACCAGTGGAAGTGAAGCTGATCTGAAATATTGCGAACAGGGAAGCAGAGAAAAGACGGGAGATGTGGAGAGGGCGAGCCCACGTGCCCAGGTGCACAGCTGGGAAGCCAGAGCGATACTGTGGTGGTGGTGGAGCCCCGCCCACTGGGAATGCCGGGTCTAAGCCCACACAGGGATCCCCAATTCAGAAAAACAGAGAAGGGGAGAGGAACCCATGTAGTACCCAGCAGTGGGAAGCAGTGGAGGTTGGTCCACCCTGGAAGCTCAAACGCAGCATCCCAGGCGAAGAGGGATCCCTTTGTTGCTGCACCAGGGGTGATCACTCTGATTTGGGTTTGGGGGAGGTGCCAAGAGGCAAATCTCCAGTCCTGCAGAGCTCCCCAGCTATGGGAGCTGAACAGTACAAGTAGCAGTGACTCTGAGAGAGCCTCTACCCCCTGGTAGAACACTGGGCAGAGAAGCAGACAGGAGCTGGTGTGTGTAACTAGGGGGGAAAAAAGAGGGAGAGCAGTTAGAGCATCTGCCTGCAGACCAAAGAGTCCCGGGTTCAATTCTGGTCAAGGGCACATGCCTCGGTTGTGGTTGGGTCCCCAGCCCCCTGGTCAGGGTGCTTTGGGAAGCAGTCAATGCCTCTCTTTCACATTGATATCTCTCTCTCTCTCTCTCTCTCTCTCTCTCTCTCTTTCTCCCTCCCACTCTGTCTAAAAATAAATGGAAAAATATCCTTGGGTGAGGATTTTTTTTAAAAAAAGGGTAAAGGACCTGAATAGACACTTCTCCAAAGAGGACCAATAGAAGTATGAAAAAATGCTTAATGTCACTAATCGTCAAAGAGATGCAAATTAAAACCACAATGAGATATCACCTCATAGAATGACTATTACCAATAAACCAACAAGCAACAAGTGTTGGCGAGGATGTGCCCTATTGGTGGAATTGAAAATTGGTGCAGCCACTATAGAAAACAACAGTGTGGATGTTCCTCAGAAAATTAAAAATAGAACTACCGTATGACCCAGCAAACCCACTTCTGGGTATTTATCTGAAGAAATCCAAAACATTAATATGAAAAGATTTGTGCCCCTCTGTTCATTGCAGTATTATGTACAATAGTCGAGTTACGAAACAGCCTAACTATCCATCAATAGATAAATGGATAAAGAGGATGCCATACATATATGCAATGGAACATTACTCAGCCACTAAAAAATGAAATCTTGCCATTTGCAACAACATGGGTGGACCTAGAGCGCACTAGGCTAAATGAAATGTCAGACAGAGAAAGACAAATACCATAGGATTTCACTTATATGTGAAAAAATAAACAAACAAACTCATAGATACAGAGAACAAGTTGATTGTTGTCAGATGGGAGGGGCATTGGTGGGATGGGTGAAAAAGGCGAAGTGATTAAGAAGTACAAATGGTCAGTTATAAAAATAGTCACAGGGATGTAAAGTACAGCATAGGAAATATAGTCAATAATATTGTAATAACTATGTATGATGTCAGATGGGTACTAGACTTGTAGTGATCCCTTTGTCAGGTATATAAATGTCTAATCACTGTGTTATACATCTGAAACTAATATAATAGTGTATGTCAAGTGTAATTGAAAAATAAATTTTAAAAAATGAACCTTGATCATCTTAAGTCATATACAAATATTAATTCAAAATGTATCATAGATATAAATATAAAAAGTATAATATTTCTAGAAGAAACAAAGGAAGTCTATGCACCTTGTATGCAAAGATTTATTAGATAGGACAGAGAAGTACAAAGTATAAAAGAAAACTGATAAACTAGACTTTATCAAAAATTTCAAACTTGTACTCTTAAAAGGAGTTCATTAAGAAAATAAAAAGATAAGCCAATGACTGAAAGAAAGTATTCAAATATACACATGTCTGACAAAGGAACATCTAAATTAATCAAAAAAATCCTTACAACTTATTAATAAGAACCCTAACAAAAATATGGGCAACAGATTCGGATACTTCACAAAAGAGGATATATTAGTGATCATATATATGATCACAGAATGTGGAAAGCTGCTCAACATCATTAGTCATGAAGGAAATGCAAATGAAACCTGCAATATAATAACTGTATACATCTATTAACAATACCATGTGTGGGGAAAGATGAGGAGCAGCTGGAACTCGCATACAATGCAAATGGGACTGTAAAGTGGTCCAACCAGTTTGGAAAACAGTTTGTCGGTTTCTTACAAAGTTGAGAACAATTACTATATGATCCGGCAATTCCACTCCTAGTTATTTACCCAAGAAAAATAAAAACTTATGTACACACAAGGACTTACATTCAATATTCACAGCAATTTTATTCATAATGGCCAAAAATAGAAAGAACCTGTTATAAACTACATTGTGTCTCCTCGAAATTCATATGTTGAAGCCTAACCCCAAGTATGACTGTATTTAGAGAAAGGACCTTCAAGGAGGTAATTGGGTTTAAATGGGGTCATAAGGAGAGGCTCTAATCAATATAACCGCTGTACTTATAAGAAAAGCGAGAGACAGAGGGATGCACGTGTCCAGAGGAATGTGTGAGGACACAGTGGTAAGGCATCCAACTGCGGACCAAGACGAGAGGCCTCAAAGAGGCCTCAGAAGAAAGCAAACCTGTGGCACCTGACCTTGGACTTCCAGCCTCCAGAACTGTGAGAAAATAAATCTCTATTGTTTAAGCCACCAATCTGTGGTATTTTGTTGCGGCAGCTCTACACAAACTGTCCATCAACAGATGAATAAACAAATTGTGATATAGCTAGACAATGGAAGAATGACAATATAAACCAATGAATGAATTTAAAAATCATTCTGCTGAGTGAAAGAAGCCAAGACACAATGAGTACCTACTGTGTGATTTCATCCATATAAAATTTTGGGAAAAGCAAATCTAATCCATAGTGAAAGAAAGCAAATCAGTAGTTGCCTAGGGATTGGGGTGGATTGATTGCAAAAGGGCCTGAGGGAGTAAGGAAGGTGATAGAATATCCTATAACTTGATTGTAGTAATGATTGTGCAAGTGTGTTCATTTGTCAAAACTCATCAAATCATACTCTTAGATTAGAGTGCTTTCTATTTCATGTAAATTATACTTCAATACAATTGATTAAAAATTAGATATACCAGTAGTTCACAGACAATAAACAAACTAGATAGCTATATTAATATATAGAATACACTTCTAAGTAAAAAGTGTTAGTTATTCAAGTGAGTCATTACACAAAAATTGAATATTTTTATTATAAATATATAAAATACTGAACTGGTATGAAACTAGTGATAGTCTAAAAAATAAAGCAAAACCTGAGGAAATCATTCAGAGAAAAACAAACAAATCCACAATTATAAAGGAGGATCTCAACACATTACTTCCAGTAACTAAAAGATGAAAAATACAAACTTAGTAAGGATTTATAAGAATTGAATGACACTATTAACAAGCATAATCACATATATAAATATATATACTATATATATTATATACACACACACACACACACACACACATAACTGACAATAAGTGAATACATATGATTTTCAAGCTCATTTGGACTATTATCAAATATTGTGTACCCTGCCATCAAGTAAATTTTCATCGATACCAAAGAATTAATATCATATAAGCTATTTTATCTGATCTTAATATACAACAAAATTAAAAATAAAAACTAGAAAAATAACCTCAAGTCCCCTATACATTGAAAATTTTAAAAATAACTTTAGGGATCAAAAATAAATCATAATTTAATTTGGTGATATTTAAAACTGAATGCCAATAACAGCATTACCTCAAAACTTGTGGGATACAGAATATTTAGAGAGAAATTTCCAGTCTTAAATGCATATAAAAGAAGAAATATGTTCAATCATGGAATGTGACCAATTTACTCTAAAATTCACTTGTGAGTTTAATAAGGGCAAAATATAGTCAAAATAATTTGGGGGAACATAAATCCTAGATAGCAAGATTTAACAAAACCATGCCCTGCCAGTGTGGCTCTGTTGTTGAGCGTCAACCCATGCACCAAGAGGTCGCCGGTTTGATTCCCGGTCAGGGCACGTGCCTAGGTTGTGGGTCCAGTCCCCAGTGGGGGGCATGCAGGAGGCAGCCAAACGATGTTCTCTCTCATTGATGTTTCTATCTCTCTCCTCTCCCTTCCTCTCTCTCTAAAAATTAATAAAGAAAAAAAATTTTTAAACCATAGAAGCTCCAAGAGTATATTGTTGGCAAGAGGATAGATAAATTGACCAGTGGAGCAGAATGTATGGGAACTTACTTTTATGACAAAGTAGACTTATAATTCAGTGAAGAAAGAATGATAAAGATTCATCCGCAACAATATAAAATTGCATGTCTATTTTAAACTATATACAAAATCAATCTCAAGTAGATTAAAGATCTAAATGTGAAGGGCAAAATTTCACATACTTTTAGAAGAACTTTTAAATGAAAAAATAAGAAAATATCTTTCTGGTCTTAGGATAGTAAAGGATTTCTTAAAGAAGACATATAGTAAAAGGTTGACTAATTCCAGCAGCACAAGAATTTAAAATTTCTGTTTATACTGCAAGCAATGAAAAGACAAGCCACAGATAAGGAGAAGATAACTGTTAATATCTTTCAAAGGATTATTATCAAGAATACATAGATAATTCCATTAAATCAATATGAAAAAGATAAACAACTCGATAGAAAAATAGGAGAGTTTAAGAAAATTTGTTCGAGAAAATTCAAAAAAGAGGAATCCTGAATGGCTAAGAAATATGAAAAGATCCTCGATTTCACTTATAATCAAGGAATCACAAAACAAAAAATATGGAAAAAAATTAAATGTCTGATAATATCCTTAAGCCTGGGAGGGAGGGACTATAAGCATGTCTTTTATATTACTTGGTTTCTTTTTTGCACTTTTTTTGGTATGTTTGAAATAGTTCCTAATTTTAATTCATGCTAAAGATTATTCTCATTGTAGAGCAAGTAACAGATTAGAGGAGAACCAAAGTGGATATAAGAACAGTTGTCAGGCTACAGTTCACAGTATATTTAAATCATTTAAGTGTTTGTTTAGAGATTTAATTTATGGAAAGCCAAACCAAACCCTGAAATATGATGCAGAAGGTACCACAAGCATATTCTCCCAAACTCACCTGCTCAACCTCTCTACTGAGGGCATCTACCTTTTTAGTGATATGTTCTAATTTGAGGGTATTGTTATCTGCCTCTGCTTGCCAGGCCTTGTTTACCCAGCTTTCAGCATCTTCATTGGCTTTTTGGAGTTGGTCTATCATTTGCCAGTTCTCAGATTCCTGAAAAGCAAATCTTAGATATTACTTTAAAAGATGTAAAATGTTCAACATATAATTAAACTTGATTCGCCAAGTCATTGGGAATTTACTTGCCATGAGGATCATAACCTTGAGGAAGTCCACCTACCTACAGTCTCAGTTTAGAAAACTGATCATCGTGTCATTAACAAAAGGGAGTGGGAGCAGGATCTGCCCAGGACCTGGATGAATAGGTTCTTATATTTGCCTTTGTTCAAACAAAATTCTTCACTGCTTCCTTTTCCTATGTATCTGCTTACTGACTAGTTGCTGGCCTGGTTTCTGAGCCTATGCCTTGGCCTGACCTTTTGTATCTGTCTATTCCCTTGTTCCTGACCACTCTTCTGAGTTTACTGGCCACAGAGCTCCTGACTGCTTGCATATCTTAAGCATCAACTTCTGATAATTCTCTTGGCTTGGTGCATTTTCTGTCTGAATCCTGCTTTTCATTCAGTACCTTAACTTTCTCCATCATGGGCTGCTCTGTGATCCACTTTTGCTCACTGTTCTAATAACTTGCCTGAAATGGCTCGGAAGCTAAATATCAAACCTATGCCAATAAGCACGATTCATCTATGTATCGTGTAGACATCTATGTACATCTATATATATATTGGGCATATAATACAGAATTATATTTTTAAAACCGTAAAAGTTCTATCATGGCAGTTTGACTAAAGTAGGATCTTATTTCTAGAGGAATACAATCAGCACCACAAATAATATACTATATTGAATAATCATTCTGAGGCTATATTTAAAAACATATTTTAGTAGTATGGATTGGCCAACTCATTCTAAAAAAAAAAAAATTATAATTTTGGTAATTAATTAAAAAGGCACTAAATCTCTTTCTCTCCTACCTGTTCTATCAAAAACATTGGACTAAATAAAATGACCAAATTGCCATAAACAACGTCCCACCTTATAAGGCTTTAAATCAGATTTAAATTCTCACAGATGTGATTAATTATGAGTCTAGTTGAAATTCAGTTAATACCGCCACCTTGTGGTCTGATAGTACCTTGACTAATGTGAAAGACCTTTGCAGACTGTTAGTTAACAAGTTAACAAACAAAACTACTGTTCTGTCTTTCAAGATTCAAATACTCCAAATGTGCCAATAGAGACCTGACATGTGTTTTCCACTATTTCATTAAAAATAACAGTCGTGGCCCTGGCCGGTTTGGCTCAGCGGTTAGAGCATCGGCCCACGGACCACAGAGTCCCGGGTTTGGTTCCTGCTAAGAGCACATACCTCAGTTGCAGTTTGTCCCTGGCCCTGGTTGGGGTCGTGTGGGTGGCCTCTCTCACGTCAATGTCTCTCTCTCTCTCTCTCTCTCTCTCTCTCTCTCTCCCTCCCTCTCTCCCTCCCTCTCTCCCTCCCACTCTATCTGAAGATAAATGCAAAAATGTTCTCTGGTGAGGATGAAAAAAAAATAAAGAAAAAAAACCAGTTGTGTACAGAGTATGTACTTGTGAGATACATGGTACAATACAACTATCTTTACTCTCTTTAAATTTCTATAGCACTTTTGTCATTTTCTTAAAATGGACTTAACAGCTTTATGTAAGTAGGTGTGGATGAACAGTCTCCCCAACAACACCTTGGATTCCTCAAAGATAGGAACCATTTTTTATATTAAATTTAGTTTTATGACTAAGACAGAAACCATTTTTTAATATTAAATCTAGTTTTGTGACCAGGTGATACAGGTTCAAAGTTTAAGCGGTGAAAAAGAATTGCCATAAAACGTCTCTCCTGCCCTCCAACCATCTAGTGACCCTTCATTGAGGCAACCAAGAAGCCATATTTTACTCTCTTTCTGTACCAGTCCAAAGCAGCCAGAGCACTGTGGGGCCCAAGATAGGCAACAACATAAAGATAATGAAACTGCTCTTTGGTATTCTCCAATTCTCTCTTTTTTCCAGATGTCTTTACCTTTCTGGTGCTACCCCTATCCCTGTACTACACAGCTCCCTCTGGCGTTCCTCTGGGCTCATTACAACACTCCACCGTGGCAAAGCTCGCTGCCTCAGGTGGCATCCATCCTTTGCCCTTCTCGACTGAATTATGGATACAGCTCTCCTGATTGATTTATCTCCTTCTGATTTTCTTACCCTTCTGATTTATACTTCTTAACACCTCCAGAATAATCTTTCTAAAAGGCAATTCTTCAAATAACTTTTGTGCTTATGTTGTAACAAAAGCTTCCTGAAAATAGCGTTCAAACAAGTCCTTCTTACCTCTCTATTATCACCCACCTATACACTCCACTCTAGCTACAGGACCTACGATTTCCTTCAACACCTTTGCTTATGTTGCTCCCACTGCCTGGAGTGCCATTCTATTTCCTTTAGTTTTTCATCCCTGGCACCTCTCCACCTAGCATACTGCATGCTGAATGATCGATCAAATGAAGAATGCACTGACAGCTGACTACCCGTGGTTTGTTCTCTCCCCGGGAGGGGTGCCTGGATCCAACCAGCTATGCTGTGAAATGAAATCTCATGAAAAAACTCATAAGAGAATGCGAAAAGCTAAGAGAAGCTTCATGTGTGATGTCTGAAAACACAAGTCCAAAGTCTATAAGCCCCAATCTTTAATGTTGAAATTTCAGGTAATGTGCCACACTAGGGAGAAAAGGAAACTCTAACACTAACTGAGAGTTTACTGTGTTAAATGTTGCTCAGATATTCATTTATTTATATTCGGCCATATTCTAGAATAAACTTAAATGGCTCACTGTGCTAGCTCTATCTGACTTACTTGGGTGTTCGTCCCAATTACAGAGGGGACACTGAGACTCAGAGAGGTTGAGTGACCTACCTAAGTCCATGTCATTAGGGAGAAGAGGAGTCAGACTTATCTACTCCAAAGCTCTGTCCATTCATGATGTTACATTGCTGGCCTGTTAAAATCAGGAAGTGCAAGGAAATGCCTGCTTGGTCCACACAGGCCTACTGCTTTACTGCCTGAGAGCAAGGACTGCAATTCAGAAGTCCTTGCAATCAATCTCTCTCTCTCTCTCTCTCTCTCTCTCTCTCTCTCTCTCTCTCCCTCTCGCCCTCTCTCAATGTCCTAAACAGTCTAATGAACATCATAAATAAATGTTCAAGATATGTTTGTGGACTATATTAAATACTATATGAGATAAAATAAGAAAAGAGTTTTTTTTGGGGGGGTGAGTAGTTCCTAGTAATGGTTTCAGTGGTATGTAGGTAACACTACACCTATTATAATCCAACTATACTCTTTAAGCAACCCAACTACATATTCGAGATAATATTTTACTTGAAAATTTTACCATTTTCAAATATGAATGAGCCCAAGTTGATCCTGGCACCTGGTCCTTCATTCAGTTAGGAGGATTCTAAGTATCTAGATTGGCTGAGTAGCAAACTAAAAGGGGCATATCCTTGAGTTTTCTCTCTGGACACTGGTGATGCTCTAAATATATAGTTAACCCATCACTATCAAGGCTAAATTATGCTGTGCATTAAAGGAAGACGTGATTCGCTCTCCCCATGAGTGTAACTGATCAATCACTTTAGTGAAAACTCTTAGGTATTATGAGCAAAGAGGGAAAAAATATATACGTACTTCAGACTTTAATATATTCTTCAGCTTGTTAACCTCCAAATTAGTATCTTGGACCTTCTGTTTTATATCATTAAGTTCATTATGAGTCTCATTCAATTGTTTAGACAGTGCCTATGAGAAAAAGATAGCTAGCTTTGACTAAAAAAATTAAAAATTGCTCTATGTCAAAAACACCATAAATAAATTTTAAAACATTTATTATAATATTAAAATTAAAAGTTAATATACCTAATAAATAAAGCTCATAGAAAAACAATGAGAAAATGTGATTCCAAACAGTAAATGGGCAAAGAACCCAAACAGATAATTCACTAAAAGGAAGTACAAGTGGATGCTACTTTAAAAAGTTAAAAGTTTACTAGTAATCAGAGAAATGCTAATTGAAACAATGAAATAGTATTTTGCCTATCAAATTAGTAAAGATTTAGAGCTATTCTGTAATGGCAAAGAATGGGCATTTCCATGTATCATTGGAGTAAACGTAAATATGCAAAAAGCAAATCTGTGATCTGCTATCTGGTGATGTATCAAGAAGCATTTTTAAATACTAATAAAAACAAGAAAGTTAAAAGTGTTGCTTTTTGTTGAAGATGGGCGATGGATACATGCATATTCATTACATTTGAAAATGTCCATCTAATTAAAAAAAACTTAATAAGCTTTGATTCAATTTGAAATTAAATCTATTTAATAAAAAAGAATGTTCATTAAGGCAGTATTTGTTATAGTAATATTTGTTCACAGTAAGTGAATGATGCAGTAAATAATTGCATTTACATAATGGTATAACCACAAAGGACATTATTCCTCTATGAGAAATGTTTGGAATAATTTTTAGTAACAGAGGAAAATGTCCATCTATAGTTAGTGAAAAAAATCAGGATAAAACGCTAAAACTACATCATCCCAGTTTGTTAAAAATTGTAGTATTGGGGGTGAAAATTTTTAAGGTTTCTGTTTTCCAAATCTGTGATATGGGTTCTTACTCTGTGGTCCACAGAGGGATCCATCTTCTTGGGCCTATGACCCAAACAAAGGAAATAAGTACTCTTGAACATATGAAAATTGTTATGTTACCAATTTCCTTCTGGTTATAAAAAAAAAATTATAAAATTATAACAAAGCAGGGAAGTGCTTATAATGTTGCAGTAAGCTAACAACAGCCTACAAAATATTTGCCAAGGAATTATGCTGGACTCTGATAAGTGCTTTCTAGGCATATTCTTGTTTATACCCCATTTTTACAGATGATAAACTGAGATTTAGAGAAGTGAAGTGATATTATCACACAGCCAGGCATGGGAATTCAAACTCCTGTGAGTCTTAAACACTCCAATCTACTTTTTCTCATGAGAAAAACCATAATATTAAGGCGGTAATGTGGTTTTATCCAAACTACATAAAAGTTCATGTAAAAGAATAAGTTTTTAAAATAATATATTGAAAATCAGTACAAAATATGTTAATAGTGGCTAACTCTGGGTGGTAAAAATGTGAGTTTTTAATCTAGTTTTTCATAAATGTTATTTTTACCTTTAGTATATTAGCTCCAGCTATAGAGTACACAAAACTATAAATTCACATCTTTTGTTTTTATTGCTATTCATTAACTTTTTAAAAATAAACTTTATTTTAGAATAGCTTTAGATTTACAGAAAAGTTATGAAAATAGTACAGAGATCCCTTATACGGTACACTTATTACAATTAATGAATCAATGTTGATACATTATTAACTAAACTCCATATTTTATTCAGATTTTCTTCATTCTTTTTTAATTTATTGATTTTTTATGGAGAGAGGGAGGAAGAGGGATCGAGAAAGAGAGAGAGAGAGATTTGTTGTTCCCATTATTTATGCATTCATTGGTTGCTTCTTACATGTGCCCTGACCAGAGATTGAACCTGCAACCTTGACGTATTGGGACGACACTAACCAACTGAGCTACTCGGCCAGGGCCCAGATTTCTTTCATTTTTACATACTGTCTCCTTTCTGTTCCAGGATCCCATTATTCATTCACTTTTGAACACAGTATATTAACATCTCAGGCAATTTTTTATAATTAGCAAAATGTTGCATCTTTATATCTATTTATACAAATTAAAAATATTTAACAGTTAAAAAATACAGACTTTTATGATGCAAACTAAACATATCAAGAGTGAAATAGCAAAGTGGAGGAAACCATTTGGACTGAAGAATTTTCAGTGGGGAAGAAAGCTTCCAAATAAACATTTTTTAATGGTCAAATTAAAATAATGATATGGGAAATGAGAACTGTGGATAAAGTATATTGGCTTAGAAAGGAAGTAATTGTAAAAGGAACTTTCCTAAAAAGAATTACAGTGCTGAAGAGAACCAAAAAATGTGGCATAGTTCGTTCATACACTCATACTTAAACAGAATATAGTCCATCAAATACATCTACCATTTTCTTAAAAGTTTCTGAAGATGTTTATCTTCATTTGTTGAGTACTTCTAAGGTTTAATACAAATCTGTTATATCCCCTGTTCCCTCTTTTCCTTAATATTTAAGACTTTATGTCTGAGAAATTTAGAAATTATTTGGCATATTGTGTAATAAAGGCTAAAAAAAAAAATGGCTGTTTCCAAAGCCTGAGTTTTTTTTACAAAATAAAAGGAGAATTGAGCCTCAGAAGAAATATAAATTTTCTTGGAGAAAATGATACTAAGAATAAATATACCTGGTTTTCTTGTTTAGCTTTAGAAAACTGTTCTTGGAGATTGTCATTTTCATGAGCCAAGATATCTCCTTCCCTGGCAATGTGAGCCAGTTCATCATTTGCCTCATTCAATTGCCAACGCATTCTGGAAATGTCTTGTTCACACAGAATTAGCACTTTAGTAGACTGTCTATTCCACAAATCAGATAGTACATGAGAAGAGACATTTTACCAAAACAGAATAACAAATTCTCACAAGACAGAAGATGTATAGTTAGCAAGAAAACATTTGAAGAAATTTTAAACCCATTTGAATTTATAGGAATAAATACTGCAAAGATAGTACACTGCAGTTTCTCTATGTTGCCAACATTTCACTATGAAAAAAAGGATGCTAAATATACACAGTAGTTAATGATTAGCTAAGTATTTCAAAAATTCTGACATTCTAATATAAGAAAGCTTTCATCCTACCTCTAGAGGCCATGGCTTAGTCTCCTTTGTAGGTTCCTCTTCCTCTGCCCTCTTAAAACGTAATGGTTCTCAGAGCTTAACTCTTAGCCTCCTGATGCCTTTTACTCTACACCTTCATTCAGACAAATGCTATTCATATGCATGGCTCCCAACCCCATCTATACCCAGATGACTCTGAAATCATTACCTTCAGCCTCAGCCTCTTCCTTAGCTAAAGACTCATATTTAACTGCTTCTGAGATATATCTACAAGTAGGTCTCAAAGGCTCTTCCAATTCAGAGGCAAATCATCTTTTTCCATACTTTCTACATGTCCAGTATTCATTCCCAGCCCAAAACCTGGCATTTTCCTAGATTTTCTTACCCACAAGCACCTGTCCCCCAAATTCCCAGCCCCAATCTATTATCATTTTCAGCCGCGGTAATCTTTCTAACAATCTCCTCAAAATTCTTTAATGATTTCTTATTTCCCAAAGGATACAATCAAGATTCATTTGTCTGTAACACAGGCCTCTATGTTCAGCATTTGTTCCCTTCACATCTCCTCTCACACTTTGGGTTCCAACACTCACCTACTTGTCAATCAAGAGACTCCTGAACATTATCTGTGGTTCTTTGTGGTTCTTTGCTATCCTTTCTACCTTAAGTGCTCTTTCCTTTCCTTTCCTGGGCAAACACCATGTCCTCTTTTACTTCCCTACACAGACTTAGGCCTCCTTCCAACATTAGAAAGTCACAACCCTATACATAACACTCAGCCCCTTGTTTTACTATCTGTGTACCTAACATAGTACTTTGCCCCTAATAAATATTCAAATTCTTGTTGAATGAATGGTTTACCTTGATGCCTGTTCTGTCTCAGCGATGATATTTTTTGTGCCTGAAATGGCCTTTTCCTTGAAAAGTAATAAAAGTATGAAATTTAAAAAATGATCTTAAACTGCTATTTCGGTTAAAACTGAATGAACAAAAAGAAATTTGCCCACCCTATTTGGTGGGGGGGGGGGAGGGGGGTAAACATTTACACTCTGTTCATCTTTTCTACACTTTAAAACTAAAGCCTAATATAGCAATGTGAATATTTTTACTAGATAAAAACAATAGATTATGCTCATTAAAGACTACACTTAGGTGTATTGATACAAGATCAATACATGAAATACTTTGTTAAAGTTTTGTGCAGTCATCCAGCAACACAGAAACCTCATGAGCACTCCACTAGGAGGCAGCCCAGTGGTGCATTAGGGTGTTCTCCATGGGGAACAGAACTGATTCACTTCCTCACTTCACGTTATAAAACCCAGGAAAGTGAATCATGTAAAAATAAATTTAGTTCTTAAGAGTAACTTTCATCAAGTATATTATTTATATTAGTCATCAATAGCATCTTCCAAAAGCTGCTAAAATGGAATTACTTATAAAAGTAAATTATGAAGTTTAGGTGTGAGTTAAATAAGGAGGTCAGCATTAGGCCTAGAGCAAAAAATAAACAATTGATATTATCCCTTTTCAAGGGGGTGGTGAGGGAGTAAATTGATGGAGTCAGTCAAGGCTGAAATGGTATGATTATCTTCATGCCATCAATACTATTCCCACACTCCGCCTCTGACAATTCTTGTTGATGGTAAACTAGTTACAGATACCATTCACAGATACTTAGGCTAACATTAGCCCTTAAAGAGTAGGAAAACTGTTCTTTCATTAAATAACTAGATTTCATTTTGCCCTTTCAATTTTGAAATTCTTAGTAACCAAGTAAACAAGATGAAAAACTAAATCTCTATGTCCCAACCAGTTCTGTTCCTGTTCACTAGAGAGACAGTTTAGTTGTGTGTGTGTGTGTGTGTGTGTGTGTGTATGTGTGTGTGCACATGTGTGTGTGTATATGTTATCTTCCTTTATTCGTGTGCTCCTCTCCAGGAGAGTTTTAGCTCTGGTTTGCCATTCTATTTCTGGTAGAATGGTGAAGATTTCACATGTGGCAGTGATGGACATTGGAATATGGTTAACATATCCATTAGCAAAGCAGTTAAACCCCTTTAAGCACAAACCAATGGAGGAAAAACTCAGAGAGAAAATACTGCTTAAAATTGAATATTTATATATGCTTTCGAAATATAATTTAATACATTTCTAAATAAATTCTGAAAAACTAATTGAACTTCTAGTGTTTCTGAAAGTCATTATTTGGTTAGGCTTAAATATGGTTTATAAGCCTAGAAAAGACTTTTATCAATAGAAATTCATCTTGAAAGGAAGATTATCTAAGAACATTGTAAAGTATCCAGGGCAACAAAATTACTGGGTAGAATCCAGTGATATATCCGATGAGCCCTATTTTCTCTTAATATTGCCCTAATACCACCATTCTCAAACTGTTGAAATCTATGCCATCATTATCAATTTAATATTTCTGTACAACCTCAATATGTTTGTCCAACCAGAGACATAGATCCAAATTAATTGTTAAAAATTCAATCTGGACAAGATGGTCATAAATTCACTTAGAGAAAAGAAACAAAGTAAAATATTACACAAGTAATTCTGGCTTTTATTACTCAAAAATCTGTGAACTTGCTTGTAAGTGTTCTAATGTTAACTGATACTAAGTATTAATAGTAGGGCATCTTTTTAAACTATGATTACCAATAAGGTGAAAAAACTTCACCTTATTCATTATAGTATAGATTTTTCCATAGGAATTTATTTCTTTAATCTCCAGCTTATACTTTAAAACTACTGCTTTTCACTATAGGGTATTTATAAATTCAGCTCTGAAACATCATTGTAGAAAACATTTCCTCTTTTGAATGTCTAACACTGCTTTGAAGCATGTTTCTTTCCCTTCAGAGGATGGATGTGTTTATGTTCATGATCTTATACAATTTCTTAATTTGAAATGGACTTGCAACTCAATATTCCTTATGAAGGAAAAGAAAATGTTGGTACAATTAGCAGAATGGAAGAAACATGATATATAGATATAGCAGAGGGAAATGAGATTCAGAAAGATCTAATTAATTTGTTTCTGTTCAGGTTTTTAAAGAGAATCATGTTTAACTATTCAAAAGGTGGTTTAAATATGAGAAACAAAACTCTACCACTAAAAAGCCATAAAATTTTCAATTAAGGTATAGCTTAAAAAGTAATGAGTCAATCTTTTAAACAAGTAAACAAAAATTTACTATCTCATGCATTTTGATGGCTTCAGTTAGGCTCATGATTCCCAAATCTATTAACTTCTAGTTCAATTTTCTCTCCAAACCTAAAAATCCAAGAGCCTATGAGTATTTCCATTACATGTCCCAAAGACATGTTGATGCTCTTTCTCTCTGAGACTGTTCTGTTTCCCGTGTTTCCTGCTTCATGTATAGCAACTATTCACAAGGTTCCCCAGTCAGAAAGCACATCTTGTCCATTGTACTTCCTTAATAGACCTGCTTCTCTTATGGATACGGCCACTATCCTAACACAGTTCTTACCATTTTCCTCCTAACTAGTGTCCTTGGCACTATTCTCATTTCCCTACAATCCGTCTTTTACATGGATCAACAAATGCCAGAATATTTCTTTTAAAATAAAGATCTAATTACAATATTTCATTTACATTATTTCATTGATTTACTATATCGGTGATGCTAGTCTAAATTCAACACTACATATAGTTTTATCTATCCCATCTCACATTTTGCCCCCTATCCCCACCTCATACTTAACTCTTTGCAATCTGTTCTCTAGACATGCTAAACTATCAATAAACCCCATGAAATTCTCTTATGAAGTGGCTTTCATATAAGTTGCTCTAACAGTCTGGATTCCCCTTTCTATAAAAGGTATTCTGCCTGTCTTAATCACCCTTTCTCTCACTGTATCCTTTCTCTAAATCTTTTCCTGGCTAATTCTAGTCAATTTTCAGAACAGTACAGGAACTCTCACCCCTAAAAGGCTTTCTAGATCTTCCTCCTCACCTAATCTAACCCCCATGTTAAATCAAGTGTGTTTCTGCCAAACTTCTTCTTCACCTAATCTAACCCCCATGTTAAATCAAGTGTGTTTCTGCCAAACTTCCTCCTCACCTAATCTAACCTCCATGTTAAATCCAGTGTGTTTCTGCCAAACTCCAACTGCACACTGTGCATACATCATTGTGGCACTTAGCACATTCTACCATAATAGCATCTTTATTTATCTTTATCCCAATTATACTATAAGCTTTGGAAGGCATACCCACTCCTCCTCAGTTTCTAACATAATACCTGGTACATGTCAATAAATGTTTGTTGAATGAGTGGGTGGATAGACAAATGAATGAATCAGTTCCCTTAGAGAGAGGAAAGGCCTCATTCCAATGATGCTGCCTTCGCTTAAGACATTTGCAGAAAACAGTGTTGGAATTGCCTTCAGAATCAGCTTATGAGCTAGAAAAGAGTATCAGTATTTCCCTGACTTCTTGGCAATACATTTTGTGTTATCTGAACAACAAAAACTGAGGGATAAAGGAGAGAACATCTTTAATACTTTCAACAATAAAGATTTTTTTTTAATGAGGGATGGAGATTATCATCCAGCTTTATTTACCAGCTCCATATGATCTAGTCTCAATGGCTAAGGATGATGTAAAAACATGCATTTAGTTTTGAACACAATTACAAAGGCAGTTTTAATGGAATAAACATATTGCCTCCCAAGGTGGCTACCTGAAAATATAAGTTCTGGTGTGCTTTTAAAAAGAAATCAGTCTCACTGCTTTTATTATCATGCTTCACATTTTGATATCTGAATTAGTTATTGTCAGTGAATGGTAATCACAAATTGATGAAAGAATACATATTTCTTAAGGCTATTCTGAAGTATTTCAAAATCAACTTTTAAAGTTTCAGCTCTCTAGAAAAAATTGTGAGAGAATCCTATTATTTTATTAAGATTCAAGTGCAAACATTTCTTTTAAACCACAGTTCTCAGAACATACTTTCATTGCCAAACTCTCTCCAAGGGATGCAATAGTCTCAGAATTTTTATCCAAGCATGCTTGCAGGCATTCCTTTTCTTTAGCCAGATCATTGAGGGTTGCACCAAGAATGCTGATTTCTTCTCGCCTTGTAAAATTATCTAAATATGTCATCATAAAGGCATTTTTAAATGAAGATCATTTCTTTCCAGTTCAAGTAGATTGAAATACTTTTCAAAGTAAGTTCTCCTATATTATATTCAATGACTAAAAATAAGTACTGTGTCCCAAATAAAGACATGGCTTTTGTTGTTAGTGATTAAAAACTAAGTTGAATCATAAAATTCTAAATGACTTAGAAATGTAAACAATTAACACATTTGAATAAAAATAGCAAAGGATAGCTCTATATTTCAAGTTCTCAAAGTAGATTTACATGTGTGGTGGGAGGAGAGTATAGGTGAATGAAGTTGGGTGGAATACTAAAACAACCACTACCTCCCTAATTTCCCCTCCCTCTAGACTAGAATCACTGCTGTATATAAGCTGGTAACTAATAGATCTTAATAAAATATTCAATTAAGTTATCTTCAGGGTCAAATATCCAGATTTTCCCAAGATGTCTGATTTGATTCGTGAAAACACTGGCAAGGCAATGTCAATGCTGAAGGCCTAAATAATAGGTATATCATTTAGTGGTTTTCAAACTATGGTTTGTCAACCAGCACCATCAGCATCATCTGGGAACCCCAGCCCTACTGAATCAGAAATTCTGAGTGGGCAGAGCAATTATGTTTTAACGAGCACCCCTCCCACGTGATTCTAATGTACAACAAGCTTGAGAACCCCTTGAGCAAATTGGTAAAGATACAAAAGTTTTGGCCATATCCTCCTCCAAGGAGCCTGGCTCCAATGGTCTTTATTAGCTCTCCAGGTGATTCTGAAGCACACCGAAGTTTAAGAACTACTGGTCTAGAGCTCTTCTAGGGAAGCTCTGCTTGACTAGACCTCTAGGTTAATCCCTGCCTGTAGTCATCTAGTACAGGACTAAGAGAGGCAATATCGTATGCCAAGAGGATGATCTACATAGTACCCGAGAATACATCTATTCTCTTTCCAGGGAGTACTATCTTTAAGGCAAACCTCATCTTTTGGGTATTCAGAGATCTGAGTTCATTCCCACTGGCATAAGATAAATACATAAATGAAAGCTCTGAAATAGTATCCTCAACCTCACATATCACTCAAGCTACATCTCATTTTTCTGCTACTCTTAGTAGCCAAACTTTTTAATAAACTCTATCCTCTTCTGTCAGTGCTTCCACACTTCCCGGTCATTCCTCAACCTATTCCATCTTCCACACCAACACTGTCTCTAAACTTTGTCGGTGTTACCAAAACCTCCAATGTGCCAAATTCAACATTTTTATCTTCATCTTATTTTGCTTCTTGAACGAATCTGACAATTGACGCTACCTTCCTTTTTAAAACATTTTGCTGTCTTGCCTCCCAAAATAACACTCACTTATGGGTTTCTTCCTACTTCTTTGGCCTCTTCTTACTCAATCCTGGATTCTCTTAAGTATTCCCTCTGTTTTAAAATGGGCTCTTCTATAGTCCTAATCAAAAATTTACTTTACAGTTATAAAAAGATTAAATTATGACCGTATTTTCATAGAGATCACTGGTAAGAAACATGAATAGAAGACTTTATAAAAATAAGTTTCTCTAAAAACCCAAGTAATGTCATAGATATAGGCAAATACATATACACTTTCCACCAAAAGTAATATATTTGTGTACTATGTTTCATTACAACTATAAACAAGGCACAATATCACACAAAAACTTATAAATTTAAAAGTGACCATCAAAAATTATAAAGTGTTGCTGCTTTGTTTAGTTATTTCTTCATTGAAAAATATGAAGCCATGTCTAAGCATTTATGGTCCTAAATCTAAGTAAAAAATTTACTACCAATGAAAAACATATTTTTCCATGATTGACTCATAAACTTTTAATTTAAGGGTCTATCTCCAAGTTTACCAATTTAAAACTGAAGTTAATAAAACATTTTTCTACCAGGCTTAAAGAAAAAGTAATATCAGAAAAAAAATAACTCACCAACTTTTTTATCCAAGCACATAATTTTCTTCTGAGGAAGCTGTAGCTCATATTTATTCTTAGCAAGGTGTCGCTGAGTATCAGAAAGATCTTTTTCTGTATTTTCATATAAAAGTCTGTAAACATTTTAATAATAAAACTAATTCTGAAATTTTATGCTTTTTAAATATTTTTTATTGATTTTTTTTTTTTTAGAGAGAGAGAAAGGGAGAGATAGAAACATTGATGTGAGAGAAACATCGATCAGCTTGCCTCCTGCATGCCCCTTACTGGGGACCAAGCCTGCAACCAGGGCATGTGCCCTGACCAGGAATCGAACTAGGACCTCTCAGTCCATGCTACCATATCAGTATATAGGAAGAGTTAGGCACAGGTCTTGACATTCAACTAATAAGTTCCAATACATGTTCCTATTTTTCTGCTATGACTTTTTATTATATTCTAAACCACCCTTTTTCTAAGCTACTGTAAAACCTGTGCTTTATGTGTTGTTATAGTGTTCAGACCCCAGAACATAATTTAAGTTATAAAGGTAAATTAACAATCAAATCCCAAAGTCAAAAATGCTCTGTATCAGAATGGCTTTGTGAAAGCTATTTTTGTTAAACATTGAGGCTTTCTCCAACCGTAAGATTGAGATTACTAAAAGTGTGAGTCCTGGTTAAGTGAGGCATTACCAATCTGAGATTGATCTTGGGGAAATAATTTAATGTATGCTGAGGTTTCTACAACTGCTTCATAATAATCCTCCCCAAAATTAAAGTAAAAAAATAACTTAATTATTATAAAATACACTACAGAGAGCAGGGTTATTTATAATAAACTATTAGTTGTTCAAAGGCAATTTGGTTTACCTCAAAGAATTATTCTCTGCCTTTTGTCTGCCAAGTTCACTTTTGGTATCCATTGCCTTTCTTACTAGTGATTTCATTTCTTTTTCCATAGTACTTACGGTTTTCTTCATCAAAGTCATATTTGACATTTGTTCCGTACGTTCATCATCAAGCTATACAAGTAGAATAACAAGGTTACCGCCATCACTAAAAATGTCTTAGTGATCTTCCTAAAGAGGTATATGACAAGATTTATATGATGAGATGATTAGATTAGACTTGAACATTGTGGGAGGATATATGGACAAGGTATTGTGGAGTAGGAACAAGAATGGTATATCTATCTACATTTTCAATCTGGTTCAATTTGACTTGAGCATATACATATCCAATTTGCAAAAAAAAAATCCTATTTGTTGCTCAACATTAACAAATTATAGATATAAAGTGGAATTATGGGAAAAGAATTTCCCCTATCTATTGCGTTTTTGTTTTTTTTACTCACTATGTTACTGTAGAGTTTCCCCCATTGGCCAAGATAGCAGCAGGGGTAAGTTCTTAAACTTAGTACTACAAAAACTAGAAATATCAATAGATAGGATCTGAACCACCAAAAGCTAGAAATATGAATGAACAGGACCCAAGTGCACCAAAAGCTAGAAAGATGAATGGCTGGGGCCCCAAGCACTCCAAAAGCTAGCAAGATAATTGTATAGGGAAAAAAAGCCCTCCCCTCACTATCCCTATAAGAACATCGGGCTTGAGCAGAAAGGGAGATTGGTCTTCGAGAAGGGAGTCCACCATTCTCCCAGGTCCTGTGGCTCCTGAATAAAACCTCTTTTCCTTTGCACCAGCACCTGCCTCACGAGTTTGGCTTTTGATGCACCAGGCAGCCAAATCTCCATTTTGTTGTTGTTGTTCAGTTACAATTATAACAACAGGTGAACTTATAAATATATTCAATTAAATTTGGTTACAGAAAGTCAAATTCCCTTAATTCTGTTTATATAGTCATAACGTCTCAAATCCTTGATTAGTAAAAAAGGTGATGCCTCACATTTAAATTCATTTACATATATTTTCCTCATTAATTTTCACTTCATCATAACTTCTTCTACCCTAGCTACTCTTTAGGTAGAATAATCCAGTTTATCTGTATCTGGCAATGTTATCTTTAATGAAATAAGGAGATTAAAAATTTGCTAAAATCCCTGAGAATGTAGCCCTAATGGTTTTTCAAAAAGAATGCACTTTACAACCTAACATAAAGATTTTACTCACATTTTTAGAAGTAAATAAACAATGAAGAGTTGACAATTTACACCACATATACCACCTTAAATAGTTTAGGATTACAGACCTCATGTTAGAAAAATAAAAGAACTCCTCTGAACATAGAAAAAAAGGAAAAGGGGAAAGCCACGGACAATTCATAGCCAAAAGTGCAAAAGTGATTTTCCTTTACATTAGGAACTGTACACTCCAGCTCCTCTATCCTTTGTTCCAAGTGAACCTGCTCATTAAATGCTGTCTCTTGGGCAATCTGGTTAAAAAACAAAACAAAGTGCTCTCAATGTCACTGCATTGTGTTTCACAAATGTTCATCTAGATAAAGTTTTTTCACACCTTTAGCCTTTCCCTCAGACTATCTCGGTCTGTAGTTATTCTCTGTAAATCAGTGAATGCTACATCTCTTTCAATCTCCGCCCGCCGGAGGATGGCATGTGCTGCTGTTGACTTAGGAGACTTACAGCTTTTCATCATTTCTCGTCGAAGTCGAGCAATTTCTTCCTGTGCCTATTATTTAAATAGATAGACTCCTGTTTAACAAGCTTTAGAACAGACATAACTATAGCTATGTTATATCCAGCCAGTTAAAATCCAAACCTATTATCAGTATGCATGGAGTAGTATAATGGCATATTTTTTACATTATGCAAATAAATGCAAATGATGCACCCAAAATGCAAATGAATGTATACAAATAGAAGTTTCATTTACAATATCTTTGCCAAAAAAATTTTTTTTAATTAATTTTGAGGCAGTCAGTGCAAGGGAAAATTATTTACTAAGAAATATATATAGTATACTACATTCATTTTGTGATATAAACATGAGTTCAGCACAATTCAAGTAGCATACTGGTTTAATAAATATTATCATAGTGTTCTAGTCTTTCTCTACATAAATATATATGCCATAGTCATGTTCTAGTTACCTTTACCCTGACAGAAAGGCCCACCAATCCTTACTGACAACCCAACATACTCTCTACATACTGTTCAACTATCTTCAATTTCAAATCTGTTCTACATCTGCAGATGATTTCATATCCTACTTTGTGGCTTAAGTCTCATATCTTCCTTCCTCTCGATTGTAATCACTCTCTATTCAGCTAGTTTCCAAGTCTCAGAGGAAGATATGTTATATCCCAATTTCCATAGCTAAGCCTTCACCAGAATCCGGGATTTTATTTCCTGAAGTGTCTTCCAAGATATCCCGACTCATTATAATTATTTCCTCTCACTTTGAAAAGCACCCTCTCCACTGGCTCTTTCTCCCCTGCCTTCAATCATGCACAGGGCTCCCATATCTTGAAAAACCGTCACTTAATCCTGTTGCGTCCATTTACCATCCTATCTTTTTCTCTCTTTTGTTTTAAGTGTCTGTACCATGGCCTGCTCCTTACTGCCCACTTTCTCACCCCACTGTAACCTGGCTCCCACATCCAACTGCTTCACAGAATTACAACTAATGACCTCACCAAATCTAATGGCCTTTTCTCAATTCCAGTCCTTGATATTTTGGCAACATTTGACATTGTTTTCAGCACCTTCCTTGAAATTTCTTCCTCCCTTGATATTCTAATATTGTTTTGCCTTAGTTTCCTATCTTCTTTCTCTCTTTCTAAGGTTCCTCTACCAATGGAATAAAACATCCCAACATCCTCTATTTATAACTTTCTCATTCAGAGACCTCATCCACGCTAAAGGCTCATAATTTACCTCTAAGCAGATGACTTCTAAATCTACGTGTTCAGCTCTTGCTTTTCTCCCCACTCCAGTCCCACATTTCTTACAGCCTAATGGCAATTACTACCTGAATGCACTCCATCTGTCTGAAACCACACACATCTTTTCCATCAAATAGACAATGACTTTAATATTTCTTTTTTCTATTACAATTCTTCAGTCATTCAAAACAGAACTTCAGACATTTCCATTCATCCCTCCTTTTTGCTTAAGTCAAATCTTGAGAAGTCTCCCTTGGTAGCATCCTAGCTTAGTTCCTTTGTGCCTCATGCATGGACTACTGTAACAGTCTTCTAAAGGGTCCACGTTTTCTCCTCCCTAGTTCTCTTGAAGAAGAAATTTTTATATAAGAAGATAACATATAAAGATGTATGATATAATATAAAATTGTTACCAGTTTGAAATTGTAAAAGTGTGGCTTTGGTCATATTTCTTCTGCTTTAAAAATAAATAAATAAACTGCTCATTGCTTATAAAGCAAAGTATAAACCCCTTATAAGGCCCAGTGAACCTTACAGTTCAGAAGCTGGTAAACTACACTGGCTCACAGGCCAAATCCAGCCTGCCTCCTGTGTTTTGTAGATCTATAAGTGATCATGTTTTTTACATTATTAAGTGGTTGAAAAAAAGAAAAATGTTTCATAACAGCTAAAGTAATATGACATTCAAATTTCAGTGTCCATAAATAAAGTTATATAGCAACACAGCAAACTTATTCATTTATATATTGTCTATGGATACTTTCTGCACCAAAAAAAAAAAACACAGAGCTGAATAGAGGTCGCATGGCCTGCAGAGCCCTAGATATTTATTATCTGGGCCTTCACAGAAAAAGTTTGCAGCCTCCTGCTCTAGCCCAATCTACCTCTCACGCCTTAGCTCCCCCTTCTTCCACTGACACGTACCTTTGATTCTAGTCTTTAACTGATCCACTTATCTGCTGGTTTTCCTGCCTTTATCATTTGCCTCACATCATTCCTTTAGTCTGGAATGTTCCTTCTTATCCATTTCGAGGTCATTAGAAACCCCATTCATCTGCCCCTCAGGACTCAAACTCTACATCGTCTAGCAAAGATTTCCCTAATCACCATAAATAAAAATACCCAGTTATTTTATTTTTATAATGTATTATAGACTACTTATGCTAAAGTAACAAAAAATAAATATAAGTCAATATGCTTCGTCTCCCTAACTAGATTGCAAACATAGAAAACAGTGCCTGTGGATGTTTGTAAACTGTGCTCCATGGCACTCCGTGGCAAAGTGTTTCTGTGAAGTCCTAGATAATTAATATCTTGGGCTCCAGTGGGGTGAATCGCAGCAGCTTCTCATTAACTATTCTATACTTCAAATTTCAATATAAAGTGTCTGAAGAAAGGAATACGGCAAAAATTTGAAAATCACTTACACTATATGCAAGTATAAGATTTACAAGGCAGAGGTTTCAGTACAGTGAGTGATCTCATACCTTGCACTAACGCACACAGGCCTCTCACTGACGGGCTCTCCTGCCCCCAGTCAGCAGTGGTCTCATAATCATGCATACACACACAGACTCAGGTTTCATGGCGCAGACACAGACTCCAGGGAATCCTGATCAAAGCAAAGGAATCGCCCCACACACTTAGAAGTGGTCATTGCTTTTTAAACAGCTCAAACTAAAAATAAGAAAACTAATTCTAGAAGAGAATATCATGCATCATTCATTAAATACCTAATATAAAGTTTAAACTGTTAAGTATAATAAAGTCTCATTAAAACACTGCTGAAAAGGAGGAGAAATGAACAAGACTGAGATTCGAGTGTGAAAGAAAACAGGACTGTGATTTAACCAAAAGGATTCCATGCTATGATATAGTGCACACTGGGCATTTGTTTTATATACTCAGATATATGCCCAGACTGATCCATTTCCACATGGGCCAATTCATCTTCAGTAAGCTGAATTAAATGGCAAAGAGTAGATCCAAATAGGAGTCAGAAAATCTGGACTCTGAATCCTGCCGTTCTTGGGCAAATCAGTTAACTTTATTAAACTTGTCTTCTCATATATAAAATGAAGCAAATAGGCCATATAATCATGGTATCCAAAGTCACTTTAGTTATTTAAAAACAAACGATTAATCTTGACTTCAAACTAATATAAAATCCACTGAGGTGAATTTTAAAACTTAAAAAAAAAAAAAACAGTATCTGCATCTTATCATTTTTTTCTCTTAGAGAAGCAAGCCCATAATCCTGCACAACAATGCTGTAATTCTTAATAAAATTTGATATTTTAATGAAATTATGTTGGTAATGGATGGGGCTTAATATCTGTTGAGTAAAGAAACTATTTGGTTAATAAGAGCTATTAATTTTAAGCTAAAAATAGAGGTAAACTACAAACCTATTTTACTCTCTGAAATTAAACAAGTTATATGGCAGTTTCTAAAGTGATTGATAGTACATCAAAATGCTACATTAGTATTTTTTAATAGTCAAACTCAAATCTTTTTACCTTTCACCATGCCCTTCCATTTAACATTTTCCCCATTTCTTATTCCAAAAACCAGACTATCTCTATGCATGTATATTATCTTTTATGGGTATAGGGATAACATACGTGTGTGTGTATACATGCATACACTATATTGGAAACATATTACATTTCATTAAAAAATATTTAAGAACAAAGCAAATTCCCAAATGGTAGTTAAACTCATTTGATTGGCAGATTTAAGCATACCTAAAGAATTCTATATCTCTAGAATGAACTGTTATTACTTACATATTTTGTTTCCTTATAAACTGTACCTGTTCATAAAGAAAAAAGGTCTTGTCTCTTTCAGATGTAAGAACCTTGACATTACCCTGAATTTCTGACAAATGACGCTCATATTTTTCCAGCATGCATTTAAGTTCTTCACGGTCTCTCGTTGTTTTCAAAAGCTCTACATCACAGTTTGTACCCTGCAATTATTATGTAATAAATTTGAAACTCTTCTTTGACAGGTCGTACAAGCAGAAAAGTGCTACTGAGGACAGTAAACAGTCTCTACTCAAGCAAGCCTGACTATATAATAAAAGACAATGATGAAAAAAAGTTTAAAAATCATCTCTCTTTTAAATTTTTATTGATTGTAGAAAGAGAAAGGAAAGGAGAGAAACACCAATCTGTTGTTGCATTTATTTATGCATTCATTGGTGATTCTTCTAGGTGCTCTGACATGATATCTAACCCAAAACCTTGGCATATCAGGATGATGCTCTAATCAACTGAGCTACCCGGCCCAGGCCAAAATCACCTCTCTTTTAAACAACTTCATCCCAAATCACTCCACATTTGTCTGATTACCTCCCAACCATGGGTAATGCTGGGGATAAAGAAGCAATTTTGATGATCCACTGACAAAGAGACCTCTGTCTCCCAGTTTCACTGATACACCAATTCATGCCAATTAACCTGAATTACTTCCAGATAAACCAGAGAATAAAAGTCAGTGTTTGAGCAACAAACTCCAAAATATTTATAACTTTCCAAAACCTACCCAGGAAGATGGAAACGGGCGTCTTGGACTTTTAGATCTACTTCGGATCATCTTTCTCAAATTTTGAGCTTCACTCTTGTAGTGATCTCTGTCTGCTTCTAAAGTATTTTGTGCTTTTTCAGTCTCTAAAATTATCTTGCCAGGGAGGAAAAAATTAGGCCATCATTTCAAGCTAAACTACAGCATCATTTACTACATGAAATTGAACATGAAAAGAATCCTTAAAAATAATAAATGTGCTGTTTTGAAAATAACTTTTAAAAATCATACTTTTAAGAAAGCAGTTAGATATCTTTCTTTTCCAGCATTGCTGAATGTTTTATACTTTTATTTAACTAAAAGTACCCCTAAATTTACTCAATAATTTTGAAGAAAAGATGGTAAAGAAATTTCAAAGATGCCAGAAATGTCCACAGATCTAGTTATAAATCCTAGAAATAAAACCAATTTACTTCGAATAACTTGAATAGCATCTATGTTTTGTTCAATAATTGTTCAGGAATTAATAAATTAAAGGAATGCTGGAAACATTTATTTTACCAATGCTATACCGGAAGGAAAAGACATATACTTACAGAGAAGGTGTTTCAAATATTTTAAATAATAACATGAAAATGTCTAAACAGAGCAGTTTTCATTTCACATTGTCAGTAAAGAAAACATATTACTTAGAATTAAACAACAAAATTTGACTTACAGATATTTGTTACTAAGAAGAATAAAAGTTACTGTGTAGAAAAATGCATCTTGTATTTTGAGAAATAAGTTACTCACAGGTATCATTTTAAATCAATTAACAGCTAAGGGCATCAATAAAATAACCAAAGCTCTTTCCACCTCTAGGAGAGAAAGAAGTCATGACGAAAAAGAGCAAGAACAGCGCTGCTCTTCCAGCTGGGAGTGTCCTCCTGCACTGAGCAGAGAGGGCTGATTTTAGAACATAAAAAAATTTTTTTTTAATTTTTCCTTTATTGACTTCAGACAGAGGAAGGGAGAGGGAGAGAGATAGAAACATTGATGAGAGAGAACACTGACCAGCTGCCTCCTGCGCGCCCCCCACTGGGGACCCAGCCCACATCCTGGACATGTGCCCCACCAGGAATCAAACTGGCGACCTCCTGGTGCATGGGTTGATGCCCAGCCACCGAGCCACACCCGCTGGACAAAAGTGAATCTTTTAAATGTTCCAAATTCTCCTCTGAGAGGGCCGAAACTATAGCAATGTCCTTGGGTGAGCTACAGGAACTACAAGGAGGGGGACCATTCCTCTTCCCTTTCTGTAAAGGAAAAATGTAAAACACTTTTGAAACCAAATGGTTGGAGACCTGGGAACTGCTGCAGTCCAGGGAATAAACCCAGGCCTAGTATCTTCCCCCGCTTCTTTTCCAGCCTCCCTAAGAATTAACAAGAGTGAAAAATAAATATTTCAAATGCTCTAAGTCCTCCTCCTGGAGGGCCAGAGCTGCTGCAGCAATGCCCTTGTGCAGAGACCACAGACGCTACAGGGCAGGGGAGGTACTCCCCTCTCCTTGCAAAAAAAAAGAAAGAAAGAAAGAAAAAGAAATAGTACTTCTAAATTAAAGCCTCTAAAATGCCCAATCCAAATTTTTTTTAAAGAAAAACAAACTAAAAGGGACTATAAAATTTATAAAAGGTTTGTATGAGTCACAAAAAAATCCATATAAGTCACAAAAAATCTATACAAACTTTTTTAAAGGCAAATGAAAAGGCCAAAAAACTCTCTATAATTTTTTCAAAATTAATTGTTATTTCCCCACAAAAGCCCCAAATAAATACCTTAGATTATAGCCCTTTACAAAGAAAAGCTTGGTGGATTTTCTAAGGACTCTAACAAATTCACACAAAAAATATGATCACTTGACACTGACTTATAATTTAACTTGGAATAATTTACAAATTATTCCCTTCCACTATTATACTATAAATAAAAAACAACACATAATAAAAATTACAAGGACTTAGAAAAATAAATTAGCTGGTCATCATAGTCAACATCACATATAACAACCAGAAGAAAATACAATCCCAAATCGAAACCCTAACTAAGTCTCTATGAAATAACAAATAACAAACAAACAAATCACAAACAAAACCACTAGACCCATTTAAAAAAAAAAAAAAAAAAAAAAAAAACACTAGCCAAACTATACCAAAAACCCCTCAAAGTCCTAAATGTCTATACTACCCATAGGTCCTACAAAAATAAAAACTACACCTAAAAAAGAAGTTACAGAGTCACTTATCTCAAATTAAACCTATTTCTTATAAGTCCCCACAGGAGCCTCAACCTAAGACCTACCTTTATAAACCCATTGAGGACCTCAAGCTCCTCTTCAAAAAATAAAAACCTGTTACAAATAATATAATAACTGAACATTACTATAACTGTCCTCCACTCCACTAACCTTCTTGTCAAATTTGTCACTTCTAGAAAACAACAACTCTATGTCAAAATATTAATAACACTCTGAAAATTCTAGCCCCTTCCTACGTAAAAAAAAAAAAAAAAAATCAACCAACATTTTCTTTTCCAGTCTCAAATCCCATTCACTTGTCTCCCTTAAATCAGACAAGAAGAGGCTTCCATACCCTAATACAGACAGGGTCTACAACCAATTTATCAACAAAAAACAATTACAAAAAAATGGACCTTTCTCCTTCATCAACCCTAAAATATTTAGGGATCAAAGTCTCTGAGGGGGGATATGTTACAGGGTGATAGGATGCTAGGGAAATTCCAGGGCAGGAGAAATAGGAAAACTGAGACAGGAAAGTTAAAACAAGGCCAAACAGTGTGGGCAATGTGCAGCTGGCTTGCAAATAACAAGCCATTATCTTCCCCAGCCAAGGATATTTGAAAGCAAATGGTTAAAAGCCTCTCTGATGAGAGAATGTAGAAAAGGAGAAGAGAAGTGGAGAGTCTTTCTCACCCACTAAACAAAGAAGTCAGCCATTTTAGGGAAGGGGAAAGGACAAAAGGACAGTTTTATTTTTTACTCCCTAAGCAAAAACACACACACACACACACACACACACACACAAACAGCAGTCTCAAAGCTTGACAAGATAAAATGGCCAAGTGCTTCTCATGAATTCCAGGAAGACCACAGCAAAATAAAAAGGGATCTTGAGAGTTAATCTGAACCAAAATATTCAGCAGAGGAATTCTGAAACCTATAGACAGGGGGATATATAACACCTCAGACCACCACCTAACTCACTCTTCAGATTAGCTAAGAGCCCATCTATGCTTCATAAGCCAGATATATAAATTTGCTCACTTCTCTAATATAATTTGCTTGCTTTATTGCTTTAATAAATTGGTTTAATCCCAACACAGTCATCTGGGATTTTCTCATTTAAATTTGTTTACACAGGAAGACAAAGATTGAGGTTGGGGACAGCCCTCTCCCTCCAACTCAGGGGGCTGTCCTATAATACCTCTCTGACGACTGTGAGAGGTGCCTGTTTCAGGTACACTGCAGGGCAGGGTGGGGAGTGCACTCCTATCTCCCCTGTGAGCTCTGCCAGCAGTGCCCCAGAAAGGTGTACATGTACCACAGCTTTTTTATTCACTCATCTATTGATGGGCACTTGGGCTGTTTCCAAATCTTAGCTATTGTAAATAGCACTGCTATGAACATAGGGGTGCATATATACTTTCTGATTGGTGTTTCAGGCTTCTTAGGATATATTCCTAGAAGTGGGATCACTGGATCAAATGGAAGTTTCATTTTTAATTTTTTGAAGAAACACCATATTATTTTCCATAGTGGCTGCCCCAGTCTGCATTCCCACCAGCAGTGTACTAGAGTACCTTTTTCTCCATACCCTCACCAGCACTTGTTATTTGACAATTTGTTGATAGTATCCATTCTGGCAGGTGTGAGGTGATACCTCAAAGTCATTTTAAATTGCATCTCTCTGATGATTAGTGACATTGAGCATTTTTTCATGTCTCTTGGCCATTTGTATGTCCTGTTTGGAGAAGTGTCTCTTCAGGTCCTCTGCCCATTTTTTAAAAACATGTTTTTATTGATTTTTCAGAGAGAGAGAGAGAAACATCTATGTGAGAGAGAAACATTGACCGCTGCCTCCTGCATGCCCACTACTGGGGATTGAGCCTGCAACCTGGGCTTGTGCCCTGACCAGGAACCAAACTAGGACCTCTCAGTCCATGGGATGATGCTCAATCCACTGAGCCACACTGGCTGGGCCTTCTGCCCATTTTTAATTGGATTGTCTTCCTGTTGTTGAGTTGTAAGAGTACCCTATATAAAATTTTGGAAATTAACCCCTCATCTAATGTATCATTGGCAAATATGTTCTCCCATACAGTGGGTTCCCTTTTTATTTTGATGCTGGTTTCTTTTGCTGTGCAGAAGTTTTTCGGTTTGATGTAGTCCCATTTATTTTTTCATTTGTTTCTCTTGCCCTAGGCGATGAATTGGTGAAAATTCTACTTCGTATGATGTCTGATATTTTGCTGCCTACATTTTCTTCTAGGATTTTTATGGTTTCATGACTTACATTTAAGTCTTTTATCCATTTTGAGGTTATTCTTGTGTGTGGTGTAAATTAATGGTCTAGCTTCATTTTTTTGCATGTAGCTGTCCAATTTTTCCAGCACAATTTATTTATTTTTTATTAATTTATTTTTGTTACAGATGTTTCTCCTTTTTCCCCATTGACACCCTCCTCCCCAAACCCCCACCCCGACCCCAGCTTTGTTGTCCATGTCCAGTTATGCATATATGCGTATAAGTTCTGTGGTTTATCTCTCCACCCCCCCTCTTCTGAGGGTTGTCAGTCTGTACCCTACTTTCACATCTCTGGGTCTACCCTGTTCCCCAGACTGTTATGTTTATTATATTCCACAAATGAGTGAGATCATGTGATATTTGTCTTTCTCTGCTTGGCTTGCTTCGCTTAGGATAATACTCTCGAGGTCCCTCCATGTTGTCTCAAAGGATAAAAGATCTTTCTTTCTTACAGCTGCAAAGTACTCCATTGTGTATATGTGCCACAGCTTTTTTATCCATTCATCCACTGATGGACACTTGGGCTGTTTCCAGATCTTAGCTATTGTAAATAGTGCTGTTATGAACACGGGGGTACATATATTCCTTCTGATTGGTGTTTCAGGTTTCTTAGGGTATATTCCTAGAAGTGGGATCACTGGGTCAAATGGCAATTCAAATTTTAATTTTTTGAGGTAACACCATAGTGTTTTCCATAGTGGCTGCACCAGTCTGCATTCCCACCAGCAGTGTACTAGAGTCTCCTTTTCTCCACACCCTCTTCAACACTTGTTGTTTGATGATTTGTTGATGGCGGCCATTCTGACAGGTGTGAGGTGATACCTCATTGTTGTTTTAATTTGCATCTCTCTGATGATTAGTGATGTTGAGCATTTCTTCATATGTCTCTTGGCCATTTGTATGTCCTGTTTGGAGAGGTGTCTATTTAGTTCCTCTGCCCATTTTTTAATTGGGTTCTTTGTCTTCCTTTTGTTGAGTTGTATGAGCACTCTATATATTTTGGAGATTAACCCCTTATCTGATGTATCATTGGCAATTATGCTCTCCCTTACAGTGGGTTCCCTTTCCGTTTTGATGGTTGTTTCTTTTGCTGTGCAGAAGCTTTTTAGTTTGATGTAGTCCCATGTGTTCATTTTTTCCTTTGTTTCTGTTGCCTTAGGTGATGTATCAGTGAAGATTCTGCTGCGTATGATGTCCGAAATTTTGTTGCCTACATTTTCTTCTAGGATTTTTATGGATTCACGAGTCACATTTAGGTCTTTTACCCATTTTGAGTTTATTCTTGTGTATGGTGTAAGTTGATGGTCTAGTTTCATTTTTTTGCATGTAGCTGTCCAATTTTCCCAACACCATTTATTAAAGAGGCTGTCTTTACTCCATTGTATGCTCTTGCCACCTTTGTCAAATATTAATTGAGCATAATGTCTTGGGTCAATTTCCGGATTCTCTGTTCTGATCCACTGGTCTATATGCTTGTTCTTGTGCCAGTAACAGGCTGATTTGATTATAGTAGCTTTGTAGTATAACCTGATATCTGGTATTGTGATCCCACCTACTTTGTCCTTCTTTTTCAAGATTGCTGTGGCTATTCGGGGTCTTTTTTGGTTCCATATGAACTTTTGAAGTATTTGTTCTAGTTCTGTGAAATATGTCACTGGTATTTTGATGGGGATTGCATTGAATCTATAGATTGCTTTGGGTAAGATGGACATTTTAATGATGTTAATTCTTCCAATCCATGAACAAGGTATGTGCTTCCACTTTTTTATATCTTCCTCTATTTTTTTTTTCAATGTCCTGTAGTTTTCTGCAAATAGATCCTTTACTTCTTTGGTTAAGTTTATTCCTAGGTATCTTAATTTTTTTGCCACGATAGTAAATGGGATTTTTTTTAGTTTCTCTTTCTGTGAGTTCATCATTGGTGTATAAGAATGCCATCGATTTCTTGGCGTTAATTTTATATCCTGCTATTTTGCCAAATTCATTTATTAGGTCTAGTAGATTTTTGATGGAATCTTTAGGGTTTTCTATGTATAATATCATGTCATCTGCAAATAATGACAGTTTCACTTTCTCCTTTCCAATTTGGATTCCTGTTATTTTTTCTTCACGTCTCATTGCTGTGGCTAAGACTTCCAGTACTATGTTAAATAAGAGTGGTGAAAGTGGGCATTCTTGTCTTGTTCCTGTTCTTAAGGGAAATGTTTTAGTTTTTGCCTGTTGAGTATGATGTTGGCTGTAGGTCTCTCATATATGGCCTTTATTATATCAAGATATGATTCCTCTATTCCCAAATTGCTGAGCGTTTTTATCAGAAATGGGTGCTGGATTTTGTCAAATGCTTTTTCAGCATCTATTGATATGATCATGTGGTTTTTATCTTTCATTTTGTTTATGTGGTGTATCACATTTATTGATTTGGGAATATTGAACTAGCCTTGCATCTCTGGGATGAATCCCACTTGGTCATGGTGAATAATTTTTCTGATGTATTGCTGGATCCGATTTGCTAGTATTTTGTTCAGGATTTTGGCATCTATTTCATCAGGGATATTGACCTGTAGTTTTTTTTTTTTTTTGTAGTGTCTTTTTCTGGTTTTGGAATTAGAATTATGCTGGCCTCATAAAACGAGTTTGGAAGTCTTCCTTCTTCTTGAATTTTTAGAAATACTTTGAGAAGAATGGGTGTTAGTTCTTCTTTGAATGTTCGGTAAAACTCCCCCGTGAAGCCGTCCGGGCCTGGGCTTTTGTTTGCTGGGAGAGTCTTGATTACATCTTCAATTTCCTTAGTTGTTATTGGTCTGTTCAAGTTTTCTATCTCTTCCCGGTCCAGTTTTGGGAGACTATGTGTTTCCAGAAATTTGTCCATTTCGCTTAGATTGTCGAATTTTTTGCCATATAAGTGTTCATAGTATTTGTTAACGATCCTTTGTATTTCTGTGGTGTCAGTTGTTACTTCTCCTCTTTCATTTCTGATTTTGTGTTTTTGGGTTCTCTCTCTTTGTTTCTTGGTGAGTCTAGCTAAGGGTTCATCAATCTTATTTATCTTTTCAAAAAACCAGCTCTTTGTTTCATTGATCCTTTGAATTGTTTTTCTGGGCTCTATGTCATTTATTTCTGCTCTGATCTTTACTATTTCCTTCCTTCTACTTGCTCTGGGGTTTTCTTTTTGTTTGCTTTCTAGTTCTTTAAGTTGTGAGGTTAGAAAGTCTATTAGAAATTTTTCTTGTTTCTTGAGGTAGGCCTGTAGTGCTATGAACTTCCCTCTCAGAACTGCTTTCACTGCATCCCATAGATTTTGTGTTGTTTGTGTTCATTTTCATTAGTTTCCAGTAAGTTTTTAATTTCTTCCTTGATCTCCTTGGTAACCCATTCATTGTTTAATAACATGCTATTTAGCCTCTATGTGTTCAAATGTCTTTGCATGTTCTTGTTGCAATTGATTTCTAGTTTCATGCCATTGTGATCTGAAAAGATGCTTGATATGATTTCAATCTTCTTGAACTTGTAGAGACTTCGTTTGTGTCCTAACATGTGGTCTATCTTTGAGAATGTCCCATGTGCACTTGAGAAGAATGTGAATTCTGTAGTTTTGGGGTGTAATTCTCTGTAAATATCTATTAAATCCATTTGGTCTAGTGCTTCATTTAGAGTCTCTGTTTCCTTGTTGATTTTTTGTCTAGAGGATCTATCCAGTGATGTCAGTGGGGTGTTGAAGTCCCCTGCTATGATTGTATTCCAGCACAATTTATTGAAGAGACTGTCTTTACTCCTTGCATGCTCTTGCTTCCTTTGTCAAATACTAATCGACCATAATGTCTTGGGTCAATTTCTGGGTTGTCTGTTCTGTTCCATTGATCTACATGCCTGTTTTTGTGCCAGGACCAGGCTGTTTTGATTACAACAGCTTTGTAGTATAACCTGAAATCTGGAATTGTGATCCCTCCAACTCTGTTATTCTTTCTCAAGATAGCTGTGGCTATTTGGTGTCTTTTTTTTTTTTTTTTTTTTTTTTGTTCCATATAAACTTTCAGAGTTTTTGTTGTAGAACTGTGAAATATGTTGTTAGTATTTTAATAGGGATTACATTGAATCTATAGATTGCTTTGGGTACTATGGACATTTTAATGATGTTGATTCTTCCAATCCATGAACATGGTATATGCTTCCAATTTTTATATCTTCCTCTATTTTTTTTCTTCAATGTCCTGTAGTTTTCAGAGAACAGGTCTTTTACCTCCTTGGTTAAGTTTTTTCCTAGGTATCTTATCTTTTAGTTGCAATGGTAAATGGGATTATTTTTTAGTTTCTATTTCTGTGTTTATTATTGGTGTATAAAAATGCCAACAATTTCTGGATGTTGATTTTGTATCCTGCTACTTTACCAAATTCATTTATTATATCTGGTAGTTTTTTGGTGGAGCCCTGAAGGTTTTCTATGTACAATATCATGTCATCTGTGAATAATGACAGTTTCACTTCCTCCTTTCCAATTTGGATGCCTTTTATTTTTTCTTCTTGTCTGATTGCTGTGGCTAAGACTTCCAGTACTATGTTGAATAAGAGTGGTGAAAGTGAACCTCCCTGTCTTGTTCCTGACATTAATAGGAACACTTTTAGTTTTTGCCTATATGATGTTGGCTGTAGCTTTGTTATATATGACCTCTATTATGTTGAGGTATGATCCTTCTATTTTCACTCTGCTGAAAGTTTTTTTTTTTTTAATCATAAATGAGTACTGGATTTTATCAAATGTTTTTTTCTACATATATTAATATAATCATGTGATTTTTATCTTCATTTTGTTTATGTGATGTACACATATTGATTTTCAAATATTGTACCAATCTTTCATCCCTGGAATAAATACCACTTGATCGTGGTGTATGATCTTTTCAATACATTGCTGGGTCCCATTTGTCATATTTTATTGAGGATTTTAGCATCTATGTTCACTGGGATATTGGCCTATAATTTTATTTCTTCATTGTGTCTTTATCTGGTTTTGGTATTAGAATAATGTTGGCGTCATACAAAGAGCTTGGAAGTTTTCCCTCCTCTTGAATTTTTTGGAATAGTTTGAGGAGGATAGGTGTTAGTTCTTCTTTGAATGTTTTATAAAATTTACCTGTGAAAACATTCAGTCTAGGATTGTTTGCTGGTAGTTTTTTTTTGTTTGTTTGTTTGTTTGTTTGTTTGTTTTAATTGCTTGTATTTCATTAGTTGTTATTGGTCTATTCAGGTTTTCTGTTTCTTCCTGATTCAGTTTTTGGAAGATAGTATGTTTCTAGGAATTTATCCATTTTGCCCAGGTTTTCCAATTTGTTGGCATATAGTTGTTCGTAATATTTTCTTACAATCATTTTTATTTCTATGATGTCAGTTGTTTCAATTGTTACCTCTCCTCTTTCATTTCTGATTTTATTTATTTGGGTCCTCTCTCTTTGTTTCTTGATGAGTCTGGTTAAACGTTCATCAATCTTGTTTATTCTCTCAAAAAAATCAGCTTTTGGTTTCATTGATCTTTTGGGGTTTTTTGTTTTGTTTTGTTTTTAGTTTCTTTGTCATTTATTTCTGCTCTGATCTTTATTATTTCCTTCCTTCTACCTACTCTGGACTTTTCCTGCTGTTTTTTTCTAGTTCTTTTAGGTGTAGGGTTATATTGTTTACTTAAGATTTTTCTTGCTTCTTGAGGTAGACCTGTAAAGCTATGAACTCCCCCTCAGGACTGCTTTTGCTGTGTCCCATAGATTTGGGGTTGTGTGTTCATTTTCATTTGTTTCCAGGTAACTTTTTATTTCTTCCTTGATCTCATTGGTAACCCACTCATTGTTTAATAACATGCTGTTTAGCCTCCATGCGTTTGAATGTTTTTGAGTTTTCTTATTGTGATTGATTTCTAGTTTCATGCCACTGTGTCCCGAGAAGATGTTTGATATGATTTCAATCTTCTTGAATTTTTTAAGACTTACTTTGTGTCCTTACATGTGGTCTGTCTTTGAGAATGCTCCATGTGCACTTGAGAAGAATGTATATTCTGATGCTTTAAGGTGAAATGTTCTATAAATATCAATTAAATCGATCTGATCTAGTGTGTCATTTACTGTCACTGTTCCTTATTGATTTTTTTGTCTGGGAGAGCTATCCATTGATGACAGTGGGGTGTTAAAGTCCCCTACTATGACTGTATTGCTGTCAAGCTCCCTCTTAAAGTCTACCAAGAGTTTATTTGTATATTAGGTGCTCTTATATTGGGTGCATATATGTTTATAAGGGTTATAGCCTCTTGTTAGATTGATCTTTTCTTTTAGTATCTTTAGTGACCTTCTTTGTCTCTTGCTATGGCCTTTGTTTTGAAGTTTATTTTGTTGTACATAGGTATTGCTACCCCAGGGTTTTTGGTTTTTTTCCATTTACATGGAATATTTTTTCCATCCTTTCACTTTCAACCTGTGTGTATCTTTTGTTCTGGGGTGGGTCTCTTGTAGATAGCATATATATGGGTTGCTGTTTTTATTCAACCACCCTATATCTTTTTATTGGAGCATTTCATCCATTTATATTTAAGATTATTATTAATAGGTACTTATATTTTTCCATTTTTTTCTTTATGCCTCTCTCTCTCTCTCCTTTCTTCTTCTTTTTGAAGTAGTTCCTTTAGCATTTCTTACAATGCTGGTTTGGTAGTAATGAACTCCTTTAGTCCTCTTTTGTCTGGGAAGTTTTTTATTTCATCTTTGATTTCAAATGATAGCCTTGCTGGATAGAGCAGTCTTGGTTACAGTTTCTTGCTTTTCACTACTTTGAATATTGAATGCCAGTCCCTTCTGGCCTAAAGTATTTCTGTTGAGAAATCAGCTCACAGCCTTATGGGAACTCCCTTGTAGGTAAATGATTGTTTCTCTCTTGCTACCGTTAAGATTTTCTCTTTGTCTTTAACCTTGGCCATTTTTATTATGATGTGTTTTGGTGTGGGTTTCTTTGGGTTAATCTTGATTGGGACACTCTGTGCTTCCTGAACTTATGTGACATTTTCCTTCACCAGGCTAGGGAAGTATTTCGTCATTATTTCTTCACATAGGTTCTCTTTCCCTTGCTCACTTTTTTCTCCTTCTGGTACCTCTATGATGCGGATATTGTTATGTTTCACATTGTCCCAAAGTTCCCTTCAACTATCCTCCTGCTTTTATTTTTTAAAGAATAGTTTATTGATTTTTAGAGAGAGAGGAAGGGAGAGAAACACTGATGTGAGAACACAACATTGATTGACTGCCTCTGGCTTGCCACCCACTGAGGATCAAGCCTGCAACCCAAGCATGTGCTCTGATTGGAAATCAAACTGGCAACCTTTCAGTGCACAGGACGATGCCCAACCAACTAAGCCACACTGGGCAGGACTCCTCCTGCTTTTTAATTATTTTTTTTTTTTTGCTGCTCTGATTGATTTTTTTCTATCTTGTCTTCTAATTTTCTTATTTGATCCTCTGCTTTGTCCAACCTACTGATCATATTTTCCAGTGTATTCTGTATTTCAGATACAACATTCTTCATTTTTGACTGATTATTTTTCATGGTTTTTATGTCCTTTTTCATGCTTTTGAGTATCCTTATAACCATTACTTTGAGCTCTGTTTCTGATAAATTGCTTACCTCCATTTCATTTAGCTCTTTTTCTGGAGATTCCTCTCATTCTTTCACTTAGGGCCTGAATCTTTGTCTCCCCACTTTGGCTGCCTCTCTTTGTTTGTTTCTATGTATAAAACAGAATTGCTATGACTCCCAGTGTTGCTTGGGTGACCTTCTGTAGTAGGTATGCTCTGGGACCCAGTGTTGCAGTCTCTTTGATCTCCTGAGCTGGGTGCTCTAGGAATGTCTCTTGTGCAGGTTATTTCAGCCCCCCTGTTATAATTGGGTCTTGATTGCTACTGGCTCGTTTGTGGGTGGAACTGACCATCAGACTGTCTATGAGACACAATCCAGGTATGGTGTGTAAAATGCTGTGCAGGTACAGTCTCGAGGTGTCTTGTTGGGCTCAGTGGTACAATTGTTAACCCTTCAGGCTGGGTGCCTATAGATGTAAACATTGATCACCATGTAAGAGATGCTGTGCAGGCACTGCCCCCCAAGGCATGGTTGTTTCCCCAGGGTCTGGATCCTGCTAACATCCTCCTTTGTGTGTGCCATTTGTGTGTCTAGTTGGGTTGAGCTCTGATATGGTCTGAAGGCCACCACTTGTGTTGATTCTGGGTCCTCTTGGGTGGGTTTCAGATGCAGGTCACTCTCACATATTGTGTATAAATGGCCTTGGGCTACTTGTCTGTAGCCACCACTCTGTTCTCTGTGTCTGCATCTACTAGATCTGTGTGTGTATGGGGGAGGGAGTCAATCTGTGTAAATGGGTCAGCTTCTTCCAGCTTAGAGGTCTGGGCAGATCTATGGTAGGACTGAGGCTCCCTGAGGTTTGCCTCCACCTTTCAGCTACTCCCGTACCCCCCCTGAGGTTTCCCGGTCTTCCTGGAGAGCTTTCTGAAGAGAGCCTATAGGATTAACCCAGGCTAGTCTAGCTATGGTTAGTGGGTCCCCTGCTTGGGGATGACACAGTCTGGCACTCAATGAGGGGAAATTAGTCCCTGCTTCAAAGCCAACTCCTCAGTCTCTGCCAGTCTCCAACTCTAGTTTCCCCTAAGGGAGTTCGCTGCAGGTTCAGGTTGGGTACAGCCTGCAGTCTCCTCTGCAGGAGCAGGTTCAGCTGCCCTGGGCTCAGAGGGATAGATCAAAGGATGTTGCTGGCCCAGCCCACAGAACGGGGCTAAGCACTTCCTCCCAGTCCCAGACAATAGCCTTCAAGAGTCTCACACTTTGAATGTCCTCTCTGAGTCGCTCTCCCTCCCGTTCCCCACAGAATTGCACACAGCAGTGATATCTGAGACTTCACAGGTCTGAACCAAACAGTCTCTTGTTAGGGGTTATGCCTGCAGCCTGCAGGAGTGGGGGATGGGCACAACCTCTCCTTCCTGGGGTTGCATGGTGGAACTGGCAGGAAGCTCAGATCTGCCTCCCCACAACGCAGTCACAGGGCTCAGCACTCACCTGTCTGTCTCCCTGACAGAAGCCTCCCCAGTAGACACAGTCCAAAAATCCCAGCTCTGCACTGCATCAGTGTCTCTGCACCACCAAACCAAGCAGAAGGGGCAATCAGCTCCGAGTGGGACTCTGATCTCTATATGTGGCTGCTGTTACCGAAGCAGGGCCAGAATTCCCAACTCCACTTGGGCTCCAAACCCCACAGTACTGGCCAAAAATCCCAGACCTGTACCACCAACCCAGCAGGACAGGGCCAGACAGGTGACTCCATGGGTGAGGGAAGGGGCTCTGGCTATGCACTTGAGGTGGGAGAGACTCTTCCTTTCTCCCCAGGCCACATTTTAGTCACTGACTGGGGCTCTGTCCAATGCCTTTCCAGAAAATAGAGGGTCCCTCAAAGTCACTGCTGGGTGCAGCCCACAGACCTCTTCGCTGGACCCAAAAACGGTCATGTGGCCTCTCCAGCAATCAGAGTCCAGAGCAAACTTCTCAGGCTGGGGCTGCTAACAATAAGAGTGCTCCTTCACTTGAAAGGTGTGGTCCAAGTCTCCCAGGCAGTCAGAATCCCCCTGATTGTTTCTGGCCGATCCTACACAGGCTCTTTTTCCTGTCTCTGTTGCTCTGGTTTGGGGAGCCCTGTGTGGGGTTGAGACCCCACACTCTCTGGCAGAGGGAGCTCTGCAGCTGCACTATCCCTCTGGCCCCTCAGCCACCGCACCTGCTCGAGGGGGGCTTTCCCTTTCCCTGTCTCTGCTTCTCTTACCAGTCTCTATGTGGCTACTTCAGTGCTCCTTAGATATAATATTTCAGATCAGCTACACTTCAGTTGGTTTTCCAAGTTGATTGCTCTGTAGTTCAGCAGTAAATCTAGTCCGTCGGTGGCAGCAATGGCAGGCAGCATCCAGCTACTCTGCAGCCATCTTGCATCCCTCCAGCTGCTTTTAAATGTCCTTCAAATACTTTAGCAACATCCATGACAAAACAAATAAAATTCACAAGTTAAATCACATCAGTCTTATCTACTCTCTCAAGTAGTTCTCCTAAGAATCTTCTCAAGGCAGCATTGTTAAAGAAGATTGTGTCCTTACATTAAAGTAATACACTTCATGCTGTAGGTAATCTCTGAGCTCAGGTCACCCATCCCCACCCCACCCAATCCCCACCCCCTATGAGATGAGTGAAGCCCAAGACCCTGCCCATGAGGTTGCCATCCAGGTGAAGCTATGTGGCTGGAGCCATCAAGATGGGGGCAGTGGGTCTCTCCGTTCTCACCGGAGCCATCAAGATGGGGACAGTGGGCCTCTCCGTTCTCACCAGAGCCATCAAGATGGGGGCAGAAGGTCTCTCCGTTCTCACCAACACCAGGAGCTCCAGGCCTTCCTCAGCCTTCTGGAGCACAGTTTCCTTCAGGAATTCCTCTCCAGAGATCCCTGTTTCCAGACTTCAGATAATTATCTCCTGGCCATGGTGCTGGTCTACTTCTGGCGTGCCAACCTGAAGCTCAGTGAGTACACCTGCAGCAACCTGTTCTTGGCACTGTACCTTGCAAATGATATGGAGGAGGACCTGGCGGAAACCAAGTGTACAATTTTTCTGTGGGCCCTCGGCAAAGATTGGCGTAGTCAGGTGGCACATTTCCTGCATCAGAGGGACAAGCTGTGGGCAAGGATGGGCTTCCGAGCTATTGTGAGCAGCCAGTATTGTGAGGAGGTCATGGCCAAGGAGCTGTCCCACTGCGCCTGGACTTGGGAGCAGCGCCCCCACCACGGTGGGGCTCAGAGTAGATGCCCAAAGGCCCAGGTCCCCCTCCCCCGGGACCCTGGCCCCTCACCACCCCACTGTTCCCTCTGTAGCTTGTCCCCTCTCTATAGCCACTGTTGCCACCAACCCTGCCCCTTGCTTGTCTTACCCAAGTGTCCTTCCCCAAACCCTGAGTGGTACTGCCCTCTTTCCCATGTTTGTCTCTCCGTGGCTGAAGACCACTGGGGTGGGGGCTTCCTTATGGTCCTCCCCCCCTCCCAGCTACATCTGGAGCCAGGCACCTACACCCTTCACAGTGAGTTGGGGACAGGAGCTGGAGGGTGGGCTTGGGAGCCTGGGAGGCAGGTGTGGGGCCTAACAGAATGAGAGGAAGAGACAGTGGGCCTGGGGACCAGCAGGTCTGGGCACATGTCCCAGCTCTGCCACCTCCTAGCTATGTGAGCTTGGCAAGTTTCCTCTCTGAGCCTCTCTCTGTCCTTCTTCCCCCAGTCCTCCCAAAGCCTCCACCAGTGCCCTAGGCGTTGGCACTTGCAGGGTGAAGAGCAGCTTGCCTGCTTGCCCGCTGACCCGACGCTCTACTGGCTGTGGCCCCCTGGCCTCCTGTCTTGTTGACCTCAGGCTGGCAGTGCTGCCCAAGCCCCCTGCCCCCTCCTCTCAACCTGCAACTTGTACCTACGATAACTCTGGCCCCTCTAATAAACTCATGTCCACAGGAAAAAAATAAAAAATAAAGTAATACACTTCACATATTTAAATATACCATTATTCAGACTTTTCACTAATTTAGACTTACTTATCCTTTCTAAATAAGTGAGATTTCTGCATATAAACAAAAACCATCCTAGAGTTCGTTAACTGGGCTCTTATATTTCAAATCACTGCAATAAATAATGTCTTCGATAACACTCATGTTCTCAGCCTAATCATTTACTTAAGTGCTTTATCATATGCTACCAAGAATACATTAAAAGCATGTTTAAGAAATAACATGTAACAACTAGCTTTGGGAAACTACCTTATTACAGACACAGTTTACTAATTTGGTGACTAATAAAATCAAGTCAAGTAAGCACATTCACACTATTTTAAAATTCAACAGGTTGCCTTTCGGCTTTCAAATCCACTCAGTCTTCCTTATAAACCGTCAGGCAGCAATGAGAAACAAAACTGTCTTCATTTTATAATACTGTTGAAATTCTCAGTTTCTAAATTTCATCAGAGTACTAAAACTCAATTAAGAAATAAATGTTATCAAACTGTCAAAGAGCTACGGTAATTAAAATAATGTGGTAGTGGCACAGAAAACAGCAAATTAATCAATGAAACCAAACAGTCCAGAATTTTTATCCACACATATATGTGAATTCAGTAGCTGCTAATGTGGCACTTCAAATCAGTGACTAGAGAAAGGACTAGTCTACCCTAACTCATAGTAGAACAAAAAGAAATTCCAGAGAATTAACGCTTTTTTTAAATTATGAAAAAGTAATAAAACTGTAGAAAATATTCTTGTAGTCCTTGAGGTGAGAAGGCCTTCCTAAACAAGAATCAAAACGAGGTGAAGTACAGAGGATTTTCAGGGCAGTGAAACTACTTTGTTTGATAGTTATAATGGTGGATAAATGTCATTTTACATTTGCCTAAACCCACAGAATGGACACCACCAAGAGCGAGCCTTACTTAATGTAAACTGTGGACTCTGGGTGACAATGGTGTGTCAACGTAGGTTCAGCAATTGTAACAAACGTACCATTCTGGTGTGGGATGTTGATGATGGGGAGGCTGTGCGTGTGCTGGGGCAGGGAGTATGTGGGAAATCGTACCTTCTGCTTAGTTTTGCTATGAATTTAAAACTGCTCTAAAAAAAATAAAGCCTATTCAATATTTTAAAGGGGGGAGGGAACCTCCAAGAAATGAAACAATCAAAAGATTGGCAATTATGACTACATAGAAATATACAACTTTGGTTAATAAAAATTTTTCTAAAATATAAAATATAATATGGGTGTGCATACAGATAGAAAAAAAGAATAGGAATCTATATATCTTATTGGTAGCTTTCTGTGCAGAGAGAAGGGTGAGGGAGGAAATGTTCTGTATGCAGAACATTCTTATTGCTTGAAGTTTTTACCATTATACGTCTTACTCAGGAAAATATCATAGCAAAAAGTTTATAATTTAATCCATAGAACAGACATTTAAATATAATGTCAAATCTAATAAACTTTCAAATGACATAAATGAGAGTGTCACTTTTTCCACTGCATTTAATAATTCCATGATGCTGAAAGTAGAATTAAAACCTTGATCAGTAGTAAGATGTTAACTAGAATTATTGTGGTCATTTCACTATATATATATATAGATATTGAATCATTATGCTGTACACCCAAAACTAATATAATGTTATATGTCAATTATACATCGAATTTTTAATCCTATCAGTGGCAAATCTAATACCTTTGCTTCTTCAAGTTCTTGTTGGCGATATTCACCACAAAATTTTTCTCTTTTTCTAGTTGCTCTGTTAGTTGGTCAATGTTAATCAATTCTTTACAAAAATGCTCACTGTGGCTAAATTGTCTGTTTGACTGCTTACGACCTCCTCACTATCCAAGAGTTTCCTGACATATTCTTCCAAGCCATGATTTGTCTGTTTGAAATCTTCAGTCTGTTATAATCAGAAAGAAAATAATCATATCAAAATATTTCCTTTGCTTCCTTCTGAGGAGAACAACTAGGTGACTGGAATCAGAAAGTAGGTTTGCTTTCCTGGCAGGGAGACTTAACTATATTTTTTTTACTGTATGAATTTTGTGCCATGTGAATATTTTCCCTATCTGAAAAAAGTATACTAAATGAAAGTCTACAGGTTTAAAGACAATGTATAGTTTGATTAAAAAAAGAACTTAGTTACGATTGATTTTTGAACAAGTTATTAGAAAAATTGCCAAATATTTATATCTTCAGAAAAGAAACCATGGTCTTAAAATTATTTAATTTTAATCATTAGCATCATCAATTAGGACTTCTTTATATTTAAATTTCTATTTATCATTATCAAAATATGTTAAACTATTTAGAAAAGTCCTTTGGAACACATCAATAACTCACCTGACTAAGTTAAATGCCAAATCAATCAAGTTATTTGCTGACTAATGTGGAAGACCACCCCTTTCCTTCCCAGCCCACTATCAAACCATGCAGGGAGGAAGAAAAGGGCCTTTCTATCATGAAGATATCCAAATGCCTTTAAAGGGAAAATATATATATATTGGATCCACTGAACAATGATTATATGTCAGGAACTATGCTAAATTCCAAAGATACAAAGGTAGGTTAGGTACCTGCCCTCAGAGAATTTATTGTTTACTTGAGAAAATGCAAATACAATATGTTCAGTGCAATAAAAGAAATATCTGTGAGATGAGGTAGTGGCACAATATGCTTTTCCATTCTATTTGTCTCTCATCATGTAGTTAACAAACATTTATTGAGCCCCTGCTATATCAAGGTACTGTTTCAGTACCCTCTGGAAGATGTAAAAAGACAAAAGAAAAAAGTCTCAGTCTTTAAGAAGCATCTAAAATTGCTAAATCCCTCATCAATTTTATTCTTAGTTCTAACATTATTCTTGCCCTGACCTTGCCCTTTTCAAATAACTATAAAGATAGTTTGTTCTAATTCATCAAAATCAACAGTTTTCTTTTTAAAAAAAAAAAAAAAAAAAAAACCTTTATAATTTGTCACTATATAAAAAATATCCTAAAGGTTATGAATTATATTTAACTATACTACAATGACATTTATTATACTCAATACATACCCAGAAGTACCATAAAAGCCATTATTTTAACCCAATTCTCCGTTTGGCATTCTGTAAGCCACACTAACTTGTCATATTTAGAGGTAAAGAGTTTGAAGTATCAAATCCAGGAAATAAGAAAAAATTTGAAGAATGTTTAAAAAGGGAAACTGCAAATGCACTTAATTCCTTAGCTGAGTCCTTTATCACACTGGCCTGAATGTTTAGCAATACCTCCCACTCTCTTCTCTTTGGGTCTCTCCCATATACAGCTAAAAATTCTTTGAAAACAAAAATTTAAGGTAACTCCTGTAACCTGTGGTGTTTCATCACACTGAGAATAAGATGAAATAATGCTATTTGTGATCCCAGCCCTACTGATCTGTCTGGCCTAACTATCCACCATCCCCAATACAGACCTAAACTACAGACACACTGCAGAAAACAATCTCACTAAACTCATTTTAAAACCTGTACTGAAAATGTTGCATACTGTCACTGAACCCTTTTTTATAAGAATCCTCAGGGAAATCTTTTAGTTCTCTTGGATATCCAGTTTGTTCCTACACTATGGACTGTGACTTATTTACGTAAAATTTCCTTCTTGCCTTTGCCCCAAAGAACTTTAAAGCCAATCTGCAGCCCACCTCTAGCAACTACTAAGTCTGTGCAATGACTTTCTGTCTGCTGCTCCTCCCAAGTTTTTTTTATTTTCTCCTATGCTTACTATCTAAGCTATTTTCATTACTAGTGTTTTTTTAACTACAGGATGTGGGGTGAACAAACAGATAAACTTCGATTTATCTATTCTATATGTCTTTTTGTCTTTGTTCATGACTTCTACAACACCACATTTCTGAGCAACTAAAGCACACTGAAAATGCTTGCTGACCTTCCACTGCACCCGGAGAGATGAAAAGCTTCTCCTCTCTGTGCTTCATAAAGCCTCTTGGTTTTATCTTAGTATTTTATAAGATGTATTATAATCATTTTATTACTTCCCTGTCACTTCTGCTCAATTATAAGCAACTTTAAAGGAATCGTGTCTATCATTTCTTGTTCAACATAACTCTCATTTTTGTATCATTCTATAACTAGCACATAACAAATTATTGTTAAATGAATAAATAAAACAAATAAATTATAAATAAATGCATGGATACTTCCCTCACCTCTGACATCATTTCCAAGACAGAAATACTTTAGACGAGGCAGTTTAGAGGGGTAGAAACGATGTGGGCTTTGGACTACGGCAGTCAGGTTTAAATCCCCCCACTGCAGTCCTTTACCAGTAACTGAGCCTCAGGCAATTTACCATATTTTCTTGATATAAGAGGGCATCTTGACTTCAGAAAAAATAAATGGAAGCCTCTTGAGTCTCATCTGTTAAATGGAGAGAATATCTACAATTTTCAGGGTTGTATATAAAGAGATAGTAAAGTTCAAGGAAAACTTCTGGCAGAACTTAGGTACCCAAAAAGTAGCTTTAATAATAATAATAATAATAATAATAATAATAATAATAATAATAATAAACCTTTTATTTTGAAATAACAAGAGTCACAGGAAGTTGCAGACATAGTTGAAAGGTCTCATGTGCCCTTAACCCAGTTTTCCCCAATAGTTGCATCTTAATTATAGTACAATATCAAACCCAGAGGTTTAACATTGGTATAATATGTACATATTGTTCTATACAATTTTATCATGTGTATATTATTGTAACTACCACCTCAATAAGATACAGAACTATTCCATCACCACAAAGATTACCCTCCAGTTACCCCTTTATAGTCACATCCTCTCCCTTCCCATCTTTAACTTTTTGTTGTTGTTGTAGTTGTTGTTTTGGCAGGAAATAGGATTGATTGGTGGGTGTGAGTAAGGAGTGGGCAGCACTGAGGCTCTCGTGAGTGAAGGGCCCATTACTTGTCCAGGAGGCCATGATTATGGATGTATTTAACCCCACAGCCATCTGGGATAAGCTGCTTCTCAGCCACCATACCTTCAAATTCATCCATATTAAACTTAGTAAAGCCCCACTTTTTGGAGATGTAGATCTTCTAGTGGCCAGAGAACTTTAAGGTGGCCCAGTGTAGGGCCTCATTCACATGCTCCTTATTCTGCAGCTTGGTGATGATGGACATGATGACGTGGCCAATATGAACCCTGTCATGGTGTCCTGGGGCTTTCCAAAAGCACCCGTACAGATTGGAAACAGCATGAGGTCAGACATGAGTGTCCACTGGAAAGGGCTCTCTCCAAGATCCCTTCGGGCAACCCATGCAAACAGACTGCATACAGTATTGAGGATGCTGCAGTTTGCAGGCATTGCTCATTGGGCTCCGCTTCATTGTTCGCGGAGCACCCTTAACACTTAGCAACCACTAATCTCTCTAATGTTGTCATGTTGAGAATGTTACATTCATAAAATTATGTGATCTTTTAATATTGGCTTTTCCCTTCAGCTCAATGCTCTTGAGATCTATCCAAGTTAACAACTTGGATCAATATTTTATTCCTTTTTAGTGCTGAATAATATTCCATAGTATGGATTAATTATTTACTGACAAGGGGAAATTTTAGTTGTTTCTAGTTTTTGACTGTAACAAATAAAGCTACTGTGAACAATTGTATACAGGTTCTTGAGTGGACATAAGTTTTCATGCTGGGTTATATGGTAAATGTATGTTTACCTTTTTTTTTTTCCTTTATTGATTTTGGGGGGGGAGCGGAGAGGGAGAAAGAGATAGAAACATCGATGAGAGAGAACATCGACTGGTCGCCTCCAGCATGCCCCCCGGCTGGGGTTTGGGCCCACAACCTGGGCATGTGCCCTGACTGGGAATCGAACCAGTGACCTCTTGGTGTATGGGTCCACGCTCAACCACTGAGCCACACTGGCCGGGCTGTATGTTTACTTTTATAAGAATTAAACTTTTTCCAGAGTGGCTGTACCACTTCCCATTCCCACCTGGAATGTATGAGTGATTCAGTTTCCCCTCATCTTTGCCAGCATTTGGTATTGTCACTACTTTTAATTTTAGCTCTGATAGGTGTGCATTATTTCATCATGGTCTTAATTTACATTTCCCTGATGTTTAGAATGGATAAACATCTTTTTATGTGTTTGTCAACCATATGCCCTTCTGTGAAATACTTCTTCATGTCTTTTGCTCATATTCTAATTAGATTATTTGTTCTTTACTGTTGAGTTTTGATGAGTTCTTCATGTATTCCAGATATGATTCCTTCGGCAGAAATATGGTTTGTACCTTGTCTTTTCATTTTATTAACAGGTCTTTCATGGTGCAAAGGTCTTAAATTTTATGAAGTTGAAATTATCATTTTTTTCTTTTATGAATCATGCTTTTGGTGTCATTTCTAAGAACTCTTCACCATGCCCAAGGTCCTGAATATTTTCTCCAATGTTACCTTCTACCCAGTTTAATAGTTTCATTGATCTTGGGTCCATTTTGAGTTCATTTTTTATAAGGTGTGAGGTTTAGGACTAGCCTTATTTTCTTCCCCTAAAAGATATCCAATTGCTCCAGCAGCCTTTGTTGAAGACTGCCTTTCCTCATCCAACTGCATTTGCACCTCTGTCAAAAATCAGTTGGCTATACTTGCGTTGGCTATTTCTGGATTTTCTATAGCAATACCATATTCTTCATTACTGTAGCTACACAGTAAGTTTGGGAATCCAGAAGAATGACTCTTTCCACTTTATTCTTTTTCAAATAGTTTTTGCTGGGGTTTTGATGGGCATTGCATTAAACCTGTATATTGACAGAATTGACATATTTACTATGTTGAGGCTTCCAATCCATGAACATATGTCTTCCCATTTGTTTCAGGGGTGGGGAACGTCCGGCCCGTGGGCTGTATAAGGCCCACGAAATCAGTACCAGCTAACACCACACGCCTCACCAAATTAGCCAGACCAAAATAGCAGGCTAATTTTTAAGTTGATAATTTTGTATGGCCCATGAATGATGTTATAAATATCCACATGGCCCTTGGCAGAAAAAAGGTTCCCCACCCCTGGTAGATCTTTGATTTCATTGGCAGTTTGAATTTTCAGAATACAAACTCGTACTTATTCTGTTAGATTTACATCTAATGCTTCCATTTTCCATTTGAGCAGTTGTAAATAGTACTGCATTTTTTATTTTGATTGCCACATTAATTGCCAATATATAAAAATATAATATGTTTACCTTGTATTCTGACCTTGCTGAAGTCATTTATTAGTTCTGGTTTTTGTACTGTAGATTTTATGAAATTTTCTGAGTAAAAGATCATGTCATTTTCAAACAGGGACAGTTTTATTTCTTCACTTCGGATCTTTGTGCCTTTCAACCTAGCTGTATCATTATGCTGAAAGGGAATTCCTTGTAGCCAGCATAAAGTTAGGTCATGTTTTGTTTAATCCACTCTGCCAGTTTCCTTCTTTTAATTGGGTATATTTGGACTATATGTAATTAGATTTGTGTTATAATTCAAGTTGTGACTTTTTTATTCACTGTTTTCTGGTTGTTTTTTTTTCCTTTGTTTTGTTTTTCTTGCGTTACTGTGGGTTAACATTTTTCTAGAATTCCATTTTGATTTTTCTATAGTGTTTTTTAGTATGTCTCTATATGGCTTTTTAATGTTCTCTAGATGTTACATTATATATTCATAACTTATCACAGCCTACATTTTACCAGTTCAGGTTAAGTGTACTTTACCTCCCTTTATGTCCCTTTAACCTCCTCTATTAATAAAATAACTCTTAAATATTTCCTCTACAAGAACTACATTTGACAAACCCAATTTAGAAAACTAGAAAAAAAAACCTATTGCATTTACCCATATTTTTGCTCTAAATGTTGTTCTTCCTTTCCTTCTATTCTTCCAAGATTCCTTCTTTTATTCCTTTGCTATTCTTTTTTTTTTTTTTTTAATTCTCACCTGAGGGTGAGAATGTTTTTTCTTGATGTTTTTGAGAAAGGGAGGGAGGTGGGGGGAGAGAGAGGGAGAGAGAGAAACATTGATGTGAGAGAGAAACATCAATTAGCTGCCTCCCACACGTGCCCCAACCTGGGTATGTGTCCTGACCTCACCACGAATTGAACCTACAACTTTTTAGTGTATGGGGTGATGCTCCAACTGAACCACCCAGCCAGGGCTCGCTATTTTTTTAGGGTAGCTTTGCTGGCAACCAAATCTTTTCATTTTCTTCATCTGAGAATGTCTTGATTTTCCTTTCATTTCTAAAGGATACTCTCATGGATACAGAATACTGGGTTGAAAGTTCTTTTACTTCTAACACTTGAAAAATGTTGTGCCACTTCCTTCTGACCCCCACGTTTTCAGATCTGCAGTCATTTGAATTGGTGTTCCCCTCAAGGTAATGGTTTCTCGGAGGATTTTTTTTTTTCTTCAGTTTTTACAAGTTTAAATATGAAGTGTCTTGGCATGGATTTCTTTCAGAGACGCCCAGCAGGTATTCACTCACCCTCTTTACTGTCTTACGTCTTTTGCCAAATTTGGGGAATATTTAGCCATTATTCTTTCAAATACTTTTTCAGCCTCACCGTGCCCTACCTCTCTTGCTGGGACTACAATGATCCAAATGTTATACCATTTGTTATGGTTCCGCCTGTTCTGTGCCTCTGTTCACTTTTTCAATCTATTTTCTCTCTTATTCAGGTAATTTCTATTTTTCTGTTCTCGTGTTCACTAATTCTTTCCTCTCTCCTGTGTATTTCGTTGTGTAAGAATATTGCATTTTTAATTTCAGTTACTGTATTTTTTTAAATATTTTTTGTTGTGTTGAAATACACACACCATAAGATTTACCACTATAACCATTTTATGTGTACAATTCAGTGGCATTATGTTTATACACAATGTTGTGTAACCATTCCTTATCCATTTCCAGAACTTTTTCACCATCCCAAACAGAAACTCTGTACCCATTAAACAAAACCTCTCTCTGATTTTTCCTATACTAGGTACCTTGTATAAGTGGAATCATACAGTATTTGTCCTTCTGTGCCTGCCTTATTTCGCTTAGCCATAATGTTTTCAAGTCTCATCCGTGTTGTAGCATTATATCAGAATTTCATTTTTAAAGGCTGAATAATATTCCATTGTATGGACTACTACATTTTGTTTATCCACTCATCTGTTGATGAACATCTGGGTTGTTTCAACGCTTTTGCTATTTTGAATAATGCTGCTGTGAACATTGGTGTACAAAGATCTGTTTGAGGGCCTGCTTTTAATCTTCTGGGGATATACCCAGGAGTGGAATAGCTGGGATCATATTATAAATTCTATACTTACATTTTTGAGAAACTGCTAAACTTTTTCAACATAGCTGTACCCTTTTTACATTCCCACTAGCAATGTACAGGGCTCTAGTTTCTTCACATCCTCACCAATACTTATTTTCTGGGGTGTTTTTTTGTTTTGTTTTGATCATAGCCATCCTGATAGGTGTGGAGTGAATTTGCATTTCTTTAGTGGTTGGTGATGCTGAGCATCTTTTGACATGCTTAATGGCCACTTGCATATCTTCTTTGGAGAAATGTCTATTCAAGTCCTTTGTCCATTTATGAATTAGGTATTTTTGTTGTTGTTAGGTTGTAGTAGTGCTCTATATATTCTGGATATTAATTCCTTATAAGACATATGAATTAGAAACATTTTCTCCTATATATTTTTAATAGACTATTTTTTTAGAGCAGTTTTAGGTTTTAGAAAAACTGATCAGGAATTAGAGATTTCCTACATACCTTTTGTAACCCCCAACCCCAACACACACACTCCGTTTCCCCTCTTATTTACATCTTGTAATAGTGTGGTACATTTGTTACAATTGATAAACCAACATTGATACATTATTAACTAAAGTCCATAGTTTACATTATGGTTCATTCTTTGGGCTGCAGATTCTATGGGCTCTGACAAATGTAAGATGACATATATTCATCATTACTGTATCATACAGAATAGTTTCACTGCCCTAAGAATCACCTGTGTTCCATTCATCACTGTCACCCTCCAAATCACTGGCAACCAGTGACCTTCCTAAGGTCTCTCTGTTTTGTCTTTTCCAGGTCACATAGTTGGAATCATAGAGTATGTAACCCTTTCAGGTTGGCTTTTTTCACCCAGCAATATGCTTTCAAGGTTCCTCTTTGTCTTTTTGTGGCTTGATAACATTTGTGGCTTGATACAGTTCCTTTGTATAGATGCACCACAGTTTAGCTTGTTTGCTTCCAAAATTTCCATTTGGATCTTCTGTATATCTCTCTATATCTTTTATGTCTTTGCTGAGATTTTCTATTTTGTGTGTCTCAGGCAGGCCCAAAATTGCTTGCTGAAGCATTTATAAGATGGCTGATTTAAAATCCTTGTCAGATCATTGTAATAGCGAATTCCTCTCTGTGTTGGCATATCTTGACTGTCTTTTCTCATTGGAATTGAGATCTTCCTGATTCTCGGGATGAGGAATGATTTTTTAAAATCAAAACCTGCTATTCTAAGACTCTGGCTCTTGTGTTTTAGTAGGCTTCCTATGACACTGCTCCAGCTAGGAAAGAGGGACACTGCCTTCTTCCTGCCAGGTGGGATGGAAGTCCAATTTCTTCCCGAGGCCTCCACTGACACCTCGAGAAGGTGAGGCTCCTTGTTACAACTAGGCAGGGATGGAGGTTTGGGTTCTTCACTAGGCCTCTGCTGATACCACAAAGGCTAGGAAGAAGAGAGGTACCTCGTTATGCTCTCACGTGTCCTCCACTGCCACTGTAGGTGGGGGACTTGTTAATGCTGGGTCACAGTAAAAGCCCTAACTCTATATTATGTCTCCTTTGACACCACTCCAGCAAGGAGGAAAGGGGCCACCTCTTACCATCAGGTGGGGTAGATGTGTAGGCTCCCCATGTGGTTTCCATGCAGTAGGGAGTTGGGAACTTCCCTTATTGCCTAGGCACAGAAGTCTTGGTTCTCACCCTGGCCAGTCTGGTTCAGTGGTTAGAGCATCAGCCCAAGGGCCGGAGGGTCACAGGTTTGATTCCAGTCAAGGGCACGTACCTGGGTTGCTGATTCGATCCCCAGCCCTGGTTGGGGTCAGGTGGGAGGCAACCAATCAATGTCTCTGTCTCTGTCTGTCTGTCTGTCTCTCTCTCTCTCCCTCCCTCCCTTCCACTCTATGTAAAAAATCAATGGAAAAATATCCTCAGGTGAGGATTAACAACAATAACAAAAAATCTTCGTTCTCAACTCAGCCTTCTTCACTGATACCACCTTGTTGGGATGGAGAACTTGAAGGGAGTGGGGGGTGGGGTTTGAGGTGCAGCTGGGGCTTCTTATTACAGCCTAGCAAACTCTAGGCTCTTTACTTAGCCTTTGCTGGCAGGAATGGGGCTATAGTTTTTTCTACTGTGTTACTTAGAGCAGGAACTCACTAATGTGTCATTCATTGTGTGTTGAGGTCCCTCACCAGCCTTCCTTCTTCTTCCCACCTTTCAGCGTTTTATGTTTGTTTTATACATAATGTTCAGGGTTTTCACCTGTACTTACTAGAAGAAATAGGGAAAAATAAGTCTACTCCTTCTTCCTAGAGGAGGCAGTTTCCTTTAATGGTATTTATTAATCGCTACACCACAGATCAGGCACCAGGAGAAGAGAAACAATACTGAACTTGGGGTTCAGAGAGCTGGGTTCCAATCCTAGCTAACTTGGGCGTTCAGAGAAACCCGAGCTCTGTCACTCATCAGTCCAGTATCATAATTTTTTAATCTCGTGGAACTTCAGCTTCCATGTCTGTAAAACAGAAGCAACATCACTGTTTCACAAGGTTAGGGTGAAGTAAGGTTATGTGCTTGAAAGGTCCCAACACAGCAGCTGGCACATAGCTGGCACTCACCGACTCTGAATCCATGTGCGTCAAAATGGTTAAGATAAAAATGAAAGGTTTTAGACCTATTTAAAAAATAAACATAAAACCAGTACACTGAATTCATATTTATTCTCCATCTTCTTATTTTAAAATAGGCCCCGACCCAAATTAATTCAAGGAAATGCAAATATAAATTAAATGTAACCTGTAATTTCAGTGTAGAGATGAACTTATCTTGATTTCTCACTTCTTGTTCCAGCTGGAGAGTATTCTGCTATTTTTCAGCTTCAGAAGCTGGAGCCCCTAGACCAAACCCATGTTCTTTGGTGGTAACCTAGTGGAAAGAATGGGCACAATACCGAGGCATTCAGTTTAAAACAGCTTTGGGATTTCTCACAACAACCTTATTGTTGCTTTTGTATATTAACAAAAAGGTTGGCTACCCACATCACAAAGGGCTGACTTCCCTAATATATAAATAATTCCTATAAATAAAAAAGGAAAAGAAATACCTTAGTAGAAAAATTGGCAAAGATTATGGATATTTCACATACATGGCTTTTAAATCAATTTTAAAATATTCAATCTCACCATTTAGACTCGCAGTGGTTCTCAACCTTCCTAATGCCGCAACTCTTTAATTCAGTTCCTCATGTTGTGGTGACCCCCAACCATAAAATTATTTTCATTGCTACTTCATAACTGTAATTTTGCTACTGTTATGTCTTAGGCTACCCCTGTGAAAGGGTCATTCGACTCCCAAAGGGGTCATGACCCACAGGTTGAGAACCGCTGATTTAGAGGAATACAAATTAAAACAACTTTGGATACCCTTTTTTTTTTTTTTTTTAAGAGAGAGAGGGAGAGAGAGATAGAAAAGAAACATCGATGAAAGAGAACATCGACTGGCTGCCCCCTGCATGCCTCCTGCACAGCCATCGCAACTTATGACTAAAACAGACCTGTAATTCTCCCACCTGCAGGTCTGCTCTCCACCCCATCTCCATGATGCTCCTTCCCGGGCTTCTCCATGTCAAATGGCACTATCATTTGGGCAGTACCCAAGGTCAAAAACTGCGGAGTTGTCTTTGTTTCCTCTGTCCCTGACCCCTGTCAAATCTATCAACAAGCTCTGTTGGTTCTAATTCCAAATCCACCCACTTCTCTATATTTTTATGGTTCAAGGTCACAGTCATCTCCCACATGGATTACTGCAACAGTTTTCTATGGGTCTTTCTGCTTGTACTCTTGCTCCCTGCAGCTACTTTCCAAACTGAAATCAAAACAATCACTTTAAAACAATGAGATTTTGCTTAAAAACACTCCAATAGCTCCCACTGTAATTAGAATAAAAACCAAACATTTTAAGGTCCTATGTGATTGGGCCCCTGCCTTTACTTCACTAAACAGACCTAGTTCCCTCTTCTTTGTTCACCCACCAGCTTTATGGGTGTTCTTCCTGTTCCTCTACCATACCGCTATCTTTCCATTTCAAGGCCTCTGCCCTTGACTTGCCTCTGTCAGGAACACTTTCCCCAGCCCTTTGACGGCCAGTCCCACCCTAGCCTCAGATCAGCTCTCAGATCAGAGGGTCTTCCCTGACCTCTTACCTAAAGTAGTCTCTTCTCCTAGTCACTCTCTTATTAGGTTACTTACACTTACACTGTTTGAAAGTATGTCATTTATTTCTTCACTTGTTTATTCTCCTACTAGAATGTAAGCTCTAAGAGATCTAGACTCTTCATCTGGTCACTGTTATTACTCTAATGCCTAGAAATGTGCTCAGCACAAAATTGGTACTCAATAGAACATTTTCAAAATAATCAATTTTGGTGATTAGAACAAAGTAGTTTTCATGGTAGGGATGGGGTGGAAGTAAGTTTGATGAGGACTAATAAATAAATTGGTAGTAAGGAAAAAGAAGTAGAAAATGCAGACTTCTTTTAGGAAGCACAATTGTTAGAAGACAGGTAGAATAAAAGTTAGAAGACCAAGGTTGTTGAAGGGTCATTACAAAGAACAACTTGTTTCTTAATTCCCTTTACATCAAGGAAAGAATTAAACAAAAGCCCTCTCCTAAATGCAAACACATACAAAACTTTACAATTTCAGGGGGTTCAAGAACTCCCAATTTAAATTCTTGTACTCCAGATTAGGAAGCCCTAGTGTAAACACAATAAAGATTCTAAGACATGGGTTAATGCTAATTCATGGAGGAAGGCCACTGGGCTAAGAAGAGAAACCCAGGTAAAAGCTGTGCACTGTCCTCTGAGACAAGAAAAAGAAAAGCAAGGTCAGGTGAAGATTAAGATAAGGGGTAGAAAATGAAGAAGTTCCTGCCTAGTAGGATTTCAGTGAAAAAGGAGATAAGATAAAAAAATTTTTAAAAAGTATCATCATGCCCGGATGGTGTGGCTCAGTGGTTGAGCGTCGACCCATGCACCAAGAGGTCACCGGTTCGATTCCCGGTCAGGGCACATGCCCAGGTTGTGGGCCCGATCCCCAGTGGGGGCATGCAGGAGGCAGCCAGTCGATGTTCTCTTTCATCGATGTTTCTATCTCTCTCTCCCTCTCCCTTCCTCTCTCTCTAAAAATCAATAAAGAAAAAAAAATTAAAATAAAAAAAATAATAAACTCTAAAATAAGAAAGTTCATAGCAGTGTTGTTCACATTTACCAAAAACTGTAGAATCCTTAATGTCCACCAAGAGAACAGTAGATAAATCGTGGTATACTCTTACAATAAAACGCTAAACAAACTATAAACAACAGCAAGGATAAATCTTAAAAACAATGTCAAGTAAAAAAGCAAAATGAAAAAAACACACAAAACCTTAGTAAAATTCCATTTGTATAAAGTTCAAAAACAAGCCGAACTAGAATGTACATGTTCACATACAAAGATGGAGGAACTATAAGGAAAAGCAAGGAAGTGGCTATCATAGCAGCTACCTCTGGGGAGAAGAAGGGTATGTGATGGGGAAAGAGAATAAATAATAACCCCTGCTCTAATTGCCTCTATATCTGGAGTACTTTACAAACAAACCATCCTAAACAAATTGTACCAAGCAACTGAAAAAGAAGGCAGAAAAAGAGCCCAGAAAATCTCTACAACTGATTATATGCTGGGTTAAAGCATTAATTTTTTTCAGAAGATAAACAAAATAAAATATATTTGGAAAGCTGCCATTAAATGTCAAAGTTTATTATCTAAAATAAATATTTCATTAATGTACCTTCCTAATTATTTCCCACTAATTAAGACTGATTTAGTTCATTGATTAATTAAAATACAAACAAAAATCAGTTTTATCCTGGAAGCAGATTTGAATGTGACACTTTCCTTTCATATTTATAACTAACCTATTTTCTTCTACTTAAAAACTTCTATTTATTTCCTTGCAGGTAAAACAAACAAAAAAGTGTAGTTGAAATGCCAGCAGAAGAAATATAAACAACTAATATATCCTGAGATACAAGGGCATGTAGTGGAAGAAGGAAAACTCTGGGACACTGTCATCTTTGCAAACTTTTCCTGAAGTCTCGATCCTTGTCTTTATTAAAGGGGTAAAAAATGTATTTTTATGCGTCTTTAGGTATCAGGTCCATGATCGCCTCAGTTATTCAATATGTCTTAACTAGTTCTTTTTTTTTTCCCAAACAAAAGCCAGTTTACCCTGCCTTTCCTCTGTACAGTTTCTACTGAAATTATAGGAGATTTTCATGCAAATGCCTATGTAATCTCGGCCCTTTGCCTCCCAAAGTCTACAAAGAGGCATAGAAGTGAGAGGTTGGCAGTCAGGATCAGCCAGGTTGAACTCCCAAATCTCTGACTTCCAAATTCTTCAGCTCCACGTGAGGGTGTTCCTAAACCGAACAACCCTCGCAACAACCAAGTGGAGAGGAGCCGCAGGACCCAAGCGGTCACCATGGGAACTGGGCTCAACCCTAAGCTCCTAAGAAACCGCAACAGGAGCGCGGATTCCCGGGACCGCAACTCTGCCTGCTACCGCCCGTCACAGCAGCTCAAGCAGTGAATACCGAAATCGGGGTCACCCACAGCCCCCAAACCCCGCCACACACTCCCTCCTGCAGCTGCCCTCTCAGAGGCCTTCCCGCCCAGAAGGTGCTTTACCCCAACCCGGTGCATCACGGCCGCTTCCACCAGCAGCTCCGAGTCCCTCCCCGCAGTTCTCAGCCCGCGGACCTCCTTCGAGCTCAGCCCGGCGGCTGCCAGGCCTCCGCCTCCGCCTCCGCCTCCGCCTCCGCCAGGGATCCACATCCCACCTCATCTCCATCCTCCGCCCCCTTCCCCTCCCTTCACACCCCCAAATCGACCTGGGCCGCCCGGGGTGGGGATGGAGGAAGGAAGACGGGATCCTGCGGGAACGAGGGGGGTCGGTTAGCGCCCGCAGGCCTCGCCCTCACGCTCGGTACCGGAGCCGGGCTGGTCCCCCAGCTCTCCCGCGCCTTCGCTCCGCCTCGGCCCCGCGGGCGCACAGAGCCTGTCCGCACCCCACCCGGCTCGAGCCTCCCTCTCGCGGGGCTACGAGACCTGCGCGTGCACCACGCACGCAGCGACGCGCAGGTCCCCCTGCCAGCCTCAGCAGACGCCTAGGAAAGGCCTGCGCCGGGCCCTTCAGCGCCACGCAGGCGCCGGCCCGCTCGGCACCTCGGCGTCCCGCGGAGCGTCCGGTCTCCTAGTAACCAGCCGCCACCCCTGCTCCTCCGTTCAGTGCTTACTGCCGGCCGCCGGCCGCCGCACCTGGGAGGGGCGCGCATGCGCAGGTGTGGGTGTCCTGCCACCTTCCCAAAGCTCCGGAGCACCTGCTGTTTTGCTGCTACAGCCTTGTACCACTTTCCCCAGAGATCGGGCACCGATCGGGACCCACGTTCAGTGAACCCGTTTTTCCCCAGAGCTGCTCTTGGGCGCTAGGAGGTTGGCGCGCTCTCCTGCCCGGCCGAGTTTCGGGAAGCCTCCAGGCCGGGTCCTGCCGCAGCGCTCGGGGAGAGCCGGCCTGTTCGGTGAGCGCCGGTGGCCCCGGCCAGCCGTGCTCGCTCTAGTCTGGGTTGAATCGGGAGTGGCAAAGCTAGCAACGAAAGCGCAGACTCCTGATTGGTATTCCTTCAACACTCCTGTCCCTTTCCAGAAAAACTGGTGGTGGTGACCAAAAAAAGGAAAGGGTATACTATCGATTGTTTTCCCGTTCAATACCACTTACATTTGTTTTCTCTTAATCAGGGAACACTATTTTAACTTAACCAGGTATAATATTTTTGGCCATCCAACTATGTTAAAATTAACCACATTACCTAAAAGTGGGAAAATGAGCTTTTTAGTGAAAAAGAATAAGAACTGCATTTTACTCTGCTAAATTTTTGGAGCCCAGCTTGAAAAGGGATGTCTTTAATATTTCTTAATGTTTAACATGTCCCACCTTTCTTAAGCAACCCAGGGGTTTCTAAACTTTAATGGTGGCTTTATCTCCCTGTCTTTTCCACAGATGGAATAGATAACCAGGTTTTTAACACTGTGCACTGATTTAGATTATCTTGATTTAGTATTCATTCGCCTGTGCATTTCCAAAATAACCTCACATTTGAAGAGATTAATAATTCCTGTTTTTCCCAGGTAAGTACTCATTTTCCCCCACAATATATTATTGGCAGGCATAAACAAATATTATGTTAGAACAAATTTCTTCATAGAAGTACATTTAAATATAAATACCATATGTTTGTCCATTCTCTGATGATTTATTCATCATTATGTGTGCTGTTACATTTTCTCATATTTTGTAGCATTTTCAGATATCAGAAACTTTGTAAGTATACCTAGATACTAAAAAATTAAATTGAGTGTTGTTGCTATTTTAGATAAATAAGTCAGAAGTCCCAAGAGGTACATTTCCTCTGAAATATAATTATACTTAATTGGTAGAATAAGTTACAAAGAAGCGTGAGCTATCAAAGACTAACCTGAAAAGTTATTTTAGGGAGAACAATGTATACTCTCATTTTCCCTTCAGGTACTGAGATTATTTTGAATAAATGTTCTCATCTAGCATTACTGAAAAGAAATAGGGGGGTGTATGAACCTCAAAACTCTCAGAGTTGAAGAATTAGGGGAATGAGGGGATTATTAATATAAGAGGTAGGAAAGTATTATACTTCCCTTAGGGGGTAAAAAATGTAAGCATTTATGTATGCTACCTAGATGTTACTTAAGATTCTTTGGAAATAATGTAGAGAAAAGATCATTTTATGGCCAAACCAGGCTGTGAAGAATTTCCTTTTTTTCATACTAAGGACTTTTGATTTCCTCCCCCAGCCCAAGAAAGTAAAAGTTTTCTTCCTTCAGTGAAAACACACAGAGTGGTCAGTGCTTCATCCTGCCCCAACTAACCCTTTCAGAGTAGCTCTGCTCTCTGCCTTGTGACACGCTCCACTGCAGTTCTAAGGTCTGAGTTTTCTATTCCCTTAGTTTCTCCATCATTTCACAAGCTTCACTACAGAAAACTTCTATTTTGCCTTTTTTTTCTAGTATCTCCTTTGTCTCCTCAAAAAAAAATCTGGGGATCCAGTAGCACATATGTTAAGCTGCTTAATGCTCTGCTTATTATTTTAACTGGATAGTTTCCATGATATATCTTCAAGTTTACTATTCTTTCCTTTGACAGTGTTACTCCATTCCACAATGGGATTTTTTTCACATCAGAACTGTATTTTCATTTCTGGAAGTTTGATTTTTTTTTTTTTAATAACTTCCATTTCTTACCTCATCATGCTCATGCTTTGCTCTACCTTCTTGGAAATATGGAATATATATATTAAAATAGCTGTTAAGGTCCTTGTATACTAATTCTACCATTTGTATCATTTTCAGGTATGTTTCCATCAACTGATTTTTTTCTCCTGTTTATGGGTCATATTTTTATGCTTGTTTCCATAGCTCATAAGTTTTTCTTTTTCATTATCTTTATTGCTGAAAGCATTATAGATGTCTCCTGTTTCTCCCCCATTGATATCTTCCACCCTGCTGCCACCCCACCCCAGGCCTTCACCACACTATTGTCTATTTTTCAGATATAAGTATTGCTACCCTTGCTTTTTTTTTTTTTTTAGTTTCCATTTGCCTGGAAAATTTTTTCCATCCCTTCACTTCCATCCTGTGAGTCTTTGTTCTTAGGTGGGTCTCTTTTTACCACATATATATGGGTCATGTTTTATTATCCATCCAGCTACCCTATGTCTTTTTATTGGAACATTTAATCCATTTACATTTAAGATTAATATTGATAGGTACTTATTTATTGCCATTTTAATTTTTTATGGCTATGTTTCTATTTTTTCTTATTATTACAGCAGTCCTTTTAACATTTCTTGCAATGCTGGTTTGGTGGTATTAAACTCGTTTGGCCTCTTTTTGTTTGGGAAGCTCTTTATTTCACCTCCTATTTTGAATGATAGCCTTGCTGGATAGAGTAGTCTTGGTTTCAGATCCTTGCTTTGCATTACCTTGAATACTTCATGCCTGTAGTGTTTCTGTTGAGAAATCAGCTGACAGCGTATGGGAGTTCCTTTGTAGGTAACAAATTGCTTTTCTCTTGCTGCCTTTAAGATTCTCTCTTTGTCTTTAGTTTTTGGCATTTTAATTATGATGTGTTTTGGTGAGGGCCTCTTCGGGTTCTTCTTGCTTGGGACTCTGTGCTTCCTGAACTTGTGTGACTTTTTCCTTCACCGGGTCAGGGAAGTTTTCTGCCATTATTTCTTCAAACAGGTTCTCTATTCCATGCTCACTTTTGTCTCCTTCTGGTACTTCTATGATGCAGATATTGCTATGGTTCATGTTGTCCCAGAGCGCCCTTAAACTGCCCTCCTGTGTTTTCATTGGTTTTTCTTTTTGGTTCTCTGGTTGATTTTTTTCTACTGTTTTCTTATTCACTGATCTGATCCTCGGCTTCCTCTAATCTGCTTTTTATTCCTTCCAGTGTATTCTTTGTTCCTGCTATGTCGTTCTTCATTTCTGTCTGGTTGTTTTTCATAGTTTCTGTGTATTTTTTTTATGTTGTTGAGCATCCTTATAATCATTACTCTGAACTCTATATCTGATAAATTGCTTATCTCCATTTCATTTAGCTCTTCTTCTGGAGAATTACCTTGTTCTTTCATTTGGGGCTTCTTTGTCTCTCCATTTTGGCTGTCTGTTTATTTGTGTTTTTTGTTTGTTTGTTTGTTTGTTTGTTTGTTTGTTTGTTTCCTGTGTATTATTAGGTGGATCTTCTATGACTCCTTGCCTTGGTAGGGTGGCCTTATGTAGAAGGTGACCTGTGGGACCCAGTGGCGCAGTCTCCCTGATCACCAGACCTAGGTTCTCTAATAATGTCCCTTGTGCACATTGTGTGGGCCCTCTTGTAATTGATTCTTGCTTGCCATTGGCCCATTCCTGCATAGGCTTGACTCTCAAGCTGGCTGAGAGTAAGGCTCAACCCCCAACACAGTATGCAGGTGCAGGTGCTTATCACCCAAAGTGGAATTTATCACAACAGGGTTTGGAGGCTGCCAGTATCTCCCTGCAGATATACTGCTTGTAAAGCTTATTGGATTCTGCTCTGTTGTTGTCTAAAGCTTGCCACTGGTTTTTGGGCCTCTTCAGAGGTCTCTGGTGCAGGCCAATGTCAGATGCTGTTTGTGACTGGCCATGAGTGCCCTCTTTGGAGCTGTCAGTGATCCACAGCTTGTGGCTACCTTTTCTGGGGCTGGGTGTGTGTGGAAAGGACCAAGAAGCACACCAAGGTCCACTTTTACTAGCCCCAGGCAGAGGAGCGAGTCAAGCAAAGACTGAAAGCACCCAGAGATCTACCTCTGCTGGCAGGCTGACTAATAGTCTCAGACACTTAATGAGCCTCAGGCTGTATTCCTCAGCAGGGCATAAACTCCACAGGGTGGGGTGAGAGGGTTTCCAACTGGTGGGACAACTGCTTCCCTCCAGGCTAAAGCTGCATTGATGGGAATGCTGTGCCTGAAAAAGATGGCTTCTGCAGCATGGGGAATGACTCAGCACAGGGATCTTGGCAGTTGTCCTCTCAGGTCTCTCACCAGAACCACCAATCCCAGACTCTCCTCATGCAGCTCTAGTCCACTCTGCCCTTCCTCTGCTGGAATCCAAGGTGAGTGGCTGGAAATGAAATTTAGTGCATTGGTCCTTTAAGAGGGTGCCTGTGTTTCTAGCCATCTCTCCCTGCCAGACAGAACCCCCCTGGTGCTTTTCACAGCCAGATGTTAAGTGGGTACCCTTCCTGGTTCTGTTCCTCTGGGCTAGGGATCTCAGCTTTGGAGTTAGAAACCAGACTTCTCAGGGGGAACCCCCCACAGCTGAGATATCCTTCCAGAACCTCAGCTGCTGCCTGTGGGAGCCCAGCCAGCCCTCTCATACCTCCTCACTTTCTCCCAGGTTCGATATGGGCTCCTCTTTATGTCCTTGATTATAAGGGCTCTCTCCAGCTAGTCTTCAGTTGGTTATTCAGGGTGGTTTTTCTATATTTTAATTGTAATTCCAGTTTGGTCCCAGGAGAAGGTCGGTGTAGCTTCCACTTAATCCATTGCCATCTTGGAATCCTCCCATAGCTCCTAAGTTTTTATTGGCTACCAGACATTGCAGATTATACATTCTTGGGTAGTTTCATGTGTTTTGTCTGTTTTTTGGTTATGGTTTTTGTTTTGTTTTGTTTTTTAGCATGTTTAGAGCATAAGGATAAATCTGGTCCCTGTTTCTGTATCAAGTACTGATGAGGATATGGAGAAAAGGGAACCCTAGTACACACCTGGTGCAGCCACTATGGAAAACAGAGTGGAGTTTCCTCAAAAAATAAAAAATGGAACTGCCATTTGACCCAGTGATCCCACTTCTAGGAATATATCCTAAGAAGCCTGAAACACCAATCAGAAAGAATATATGTATCCATATGTTCATAGCAGCACTATTTACAATAGCTAAGATCTGGAAACAGCCCAAGTGTCCATCAGTAGATGAGTGGATAAAAAAGCTGTGCTTCATTTACACAATGGAATACTGTGCAGCTATAAAAAAGAAAGATCTCTTACCCTTTGGGACAGCATGGAGGGACCTAGAGAGTATTATGCTGGCTTACGTTTTAAAAGGCTTTCAGATAAAGTCTGAAGAACATACAGTGGGGTATGTTCAGGGAGGTACAGACAAGGATGGAAATAGAAACAGGATTCACTGAAGGATTGGATGTGGAATATAAAATAGGAGTTAAAAATTACTCTATCAGGAAAATGAACAGTTTCCTGTCACCTACATTCTCTTTATATGCAGTGTCATCCACCTTTCTCTAACATCTGCCATTCTGATGGTAGTAAACTTGCATGTCTCTGATTCCTAGTAAATTTAAACATGTCTTTATGTTCTTGATCGATTTGGGACCCCCAATCTGTGTGTGAATTATGTCTATCTTTTGCCCATTTTTCTGTTGGGTTTCCTTTTTCCTTGTTGATTTGTAGGTATTCTTTTTAGATTCTAGCTATATATCCCTTGTCAGCTTTGGACAGCACATTTTCTCCCAATCTCTTCTCCATTTTTTAAAGTTTATTTATGGCTTCTTTATTGAAAAGAAATTCTTAATTGTGAGTAGTCAGATCCGTTTCCTCCTTATTATTTAAGCTTTTTATTTCTTGTTTAATTAGTTTTCCACCCCAAGGTGACAAATATGTTGTGTTACATTTTTTAAATTGTGATTACGGTTATACCATTCACTTTTAGGTCTGTACTGCATTTGGAGTCCACTTTTGTATATAACATAGGATCCTGTTTTATTTTCATCCAAATGGTGAGCCAGTGTGCTATCATACTAAACTGAGTCTATTCTATCCCCAATGCCATATGGTGCCACCTTTATCATATGTGAAGTTCCTGCACATACCTAGGTACAAGTTGGAGCTGTCATGTTCTGTTGGTCATTTATTTGTTCCTGTACCTGCACTAAACAGTTTTTATAACCTTTATTTTGTAACATATCTTAATAGCTGGTAAGGCAAGTGTGTGTGTGTGTGTGTGTGTGTGTGTGTGTGTGTATGTGTGTGTGTGTGTGTGTGTGTGTGTCCAAATTTATTTAGCTCTTTATGAAACTTTATTCTTCCTTATGCATTCATGATTTCTTCTTGAATGGCATTTCAAATGTCAGGCCTAAGAGGCCCCAAATACACTTGTTCTCCCTTCATGTACTCAAGATCCCAGACAAGTTAGGGATATACCCTATTTGGTTCCTCCCTTACCCCTCTATTAGACTGAATTTCATGTGCTAGTTGATAATTATATACAATACCATTATTTTACCTTTGTTGATTTCAAATGCAATATGTTGTTTTATATAGTTGTTAGTATTTTCTTTTCAATTTTTTTCAACTTTGTATTTTGAGAAACTTTTAAACATCCAGAAATTAAGCAAGAATAAACACAATATTTTTATCCTTTCCCACCTAGATTCAACAATTAACATGTTGCATATTTTACTTTCTCTCTGTATCTATCTATTGCTAGATAATTTGAAAGCAAGTTGTAAATATGATCCTTTACCCCTATTCCAGCATGTTATCTCCTAAGAACAAGGATATTCACTTATATAACCACAATATAATTATCACATTGATGGTTTATTATTCTTATTATAATATTCAAAAATTTCTCTTGTCCAAAAAATGGCCTTTTTAATACATTTCCGCCCCCACCACCCCCACCACCAAATTCAGGATCATTCACTGTATTTGGAAATCAATCTCTTTAGTCTTCTTTAATCTGGAACAATTCTTCAGCTTCTCTGTCTTTCATACATTGTTATTTTTTAGTACAGGCTATTTGTTTTACATGTCTCCCAATTTGCATTTATCTGATGATTTCCTAATGATTAGGTTCAAATTATGCATTTTTGACAAGAGTGTTTCCTTTTTAAATAAAGAGGAGATGCCCTGGCTAGTATGGCTCAGCGGTAAGAGCGTCACCTGCGAACCAAAGAGTCCCGGGTTCGATTCCGGCCAAGGGCATGTACCTCGGTTATAGTTTGTCCCCGGCCCCGGTTGGGGTTGTGCGGGTGGCAACCAATCAATGTGACTCTCTCACATCGATGTTTCTTTCTCTCTCTCTCTCTCTTCCTCCCTCTCTCCCTCCAGCTCGACCTGAAGATTAATGTAAAAAATATCCTCAGGTGAGGATTAAAAAATAAAAATAAATAAATATATAAATAAAGAGGAGAAACCAACGAATATAATAAATTCAATTTTATTAATTTGAAAGTAGTATTGGATATTTATTTGATGAGGGAAAAAGGTCATCTTCAAGTTCCAAATCTAAGAAACAGGTATACTTACATTTTAAAATATGATCAGAGAGATCTTTTTAAAATTTCACTAAATTGTATTTGATTTTTAGAAAGCCATTTTTTTTTTTTACTATTTTTCTAATTGTTACATAAACAACATTTGAATAACTATGTTTAGGATACTACAGAAGGCCCAGGACTCTGTTCTGTTACAGATTAAACACGCTGTTCAATCACAAATACTGATAAACAAGGTTTAAGAGGATATCTTTAGAAATCAGTCAATAAATAATTAGGGCTTGATGGGGATGGAACTGTAAATTCATAAAAGATACCACAGTGCATAAATATTGAAGAAAGAATACATTCTAAAAGGTGGTTAAGTGCTTTCATTCGCAGCTGTGGAGTCAGTTCCGCTCTCACAGGGCTGCTAGAGGATCTTCAGTAGATTACTGTTCTCCAACAAGCACTGGGCTTTCATGTCTTCACCGTCTTCCTTATGTCATCTGATCAACTCTGCTTTTCAAATTCCTGTCCGTCATTCAAAGCCCAACCCTGACCTAGGCCCCCTCCCTTCAGAACCTTTCCAAGCCCTCCCACCGTGTTGCATGCTCATCTCTCTTAACAGATTGGGCATCTGTAATAAAAAGTACTGAATCTTAATTGGACATCTCTCTTTGTTTGTATTGTGGTAAAATACATATAATGTAAAATTTACCATCTTAACCATTGTAGAGTATACAGTTTGGCGCATTAATTATATTCATAATGTTCTGCTGTCACCACCATCCATCTCCAGAACTCTTTTTATCTTGTAAAATTGAAACTCTATATCCATTAAACAATAACTCCCTATGGCAACCACCATTCTTTCTGTCTCTAGTCTAAGTACCTCACATAAGTAGAATCCTACAGTATTTGTGACTGACTTATTCCACTTATTGTAAAGTCCTCAAGGTTCAGCAGGTTGTACCATATTACAGAGTGTCCTCCTTTTTAATGCTGACTAATATTCCAGTGTATGAATATACCACATTTTGCTTATCCATTCATCCACTGATGAACACTTGTTTCCTTTCTTTTAGCTATTGTGCACAATGCTACCATGAACATGGGTGCACAAATATCTCTTCAAGACCCTGCTTTCAGTTCTTTTGGATCTATACCCAGAAGTTGGTTTGCTGGGTCATATGGTAATTTTATTTTTAATTTTTTGAGGAACCGCCAAACTTTTCCACAAGAGCTATACCACTGTACCTTGCTACCAACAGTGCATAAGAGTTCCAGTTTCTCCACATCCTCACCAACAATTGCAATTTTCTTTTTTTTTTTTTTTTTGTGGGGGGTTTTGACACTAACCATCTTATTGGGTATGAGGCAGTATCTCATTGTAGTTGTGATTTGCATTTCCCTGTTAGTGATGGTGAGCATCTTTTCATGTTCTTTATTGGCCATTCATAGTCTTTGGATTAACTTCCTTGGTTAATTTCTAAGTATTTTATTATAATATGTATGCTATTTTAAATGAAATTGTTTTCTTAATTTCCTTTTCAGGTTGTTCATTGTTAGTATATAGAAATGCAACTGAGTTCTGCATGTTGACTTTGTATCCATCTACTTTACTGAATTCATTTATTAGTTCTAACACTTTTTTTTTGAGGAATCTTTAGAGTTTTCTACCTATAAGATCATATTATCTGTGAAGAGAGATACTTTTATTTCATCCTTTCCACTTTTTATGCCTTTTATTTCTTTCTTGCTAGAATTTCCAGTACTATGTTGAATAGACGTGGCAAAAGTGGGCATCCTCGCCTTATTCCTCATTTTAGAGGAAATGCTTTCTCCATTGAGTCTGATATTCACTATGGGTTTTTCATACATGGCTTTTATTTCGTTTCCTTCTTTTCCTAGTTTCTTGAGTGTTTTTATCAAGAAAGGGTGTTGCATTTTGTAAATGCTTTCCCCACATCAAATGAGATAATCTGTATTATCTCATTGTCCTTTATTCTGTAATGTGGTGTATTATATCAATCAGTTTTCATATGTTGAATCATCCTTTTACTCTAGAAATAAATCCCACTTGGTCACGGTGTATAATCCTTTTAGTATGCCACAGAATTTGGTTTGCTTGTATTTTGTTGAGGATTTTTGCATCAATGTCCAAAAGTGATGTTGGTCTGTAGTTTTCTTGGGGTGTGTTTGCCTGGCTTTGGTATCTGGGTAATGCTGGCATCCTAGAATGAGTTAGAAAATGTTCACTACTCTTCAATTTTTTTGGAAATAATTTGAGAAAGATTGGTATGAGTTCTTTTGTTTTTAATTTTTTTCTTTATTGATTTTAGAGAAAGAGAGAGAGATAGAAACATTGATGAGAGAGAACATTGATTGGCCACCTCCTGCATGCCCCCCCCCCCCGCCAACCTGGGCATGTACCCTAACCGGGAATCGAACCAGCGACCTCTTGGTGCATGGGTCAATGCTCAACCACTGAGCCACACCGGCTGGGCTGAGTTCTTTAAATATTACAATAGCATAAATAGAATTTGCAAGTGAAGCCATTGAGTCCCAGGCTTTTCTTTGCTTAGAGTTTTTTTCTTCCTGATTCATTCTCTTTAGTAGTCATATTTAGATATTCTGTTTCTTCATGACTTAGTCTTGGTAGGTTTTGTGTTTCTAGGAATTTGTCCATTTCAGCTAGGATATATAATTTGGTGGCATACAGTTATTTATGGTACTCTCTTATACTGCTTATTTCTGTGGAATCAGTAGTAATGTCCCCGACTTTCATTTCTGATTTTATAATTTGAAAAAAACGTTTGGATTCACTGTTTTTTTCCTCTGTTGCTTTTCTAGTGTCTATTTTATCTCTGCTCTAATTTTTATTTCCTTCCTTCTGCTAACTATGGATTTAGTTTTTCTTTTTCTAGTTCCTTAAGTTGTAAAGTTAGGTTGTTGATTTGAGGTCTTTCTTGTTTTCTGTTTTTGTTTTTAATGTGTTTATAGCTATAAATTTCCCCATTAGCACTGATTTTGCAGCATCTCATAAGTTTTGATATGTTGTGGTTTTGTTTACATTCATCTCTAAGTATTTTCTAATTTCTCTTGTGATTTATTTGATCCATTGGTTAAGAGTGTATTGTTTAATTTCCACAGATTTATAAATTTTCCTATTTTACTCCTGTTACTGATTTCTAAACGCATCCCACTGTGATCAGAGAAGATACTTTGTATGATTATCTATCTTTTTAAAATCTGCTGAAAGTCCATTTGTAGCCTAACACATGAACTATCCTGGAAAATGTCCCATGTGTAGTGAGAAGAACATGTATGCTGCTGTTAACTGGAATGTTCTATATATGTTGGTAAATCTAGTTGTTTTAATTTTTTGTTCTTCTATTGTCTTATCTTCTGTCTGGTTATTCCATCTATTATGAGAGTTGAATATTGAAGTTTCCAACTATTATTTATATGCATATATGCACAACCAACAGACACAGACATTAGTTTGGGGAAAGCAAGAGGCAGGTGGAAGTGGGGAGGAGGGGGTCAATGGAGGGAAACAAAGAGGGACATCTATAATACTTTCAACAGTAAAATTTTTTTAAAAAAAGAAGTTTCCAACTATTAGTGCAGAACTATTTCTCCCTTCAGTTCTGTCAGGTTTTGCTTCATATATTTTGATGGTGTGTTATTCATTGGTAAATATTTATAATTGTTTGGCCATCTTTAATTTTGGAGAACACCTCGCAGAGCGTTTGGACTTCAGTAATTATTTCTTTAGTCCATTAATAATTAATTAAAAATTCTGATAGCAAGAATGATAGAAAGGGCTAAGTAGAAAAGTTCTATTATTTTCTGAAAGGTGATGAAACATAAAATCTTATAAATTCCCTTTTTAAAAGATTTTTCAAAGAATCTATAGAATCTGTGACTTGTCCCAGAGAAAATCTAAACATTGAGAGATAGAAGTGTTTTACTTTATATTTTTGGCATCATTGCCATGACATTCCACTGAAATGAACATTGCCATAAAGTTGGCTGAAATTCCCGCTGTATTCACGTTTCCTTTTTTCCTCCCCCTCAAGCAATCAAGTTGAAGAAACATTTCCACTACTACATTTATTCAGCTGTTTGTTCCAATGGGATTTTCTCTTAGTAAATCTGCTACTCAGGTATCTGCTATATGTATGGATTCAAAAGTGGATGATCACTTAATGCAAGGGGCTGAGAAAAGCAAGTTGGAACCAGTGACTCGGTTATTTGAAAGCACCAAGAAAATAAAATTAGAAGACACAAACCAAGAAAACTTTACAAGAACTAAAGAGATTGGCACAGGATCTCTTTCAGAGAAAGCCTTGAGTTCAGTGGTTTATGTTAAAGAACATGATGGAATAGAAATGACAGATGTGGAATGAAGTTATTTGTACATATTACCACAGAAACCAAAAATTGCTTTTGACCAAGAAGGCACGTTGAATGAGAACTTAACCTCGTTAGGAAAACTTAACAAAATGAAGGAAGATGATTGCTTTTTTTCACTGTTTATGAATCACCTTAGACTGTATTTTTTTTTTTTTTTTTGATACATAGTCAAAATAGTTGCTTTAGGGAGAAAAAAATTTTCCAAAATTCAAAGCAGATTTCTCTGGTATTACATTCTATCCTTGTCAAAATCAGAGTTTCTGAGTAACAGCATTTAAATGGCCCTGAAACACACCAATTATAAAGTATTTAACAAGTGATCAAAAAACATAAAACAGTGCCCAAACAATTTGACATCAGTATGTCACACTATTTCTGGCGTACCAATTTTGTATGTTAGATTTCCAGTTTGGGATTTTGCTTGAGGGGACTTTATTTTCCCGTACTTTTGCATTTCTGTTCTGTAAAAGTTCACTGCAGGTAAACTATGCAAAAGACCAGTAAATTGCATACTTTGAAAAGCATTTCACATTTTAAATCATTCTTTTAAAACTGTTTCTTTTTCCTCCACATTGTGTTAATTTCAGAGTTACAGAATAGTTATTTCAAAGTGTAATAGTTTATCTTACGAATGCAACCATTTTATACCAATATTTAATATAAGAAAACAGCCTTAAAAATTCTTGCTTTATATGTATCATTTTGCCATTCTCATTGACATATGTAATAGTTTGAAACAGCAGTATTGTCTCAAGTAATGTTAAATGAAATTAAAACCATTTTGTGTCTGGACATATAGTGAGCTGTAACTATTTATATTATGTATGTTTTGAACATTTTCCTATATTTTAATATTTAATGACGCTCTAATGCCCTTCATATTCACAAAAACAAAAAGGAAAATGCATCTTCTTTTAGGGGAAGCAATATTTTATCAATCAAACAGTACTAAACAAATGTAATATATTTGTAGGGAATACTGAGCCAAGAGTTTTTTTTTAATGTTGTTGAATGGGACATAGCCAATAAGATGATGCTTTTTAGCATTTGCAGAACATAATTCTTTGGGAGAGAAAAAGTACACAAACCATTCATTTACTCACCTAGGCTAGCACTGTGCTTGGTGCTGGGGATATAGTGGTGAGTAAAATAGCTATTGCCCTTATGATGCTTACTGTCTGGCTACCAGGGAAGATAGAACATCAGATAGTAATTATATAAGATACAAATTGTGATTGCCCATGAAGAAAAAGTAAAATGTTCAGAGAGACAAGAGGAGCTATAACACATAAACTTGATTAATAATGGGAACTAGAAAAGCTTCTCTGAGGACATGACATTTATAGCTTTTGCAGGGATGCAGGTGTCCAGTTGAGATGATGGTGATGACTGAGGTGTTAAGAAGGGGATAGAGTCCAGGTGAAGTTTGGCAGGAAGTAGTGATAGTTTGAAAGTAGGAAGTGAGGAAAAAGAAAGGGTTTCTAGCAAAAAAGGCTAAATGCATGGAGGTTCCTGGGGGAAAAGGGGGTGCTTAGGGGCACGGTTTTTGGACATACCAGGTTTCCAAGGCAAGTAGACAACTGTATGTATGGAACTAAAAATGTAAATTTTGAAGTTGTATATAAAAATGCTATTTAAAGCCATGGGAATGGATGAGATTGCTTAAGGTGAATGTCTAGTTTGAGATCAAGTCCTGAGAAACTCCAACATTTAGGAGCTAGTCAGCACATTGGGACCTGGCAAAGGGGGCAGTGTTGGCAGAGATTGGTGGAAAACCAAGACGGAGTAATGTCAAGATTGCCCACAGGAGTCTTTAAAGTGGAGGTAGTCAACTGAAAGGTTAGATGAAGACTGAAAGGTCCACTGGATCTAAAAACACGAATGTCACCAGTGACCTTAGCAAAACCACTTTAAAAAAACATAGGGACTTGACTCAGGTGTTTACAGGCTGGTTTTTCACATCCACATTATGTCCAACAGCACATTTGATACTTGTGTTGGATGTTGAATTTGGGATGATCATTCATTGTGTGATGGCCCATGCCTTACAGGATGTCAGATGTTGTAGCACACTCCTGTCATTGAGACAACAAAAATGCAAACATTAATTACCCTCATTGAGAACCACTGATGCTAAGACATCAGAAAATTGGGATCCCCAAATCCCATCCAAGCCATAGACTAGGCAGCACACCTGGGAAGGGAAATTCCCAGACTTCCTGAAAGGGGTGGAATGGAACAAGTTTAATCAGAACTTTAGCCTCACACAGGTGTTTATTGTCTGTTTTTGTTTTTTGTAGGGGGGAGAATTCTACAAGTGGAATCCTCAAGTGAGCACTTTTTGGAGTTCTGTTGTTTCTGATAAGAAAGTAAATTTTCCACATAAAAATAACGTAGTACGGCAGGAATAAGGATGGTAGAAGACTTTAAATTCAACATATCCATAAAATAAGAGTATCTAGACCTATGGTCTCTGCATTGTTGTTGTATCTAATGGTGTTGTCACTGATGCTAATAATAGCTATAATTTACTGAACTGGTATGTGACTGTCTTAGCTGAGATTGCCTAGAAGCCACCTGAGACAGGGATTCAGGTGCAAATGTTTTGGGGGGAAAGCCTGTAAAGGGGTGAGGAAAGCAAGATAGGGAAGCAGAAGTCAACTAAGGATGAGGACTCAGATCCACAGGGTGCTCTGGAGGGTTGAGACAGCAAGGTTGTCCCACTGACCCATTTTGAGGCAAGGGGACTATTGTACCCTCATACCAGTCAGGCACTGGTTGCCCACCACCAAGCCAAAGTGGGAGGGGGGCAGGAAATTATCGTGAATCACTCAAGTGTCTCTGGGCAGGACAGCTCCTACACTCACAGCAGCTGAAAATGGATGCATGGATTAAGGGTAAAGGAGGCCTGGGCGAGGGCACTAACAGTCTTTATTACAATGCCAGACGCCCAACATAGATTATTTTCCTTTTATTTTGAAAGTTTTCAAATTTAAAGAACAGTTGCAAGCATAGTACTAAGACTGTTCTGTCTCCCCACCCCCAACCATTTGAGAGTAATTTATTTTTATTATTTTTAATTGTCATATGTCAATTATATCTCATTGTGTTAGTTTTAGGTGTACAACATAATGATTTTATGTAGGTATATATTGCAAAATGATTACAGTAAGTTTAGTGAAATTCTTCACAACACATAGTTACCAATTTTTTTTCTTATGATGAGAACTCTTAAGATCTACTCTCTTAGCAACTTTCAAATATACACTACAGTGTTGTTAACTATAGTCACTATGTTGTCTGTATGTTGGTTGTCTGTATGCTGTCTGTATGTTACATCCCTAGGACATAACTATCTCATAACTGGAAATCTGTACTTTCACCCATTTCACCCACCCCCCCAAAAAGCACTTTTGATGGAATAATGGTGATAGAAGCCATGTTGGAGTAGGTTGAAAAATGAATGGGAAATGAGGAAGTGGATACTGGATGTGTAGCAACTCCTTAAATAAGCTCAGCTCTGAAAGGAAGTAGGATAAAACGTGGAAAGAGAAGTGTGGTTACTGGAGGATTGTAAGGATAAGATGGAATTCTTTTACTGAGTGTCATTAAAAGAAGGTTCCACCAGAAAAAAATAACCAAAGGAGAGAAGCTTCAGAGCAGGGAGGAGGGAATAGGATTCTTGAAAACCACCTCAGTAGGAAATTAGGGGGAGGGGAGGGCTGTACCATCTCAAATTTCAGAGAACTGGAATTTAGAAAGGTGTAATATAAGCAGAGGGCAATGGTACTGCGTGGCCATTTTTAATAACTAGGAAAATTCCTACTGGGACTAACTCTCCACATAATCCATTCCCATTTGTATAATACAAGAAAGACTAACTCGGAGTGACTTCAATCAAAAGGGTAATAAATAAATGAGGGGCCATTGTGTCTTTAGTGTAGCTTTATATGGAGCCCTGGTCATTCACCATGTCAGCGTCACCAAACTGTGAATCCGGATGGTTCTTTCTGCAAGATGCAAGTCTGGGTGGTTTCTACTCTAACGCAAGGGGAGCTTGATTTCTGTGGAAAATTGAAAAAGAGGACCACACATTCTTCGGGCTCCTCTCATCCAGAGGTGGGTTTACTCCATCCCTTTACTCTGGACTTGCTTTGCTATTGCTTTGGCCAACAGGATGTGGCCCAAGGTCTTCTTCCAAGGCCAGGCCTGCCTGAGGTTCCCCGCAGCTAGTCAGCACCAAGGGTGTGCACAAGGCCGTCCTGGGCCTCCCGGCGCAGCCCACCCTCGCTGACTGCCTCCACCAGCGTGAGCCCAGGTGAAGGCAGCAGAGGAATCACCCCACGTGACCATATACATGTTAGAAATAATAAATTGCTGTTTTAAGCCACAAGGCAGTTATGCAGCAATAGTTAACTGAAACTCTGACTTGCTGGGTAATTTCCCACCCGGCAGAGCCACACGGATTTTCGCAACTGCCACGAGGGCCACCCCGGGTGGTCAGGTCCATTCGCCTCCCTGTGTTTGTTTTCGGACCCACTCCTTCCTACCTGTTATCATCTCTGATGAGGAACACCAGTGTTTATTCCGTTAAATGCAACGTCTTTCCAAACTGATTTTAGTTTCCTCACCTCCCGGATAAAAGTGGAAGTATCTGCCTTTTGGACTGTGAAGAGGGGATCCGTTAAGGACCCGGCGCAAAGCCTCGAGCGCTCCGTGAAAGGCCTCACTTGGCACTCGGGCTGGCGCTGACCTGAGTGCCCCGGGTTTCCGGCGGACTTCCCGGACTCGCTCAACGAAGTGCGCCGCCAGCCGGACACGCCGCCCCTGCTACCTTCCCCCGTGACCGTTAGCTCTGGCGGTCACGCAGGAGGCGTCCATCTGAACGGGGGGCTCTACCTTAGGTCGCGCACCGCGTCCCGAACTCCAATCCGGTTTGGTGTGGCTCAGCCACTCCCGGGATCCTTAATGACTCCGCGGGCTCCCCAGCCCCGCCCCGCCGGCGCTGGGCGAAGTGAACCCGGGCTCCTCGCGCTACTTCCGGGGCGGTGCCGGGGGCGGGGCGGGGGAGGTCCGCTGCGCGCGCAGCCTGCAGGCACAGAGCGCGCCCGTCCTCACTGAGCGCGAGCGCGCGCCGCCATGGGCGCGATCAGAAGCAGCAGGTGGGTTGTGCCAGCCTCCCCGATCCGGGTGTAGTGGGCTGGGGCCGGTGGGAACTTGGGACCCCCAGGCCGGGCTCTGCGCCCGGGTGCTGAAGGCGCTGCAATTTGCGCTCAACCCTTGGGAGTAGTCAGCTGTACGGTTGGAAAAGGTTTCTCCCCAATTCCAGAGGGTAAAAACTAAAACGCGTTGGGTGCCAGCGTGTGCAGGCCCACAGAGAACCCAGAAGGCGAAATAAAACGTGCACACGGTGGTCATGAGACTCTGGGTAAGTGGTGCACTGTCAGAGATGGCAGAATAACTCGGAGAGGTTTTTTGAAGGAGCTGGGCCTGCCTAGGTGGGTAAGTGTGTCAACATAAGAAACATTCAAACCTGTGAAGAACTTTTGTGAGTTTATTTGAGCCAAAACTGTTGACAGGAAGCAAAATCTCAAGGGATTGAGATAATGCTCCAGAGAATGGCAGTGTTGCACCTTATTTTATACATTACAATCAAAAGAGAAGTCACAAGGAGTTACCTGAAGTCCATTGGTGATAGCTTAGGGAGGTGGGAGGAAAGCAAAGCAGGGAAACCTCTGGGATTGGATGAAAAGTAAAATGCTAGACACATACATGTTTTACATGGGTGGGAACGGGATAATTAACAGTCAACAATGAACTCAGTAACAGTGAGGGGATTTCTGGTCTCAGCAGAGTGGTGCCTTTGCTTTGAGGGGTCCAGAAAAAGGAAAATTACTTTGACATTCCAAAGATATGTTATGGTAGGTGCAAGAAGACAATGCACAGGCTAAGTTAAAGATTGACCTTTGTCAGGGAAGATGCCGGCCTAGGACATGACTACTTGCCATAAACTGCTTTTAGTCAAAAGGTTTTAACCCTCATTTTTATCTCTCTTCAGCATTTGGCATTGTTAACTATCTTGTTTCCTTGACGCTTCTATAATACCATATTTTAAAATTTCGGCCTTTTCAGTTTCCTTTGGAAGCTCTCCCTCGTACCTCTGTATATTCCTTAAATGCTTCTGCTCTTCAAGGCTCTAAGGCTTTCATGGCTTCTTGCTGAACCCTCTCTGGACAATCTAGTCCCTTTCCACAGCCTCAGTTACCATCTATTCAGCTTGATGCCATTGGCTGCTGGATAACCATAGACTGTCAAGTTCCACGCCGTCAAAATGAACCAATTATCTTTACCCCACACCTCCTCTTATGAAATCTGCCCTAGGAAATGTCACCTCTTTCCATCCATTTGCCAGGCCAGAAATCAGGGCATAATATTAATAAAAGAGCTAACATATTGTGTACTTTCTATGTGCCAGTCACTCTTATAAGCACTGAACACACGTTAGTTCATTTAATCCTGAGTCTCATCCTTACCCAGATATTATGGCTAAGGTATCCTGAGGCACAGTAGAAGTCAAGAAGTCAGCCTTAGGTCACTCAGCGGGTAAGAGACAGAGTTGGCATTTGAATACTGTCACTCTGGCTAGAGCTTGTAATCATTTCACCACAAAGGACAAGACCCTTGACTTCTGTCTCGCCCTCATCAACCAGTCACCAAGTATTATAGATTCTTCATGCTTAAATCTCTAGGTGATGTCTCTAAAGTATACATCTGATCTTCCTGCTTCCTTAAAACTCGTTAGCACCTCCACCGTGGCCCTCAGGGTGAAGTTAAGCATTTAACATGGATTTTAAGTCTCCATCATCTTACGTCTACTTCTGCCTCCTAACTTGCAGCTCCCCATCCTTGCACTCTGAAGTACCAGCAGTCTTGTACATCTTAAGTGTAAGCCAATGGAACCAAATTCTTTGGATGTGTCTTTTTTTCCTCCAAGCTGTTATACTTTGTTGTAATACTTTCCCTGACCCCTTTTATATCTCAGCGTCAATGTCACTTCCACTAATTTGAGGAATAGATGGCCCTCTAATGTACTTACTCTATCCCAGCATTCATGACATTATTTTAATTGTTGCCTTAATTGCTTTCTAGTATCTCCCACTAGATTGTGAGTTCCTTGAAGAAAAGAAGGAGTCTGTGACCTTAAATGCCTCTCATATTCATCCCCTTCTTTTGTCTGCTACCCTAGTTCAGGCCCTCATTATCTCTAGCTTGGACAACTGCATTAGTCTATTAAGTGGTCTCCCTGCCCCTGGCCTACCTTTTCTTTAATCCATGCTCAACACGGCTGGCAGTAGTAGTTTTGTTTAATGCCTGGCTTGACATCTGCCTGCTTAAAACACTTCAATAGAGCCCAGCTGCTTTAAGAAAAGGTCCAGATGTTTGAGAGTTACATGAATTTGACTCCTCTATTCCTTTACTACCTTGGGCCCAGTAGGCACTCCATAGATACTGGTTGAGTGAATGAGGGAATGTACCAGAGTCAGCCAAACAGAACCAAAAACAAAGGGTTTAAGCAAAAAGTGAGTCTGGCCACAGAGACTTCCTAGAGCAGCATAGCCATAGACGTCAGTGGAGCTAGAAGATTAGTAGTATAACTGTTCCTGGGGAGTCCCCAAAACATGCTTTACTATTAGATGACTCCTTGTCTTTGCATCTATCTGCCTGCTACTCCTATCCACTTGGTAAACACCATCAGATTTCAAGACAGTTCAAGTATCCCAATTCTCCTGACCTTTCTGGACAGAATATAAATTGGGTCAACTTTTCCATAGCATAATTTATCAAAATATATCAAGAGTGATGAAAATGTGAAACTCTTTAACCCAGAAATTGTGTTTCCAGGACATTACTTAACTACAAAAGGTTTTGGCCTAGTTATGGATTTTACTAATCCATTCTATCCCAGTTCTTGAACCTAAAGGTAAATTATGACCATCCTAAGAAACAGAATTGGAACAGAATGGTTTCTTTACCACCATAACTAGTCAAAATACTTCATTGGTGTAGCTAGTATTTTCAACCTTTGCTACCTAATATTTCATCAGTACTGCTAAAAAAATGTGTAAAGTGTCCAAACATAATAAAATTGTTTGTAGACTTTCCATATAATCTGCTACTCAGATTGCCTTTCCTCTTGACCTCAGGTTGGGTCCGTCCTAATCTAATATTGATCTAAATAAGTTAGGTTGCCAGTAAATCATATATTTCAATGTCAAATAGGCATTATTTTTAAAGTGTTGTAAGGGCATAATTAAAGCTTTCAACAGAGATGTTCACAAACACAATGTTGATAACACACACACACAAAACTAGAAACCTATAATTACAAACTAAGAGAGTGAGTAAACGGGTACATCTGACAATGGAATGTTACACAGTGTGAAAGCTGATGTAAAAACAGATTTAACGCTGAATGAAATAATGGTATGGTTCCACTGCTGTGGGGGAAAAGTGTGTGTGTTTACACACACACAGAGAAAAATGGGTACACACCAATTTGTTCATTGTGATGATCTCCGGGAGCTAGCATGGACTCTTCATTTGCTCTTTTTGCTTATCTGTATAGCCTCACTTTTCTCAATGAACATGTATTACCTGTGAATTAAAAATAACTGGTTTGACTTTGAGATGTATTATGTAATATATTTGCAGATTTATTGTTTGAAAAGTCTGTGCCCTTATACCATTTCAACTAAAATTAGAGGTTTGCCTTCAGTTATTTCCTTTCAGGACTGTGTTGTAGAGCTGCTAAGGACAAATGGTAAAGCTAAACGGCAGGAAAAGCAATTGTCCCGGATGGAGGATTAGATGAGTTGTGATTAAATAACCAAGAATCGATAACTAGAAAACAATTTGATTTTTCTTTTCTCAATCAATTAATTTGTTTGTCTTTCATTTTTAAAAGCATGCTGATCCCATTTTCAAAGAAGAATTGCTTCCAGTTACTTTGTAACTTCAAGGTCCCAGCAACTGGCTTTAAAAACACAGTAAAAAGTGGGCTCATTTTACAGTCGGTTTCCAATGATGTTTACCAAAATCTGGCTGTAGAAGACTGGATCCACGACCACATGAACCTAGAGGGCAAGCCGGTTCTGTTCTTGTGGAGAAATTCTCCCTCTGTTGTAATTGGTAGGCATCAGAATCCTTGGCAGGAATGTAACCTGAATCTGATGAGAGAAAAAGGTGTAAAACTAGCTCGGAGAAGAAGTGGAGGAGGCACAGTTTACCATGATATGGGTAATATCAATTTGACTTTTTTTACAACCAAAAAAAAGTATGATAGGATGGAAAATCTAAAATTAGTTGTGAGAGCTCTGAATGCCGTCCAACCCCAGCTGGATGTGCAGCCTACCAAAAGATTCGACCTTTTACTTGATGGACAGTTTAAAATCTCAGGAACAGCTTCTAAGATTGGCCGGACTACTGCTTATCACCATTGCACTTTGCTATGTAGTACCGATGGGACCCTCTTGTCGACTTTGCTCAGGAGCCCTTACCAAGGGATCAGGAGCAATGCCACTGCTAGCATACCTTCCTTAGTAAAAAGTCTGCTGGAAAAAGACCCCACTCTGACCTGTGAAGTACTGACAAATGCTATTGCTGCAGAGTATGCTGCTTGCCATCAGATTGATAATCACATCAACCTGATAAACCCAACAGATGAGACCCAGTTTCCTGGAATAAATAGCAAAGCCAAAGAACTGCAAACCTGGGAATGGATCTACGGCAAAACTCCGAAGTTCAGTGTAAAAACGTCCTTTAATGTGCCGCATGAACAGTCACACGTGGAAATCAAAGTATTCATAGACGTAAAGAACGGGAGAATTGAAATCTGTAACGTTGAAGCACCTGATCATTGGTTGCCACTGGAAATATGTGACAAATTAAGTTCAACTTTTATTGGCAGTAAGTTTTGCCCAATTGAAACTACTATGCTAACAAATATATTACATAGACTATGTCCAGAAGACAATGAACTACATAGTAAATGGAACATTCTCTGTGAAAAAATTAAGGGAATAATGTGATTGCAAGTAAATTTAATATTGACAGGTTCAGTGAGAAAATAAAAACTTTCAATGTACATTGTTTGTCTCTCAAAATTAAAAGGGCCACCCTGGCTGGTTTGGCTCAGAGGTTAGAGCGTCAGCCCCCAGACCAAAGAGTCTCAGTTCGATTCTGGCCAAGGGCATGTACCTTGGTTGCAGTTCATCCCTGGCCCTGGTCAGGGTCATGCAGAAGGCAGCCAATTGATATATCTCTCTCACATCAATGTTTCTCTTTCTCTCTTCCTCCCTCCCTCCCTCCCTCCCACTCTATCTGAAGATAAATGGAAAAATACCCTTGGGTGAGGATTAAAAAAAAATTAAGAGGGCCTAGTCTCTCTCCATAACTTCTCCCCATTTGTCTATCCTCATTTGTGTCTATCACCCATCCTTGTTTGTATTTTCTCCTGACCTCTGGGATACTCTGTCTTTTCTCACTGATTTTAATACCTGGCATGCATATGTATTCCTGCTCCAGCCTCTGTTACCATCTTGGGAATGTTTACCACACCAGACACTCTGACTTTAGTAGTTCTTTTTCTTATTTCTGGGGAATACAACCCAGGCTTCTTGTCACCTCTGATACTTTAAACTCTAAAATTCTCCTTTTTAGTTATATCTTCTTATTCTTCCATCCTCTCCCACTAAATCAAGTCTATTGTACTTTTTTTTTTTTAAATGTTTTTCTTTATTGATTTTATAGTGAGGAAGGGAAAGGGAGAGAGATGGAAACATCAATTGGCCACCTCCTGCATGCCCCCCACTGGGGATGGGGCCCACAACCTGGGCATGTGCCCTGACCAGTACTGAGCCAAGCCAGACCCCAGCAGCAGTTCGGAGAGCCATATTCATTAGGGTGTGCTCCCTTGATGCATCAAGCTCCCTCCTTTTTTCCTTTCCCTTCACCTTGTTTTCAGTCAACCTCTTCCTTTGAATGTTTCACCTCCTCTCTTGATTTCTATCTTGGGGTGGGGTGGCAAAAACCCCTTCACATAATAAAGTTCAGCAAAACTAGTTTGAGTATTTTCAGGTTCGGCATCATCAGCACCTGAACCTGAAACCATCAAAGCAAACATCAGGAATTTTTCTAGAAGCCCTTCTTGTTCTTTTATACCAACTCAATCATGTACCTGCTGGCTCATAAAAGCAAAACGTAAACCTGGTGTCCAAAACCACCCAGGACTACTCTGCTCAGCCATAGTCCCATGGCTTCCTTCCACCTGACCTTGGTATGCTGCACTATTTATTATTGAATTTGATCTTAAGTCTTCTCCTGATGGGATGTTTTTAAGTGCACTCTCCAACACCAGTACTTCTATTTCTGTCTTGGACTCTGGCTTAGCTTATTCTTCAAGCTTCTGGACTGCCCATTGTTTCTACCTGTATCTACTCTCCCGGTCTAACTCCATGAAACCTAGCTTTTGTCCCCAACCGGTCAATTGGCATCTGGGTGGATGAGCTTACCCAGTAGTTGATTCTAAACTGCAAGGTTTTATAAATGTGCCAGCCAAGGTTGAACTGCAAAATGCATCTGGGTAAACTAAATAGGTGGATTTGCCTTTATGGAGTTAGGTAATGTTGGATAGCTAAATATTGGCGAATGTCTGTGAAAGACATTTAATTGTAACAAAATTAACATTGTATTTTTTTTCCTGGATATGAGTCCCACAAGCCCATCTGTCTGTTAGGAGAACTCTTATCCATAATTTTTCCTCCTGGACTGTAAATTCCCAGGGGCAATACTAACATCCAATCCATCTTTATAATAGGTGCTCATTATTTGTTAATTTATTCTCCAACAGCCAAGGAAGAGAAAAGCTGGTAAAATGTTTACATTAACTGTATGACTTAAAGCACTATAAATCTAAGTAATGTATTTACAAAGATATTTAAGATTGGTCACACAACTGAACAATGGATACATAAATTAGTAGAAATGTACAAGTTTATTATTAAATTCATACATTACAGGAATGATCTGTTCAAAGTAAAAAAATCCAATATACACTTAAAATAGAAATATACAATATAAATTAAGCTACTACACGTTATATTTTTTTTGTGTGCTTGTTATGAAAAATGTCCACTGTTGTTTCATGACATGGTCTTAAATCCAAATCACAATATCCAAGGGAAAAACGACTCTAAGAAGAGAAGAAAAGAGTCTTTTAACAAAAAGGAACAAGCCATGCTGTTAAAATGATACAAAAAGAGTACTACCCACTTATAAGGCTACATCCTACCTGTGGTTTCTTAAAATAATCCAGTCCCCTTCCAATCTTAATTATCCATCCATTGTTGAACCTATTGGAATAAGTATATAATATTATATTCCAGACAGTTATGTCAGAAAATTAGCAAAACTGTAGGGTATGAAGTATCAGCAAATCTCTCTGTAACAAAACCATTTCCTCCAGTAGCATGAGTTGAACCAAACCTGGGGTAACTCATGGGCTATGTCTGCAATGAAACAAAACATTCACAGAAACCATGGGTTGATTTGATTAACTGATAAAGAGTTTAACAATTACATTAAAACTTACTCTTGAGACCTGGCCAGGTGGCTCAGTTGGTTGGAGCATCATCCCATACACCGGAAGGTTGTGGGTTTGATTCCCGGTCAGGGCACATACCTAGGTTTCGGGTTAGATTCCCCAGTCAGGGCATGTACAGGAGGCAAACCATCGATGTTTCTCTCTCACATCGATGTTTCTTTCTCTCTTTTTTCTCCCTCCCTCCCTTACTCTCTAAAATCAATAAACACATGAGGATAATAAAAACTTACTCTTGAATTTACAGCTTGCTGATGATAAAACTTTCCTGTTCTGCCAATACGTAGTTTCAAAGTATACTCAGGCAGACTGGTGGTGTTTCAGGTAGCAATGGGGGATGTAAGCAGGATGAGCTCTGGGTCCTGACCTCTCTCTGCATCAACCACAGCAGCTGTATTTTCATCTGTTTTGCATTAGGCTGTGCTTTAGTTTTCACTAAAACTGGAGGTGCCATCACTATAGACCTATGAAAGGCACTGGGCTAAACAGAGGGGACACACCACGAAGAAACTGCACCTTCTGTTTCCTTATAAGCACAGCATGCTGTCATGCCTACCAGCATATTTTATAAACCATAAGAATTAGTCACATTAAATAATATCAGTATCACTAGAAAAGGAAATAAATTCTCCCAATATCATAACAAAATATGTATAGTTGAACAGAGAGAAAAAGACTTCTTCTCACATGACGTAGAACATGTATATCGTATTCCATGAGGAAATATGAAACTCACATACAGGGCAAAATAAGCCAGATTTGTTTTTCTTCAAAAGTAAAAAGATAATTATAACTGAGCTTTATTTTAAAACTTCAATATTTAAATTGAATATTTGTATGCAATTATATAAAACTTAAGAGAAATAAAGATAAGTATTTTTCAACTGCACAAAAGTTAGAAGCATTACCATACACTAACCTAATTTCTCGGTCATGTATTGCAGAAGAGTATTCTAATTCCAACAGCACTCCATGATTCCTGAGTGACTCTTTTATTTCTTCCAGGCCACTAATTTGCTGTTCTTTCCCTCTGCCCTGTTCATAGAAAAAAAATACAATTTTTTGCCTCAGTTACTAATGTTTTAAATTATCCCTAAGCTACACAATGTGTATCATAGGTGAATTAAAATGGAAAGAGTCTATACTAGATCCAATGTCTATTAATCTCAAAGAAGCAACCAAAGAATATGTAGTTTCTGAGCAATTGTTTTTATCAAAATAATAATTGTTTTTTCTAATGTGGTCATAACACAACTCTGTCCTATCTCCTAAAATGTATTTTACTAATTCTGTTTAATTATTCAGATGGAACTGGCTTGTTCTCAAATTAATCCTAGAAATCTGAATTATTTAGAAGCATCCCTATGTAAGTCAAAATCAAGAGAGAGACTCTCACTATCATGCTATGATCCCCCAAAATGCCAATGCAATCAATCAAAAAGAGATGCATGTAATAACTGGTAGGAAAAAAAAGAGACAAAGTTGTCAATAGTGCAGACAGCACAACTGTCTCTTAGAACATCTAAGACTAAACTGACAAAGTATCTGAATAAGAAGGTTTAACAAAGTGGCCAAACAAAAGATACAAGACACTAACATCAACAGCATTTTCTCAAGGTGTTTTATGCCCATTGTTAGATAATAAGTTCACCCCAAGGAAATAGCTCTAGCTGAAGCATTCCGTCCTTGCTTGAACTGAATCTTGTAACTGAATAAAATGAAGTTAAGAAAGAGTGAATGCCTTCAGATACCTACTTCATCCAAGGAGGTGAGAAGATGGATCGTTTTTACTTTACATGGTCTCTTAATAAGCATCTCACAAAACCGAAGCAAGTTATACAGCTGGAAGACATTAGGATGGGTTACTACTGACTCATGCATTTTAAATAACGTTTCATCACTTTAGTACATTTCACTTACCTGATGAGTTTGTCTAATATAAGGATCTTCTATCCAAACTTCTGTAACTGTCTCATTAAGGTATTCTTGAAACAGTGACTCATAACTGAATCCTGTTGCATTCGCCTCTATTTTAATTTGCTTGTGATATTTTCCGTCTACAAGACACAAGCTTTACTAAAAAAAACTACTGACAACTTATTTTCTTTTTATATATGTTATATTTATATATAGTGATTAATGAGGATCAGATACAAATTATTTTTTTAACTCCTCCACTCAGTAAACATTTAAAAATATATATTTTTATTGATTTTTGAGAGAGAGAGAAAGGGAGGAGAAAGAGAAACGTCAATGTGAGAGTGGAGCATGGATGGGATGCCTCCTATATGCCACCTACTGGAGATAGAGCGAGCAACCTGGGCATGTGCTCTGGGAATCAAACCAGCAACCTTCCGGTGCATGGGATAATGCCCAACCAACTGAGCCACACCAGCCAGAGCAGTAAACATTTCTGAATGCCTGCTGTATACCAGGCCCATGGCAGGTATACACGTACAGAGGTAAAGAAGGCAAAACATTCCATGAGTGACTTCCACCTTTTCATAGGCCAGGCAAGTGGGAAAGTCGAGAGATTTCTTGGAACAGGTTCTTGAGCTGATTCCTTGGAACCAGGCATTTTATTCAAGAGAGAACTGTATGTACAAAAAGATCTAATTTTGTCTCCACGAGTAGAACTGTAAGCTATAATTCAGTGGCTATCTTGTCCTTCTCTTCAGATTTAAGTCTTTTATGTCCTGCAATTTAATAGCTAAAGTGAGTATTAAATATTTAAATACAGTATAATATGGCGTTTAGAAGTCTTTCTTAGATTTGGTAGGGGTATGTTTTAAGCAGAAATTGACAGTATTTCTCAATAACCCAAGCCAAAGACTTAGGGTGTCAGAGGATCGATAGGATAGCTCCAACATGTTTGTTCATTGAAAATGAATAATGATTGAATAAATTATCAAAGATCTTTAAGATTTTTTAAAAATATGATCTCTAATGGGTAGTTCCTAATCTATATAATAGTTGCACTTTGAAACTGTTTAAAAACCAGTAGTTTGGATTCTGTTCCAGTAATTCCACAGATACAATGTTAGCAACTCTGCATCCGTTCTGAAACCAAGCAAGCCACAAAAGTTAATTCAACCCAATGTATTCAAACCACGATGCTGATGTTACTGTATTCATCAATGTTTTAGAGGAAATTTTCATTGTAGATTTCAATCTGGGGTTAAGGAAACACAATTTCATTCCCAGTCAACAGAGGAGCTCAGTGGGGTACCTAGGGTATGGGCTTGTACAGGACAGTTGGAAGAGGTGGGGAGAGGCCTGTAGTTAGGAGTAAGGAAGAGCAGCTGGGGCTGGAGGCGTTGGCTTTTTGGGACACTAGTCCCTTTGGCTGCAGAAAGCAGCAGGAGTGGTACTTCAGGCAACTGTGGCAATGGCCACTTATGTTTATGTTTGTGAACTGGATGGTCATGAGGCGAGAACTAATAATAAATAGGGAACAATACCACTGCATCTCTGATCAATAGGAATACTTCTGAAATGTTTTGCTTCACAACAAAACCCCAAAGAAGTCCCAGGAGTTTCTTTAGATATTTTAGTATCTTGGTCATTTTATAAAGAGAAACATAAATTAAATACAGGACTCACATTCAGTGTTCCTCTGTAGTGTTAACTTAAACTGGGTCCACACATAAGTTTCATGCGGATCTGTGAATTCCTTAAAACAGCAGGCAAAGGTCTGCAGTATTTATAATTTTCATCAGATTCTCAAGAGGATATCTGACTACCACCTCACTGCCCACTCAGCCCCCAAAAAGGTTAAGAATAGCTTCTGTACAGGGGGCAGAAATGCAGAGTAAGCCTGTCAGCTGCAGGGATAATGATCCAGACCACACAGCTCCAAAGGCAGAGGCAGACGCACAGGGTGAAACAGGCTTTGTCAATGGTGCACAAATCCATTCTCTGAAACGGCCGCTTTACCTTCTTTTTCTTGATCTAAGTATTTCTTGATGTTTTCTGCTCTATCCATGTAGTCAGAAATTTTTTTTCTGAGATGACATTTCTTTCTATCATCTTTGGTGCCTACAAATTAAAAAAATAGATTCCCAAGTTTCAAAACAGTTGTTTTATTTTGTTTTTTAAGTATAGGCATTATTTCCAGCTTCCCAAGTCTTCCACACATTTCCTATCCCTTCAAATGGGTTGCCTCGGTCCTAAAAAACACAAATTTTACTTGCTCACTGGAGCATTAAGCATCTAAAGCAGCATTATTTAGGAGTGGGGACTCTGAGACTCTGACACTGCATTTCACTGCTGGATACACTAAATCTGGTGAGGCAACAAAGGTGGCTTATTATAGGTCAAACCTGAGTCTGAGCACTATTTTGCCCTAATCACCCACAAGTCTGAAGTCCTAGCATAAAAAAAAAAAAAAAAAGAGCTAACAATATTTATCTTTCTTCCACAAAACCAGCTACTCTTCCAGACTTCTCCATTATAGTTCATGCTCAATCATTTTCCTAGCCACCCCAAAATGTAAGGTAATTCTGAATATATAGTATCAATAAAATCTTACCCCAAAGTCCCATCCCCCAAACCCAAGCAGTTACCAAATCATTTCTGGTTCCTTCCTTCCTTTTGATATTGCTTATCTTTTCCATAACAATTTCATTTTTAAACTCTGTTTTCAAAACATTTTATTTTGAATTTAATTAATTTTATATTTATGGAAAGTTGAAAAAATGGTACACACTCCCTTCGCCCAGATTCCCCTAATATTAATATATCAGCTAACCATACTACAATTATCAGAGATAGGAAATTAACACTGATACAATACTATTAACTCACCTATAAACCTATTTCCCCAATTTTTCCACTAAAGAAAGTGTTTTCTGGTCCAAGATCTCACATAGCATTTAGTTGTTGTCTCTTCCTTTGTGTCCTCCAATTTGTTCCTTAGTCTCTCTCTGGCTTTTATGACCTTGACATTTAGGAAGAGTAGTGGTCAGTCATTTTGTAGAATGTCTCTCATTTTGGGCTGTTGATGTTTTCTCATGATTAGAATAAGGTCATGATTTTTGGCAAGGACACCACAGAAATGTTGTGCCCTTCTCAGTGGGTCCATGATGTCGATGTGTCTTATTACTAGTGATGTTAACTTTGATCACTTGGTTATGGTGGCGTTCACAAATCTCTGCACTGTAAAATCACTATTTTCTCCTTTGTAATTAGTAAGTATCTTGAGGAAAGACATCCTGTTTCTCATCACTCTTTGACCCATTAATTTTAGCATTTATTGATGGTCCTGGACAGCCACAGATATTACTACTACAATGTTTGCCAAATGGTGATTTTCTATTGCCATCACTCCTGTTTATTAATTGTAATTCTATTGTAAGAAAGAACTATTCCTTCTCCCCATCTATTTATTTATTCAATTATTCATTTATATCAATATGGACTCATGAGTATTTATTGTATTCTATGGGTTGTAATCTAATACTATCATTATTTTCTTGCTCAAATTTTATCAGCTTTGGCTTTGAGAGTTCTTTAAAGTTGGCTCCTGTGTTCTTTCAACATGTCCCATCATTTTTGAGCACTTCCTTACTTCCTGGTACAAAATGTTTCAAATTCATCTTGTATCTTCCCTGCCCCAGCCCTGGAAGCAACCATTTTTCCAAGGAGCCCTGGTTCCTTTTTGGAGAATGGTATCAAGAAATCAACTTCTTAGTGCTACGTGTGCTCATTGCTACTAGGGAAGTCCTATCACTACTTCTAGACCCTTTCCGTCAACATAGCTTACAAGAACATGTAGGTTTACTAATACACACATACAGGCATACCCCACAGAAACTTTGGCTTCAGTTCCAGACCACTGCAATACATCGATTATCTCAATAAAGTGAGTCACATGACTCTTTGGTCATGTGCCAATGCCAATAATTCAATATCCACACTGTCTCCTCCTTTTCCGAATATTGGTGTCACCTCCCTGATTCATTCAGGCCCTTATCACCTCTCACCCTGATCCCTAGAGGAGCTCCTTAATTGGTCTGCTTGACTTCAGTCTCTTCAGGTTAATATGTTCCTACACTCTTGCCATATTCACTGATTAATCGATAAATAAATATTGAGAATTTACTCCATGCCAGGCATTGTTCTAAGCACTGGGGGTACAGCAGTTAATAAAACAGACACAATTCTCCACTATTGTTCAGGTGGGAGGAAAGACAATTAAAATAAATTGGTAAAACGTGTTTGTCAGATTGTGCTAAGTACTATTACAGAAAATAAAGAAAGGAGGAAGGGTGAGGGAGTCCTGGGGTGGGGTTGTAATGTTACCCTGGAGGTCAGGGAAGGCCTCACAAAGACAGTAACATCTGTGTGAAGACTAAAATAGGAGAGGGAGCAGGCCATGCAAATATTTGGGAGAAGAACATATTCCTAGGAGAGACAAGCCTTGAGATGCAACTTTAATGACTGCTTTGTAAAAACGTTAAATGGTTTCTCCTTGTCTATGAAATGAACTCAGATCTCTAGCAGTCAAGGCCATCCACAGTGTGCTCCAAGACCCAATCTACCTTTCATCTTTACTTCCCACTCTTCCTCTACAGACATACGCTGAACCAAAGTGAACCACTTATTTGGTTAAACAGCACAGATAAACTATGAACACTATTAGCTGAACTTCTGATTTCTGAAATTAGAGTTATTCCTCTAAAGGTCCTATACCAAAAGCCACGTCCACCTTTCACTCCCAAATGACCTTTAACTATTTAAATCCTCACTGCACTTGTCTATAGCTCTCTCCTGGCACTCATTCCCTGAACGAGAGTTCTCCTCCATCTGTACCTTAACCTGTAAGATCGCATCACTGCCTGTGTAACCTCTACAGGATCCGTGGAGCACACTCCTGTGATTCTCCTGCTTCAGACTCCCACAGCGCCAGGACTTGAGCGGTGCTCCACTTGGCCAACACTGTACACCATCTCTCTTTTGGGAGTCAGAACAGCAGAGTCTTTAAAGCCCTGGCTTCCAACTGTGACCCTACCAATTATAGCAGAACTGGAAAGCAAACTTGACTTTTTATGTTATAAAATGAGGATAACATCACCTCCTACTACATAGGGCAACTGTAAGGATGAAATGAGATCATGCTTTTAATGTGTTCTGCACAGTGCCTGGCATTCAGCACTCAGAAATGATAATACTCTGATGGTTATCATCCTCCTCCTCATTATATGGCCCTGCTCAAGGCAGTGTTATAGTTCAGAGAAGCACCGACCATTGAAGAGCGCCCTCTGCTGTCTCAAAACACTTACATTATAAATACTGCAAACAGGAGGGGAGATCTTAGGCCAGACTGGGAGCTCCAGGGAGAGGGAAGTAGGGGCTGGTCTTAATAAATGTAAAACAATTACTGGGTGTCTACTATGTATCAGAGATTATGCTGGAGTTAGGGTTATTTGGGTACTTCACAACACTGAATAATTATGTAACAAAGTCTCACTGACCCACCTGCTATCCAGCATTTCTCACAGCGAATGTCAGTAAACCTAATTCTTAAGAAAAACCTTTTTTCCTTCTACCGCAGTGATTTTATTTTTGTTTACTTTTCATGAAACTGTTAAACAGAAAAGTAAGATTAATAGTGTAATGAACATCCTTTTTACCCGGCACCTAGAGTTAAAAATTGTTAGCGTTTTGCCACATTTGCTTCAATGTTTCTTCCCGAAATGCTTCAGTCTGCATCTCTAAAAATAAAAAATAGTTTTAAAATCATAAAAATGAAAAACAGTTTTCGAAGAAACCCTACTGCCTAACAAAGCTAGTAATATTCATGTTACCAAATCCATACTCCGAGTTTCCCAGTTGACATAAAATTGTCTTCTACAGTTCGTTCAAACATAAGTCCTATAAAGGTTTATATCTTCTATTTGGTTATTGAAAGGGTTAGTAATTTTTAAAGGGTAAAGGTAAAAGCTTGCAAAAGGCGGAAACTGTGACAATTGTGTTGTTTGCATGACCTTTGCTCACCCTTCTGTTGAGTAGGGATAAAGATTATCTGCAAGACAATGACTCACCCAGCAGATACAGCAGGAGATACCAGACCAGTCCAACTGCAAAGTGGACAATGGGCCAAGCAGAGTAGTCAGCAGGAACTGCCGGAAGCTAAAAGTAGAGTATATAACCTACACCCCAACTGTTATTCGATGCTGAACCCTTTTCAGCTCAGCCTGCAATTGTGCAACCAGGCGCACCCAATAAAGCCATTTTGCTCTACATTGGCCTTGCACTGTGGATGTGATCTCCTGCCAGCTCAGACCTTTTAGTTATGTCTCTTAAAAATCTATAGTAGTACCCCACTTTTCTTGATGGCATCAAACTATTAAACATAGACAAGAAATCAGTCCACTTGCCCTGTGCAATGTGCCACCTTCTGTATTTGCCCCTTCGTGGTGCACAAGACTCATTAACTCTTCCTCTCCGCCCGGGACACAGCAGGGTGCTGCTCCTTTTCCTGTAACCCTCCCTCCCGGGCTCATCGCTCACCTCTCAGAACCTGCAAGAGCAGATCAATCCCTTCCTGGTAACACACTAGAGCCTGCTGATACCGGGACTCGGAATCCAGCTCCACCGCTCGCTTTAACACGGTGCTTGCAGCTATGCTCTCCGAATCCAGCCCCAGGCCCGATTTTGCCATAATGCTGGAAATTCCTCTCCGCCTCCACCGCAGCCGGAGTTGGACCGGCTCGCCGCGCTTCCGGGGAGTGGTCACGTGACCCCGACGCGCCTGCTCTTCCTTCTCGTCGCCCTTGAGTGGGCGGGACTCGGCCGGAACTTCTCCAGCGCAGCATTTTGCTCGCCGCTGGGACGGCGGAGTTTGAGTGTGGCGCTTGGTCTCGCCTCTGTTCAGCTTCCTGCCGGCGGGCAAGTTCAGGGTTAACCACGCTTAGCAACCGCTGGTGAGTGGGGGATGCGTGGCCGAACGTATTGCAGTTTCGCCTGGAGGACGTATCTGGGAACCCCATGTAGATGCGGATAGATTTTCCCGGAGTTTGCGGGTCACTGTGACCTCGGTGGGCCTGCGCCCGGGTCCGGTTCCTTTGCCTTCCGAGGAGCCATCGGCCACCTGATCCTGTGTCCCAGTTGGAGGGGTTCAGGGATGCGGGGCTTGTTGAGCCCGGATGCTGCAAGCCCAAGGGTCCAGCCGCCGAGGCCGGACAGCCAGGGAAAGGGCGTTCAAGTTTGGTTTAGCATTTTCTATGCTTCTGCTTTATTCATGACGCCGACGTCCCCGTTGGGCATCAGTGTAGTTCAATTTGTTGTTAATGAAGATACAGAGTTGCCAGATTTTGAAATTGCTGCATTTTAGAAGGCGAACCTTCCGAAGTTAGCGGCTAAAAAATGTGCTATTTTACTAAAAGCTGTGATTTTGCAGCCAGGTGTTGGTCGCCACCGACCCAAAGCTGCTTGTGCTGCGTATTTTTGCCAAAAGGCACTTAAGAGGTCTGCCTAGTTTCTGATAGCCTTCCACAGGGTTTCTGTGTACACACAGTCACAATTTTTTAAAACGGAAATGGGATTATACTTATCACATGATGCATATATTTTCCTATTTTTGCATTAGTGCAAGAGAAAGTTATTACTTGAGGTGGTGAACACATAATACAGTGTACAGATGATGTGTTGTGGAATTGTACACCTGAAACCTGTATAATTTTGTTAACTCGTGTCACCCCAATAAATTCAATAAAAAGGAAAAAATTGTAAAATAGAAACCCTTTTGATTAAAAAAAGAAAGGAAAAGTTACTGTACAGTAGAAGATAATAGTATAATTGTTTCAAGGTCCAAGAGTTATGTGCCGTGCTTAATTATTAAGAATAACCTTTATTAAAACTTAAAACTTTTGACTGTCACACCTTTTGAAGTCTGTAACTTAAACTTCATTCATTGAGCAGAAATTAATTGATTGCCTGCCTCAAAGCAGGTGCTACTTCAGGTAGTTGCTTGGGATATATCTGAATAGACAGAACAGACCAAAAGCAAAACAATGTTTAAAAATCTTTGCCCTTGTGGAACTAACATGCTATGGGGTGGAGATAGACAATAAACCACAAACCTAAGAGATTATGTTAGAAGGTAAGTGCAATGGAAAGAAAATCAAATAGGGGAAGAGGGTTTGGGAGTGCTGACAATTGGGGTGTGGGTCAAAATGTTAAATAATGTAATCAGAGTAGACCTCATTGAGAAGATGAGATTGGAGCCAAAAATGGAAGGAAGGAAGGGAATTAACCATGTGAATTTCAGGAGTAGGAACAGCCGGTACAAGTTCCAGAACCAGCAAGGGGACCACTATGTTTAGTGATGGAGCAAGAGAGTAATTGGCCATGAAATCTTAAGAAGTTGGGGTTAAGGACTGGCTGTCACTCTGATTGAAATGGGCAGGCATTGGAGGTTTTTCATTTTTAATAAATAATTTTAGAATAGTTTTGGATTTTAGAAACTTACAAAGATAGCACAGAAATCCTATATACCCCACGCCCAGTCTCCCCTTTTAACCTCTTGCATTAATGTAATTGATGAACCAATATTGAAATTATTAACTAAAGTTCATACTTCATTCAGCTTTTCTTAGTTTTTACCTGATGTTCTTCTACTCTTCCAGAATTCCATCCAAGATACTACATAACTACATTTAGTCATCATGGCTCTTTAGGCTCCTCTTGACTAGGACAGTTTCTCAGGCTTTCCTGTTTATGATGACCTTGACAATTTTGAGGCAGTCGGGTATTTTGTACAATGTCCCTCAATTGGAGTTTGATGTTTTTCTCTTAAGAGTGGTGTTATGGCCCTGGCCGGTTTAGCTTAGCGGTTAGAGCATCAGCCCGTGGACCAATGAGTTGCAGGTTCAATTCCAGTCAAGGGCACATACTTTGATTGCAATTCTTCCGGGTCCTGGTTGGGGTTGTGTGGGAGGCAGCTACTCAATGTGTCCCTTTCACGTCGATGTCTCTCTCTCTCTTCCTCTCTCTCCCTCCCACTCTATCTGAACAAACAAAAAAAAGGAAAAATGTCCTCGGGTGAGGATTAAAAAAAAAAAAAAACAGAGTGGTGTTATGGGGTTGTAGGAAGAAGACCACAGAGATGAAGTGCCATTCTCATTCTATCATATCAAGCGTCCATGCTGTCAACCTGACTTTTATCACAGTTGATGTTAACCTTTCTGGCTGACATAATGTTTGTCAGGTTTCTCTAGTGTAGTGTTCCTTTCTCCCTTTCTATGCTGTCCTCTGGGAGCAGGTCATTGAGCTCAGCCCTCACTTTAGGGGTGAGTGGTTTTGCTCAATCTCTTTGAGGGGGGAATATCTACATAAACTATTTGGAATTCTTCTGTAAGGGAGATTTGTTTCTTCTCTCTCATTAATTTATTCACTTAATTGTATCAGTGTGGACTCAGGGTTATTTTATGGTTTGGATTGTAAGCCAGTACTTCATTACTTGTTTTGTTGCTCATGTTATTCCAACTTTAGCCACTGGGAGCTCTTTCATTTGGCTCCTATGTCCCTTTGACATCTCCTCATCATTTTGATTTTTCTAGTGTTCCTTTCTAGCACTACAAGATGTCCCAGACTCACCTTTATGTATCTCCTGCTGCGGCCCCATACTCAGCTATTTCTCCAAGGAGCCCTGGTTCCTTTTATTAGAGAATTCTATGAGAAACTAAGATCTGGGCACTGGGTGCATTCATTTTTACTGGGATGCCATCGCTTTTAGGTCCTCTGAGATAACAGAACTAACCCACGTTACATCCATGTCTATAATTGTGTCTGTGTCCATTGATAATCTATATTGAGCTGAACATGAGTTGCATCTCTAATGCTATATCATTGGACCATATGGATCATCCTAGCCTTCCCTTCTAATGTGTAACCTCTTCCAACAGTGACAAACCTGGCTCTTTGGAAGGTTTTGAGCAGAGGAGTTAACATGTTCTGATTTAGGGTTTAATGCGATGATTGCTACTATGGAGAAGACCTTAGGGAGGTTGAAAGCAGGAAGGCCAATTAGAAGGCTTTTGTTGAATTCTAAGTGACAAATTCTAAGTGATAAGAGAAAGATTTAACTAAATGTGAAGATAAATGAATTGGGTTAGTATATGTTTAACTTGGGAGACAGAAGTATAGTAGAGAAAATAATGTACCATTACCTATTTGATTGGAGGGCCAAAGGTCTAAGCATCTCTTCTAAGGAAGCCTCAATACAAATATATAAACAACCAGCCAAGCAAGCAGTGGGTGATCTGAACTAGAAACTGTTATGCTGTATTGTAATGTTAAAGGTCCGAAGTCATGCATCTTATCTTTCTGCTTTCAGTATATGTCTGTATAGTAGGCTATAATTGTTGTGTGTCTAAATAAACACGATTTTTAAATTTAGGTCATAGAAGCAATGCGTGTTTGTTAAGAATAGCTTTAAAAAACACACAAATAAGCAAAAAAGAGAGTTTTGCTTTATTTTTATTATGATTTCGTGAAAATGCACTGGACTAGGTATTAATGGGACTGAGTTCCACACCATGTATTCCCTGGGTGCCCTTGGGTGAGTGATTGAACATTCTGAGATTCATTTTCCTCCTACATAATGTAAGAGGGTTGTCACTTCTAAAGATGGGACTTGGGATTTCTTCAGTCCCTTCAGCTCTTTAATATTTGTTGTTGTTGTTGTTATTTTCTTTTTTTTAATTCCTTACCCGAGGATATTTTTCTACTTATCATTGGACAGAGTGGGAGGGAGGGAAAGAGAGAGAGAGACAGAGAGAAACATCGATGTGATAGAGACATATCGATTGGTTGCCTCCCGCAGGACCCTGACCGGGCCGGGGACCTAACCGAAACCAAGAAACCAACTTACGTGCCCTTGACCAAAATGGAACCCAAACTGAGCAAAACCGGCCAGGGCTCTTTAATGTTTTGTTATTCTGTAACAAAGCATTCTTTATCTGCCCTCATTGTTGACGATGTTTTAAATGATAGTAACCCCCATTGACCCATTTTGGTTGAATCCACAGAGGCTCTAGCTCATTTGGTGAAACTGGGATGTGGTTAATGTATAATTACTACCTATGGTTTTACTGAACTCCGAATAAAACATGTACTATAACTTAATGCTTGCCTTTACTGTATTAAAACAACCAAGATTTTACTCTTAAAGTTCGATCAATTTACCATTAACTTGTTTCGTTTTTTTAAACAGAGGAGGGATCTGTTCATTTCCAAGACATATTTGACCCACAGATCTGTTTTCCACCTGTCACAGCCTCTGCAGAGGACAGTCGCCACACTCATGGCCGGGCTTCTGCGCTCAGTAGTTCAGAGGCCCCCAGGCAGACTACATGTAAGTTTTTCTTTTCGAGAGTTATGTTTTGTTTTGTTTTTCTATTTCTTTAAAATTTTTCTTTCTCTTTTCTAATCAACAAAACAGCACATTGAACCTAACTATTTTATTTTTATATATCAATTTTTTTAAATGTTGAGGGTTAATTGTGTTTGTTTATGATTTATCTGCTGTGTTACCCCTAAACATTTAGAATCACAAAAGATCTTTTCCTGGAGAATATGCTGCTAAAAAATGGCCAGTATTGATTCTCTTGGGCTTAATTAGAAAAATATAGAAAAGCAGAAAGAAAAAAAACAATCTCCCAGAGACCATCAATGTTTGTATTGTCATGTATTTCCTTCAAGTCTTTTAGAAACTGTCTTGGTACAGCCTAACCTATTCACAGGGCCAGAGTCTAGATACAGACCTTCTGCTGGCTATAGCTAATGCTAATGTCAGTGCTTTACATACTTTGCCTTAGACCTCAGATTAATCCCATGTGGTCAGTGTTCTTTCCCTTTTATGCTGAGTAAACTGACCCTCTGAGGGTAAGTGTCTCATTTCTCACAAGTGGCAGGCACACAGGCACAGAAGCCCAGTGTTGGTGGTATGTCGAAACCTGTGTTTTCCCTTTGCCTTCCCATCCCCTCCTGCTGCTTCTCTAGCTGTTTATGCCATCTCTGCAGTACAGGGAGGGCATGATGGGAACGATTATTGCCCATCCAGAGAGCAGTTTCCTGGATAAAAAGTTTTTCTTTTCGAGAGTTATCTTTTTATTTTTTCCTATTTCTTTAAAATTTTGAAGTAGTGAAAGGATTGGCAGCGAATCCTGTCTCTTTTGCAGACTGAGAGAAATAGGGCTGGAAGATTGTAGGAACGGAACAGGAGCTGGGAACTAGGAGTGATGGGATTGTTGGGACTGGAAAGAACTGGAAACTCGTTTGACTTTTCTTTTACATTGTATTGTTGAATGTGAAAGATTGCACATTGTCTAGAGCAGGGGTTGGCAAACTACAGCCTGCAGGCCAGATTCAACCCACCACCTGTTTTCTAAACAGTTTTACTGGAACACAGCCATGCCATTTGTTTATATATTGTCTAGGCTAGTTTGCCCTCCAGTGGCAGAGTTGAGACTTGGCAATGGAAACTGTACAGCTCCAAGCTGGAAATGTTTGTTATCTGGTTCTTTACAGAAAAATATTGCCAACCCCTGATCTGGAAGTCCATAATTATGTGCTTTTTGTTTTATAATATGTTAGTGGTAAGATTCATGTAGGGGGCTGAGAAAAACATTTAAAAATTACAGGTTAGGTTAAAAAGAGACTTTTGTCACCTAAGAATTGGTGGGTATGGATTTCTGCACTACACAGAGTTCTAAGAAACCGATGTTTTATATCACATTTTAGACTGTGACCAAAGGTGTGGAGTCTCTTGTTTGCACAGATTGGATTCGTCATAAATTCACCAAGTCAAGAATTCCAGATAAAGTAAGAACAAGGGTGTTTTTTCTCCCTTTTTTTTAATGTTACTATTTTTTTAAATGTTAATTTTAAAAGGTTCCTATTTTTGTAATGTTGAAAACTTTTATGTTAAATCATTTGTGAATGTGCCCTGGCCGGTTTGGCTCAGCAGTTAGAGCGTCAGCCTGCGGTCCAGAGAGATCCAGGTTCGGTTCCCGCTAAGGGCATGTACCTCGGTTGCAGTTTGTCCCTGGCCCTGGTTGGTCGTGTGGGTGGCAGCCACTCGATGTGTCCCTTTCACGTCGATGTTTCTCTCTCTCTCTCTCTCTTCCTCTCTCTCCCTCCCACTCTATCTAAACAAAAAAAAATGAAAAAATGTCCTCGGGTGAGGATAAAAAAAAAAGTCATTTGTGAATGTAGGTCATAGTGCAGAGTTTAGAACTTATGTAAATGATTATTAAAAATAAGCATGTGCCACTTGCCTTCCAAGTAGTGGGTTTTAAACATCTCAGAATCTGTTTATTACTGTGTCTGGTTTTCCCCTTAATATTTTGCATTTTTGTATCACCATTGTCCAGAGAAAACAGCCTTCTTCCTCCTGCTCCTAAGCTCTGTTTTTGTGGCTCTTCTGATTCTTTTTCTATGTTGACTATTGCCACTTTGGATCTTTGAGTTTTCTCTGCTACGTTTATGTATACATACCATTTTTATCAGAAAACACTGGCTAAGCCCCCCATTGGTTTTTGTTTTGCCCCCCCTTTTTTTTTTAATGAATAGACTTTATTTCCTAGAGCAGTTCTAGGTTTATAGAGAAATAGAGAAAGTTCAAGGCGTTCCCTCATAGTCCCTCCCCCCATGTACACACTTACCCTATTAATGTCTTACATTGGTAGACATGTAGTAGATTGGTGAACCAACATTGGCACGTTGTTATTAACAAGTTTATAACTTACATCAGGGTTCACTCTTTGTGTTGCACACTCTGTGGGTTTTGACAAATACATAATGTGCTGTATCCACTGTTACAGTATCGTACAGAGTCTTTCACAGCCCTGAAGATTCTCTGTGCTTCACCTCGTCATCCCTCCCTCTCCTCCCCCAACCCCTGGCAACCACTGATCATTTTGCCGTCTGTAGTTTTGCCTTTTCCAGAATGTCATATAATTGGCATAGCACAGTGTGTGACCCTTTCAGATGGGCTCCGTTCACTTAGCAATAAGAAGTTAAGGTGCCTTGCTATCTTGCCATGACTTGATAGCTCTTTTTTTTTTTTTTTTTATTGTTGAAAGTGTTACAGATGTCCCCTCTTTCTCCCCCAAGTTCATTTCTTTTTCTTTTTAAATTAATTGTATATTTAATCCAAAGAATGATAAATCATGAGTTAACTAGAAAATCTCTGGTTAGAACTCAGGAAAAACATGAATTTGCAAAGATCAAGTTGTTCTCCATTAAAGTGTCTGGGGAGGCAGAAATCAAAAAAGGTTCTGGAAGTCATGAAAGCCACATTTTTATAACCTGAGTGTTGTGACTGTGCCGCTCATTTTCTTTTACCAATAATATGCCATTATCTGGATGTTCCACAGTCTGTTTATCTACTCACCTGCTGAAGGACATCTTGGTTGCTTCCAGTTTGGGGCAGTAGTAAATAGAGCTGCTATAAATATTTGTGTGGAAGATTTTTGTGTGGATATTAATTTTCAACATTTTGGAGGTAAATGAATGCAATTGCTAGGATGTATGGTTAAGGCTATATTTAGGTTTTTAAAGCCCTGGGTTTTTTTGTTTTGTTTTTTCCTCAATTTTTTGTATTGTGGTAAAATGTGTATAACATAAAGTTTACTGCCTCAACCAATTTTACGTGTACAGTTCAGTGGTATTACACACATCCACATTGCTGTGCTATCATCACCATTATCCATCTCCAGGACTCTGCATCTTGCAAAACTGAAACTCTGTGCCCATTGAACAGTAACTCCCCAGCCCCGTCCCCCAGCCCCTGGCACCCACCATTCTCCACTGATATTTTAAAGAGGTAAAATAGTATTACCGTTGATTATTTTGATACCTTTAATGTGTTTCATGTTCTTTTTTCAGAAACCTCTTTACTTTTCAAGTCATGGTCTTGCTGCTGCTGTCCTTTCCACACCTATATACATCTTTCCATGTTTCTTAGTCTGTAAGCTTCTGGAAGAAAAGGATCAATACAAGTGTTAGCATGTGTTTAAAATGTGCAAGGTACTGATTTTGATCACCAGCTGTAGTAAATGTGAAAACTTTCAAACTACGTAGAAATCACTCCAAGATGTGTATCTCCAGCCCATGTTCCCAACTTCTTCTGTATCCTCAGATGGTTTCTAGGCCTTGCTGCTTGGAGAGCGCAGAGGTACTTCAAGTTAAACATGTCTAAAATTAAGCTCATTGTCGTACTTTCCCTCCAATCAATCAGACAAAAAGAGGGGGCTCGTCCTGTGTTGGTTGTCAGTTAATGCTGCCGTCTTCGACCTGATTTCCCAGGCTGGAGGCCTCCGAGTCCATCTCAACCCCTCCTTCCTCACCCTCCACAAACCCTTCTATCTCAATGCCCAGAGTCCAGATCAGTCCTTTCCTGTCACAGCGACTGCAGTTCAGGCTCTTAAACCATGGCCGTAAGTGTTTCCTAACTGGGTTTCCTCGTACCAGTCTCCCACTACCCGTTCATTTTATTCTCTTGACAGAGTTTTCTTTCTGAATCTCTTTTGGAATTAAGGTCGTGTTGCTTCAAACCCTCAATAGTTCTGTATCCCATCTGGAAATTTCTAAAGGCTCAGCATAGCTCAGCATAGTTTAATTTCATCCCCTGCATTGCTTTTCATGATCTGTTCTACGTCAGCCACACGGAACCACTTGGCTTTCCCAAGCACTTCATACTCTTCACACTCTTTCTTCCTGTCTTCTCTCCTTTTCTTTGGCACACCTCCCCATCCTCTGCCTGCCATTGTCTGTCTCACCCTACAGCTCTTCAAAATCCCTAGAAAAATACAAACCAGCAAAAAGAACCAAAAAATACCTTTAATCCCACCCTCCTAGAGATAACTACTATGTAAACACCTTCCACATCCTTTTCTGATGTATGTTTTTAAACGTGAATTTTTTCATATACAGGGGTGGGCAAAAGTAGGTTTACAGTTGTGAGTACACAAAATAGTTTATTGTATTATTTGTTTATTAATTATTATATTATTTCTTCTTGTTATTAACCTATTTTTGCCCACCCCTGTATAATGCTTCTCTAGGTACTTTCTTCCTTTAGCAATATAATGTGAACCTTTCAGTGGATAAGTTTCTACAATATTACTTTTAATGATTGAATGATATCCTTTTGATTCAAGTGCCATCTTTTGTGGTCCTTCTTCAGTCTGATTCCCCAGAGGTATGACTCTTGATCTAATGTCTTTATATATATGTAAGCATATATATATATAAATATATATATATAAATATATATAAATATATATATATTTATATATATATATAAATTCTTAGAATCAGTATTTATAGAATATATCATATATACACACTTATGTATTTGGTACAGATGAAACAAATACAAGATCCTACTACATACACAGAGTGGTGTGGAAAGGTTTGGGTTTTTTGTTCTTTTGTCGTGTTTTGTTTTGCTCGAGAATGAATTATGGCCATCCTAATGTTAGTACCTGCAAAGGTAGTAAACCTGTTTGTTTTAATGGCAGCATTGTATCCAGTAGGATACATTATACTTTCTTTAGTTACATCATATTTTTAAATTTTTATTAGTTTTATGTAGAATGTCTGCATCATAATGTATTTTGTCTATTGAGGAACATGGATATGGCCTTTAAGTTTTGATGTACTTATGGACACTTTTCTGTGGGATAGCTTCCTAGAACCTTCTGATTCTTAGAGACTCAGTCCAGATGTCAGTTCTGTAGAGCTGTTTCTGCTCCCTCCTAGGCAGAGTCATTTGCCTGTACTCTCATAATACTTTGTACATATTTTTTATAATATTCATGGATTCATGGTTTCTTTTTTTTTTTTTTTTTTTTTATTTATTGATTTGAGAGAGAGAAACAAGCATCAGTTTGTTGTTCCACTTACTTATGCATTCATTGGTTGACCAGGAATCAAACTTGTAACCTTGACGTATTGGGTGGGCGCTCTAACCAACTGAGCATCCCAGCCAGGGCCTATAATATTCATGTTTTATTGTCACTTTAGACTTAATCTGTCTGTTCTTCCATTTGAACAGGGGTAGGGGGTGCAGCCCATTGCCCGGTTCATATAGTGCTTAATATATTCTCCTGACATCCGAACTCAGTTTTTTGTGGGGGTTTTTTTTGTGTTGTTTTTTTTAAACCAGGCTCTGGCCAGTCTTATTAAAGAAAAATTTTGCACGATTTACTTTTCATTAGTCTGTTCTGGAGTGCTTCTAATGATGTCAGAATCTCGTGGATCATGCTAGCCGAGTGTGTATACTCTGTAGTAGTTCCCACACGCTGTGCCCGTTTCGATGTTATTGCCACTGTAGTGATGGACACCCGTCTTGGCCAACATGACATAACACTCTGTTTCAGGTTTCCTCAAGGCTGGACAGTTGTTGGCGAGGATGACCAGTGTTGTTTTGCCTTTTCTGATCACCTTCAGAGTCTGCTTATACCCCAGCACATACTTTCCACTTTTCATAACAAGTTGGAGCCTAGAGTTGATCGACTCCAGTAACTTTTTTGTCTTCTTTGCAGCTACCATTTCCTGCCTTAAGTGTGGGCAGCCCACAACCAAGAGCAGCCACCATGATGGCCAGGGAGTGAGAAAACAAGGAGTTCCCACAATACCCATCCGAACTGTTCATGTCACCTGGTTGCTCCTGCCCTGCCCTTCAAAACACAAACAAACAAAAAATCCTTGCCTGTGCGATATTGTGTTAGAGTAGGAAATTCTTACGTTCTAGCTAAGTAATCAGACTGGTCGGAATGTTCAATTTGAGATTGAGAATTATAGAAAGATTAGGGATAAGATCATTATGTAGTTATTTGGGGGTCTTCTTAGGGGGGAAAAAAGAAGTACATATAAACTGTATAAGCTGAAAATTTACCATATATGATTCTTCCTTTCTAGGTGTTTCAGCCTTCACCTGAAGATCATGAAAAATATGGTGGGGACCCACAGCACCCTCATAAACTGCATATCGTTACCAGAATAAAAAGTACAAAAAGACGTCCATATTGGGAAAAAGATGTAATAAAGATGCTTGGATTACAAAAAGTATGCAACTATTTTAGTCATCTTTAGTGTTGTTTAAATTTGCTTTACATTTGACACTTTTTAAACTTCAAGGTCTATACATAATATTTTTTGTTTGTTTAAATGTTTTCTTTAGTGGAATGTATTTGAAAGTTTGAGTTAGACAGCATTTTTTATTAATTGTACTGAAACATGGGACCATCTGTGTTTTTGAAATTGATCTCCAACACTGTTTCCCTGTTTGTAGGCACATACTCCTCAAGTTCACAAAAACATCCCTTCGGTGAATGCGAAACTGAAAGTGGTTAAGCATTTGATAAGAATCAAGCCCCTGAAGTTGCCGCAAGGACTTCCGACAGAGGAGGACATGGCTCACACCTGCCTCAAGAGCACTGGGGAGTTAGTAGTGCGGTGGCATCTAAGCCCCGTGGACCAGGAAGCAACTAAGTCCTAATGCCAGAGCCATTTCAGATTTAAAAATGCAAGTCATTTTCATTTAAGGGTGGTTAGAAAATGTTCTCATTAAAATATATTTTAAATGCTAGTCGTTTTTACTGACTAAACATGGTGTGATTCTTACTGTAGGCTTGGAGGTTTTAGTGCTACTATTTGGTCTAGTTCTCCCCTCCTTTGCCCTGATAATTTCACTGCGCTTGGGTAAGAATGGCATTGTTTGCCCTGGCCGGTTTGGCTCAGTAGTAGAGCATCCGCCTGCAGACCAATGAGTCGTGGGTTCGATTCCAGCCAAGGGCACATATCTCGGTTGCAGTTCGTCCCCAGCCTTGGTCGGGTCGTGTGGGAGGCAGCCAGTCGATGTGCCCCTCTCACGTCAATGTTTCTCCCTCTCTCTCTCACTCTATCTGAAGATAAATAGAAAAATATCCCTGGGGGGAAGATGAAAAAAGAATGGCATTGTTTAAATATCTAGGTTCAGATGTCACCTTAGCAATCATCATTAACTTAAAAATTTTTTTTTGTTTTTTTGTTTAACTGAATTCAGCAAATTCTATGAGCAGCCCTTTGAGCACTGTGTTATGTGTTGGTGAAACCCGGAGCTGCCCTTCAGGAGCTTACAGTCAAGTCTGTTCAGCCAGAGGCCAGAGTTTCAGCCAAAGGCATTAAACCTTGGGTGCTGCTAGTCCGGCTGCTTTGTGTTTTAGTGTCTGTAAATCCGTGTGTGGACTTGCCTTCGTTGTATACTTATATGTACTACCAGAAACAGTATTTCCTGATTATGGATCTAATCTGGCCTAACGTTTACTGGGTTCTTTGAATTCTTAAGAAGCCTTACCAACAGTTGAGGTTGCTTTCTAAAAGAAGGGAGCACTCTTTTAGGGAGAATTGTTCCATTTCCTTCTCTATTCAGATACCTGGAGGGGGGGGGAGAAGTAAGAATCTTAGCAGAGCTGCAGTACTGGGAAATTCTGTTGATGGTGAAGAATCTCCAAATTCTGGTTACCCTTTGTTTTCCTTCCTTCCTTGTAAAATGTGCCTCGGGCAGCAAGAATATTGGCGTATTCATTGTTTGAGGTCCCAGTGCGCATCCTGTCATAGGTCTTTATGTTTGGGGGCCTCAAAGCACAAGTGCCACCTGAAAGGAAGCCAGTAGAGATCCTTCATTAGTAAACTTAAAGCAGCTACAGTTTCAAATAAACAATTATTGAATATCCAGTGCAGGTGAGGTGTGGAGGGGACACTAACTACAAAGCGCTTGCTCGAACTGGAGAGAGCTGTGTGCCAAACAAAGGTGTCCTTGCTGCACTCGGTTGAGGACAGCTGTGTACATAAAAGCTGGCCCCTGTTAATTTATTGCCATTTCTTTTACTGTGGAAACATTAATGTTTAAAACGGAAAAGAACATAGGTTAATTTTTACCCAAAGAGTTTAATGACGTTTGGGTAAGTAATTTTAACCTCAGTACTCCACAACTAGAGGGAAGGATCAAAATTAATATTTAGAAATGAAATTGTCTAGAAGAGGAAAAGTCTATAGGGAGGATATTGACATAGGCTAGCACATTCGTTTTCTATAGCTGTGTAACAAATTACCACAAACTTAGCTGCTTAAGACAACACCTGTTTATTATCTGACCCTGTCTATGAATCGGAAGTCTGGGTTTAGCTGGGTAGTCTACCCAGGGTCTCACAAGGCTGCAAAGAAGGTGTCAGCCAAAGCCAGGTTCTTGCCAGAGCCTAGAATGGGAAAGGGTCTGCTTCCAAGGCCTCTCAGGGTGGTGGCAGAATTCATTTCCTTGTGGCTGTAAGATTCATGGTAAGTTGCTTTTTCAAAACCAGCATTGGAAGACTTAGCAAGATGTGTGCTATGCTCTTAGGTGATTGTGTAAATGTATCACGTACATTCCATTATTGCATTCTGTTGGTTAGAAGCAAGTCACAGATCTTGCCCTTAACTCAAGAAAGAGGGGAATTCCCCAAAGGTATGCCTACTGGAGGCAGAGGTCATGGGGGCTTCCTGAAAGTCTCTACCTGTCAGTCCTCAGGCTGGACCCTGGGAATTCCCCAGGTTGGCGTTCGCCTCATGTCCCCATTTCAGAACCTTGTAAGGACTTCCTTAGTCTTCTCTTTGTGTCTCTGAGAATTGCTTTATTTAATTTCACGTGCCTTATGTTTGGAGGTTTTCTCTGGCCTCTCATTGGTGACCATTCGCATTTGGTCAAGCTCAGAGAGATGAAGTTACTATTTTTAAAGACCAGTCCAGCCCGGCCAGAGTGGCTCAGTGGTTGAGCATCAGCCCATGCACCAAGAAGTTGCCGGTTCGATTCCTGGTCAGGGCACATGCCCAGGTTGTGGGCCAGATCCCCAGTGGGGGGCATGCAGGAGGCGGCCACTCAATGTTCTCTCTCATTGATGTTTCTATCTCTCCCTCTCCCTTCCTCTCTCTCTAAAATCAATAAAGGAAAAAAAAGTTTTTTAAATAAAAATAAAGACCAATCCAGTTCTCATGAGGTCTTCTCAATCTGTAATTGCACCTTTTCCAGGCTAAGCACCCATTTTCTTCATCTTGTTACAGTACTAACTGGCATGGATGGTTATTCTAACTGGCATAATTTCACCAAGGACAATTTGAAATTGCACTGGCCATTTTGGGGAGCTTTTGACATGAACAGGATTGTGTATTTTTATTCCTTAGAATAAAAAGTTAAGAAACCTCCCAAGAAGAGATTATTTGTCTTGTTTTTCTAAAAAAGAAAAAGATCGTTTTGTTGACTATAGGTGGTAGCTTCTCCTTCCTTCCCCATACTTCGAGGAGTAGAAAGTACTGGCTTTTTATTTCTTTAATCACACTGCTTGATAAAATTTGCAAGGCTCCAAGTTATTGTCCAAATCATCTGTAACTTTTTGTGTATGTATATGTCAGAATCTGTTTTCTACATCTAAATTTTCTCTTTATTTTAATGCCTTAGGTATATAAACTAATAAAGAATCCTTGGAAGTCTGGACAGTTTCTAAATAAACCGATACAAACACGAGCCATTCAGTACATTTTTATCCTTATTTGTTAGAATTTGGCAGTGAATGCAGACCAACCAATGGCGCGCAGGACGCAGGACTGTGGTCCGGGTGGTGTCAGGAAGGTCTGGACAGAGGCACTCACAGCTGGTCCTGCCTCCTGCCGGACCTGAACCACGCGACAACAGAGGCTCGGGAATGCAGGACAGCATAAACACTGCATCTTGAAACCCAGGACAGCATGCCCACCCTCTTGTCCCCATATCTGTGTAGCCAGCTTTGTCCACCTTCAAGAAGAATATCCAGAGAGAAGAATAAACTAAAAGTACTTCATGCTAGCCAACAAAGGACTATGAGAAAAGAAAACACGTCTACTTGTTTCTAGAGAGAGTCTGCTTGCTGTCCAGACCCACTTCATTCCTTCCCTTTCTCCTTAAAATAAAAGAACACATCATTCTGGAGCCACCGAGGTGGGGCGGGTCCAAGGCCAGCTGTACCCCCGCTGATGACAACCACGAGCTCAGAACCCAATAGAAAGGCTGGTAACTTCCGACCCTGGGAAGGAAGCAGCAGCAGGTAGACTGGGACAGGAGTCGGAACTTGACGAAGGACCAGCACAGCCATGAGCTGACTGGCTTTCCCTCCTTGCTCTCAGCTTTGTCTTCAAGGCTGTGAGCCTCAGCACTGCTCTGAGCGGGACAGGACTGACTCAGAACTGGACAAGGGGCCTGTTGGAGTGGGGGGTTGCTGGGGTGCTTCCCTCTTCTCTCTTCCTGGCCTTGCTCCTCCCCGGAAGCTGCAGCCATGCCTGGGCCTGAGTTCCTAGAATGCCGAGGAAAATCCTCTCTGGGGAGGATCTGGGAGAATGGGCTCCCGTATCCAAAGAATTAGGGGAAATCCTGCTTATTTTTTTTCCCTCTCCTTTTCTCTTGCCACTTTGCCCTGAAAACCACCCAGTTAGGTTATGGAAGCTGCAATACAGTGCATGGGGGGAGAGGGGTCTAGGATTCTGAGAGAAGCCAGCGCTCTAGCAGAAGGACTGGAGAAGGGGACAGAGACTCGAGGAGAAGACCCACTGACGCTGGGCTGGTCCCACCCGGAGCCCCAGCCTGCAGACCTGCCACACCCTGGATTTTAATTCCAAGAACAAGTTCATTTTTGCAAGTAAATCTATTCTTTTGCATTTTCAGTTTCTTTCCTATGTTTCCTACGTTAAAGACTAAATTTCTTGCCTGAAGGTAAGCGTAGATGGAAGAGCGGCTCTCAGCTCTCGGCGTGGCTGGCGGGAGGGGTGCTGCTTCACACAGGCCCAGCAGGACCTCAGCGCCCAGGAGACCAGCCTTGGTTTTGTGGGTTTTGTGCCCCTAACCGGGTGTGGCAGGCGGGGTCGGCCTGTGCTTGCCAATAGCCCACCAATCCTTCCGGTTCAGATGGTAGATGTGGAAACTGTGTGACCAAATCCACACCCCTGCGATACAATCAGGGTATGGCATCCTGCTCAAATGCGCTTCACTTGACTCAGCCAACACTCCGATGATGAGAGAGATTTTCCAGTAGTCACGGGGGAGGGAACGGGTATGGGTAACAGGCCTCCACAGGGAATCGCCCCAGGAGTCCCCCCACACTTCTCACCTTCCATGACATGGGGAACGGTTTAGTGTCTAATCACAGTCACGGTCAGAACGTGGGCGCTAACACCTGCACATCTGTATGGTCCCTTTTATGCCCTTATTCCCAGTGATCCTAATGTGTGTTGTGACTTGTTCAACAGGCCACCTCACGTGCCTGGAGGTGGACAGAATCAAAGAAGAGGAAAGAGAAGTGGGAAGGTCTCCACCTTCTCCAGGGGCTCAGAACAACAGAATTTGCTGGGAGAGAGACCAGAACTTTCCCAGATTCCACTGGATTTGAGGCATTTATAGAGTGTGACATACGTAACCAGCTCACGAAAGCCTTCACCTCTGAGGTTTACTCGCCTCTGCTCCCCCTCCGCGAGACCCCCACTCCATGCATCGGGTCACTTTGGTGAGTGAAACCATCACTGGCCCACGGGGATAGGAAGTGCCAGACACCATGACCTCAAAAGCAGAATAATATCCACCCTCGCAGGTGTGTCCTGGAAGTCAGCCCACCTCTAACTGCACACAGGTCTCACTTGAGAACATTTTAACATTATTTCTTAATAGCAATTTATTTGACTTGATCACCCTTACCCCTCCAGCTGTCAAACGACCAGAGACATATGAACTGTCACCACCTTGGGGCACCTCACTGATGATACTAGAGTGGAAGCCGGAACATGACGAATTGCAGGGACAGGCAGGAGGCAGCCCCCTTGCCCAGGACGGTGGCAGGAGTGAGGGGCTGAGTGCTTTTCATTAATAGACCCTCCATCCTGCCGCAGATATGGAAGGTTGACAGTTTGCGTTGCTCTATGCATTGTATATTGGGGACTTGAGCATCCACGGATTTTGGTATCTGCAGGAGGTCCTCCAACCAATGCCCTGAAACCAGATACCCAGGGACAACTTAAGTTTTGGGGGAGTCAAAAATCATACCCAGATTTTCAATTTTGAGGCAGGCCGGCCCTCCTAACCCCCGCGTCACGCAAAGGTCAAGTGTACTATCCTGGCAATAACTTGATAGACAGCTATCATTTCTTGAGGTTCTGCATTAGGCTGGACACTGTTCACCGTTATATAAGTAGTGACTATTATCCCTACCTTACAAATGAAGAAACTGAGACCTGGACAGTTTGAGTCAGCGGTTAGAGCATTAGCCTGTGGACCAATGAGTTGCAGGTTTGATTCTGGGCAAGGGCATGTACCTCGGTTGTGTTTCATCCCCGGCCCTGGTTGGGTCATACAGGGGGCAACCAGTCAATGTGGCTCTATCACATCGATGTTTCTCTCTGTCTCTCTCTCTCTCCCTCCCTCCCACTCTATCTAATGATAAATAGAAAAATATCCTCGGATGAGGAATAAAAAAAAAAACAAAAAAAACAAATGAAGGCACACAAAAGGTGAGTCATTTGCTACAAGGACACTAATAATAAGTGGCAGATATAAAACCCAGGTGTGACTCACACCCCAGCTCTGCAAGGCCTCTCTAAACAGTGGTGCCAAACTGGACTCACTGTGACCCTGCTCGGTAGGCCGAGCAAATGTTATCCTCCAATGCTCAGAGAAGTCATACAACGAGGACATGGACAATGTGACCCAAAAGCCCACTCTTATCTCCCATCCAGTTCTCGTTCTCTTTCATGCCTGCCCCTCATGTGGCATGGGCTCCAGGACACTTCTGTCCTGCAGAGGACCACACTGAGGACTGTGCCTTTCTGAACTGGGATGTGTCTTAAGCACAAGGAGGGAGGTTTAAAGATAAGAATTTTACAAAATGGCAAATGGGTGGCAAATGGAACATCTCCTCTTTGAAGGCTGGTCCTCAGCTACTTTGGCCACTGGCTGGGGACAGTCTGAAGGACAGGTTCAGAAAGCTTGAGAAAAGGGTGGCTGGCTCAGCAGCACCCACTGAGGTTTGCTCCGTGTGCCTTTAGGACACTCAGGGTGTGTCACTGACTTTCAGCTCTGATTGAAGTGGCCTGGCTCCTGTCCAGATCCCGACAGGGGACTGTTTCATGGTTCCTAATGATGAATCCCAACTGCATTGCAACAGTGCATCATGTCTTGAACCACAGCATGCTCTTGGCCCTAGTGGATTTTTCAGCACTTTTAGTCCCTTCCCTTAATAGGAATCCAACAAACCAAAGTTTAAATAAAGCAGTAACTCACATTTATCTTTCTTCAGTTTAATCACACCCAACATGTTAAATATTTCAAAAGGAGCCCACATGAACAATTTTAAACAAGGAGGCATGATGGTCACGTGGATTTATCCCTACAGCACGATGACGATGAGATCCGACTGTCCTGAAGACAGAGTGTTCCGTGCTGCAGAGCCGAGCGGCTCCATCCCCTGTAAACCTCCACTGTTCCCCTTGAGAGGGGGTCCGCACTGACCTCAGGGGGCACTGACATCCATCAGGCTCCTGCAGAGCAGTTAAGCTTGTCTTAATCACCCAGGGCCTGGGCTCTGAGGTCAGCCCTGGAACCTTCCAGCTGCTGCAGGAGTCTCCTTTGCTGCAGGGGACAGAGGAGCTGGAACAAGGGCAGAGACCTCGGGTTCCCTTCTCTTGTTTCCTCTCCCAGGGGCTCCAGGAGCCTGTGGGGTCCCCAGACTCAGGTTCTGACCCCAGGATGTGAACACCTTACTGACATCCTCCCCCACTGTTTTAAACAAACACACTAAATTGTGAGCCTATCCAGGGAGGACAAGGTTTTATTGTCTTTATATCCCTAGTACTTAGCATAGGGCCTGAAGCCCAATATATGTTTGCTGAAGGAACAGCTTCAAATACTACTTGGCCATGACCCCATGTAACAGATCACACACTCTCTTTCCTGAACACCTGCCACAGATCCAGCTGTAAGAATAAGTCTAATTGTTGTCATTCCAATGTTTAACAGTATTCTCATAGTTTGTACCAGATACAGATCGTTTATGGAATTAGGTCTATTCATTTACTCACCTAGTAACAACACTGACTAGATGTTACAAGCACTGTGCTAGGAACAGAGAATTTAAAGGTGAACATGAAACACCTACATTAAGCAAAAAGAAAGATCTCACGTAAGCAACCTGACTGTACACCTCAAGGAACTAGAAAAAGAACAAACTGAGCCCAATGGTAGCAGAATGAAGGACATAATGAAGATTAGAGCAGAAATAAATGAAATAGAAATCAGGAAAATAATAGAAAATATCAATGACATTAAAGTTGGTTTTTAGAAAAGGTAAATAAAACTGAAAAACCTTTAGCTCACTAATCGAAAAAAAGAGAAGATGCCAATAAAATTATAAACAATAAAGGATACATACAACTGATACAAAGGACCATAGAGACTACTATCAATAATTGTACACCAACACATTCAATAATCTAGAAGAAATGGAGAAATTACTAGAAACATAGAACCTACCAAGACTTAGTCATGAAGAACTAGAAAATCTAAATGAGTAATCAAAAACCTCCCAACAAAGAAAAAGCCCAGGATCAGATTATTTCACTGGTGAATTCTACCAACATTTAAATAATTAACACCAATCTTTCTCAAACCCTCCCCCAAAAAACTGAAGAGGACAGAACCTTCCCAAACTCACAGGAGGCCAGCATCACCCTGATACCACAGCCAGACAAGAACACAAGAAAAGAAAATTACAGACCAATATCCTGATGGATTTAGACGTAAAAATCCTCAACAACATACTAGCAAATCAAGTTCTACCACATATTAAGAGGATCACACACCACAACCAACTGGGATTTTTCCGTGGACTCAAGGTTAGTCCAACATGAGCATGCCAACAGTAAGGTTCCCCAGCTTATCTTGAAACTGGACAATGAATGGGTCCGGGCAGTCTGTCATTACTTGAGTCAATGAAGCAGAGACAAGGTTGACTGTATATGAGCATTTATTCCAATATAGTGGGCAGTATGAGGAGCAGTGGGTCATCCTGTAAAATATGCTCTTCCCCCCATCACTTGTCAGCTGCTTTTATTGGGTAGAGAAACAATGACTATGTAAGAAAGGGCAGTTAGGCAAAAGGAAAGAAATGGGTAAAATGGTTACAGGTGGGGAGGAGGAATGTGTGTGTGTGTTTTTGGGAGTGGGGACTATAAAAGGTTTCGGGCAAAGTGGAAGGAATGTGGGCCTGAGGCTGCAGGGGCTGGTGGCCAGTGAGTCACAATCACGGATCCAGTGTTCTGATACTCAGGTTGTTAATCTTTCCATGATGTCAGGTAGCCCCCCTTGTCCTCAGATTAGAATGGGCAGCATTTCTGAGTAAGCTTCCTGGGCAAAATCCTCCCACCAGGTCACAGTGGGCTATTCTTTAGTCAGAACAAAGCAACCATGATCAACATTGTAAAGGATGATTAACATTTCTTGTAACTATGGCTGGTACGCCACTGTGATTAGTTATCTATTCTATTATTCTCTCCCGCCCCATTCAATCTCTTCCAGAAGCCCTCAGCCCAGAACTGTGGTGACTCAGCTCCGAGCCTCCACTCTGGATGGAAATTCCTCCAGCTCTGCTTCCTGTTCTCCCAGTAATTGGCCTTGAATTTTAACAATAGCTGATGACTACAGCTTTGGGAATGTCCTGGTTATTTTCTGAATTAAGCATCAAAATAGCCCCAAAGCCAGGCCTTATGCACAGTGAACCCTCCACCCGTGGGTATGGCGCTGACATTTACAAATTAATGTGCACTGTGTCAGGTAAGGTTTAGCATTGTCCGAACTGAACTGAAACCCAGGAGGAAGTATCCTGTGACTAACTCTAAGTTTCCTGCCAAAGTCTAAGCACACTTGAATCATGCTGAAAAGCATCCAGCCGGTCCTGCCTGGACCAGGCCTTAGCATAAACCCCAAACTGAGACTCAACTGAAAAGGAAGCAAGTTTGTATGTGAGAGGCACCTATCAAACTGACATTTTAATTTGCCAGTGTGGAATGTGCCAGGGAACAGGGGTGAGGGTGTGCAAAGTTGCTCTACGCTGAAGCTGGGCCACAACATTTCACCCAGGCCAGAACAGGATTTTTCAGTCCCTTTATTCCAGCACATTGTAGGCTCCGTTCAGCTGGCCAGACAAGCATTTGTGGTAACTCTTCGAAAATAAAAGCCTTACTACTAGCAGTGAGTCTCTGCATTTAATGAGGCTGCGAGGGAGGGAGGGAACGTGGAATCAGAAGACCATTTGTTTATGCTTCCTCAGAGGCAAAATGCATCTATTTAGGGACCCTGTCCAGGTCTTCGCTCCCATTCATCACCCCCACCCCAAATCCCTGCTCAGATCAGTGCAGGATGTGAGACCCTGTAGGGAACAGAGTGGTATTACCGCAGCACAAAAATTACAGCGTGGAAACCTGAATACGGCATTTGATGGTGTTCAGAGTGTTACAGAATGATGCATCTTGGGAAATAACTCTCACTTCCTGCCTGACAATATAGAGGGTGTGTGCATGTATGTGTGTACACCATGGGTAGGATTTAAAAGTATTTAAAGAGTGCTTACTGGATCAGCAAAGAAGTACTGCTTCTCAACATAGGGACACATGCTCAGTGCTAAAAACTGCAATTTAACTTCTGGTTGAGATAGATCATTAGCTGATACATAGATGATAGATAGATAGTAGATGATAGATAAAGGAATGGATAGAGAGATGATAGATATGTTGTAGGACAATGAAAAGCTAGGAAAATTCTGGGACATGTGGAATAGGGAAATTGAGGCAGGAAAGTTAAACAAGCCAAAAAGCTTTGCAGGCTGCTTGTAACGGGGCCTTATCTTGAGAACAGAGAGTTAAAACTTCTCCTCAAGCCCAGTGGCTGGTGTGGCTCAGTGGTTGAGCATCAACCCATCCACCAAGAGGTCGCTGGTTTGATTTCCAGTCAGAGCATATGCCCAGGTTGTGGGCCTGATCCCCAGTGGGGGGCATGCAGAAGGTGGCCAGTCGATGTTCTCTCTCATCGATGTTTATATCTCTTTCTCCCTCTCCCTTTCTCTCTCTCTAAATTCAATAAAGAAAAAATATTTTAAAAAACAAATCTTCTCCTTCTCACAGAAGAATGCAGGGGAGGAGGGGAAAGGAAGGGGAGAGGAGGAGGAGGAATCAGAGACCACTTAGTGCCAATCATCCTGAAGTTGTTACAACAGCAGGGAAGAGGGGGAAAGAGGAGTATGAAGAAAAAAAGCCAGGTACTTCCCATAAATTGTGGGAAAGTCATAACAAAGGGGAGACTTTTAGAGTTAATCTGTACCAGGATATCTAGCAGAGGAATTTTTTAAAAACTTATAGACAGGAGGGTATATGAGGCAGAAACACCCCCACCCCCACCCTACTTGCTCTTCAAATTAGCTGAGAGCCTGTGTGTGCTTCATAAGCCAGATGTATAGGTTTGTTTGCTTTGCTTCATTAATAAATGTACATGCTCTAACTTTTTAATAAATTCACTTGCTTTAATGTTTTAATAAATACACTTCAGAATGCAATCAAGGTCTCTCCTATAAATTCATTTATATGAGACGACAAAGATCAAAGTTGGGGACAGCCATCTCCCTGTGACTCAGGGGCTGTCCAGTAACACCTCTCTAGCACCTGTGAGAGGTGCCTATCACAGACATGCTAGATAGATGGATGGATATGTTACCGGAGAATCAAATTCCTCTGTCACTAGTGGGAGTGGGGTCTTGAGGCGCAGCTGAAGTAAGCATCTTCAGAAGCCCCCACAGGAGAATGAGATGTGGTAGAAGATTTTATTTGCAGGAAATTATATTTCTCCATTTCCAATGTCCATTTCCCTTAAGCCAGTCCTGAAAGAGGGCTTTAGTAAAGCCAGAAGCAGGGCTTCCCCTCCACGATTACCTGGCCCCCTGGCTGACCCGAGATGGTCACCAAGTTACCTCTGTGATCTGTTTTACCATTGTGACCTGTCTGACCTCTGTGACCTGTTGCCACATGATACCTCACAGGATTGGGTTGGGGGGTCTCTGCGGGGTGACTCTTCAGCAGGCTCAGGGAAGGGCTTCCCAGGATCTTGTCATATTTAAACTCAGGCTTGGCTGTTGAGACAGAGCTGGCAGCATGGAAAACTGGAGAAGCTGCCACCAAAGGGACAGCAAATGCCCCAGGGCAGGGAGAGCCAGACTGGCTGGGGTGCAGGGAAGGATAATCTATTTTTGTTGTTGTTAATCCTCACCTGAGGATATTTTTTCATTGATTTTTAGACAGAGTAGAAGGGGGAGGGGGAGAGAGAGGGAGAAACATCGATGAGAGAGAACATCAATTGGCCGCTTCCTACATGCCCCCCACTGGGGATTGGGCCCATACATGGCATGTGCCCTGACCAGGAATCAAACCAGCGACCTCTTGGTGCATGGGTTGACGCTCAACCAGTGAGCCACACCAGTCGAGCAAGAGCAATCTTTTTAAAGATCATTTTGTGATTTGACATTTGAAATGATATTTGAGGTGTGTCTTGAGCACAGGTAGGATTTAGACAGATGAGTATGGTGAGGTGTGCTTCAGGCACAGAGAGTGGGCATGCAGCCTGGAGGCAGGAGAGATGAAGACCGGAGACTGGAGCACACACCACTCGGAGACTGTGAGTAGAGGACAGGACAGGGAAACAGAAGACTTTCCATGGAGGGGACAGGGCAGAGGGGAAAAGGGACCATCTATGGATGGGGCAGGGCAGGGGGTTCAGGGCACCCTGAAAGGAAGCAGGGCAGGAGAGACAGGGTATCCTCCATGGAGAAGGCAGGACAAGAGGGAACAGGAGACCCTCCATAAAGGGAGAAGGGCAGGGAGAAGGGGCCCGTCCATGAAGGGGACAGGGGCCCCTCCATGAGATGGGACAAGGCAGAGAGGACAAAGGGAATAAGGGGCAGGGCTGGGCGTGTTATCGGTGAAAGTGGAGTTCTTGCAATATCCCGAGGAAAGGAATTTTCTGAGACTCACACAGGAGGATGAGATATTGGAGAAAGCTTTATTTCTGTGGAATCAAATCTCTGAGTTTCCAAGCTCCCCTCTCCCACTGTCCCACCAAGGAAGAAGTCCCATTTTGTCTTCAGCAGGGCTAAGATCAAAACCAGTGTCCAGTTTCCGTTCCACGTCTGCACAGTCCAATCCAGCATGAGGCTAGCTTAGGCTGTGTTCCTTGCTACAGTCCATCAGTCCATTGCATGTAGGGTCCGCAGGGCCACATGGCTGTGGAGAAAACACAGGCGAATGCAAGGAAGCAGGAACAAGAGAGCCCCACTAGCCGAGATAGATAGATAGATAGATAGATAGATAGATAGATAGATAGATAGATAGATAGATAGATAGATAGATAGATAGATAGATGATAGATAGATGATAGATAGATAGATAGATCCTTTTCTTAGGGCATTATATATTCCCAATTTTTTTGCAGCTTTCAGTGTCCCTGCCCACTCTGGCCAATGATCTCTGTTCCCAGGTTTGACTGACAGGCAAGTACTTTCCTATGTCACCCCGACTCCCTGCACATGCATCCATCTTCCCCTTTGTCCAGTCCCTTCCCCCAGTGATCTGTAGGGAGTGGGCCAGTGGTTCCCTGGGGAGTGCAAAGTTGCAGTTTCCTGGTGAAACTGCCCAAATGGCTATGCTTATAATGCCTGGCCTCCCCTTTGCTCCTTTCCTATTATTAATAACTAGTTAATTACAACAGTATCTGGGGGACAGGGCAATCTCCTGGGTGAGCGGAGAGGAGACCCTGGAAGAAGCAGGGCAAGGAGGACAAAGAGCCCTTGATGGAGGGGGCAGGGCAGAAAGGACACGGGTTCCTCCATGAGAGGAGGTAGGGTATGGGGGACAAAAGACCCTGAGAGGGGGCTGAACAGGAGAGACAGGGGACCTTCCATTGAGGGGGCAGGGCAGGGGTGACGGGACCCTGGGAGGTCAGGGCAGTAAGACAGAGGACCCTCCATTGAGGAAATAGGGCAGAGGGGACAGGGGACCCTCCATGGAATTAACAGGGCAGGTACTGGGGGCCTTCTATGAAAGGGGCAGGGCAGGGGGACAGGGACCTTCCATAGAAGGGGGCAGGGCAGGGAAGACACAAGATTCTCAATGGAGGTGACAGAACAAGGAGACAAGGGACTTTCCATGGAGAGGACCGAACAGGGAGGACAGGGGACCCTATATGTGTGGTTACTACCAACCTCTGAGTTCGCAAATCCCACCATGCTTGCCTCCCTGAGCTTATCAGATTTAGTATGTGGCCCCTTTGTTGTCCACACTCTCCTGCTTTGCCCGCTCCATGGAGTGTCCCCTGTTTCTTCTACCCTGCTCCCTCAATAGAGGGTCCCGGGTCCCCTGTTTTCTGCTGCCTTCATTGAGGGTCCCCTATACCTACCTCTGCTCTGCCTCCTCCGTGGAGGGTCCCCTGTTTTCCCTTCCAGCCCCCTCCCAGGGTCCCCTATCTCCCCTTCTTTGTTCTCTCCATAGAAAGTCCCCTGTTCCCCTGCACTGCCCCTCCATGGAGGGTCCCCTGTTCCCCTTGCCCTTCCTTCACCGTGGAGTGTCCTGTCTCCCCTATTCTGCCCCATCCCAGGGTCCTCTCTCTCCCTTGCCCTGTTCTCTTTATGTATGGTCCCCTTTCTCCATTGCCCTGTCCCCTCCACGAAGGGTCTTCTGTTTCCCTGCCTGTCCCCTCACTCACAGGACTCTGACAGGTGTGTGCTCTGGTCTTCTGTCTTCATCTGTCCTGCCTGCAGGCCACATGTTCACTCTCTGTACCTGAAGCATATCTCACCCTCTTTCTCTGCCTAAATCCTACCTGTGCTCTCAAGACACATCTCAAACCATAAGGAAAGGTAGAATATTGCCAATTGTGACAACATAGATGGACCTTGAGAATAGTATGCTAAGCAAAATAAGTCAGAACAAGCTAACAACCATGATTTCACTCATATGTGGGATATAAAACCGAAAGTCATAGACACAGACAACAGTATGGTGGTTACCAGAGGAAGGGGGGTGGTGGGGGTGAGTATAGGGTAAAAAGGGCCAAATACATGGTGGCAGAAGATGATTTTATTTTGGGTGGTGGACACACAAGGCAACATACAGATCATGTATCATAGAAATCTACACTTGAAACCTTTACAATCTTATTATCCAATGTCACCCCCAATAAATTTAATTTAAAACGCTATCTCAAATATCACTTCAAATCTCAAATCACAGAATGATCTTTAAAAAATATAAATCAGATCATATCATTCTCATGTCTAAAAGCCTTAAAGGCTCCAGCAGTCGTCAGCTGTCCAGTCAGAATTGTTTCTGTGATGGTGTCACACTGCTGGGAGAGTAATGTCCTGTCTCCCTCCTCCAGCTGCCTCCGTCACTGTTCTGGTGGCATCTGGCTCTGGTGCAGGGCAGAACTGTGCTTCCCTGAGAGTGTGCTAAGCATTCACTTTGACTGATTATATTCTCAATTTTATTGTCCATGACAATGGAGGAAATTGGCTGATGTCAGAATTTGATTCAAAAGACTGTAGACATTATACATTCTGATATTGAAAAATGTAGCCTTTATGCAATAAGGCTAGAATTAAGATCAAGTCTCTGCCCCCATTCTTCCTTTCTCCCCTACCCTTATTGAGAACTATCTGAATTAGCCCTTCCTAAAAGGCTCAGAAGCTTCACCAATCTGGTTTGGGGAGAAGGAAAAATGAAGTAGATTTTGGTGGTGATAATGTGTTACCCAAGTTTGATTCCCTTGACTCCAATATTAGTGAGAGGATAATCAAGCTCATTTTAGTTAAATGAAGTGGACGATGATGACTGGATATAATGTTTCCTGGTACAGGTCAAGAGACACAGGGCAGATGGTTGCCTGGTTCATCATGTCCAGAAACAGTAATGTGTGTTAGCCCACACCACCTCACCAAATGAGTCTCTGCTTTACATTTAGGGGAGTTAACATGACCACCTTCATCCCACCCCTGCCAACCCCAAGTTGGCTTAGCTTGTAGAGAAGAAAGTTCTTATTGCAGAAATAAAAGGCCTCTGGTCCTGGTCTTTTCTCAGGGTGTCTACCACCTCCACATATCCACCATGGTTCTTATAACCAAATGGATATGGAATCCTTTGCAATTGGACAGGAGGTGTCCTACAGCTGTGAGGCTGGCTACACTCTTATTGGAGCTAACACTATACAGTGCACATTCTTGGGGACCTGGGGTCATACAGCCCTCAAATGTGAAGGTGCCTAAAGCTCTGCTCCATCTTAAGGAAACTCAACTGTTTCCTGACTCTTCATGTGCCAGCCTTGTCTCTTTTTCCTAGTGGAATCATGTGATGCCATTCCAAACCTCCTTCTCAACGCCATGTGGTGGCTCCTCCTGATCTCCAGCTTGGGGCAGAGGTTTCCTTTGTTTGTGATGAGGGGTGAGTGTGAGGTGACAGGACCTGAATTGAGACCTATGACTCAGAGCTACGCATTGCACGATGTAATTTGTAAAGACGATTCATGCCTTTTCCTTTCTCTGACCCTTTCCCTATTTTTCTTTACCTTTTATGACTAAAAATTGTTACTAATTAAATCCCATTGGTTTTCTTCAAATGTGTGTATTGTGCATGGCCAGCCAAAACTGAGAATTATCCATTTATCAACTGAAAAAGCAAAGTTTGGGGTCACAAGTTAAGGTTCCCCTTATGGAGATGAATAGATGGCGGGGGTTTAGTAAGAGGGGCTCTTTGGGTTGAGCTTAGGGAATAAGACCTTTGATATTTTCTTCACTTTAATTTGAGTTTCTTTTTCCTTCTTGACATTTGGAAGCCAAAAAGAAAAGAGAATAAAAAAAAAATGTAATCATTAGAATTTTTTTCTCTGGGTTTTTACCTGGTCTGAAATCATCACATAGCTGAACTGATTCACAAACAATCTTGGATTTTTTTTTTTAACCTAAAATGCTGAAAATAATAGAGCTCATTAATACCACCTACTTGAGAGAAGTGATTAAGTTCATGCAACTGAGAATTGGTTTGTTCTGGTGATGATTTGCTACCCCTTATTGTTTAAGGTACCGGTTAAATGGCAAATCTTCTAGTCTGTGTGTCTCAGAAGGAATGAGAGTACTCTGGAATAACAGGTTTCCTGTCTGTGAACATGAGTAGAAGCAAAAATAAGTATGAATCTTGCCTCTTGATTTTGCATTTATCAAGTATAACATCTTATCCGTATGTGTACTTTGAACATGTATATACCAATCTTCTGTAGGTTCTAGAATGCAGACCAAAACTAAATTTATTCAGTTGACTACATATTGTTTTGAGTATTCTATTTATATTAAGATAAAGGCTCTGGAAAGTTACCCCCACTGAAACTGAGTAGCACTGCTCTGCTAACATGGTTTGGCCGTGTGTTCTTATCCCAGTTCCTCTACTGATGAGCGACTCTTGGAGCTAACTGGAAATCAGCCAGCAGCTCTGGAGGTTGGCACTTTCCCCTTTGTTCTGAGACTCACTCAGGAAAGCTGTGCCTATACCAACGCAGCTATAAATAATTAACAATAGGACACGTATATAAAGGATATGAGGTCATTATTCTAAACTCTTGATCACTTCCTGTGGCTTTTCCAAAGAGGTGTAGCCCTGGCCGGTTTGGCTCAGCAGTTAGAGCGTCGGCCTGCGGTCCAGAGAGACCTGGGTTCGGTTCCCGCTAAGGGCACGTACCCAGTTGCAGTTTGTCCCTGGCCCTGGTTGGCTCATGTGGGTGGCAGCCACTCGATGTGTCCCTTTCACGTCGATGTTTCTCTCTCTCTCTCTCTCTCTCTCTCTCTCTCTCTCTCTCTCTCTCTCTCTCTCTCTCTCTCCTCCTCCTCCTCCTCCTCCTCCTCCTCCTCCTTCTCCTCCTCCTCTCTCTCCCTCCCACTCTATCTGAACGAAAAATGTCCTCAGGTGAGGATAAAAAAAAATAGGGGGCGGGACACCAAAGGATGAAAAGTGACTGTAGTGAGGCTGCAGTCCTTTAGTAGAGGGACAGAATGTACTTTCACCACTTGTAGCCCCAGTTGTGTGTTCGAAACAGGCATCGAATAATTTGTAAGTTCCAGGTTTTGAACTTTCCCCTTTCAGGTACTTTTACTTCTGAGTTCTCATTACAACCTTATGAAGTAGCTTGATTTATATGATAGACTAGGAAACTGAGGCTCAGAGATGGTAAGACTTGCCTAAGGTCACAAAGCTATTGAATGACAGTGGGGATTTGAAACCAGGTCTACCGAGCTCACATTTCATTAGTCCACAGTGCCTCCCAACATGCGACTAGCATGTCATTAACATATTACTTTCATGTGCTGTTTACCTTTTGTTTTATTAAAATTACTAGACTCAGAACGATTTAATAAATTTTGTTTCATTGCCATTGTTTGGTCAAGATGGTGCTTACAAGTCCTAAATTGATTTGTTTGCTGAGGATCAAGAGAAAAGTAAGAATTTAGGAGTTTGGGGTCTATTAGCAAAAATACACCCAGTGGATTTAAAAGTCATCTGTAAATCGTTGTTAATACAGTCTGGCAGAAAGGAGGCCTCTATAAACACTTTCTGAAGTGATGCACTATTTTCCAAAGTCATCTTCTCAGACAAAATTTCAAATCAAATGACTTTAAAAGTAAAATAGGACATCTGTAATAGTGTCAACAATAAAAATAAAGTTAAAAATAAAAAGAAAGAAATAACAAGAAATGTGGAAGCAGAAAAAAGTAAGGATTACTATAAGTTCTTCATTTATCTTTACTTAATTAGGTTTATATTGTTGCTGAAATATAAATCTGAATTTCAATCATACAATTACAGGGATTGGCATGTTTGACAAACATTTTATCATCAAAATTAGCTTTTTATTTCTTAGTAAGGAACAATATCCATCAGTTCTAAATTAATTAATGAGTTGCCCAGCCAGCATGGCTCAGTGGATTGAGCATCGTCCCATGAACTGAGAGGTCTTGGTTCTATTTCTAGTCAGGGCACATGCCTGGGTTGCCAGCTTGATCCCCAGGAGGGGGCCTATGGGAGGCAGCTGATAGATGTTTCTCTTTCATCTATGTTTCTATCTCTCTTTCTAAAAAAATCAATAAAAACATATAAAAAATTAATTAATAAGCTGAAATATGATTCTATATATTTGTAGATAGGTATATAATCTTGGAGGTAAGGAAGCTATGAAGATAGTCACTGTATGAGGTGACTATAGAAAATAATTAAGCCATTATAAAGACTTAGGTAGACCTGTATGTGTTGACATGGAAAGATATCATGAACAGAGTATTAAACTAATAAAGAAAGGCATAGAATAAGATGTGAGTATACATATACTCACCCAATATGTATGTATATATGTATCACATATAGGATCCCATAAAACTATATACTAATATCTAGCAGAACAACCCCCTAATAATATGCTACTTTTGGAGCAGAGAATAAGCTTAAAGGGTAGGACGAGAGTATTGTGAAAATGGACTTTATTTTGGTAAATAAAATTTTTTACAAAATAAATTATGAAGTGTAACTAAGCATGGAAAGTGAGGTATAAAATAGATATGATTAAACCACACTCGTTTGATCTTTAAAAGATTGAGTTGAAAAGTCATGTTGACAGGTTACCATAGATCATGTGTCATTTATTTGGATCCATGTACTATGTCAAAATCTAGATTGTGAAGGATGTATCATCTGATGGCCATGTTTTCTAATGCGTGTGTGTAAAGATTTCCCCCTGGAGTGTCCATTTACTTCCCTGTATCCCCAATGGACATCACACAGGAAAGAATGTTGGTCATTTGTCCTTGGATTGTCTGTGACTTACTGTTGTAAACTGGTCACTTGCTTGTTGGAGAAAAGACCATTCGATGTTTGTCTTCAGGAGACTGGAGTGTGTTATCATTCCAAAATGTGAAGGCATCCTAAACTTACAATCAATTTTCAGAAATTAGGCTATTCTGTTATTTGCCATGCTTTGTGCATCTTTGGCTTGTTTCCTTAAAGGCACAGTGTGAACCTCCAGGACCACTTCTCAATGGGCAGATAAAGGGGCCTCCAATCTTTGGGTTGATGTAACTGTAACTTTTCCTGTAATGAAGAGTGAGTGTCTGAAGGACCTATGAGATTTAATGCATTGGGCTTCTCTATGCATGATATGACCTGTGAAGGCTCCTCTGTGAGGATCTATGGAGAGCCTGGGATGAGGTTGTGAGAGATAATGCTAATAAGAGTTGATGCACACAAATTAAATGAATTTGTCTTGGACTTTAAGTAGAGGTTATTGATCCATGTAACCAATTTCCCGGTAGTTGTGAATGAATGACCACCCTCTGTCTGCAGGTATCAATTACAAGGCCAACCTTCTAGTCAGTATGTAATTGCTGGACAGAGAGCTTTATGGACCAAGATGCCAGCATGTGATGGTACGTTATGCATCTGTGGTTTGCAATTACTGTAGTTCCTTTTTCAAGGCTCAACAGGACACTGAATTCTTTTAACTGAAACTTTTGTTTCAGTCATTACTATACAGAACCTTACAGAGCAAATCTCTCTCTTAGGCATCTATAATGGCTATAACAAAACAACCTTCAGTTACCTTTTTATTCTCTGTTTATTCAAGTAAAACAGGGTCCATAGGCATTTCTTCTCTAAAAGCTAAGTAGACTTGTAAGCCAGGCCACACACATAAAGGAGATAGTATATTCAGTAAAAGAAATCCAAGGATCAGCAAAATTAGATATATTCTGGAATAAATCATACTTGTTGAGTTTTATTGCTGTAGCTGCCTTGATGGACTCATTAGCGATTCAAATATCCTAGGTCCCTGGACCTAGGAGATGAGAGTGGTATCAAGTTGGAGGCTCTTTGTTTGCAGTACAGCTTCAGTCTTGTCATTTCTCTCTGTAATTTCTCCAGAAATTCTTTGCCCACCACCTCCTCCTATTCTCAATGGAAGACATCCAGGCAACCCTTCAGTGAAGGTTCCATGTGGAAGCACAGTCACTTACACTTGTGACCTGGGCCCAGAGAAAGGAGTGGACTTCATCCTGATTGGGGAGAACACTACCCATTGTACCACTGATAGTCGGAAGACTGGGACCTGGAGTAGCCCCACCCCACAATGAGAACTTTCTTTTTTTTTATTGATTTTAGAGAAAGAGGAAGGGAGAGAGAGAGAGATAGAAACATTGTTGTGAGCAGTAACATTGATTGGCCGCCTCCTGCATGCCTCCCACTGGGGATTTGGCCCACAACCTGGTCATGTGCCCTGACTGGGAATTGAATCAGTGACCTCTTGATGCATAGGTCAATGCTTAACCACTGAGCCACACTGTCCTGGCCGAACTTTCTATTTCTAGGATTTGTTGTCCACCTCTCCACATCCTTTGAGGCCAAATATTGTCTGGGCAGAAAGATCAATATTTATTTGTATAATGACACTGTGGTATCTGTTTGCTTGTTTGGCTTCACCTTGAAAGGTAGCAAGGGAATACGATGTAATGCCCAAGGCACATGGGAGCCATCTGCACCATTCTGTGAAAAGGGTGAGTGTTCCAATATCAAGAAAAGATTCTACCGATTCATCTTTTCAAAGGATTAGAGGAAAGGGTTTTGGACTTAAGCAGGTTCTTTTCAGTGTAGTGTCCTCAATTTTACTAAATATGTATAGTGTTTATAAATTATGTAGAAGGTTTTTTACACTACCCCAACTGTTTGTTCATTTTGTGGAAGTACCCTTGGGGAAAATAACATTTAGGGAGCACTAAATTGCCCATTTCTTCAGGGGAAAAACTGTTTGTCCTTATACTGATTTCTTTTTTTTCCTTTTTATTGAATTTATTAGGGTAACACTGGTTAACAAAATTATACCAGTTTTAGGTGCACAGTTCTACAACACATCATCTGATTAGTGTATTGTGTGTTCACCACCCCATGTCAAGTTCCTGGCAATCACCACACTGTTGTCTGTGTGCATGAGTTTTCTCTCTTTTTTTTCTTTTTTTTTGCTCAATCCCTCCCCACTCCCTAACAAAGCTCCCCCACCCCCGACAGCTGTCAGCCTGCTCTCTATCAATGAGTCTGTCTCTATTTTGCTTGTTAGTTCATTTTGTTCATTAGACTCCACATATGAGTGAAATAATATGGTATTTGTTTTCCTCTGACTGGCTTATTTCACTTAGCATAATGCTCTCCAAGACCACGATGCTGTTGCAAAGGTAAGATTTCCTTCTTTTTTATGTCCCAGTAGTAGTCCACTGTGTAAATGTACTACAGTTTTTTTTTTTATCCACTCATCTACTGATGGACACTTGTGCTGCTTCCATATCTTGGCCATTGGAAATAACACTGCAATTTATTGAATAGACTCTTTACCCCATTGTATGTTTTTTTATTATTTTTTCAAGTATTAATAGACTACAAAAGCATGGGTTTATTTCTGGGCTCTTTATTTTCTTCCATTGATCTATAGGTCTGTTTTTGTGCCAGTACCACACGCTCTTTTGATAACTAGGGCCTTGCAGTATAGTTTGACATCAAGTAGAGTGATTCCTCCAACTTTGTTTTTCATTCTCAAGATTGCTGTTGCTATTCGGGGTCTTTTGTGGTTCCATATACATTTTCGGAATATTTGTTCTAGTTCTATAAAATGTGCCATTGGTATCTTGATAGGAATTGCACTGAATCTATAGATTGCTTTGGGAAATATGGACATTTTAATGATGTTAATTTTTCCTATCCATGAACACAGTATATGCTTCCACTTATTTGTATCTTCTTCAACTGAATGCAGATTGGTACAGCCATGGTAGAAAGCAATATGGAGTTACCTCAAAGCAGTATTGATTTCTTAATAGGGAAGTCAGCAAAGCCCTGACCCCATGGATATATTAGAATCTCCCCTTGAAAGCATATAAGGTGATTCAATAAGAAAGGAAGAAACAAGACAGGAGATAAAGCACTCAGTGGGAACTGAACAAAATCTGCAGCAGCCTGAGTGCAGGAAAAAGAAAAATATTGAGAATAACTGTTTAAAAATTACCCTAAACTGGGCTGCAAGATACTTTCTGTACCATAACACTTCTGCCTTCTTGGAACTTATTTTAGTAAAAACAAAGGCCTGACACATATATAACATACACATCATGGTGTAAAAATACATACCATGAACAAGATACAGAAAAACTACTGGGGCCGTGGGGGAAGAAATGTTTGCTTGCTGCTGGTGAGTCATAGGAAAAGCATAGAGGAGAACAGGGGAGGCCAAACATGTGGTGATCCATAGTAAAGCTATTGCATAAATATTTGTTAAATGATATATAAATGAATGAGATTGAAACTATTGATTGTTTCTCCCTCACTCTCATTCATATTTAGCAATATAAAATAGAATTATTTGCTCCATATCATGATATCTGAAAATGACCCCTCAATAGAATGATATCTTTTAATAGGCTTCATGCTTTATTGGTTATAACACTTATATTTATTTGGTATATATAATGTTATCACTCTCCTTATTTAAACTTTGATTTGTATCAATGTTATTCGTGGTGCCTCCTAAACAGAAATCATCTATTTCAATGTGCCTTCTTGCTTGGAATTCAACTGAACATGGATCGGAAAGAAACAGTTTGAATATCAGCAAGTCAAGTTGTATGATCTCAGTATCTGCAAGATGATTTCATAAGCTATTCCTTTCTATTTGCACTTATTCTCCAGCAGAACAAAGCAAGCTTGCTTGATGATAAAGATTAAGAGCCCAGTATCACTGCCACAGGCTCTTCATGGACTTTCTGAAGCCTCACCTGTGACGTGCCTGCAGCCAGACTATGGCTATAAACAACCACATAGCTCTAAAGTGTCACCTTTTCAAGGTAGGCCCTAAAATGAGCTGTCCTTATATGCAGACTCTTTTTTTTTTTAAATCAGCATACTTACTATTACCACATACTTTTGGTTATAGTGTGGTTTTAATTATTTAGTCAGAGTATGAAGCATTTCCTGTGGTTATTATAGGATTACTTTTATAGAGAAATCTGATTTTATTTTAATACTGGTTTAGTTCTCAGATACAGTTAAACATTTCACTTTTATTTCCACTTGGTTTGTGTTTTTCTCACACTATATACTTTGGGTTTCCATAATCACTCAGTAATTCCAACTCAAAAAAGTTGTTTCTTTTAAATATGGGAGTGAAGTTTCAATTCCAAATTTTTTGTGTACAAGTCAATCTTTAGATATACCCTTGGTGGTTTTGTCAGAAGATATGGTTGCTTGTAAAATGTTATTTAATAATATGTACATTAGTTATTCAAGTAAATTTTATCTTTAAAAAATACTTGCCTTATATGATTTCTTATGGAGTCAATGAACTATTGAATAACAGACTTAGCGCTAGGGTTTTTAGAGTTCCTGATTTAACATTTATGAGTTCGGAATCTTACCTATTAGTCATTTCAACCCACAAACTCAATTCCCTCATCCTCAAGACTTCCTCTTATAGTCATCTAGCCAACACCTATCCCCAAACCCACTTTTCCTCTCTCTCTACCTCCAAGTTTATCTATATCCACTCATTGTTTCCCTCATTTCCACCAACCACTGTTCACAAACAACGCTGTTCTCTCCATCCCTGCTCCTTCCAGGGCATTGCTCCATCAGTTATACCCTCTCTCATCACTGGCCCCTTTCTACCTGCAAACCTGCTTCAGCTAGTACCCATGTATCTGCAAGTGATGGTGTTCCATCACACACTGGTTTGGATCAAAAAGGGATTTTATTATATCACATGACAAAAAAGATCATGGGTGCCTCTGGCTTCAGTCAAAATAAGAATTAAATATTCAAAACATATCCTTCAGGAATCTGTTCCATCCTCTGGTTCTGTTTTTCCCTACTGGCCTCATTCTGTGGTCAACACTCTTTAAAAACCAGAAAAGTATTTGCTGACAATGCCAAGCACATGCCTCATTAGCTTAGCATTTCAGCACAAAGAGCTTCTCCTGTCCAATAATTCCTTCAGAAATCCCTTTATTAGCTCTGGTTTGTCCAAAAAAGGGCACATGCCCCCATGGAACCACTTACTAGGGCGCTGGCAGGGAAATAGCAGATGGCAGAGTCTGAGCTGCCTGCCCATGGATGGAGCTGGGGTAGGACTGATGTATCTCAGTGGTTCTCAAGTGGGGCAATCAAGTTCCCCCAGAGAACACTGGCAAAGTCTGTAGACATTTTGGTTGTTACAACTGGAGGAGAGGAGAGTTTTTGCATCAAGTGGATAGAGGCCAGAGATGCCGTCAACATCCCACCGTGCACAGGGCAACCTCCCACAACAAAGAATTAGTTGGTTCAACATGTCAGTAGTGTCACGGTGGAGAATCCATGGTCTGTGTGAACCACATGGAACTAAGTGAAAGAGGGAATTTCCCAAAGGAATAACCAGGGGGCCAATTCCAGACAAAAGGGCCCCTTAAAGCAACAAATATCCACCATACCCTCCATGTAAAAACAAACCCTTCCCAAATCCTCCATGTTTCTTTTTTTTTAATTTATATATATATATATATTTATTTTTTAATTTCATTTTTATTGTTGACACTATTACAGATGTCCCCATTTCCCTCCTTTTGCCCACCTCCACACAGCCCCCGCCACCCCTTCCTCTGGCCATCACCACACTGTTATCATGTTTCTCTTTTAACCTATCTCCCTTCTCTTTACCACAACTTTATCTGAAATATAGCTGATGGTAGCTATCTCAATTATTTCACTCATTCATTCAACAAATAATTATGTAAATTTTTCTGTGTACCTAGCAATGTTTTAGGTCATGGCATATTAGTAGTGATAAAAGGACAGACATGTCCTTATGTAGATTTTATTCCAGTGAAGGGAGACAGACATTAAGCAGATTGCCAGATGTAATACAGCAAAAAATGAGAAGTACAATTTTAAAAATTATATAAAGCAGTGAAAGAGGAAAGAAAGTTCAATGAATATGCAATTGTTAATAGTGGCCAACAAAGGCTTCATTGATGGGGATGTCACATTTGAGAAAAAGAACTCAATTGAGGGAGGTAGCCATGCAGAAATATAGGTCAGAATGTGTTTCAAACAAGAGGAACAACATTAGAAAGGGGAAAAAATGGGGACAATGCCTGTTGTCTTTGCAGAAATAACTTGCTTATATAGTAAATCTAGGAAAGGGGGAAATAATGATGCTGGAGAGAGAGGAGAATTCCTGGAGTGATGTTTTTGAGCAAGTGAGAGCAGATGAACTCTCCTGCACTGGATGTGAGCCTTGGATAATGGTGTGAACAGTATAACCATACTAATGGGAGATAAGGAAGCTATATGGGCCAGATACAGGTCTTTGGGTGAAGTGATGAGAGAAGTTTGGGCAAATTGTCTTTGATTGCTTCTATTTTCTCTGAAGAAAAGAAGCAAAGCTATAAACAGAGATTGAGAGTAATGTGGGAGACATCTTCATTCAGCGTCTATGTAAAAAATATGAAATCGTCACTTAGAAGAATGATAGAGTAAGTGGACTTGGCAAAACAGTAGGAATTCCTGGCAGATTACAACAATCCATTTGAAATGAGTCATCTTGAAAGTAAGACTGATCATCATGGATATGGGTTTTTCACTGGCCACATTCAGTTTCTTGGGTACAGGGGCAAAATTATGAAGAATTTACTCTAACAGAGATTGTTGCAGTGATTTTCAACTGGTGTACCACATAAGGCACACTGGTGTACTGCAAGAATTTTTTTAAACATGTAATACCTGACTATTTACTCAGGGGCATTGACCTTTTTCCCCTTAGATTGTCAAATAAAAATATGACAACTCTCAACACAACAATAGCTAGCTGTCCAGTGTGAATGAATCAAAATTATGACTATTTTTTTGTCAAATCTACAGAAAATATACTTTTTGGTGTGCCGCAGAATTTTAGTAATTAGTTTTTATGCGTCATGGAATGAACAACGTTGAAACTCACTGGTCTAATGAACATTATAAAGTGACAGAAGGACAAGGGAGCTGAGGTTGTATGCGAGATAGTGATTATAATGATGGACCATGGAATTTAACCAGTTAAGGCTGAAAGTGAGGACACTAAGGGGATCTGAGACTGAAAGATGGTGGTGAAATCAATGTGTTGTAGGTACTGAGAAATACAAAAATGGTTGGGGTCAGAGCAAACTAGAAAGACAGGATTAGTGGTTGGACAGTGGGATACTCGAAACTCTGGGGGGTTGTAGCTTAATGAGGACAAGATCTAAGGTACATCTATAGGCATAAGTGACAGAGTAGAGTGAAGGACAAGATCATTGGCAGAGAAGATCAAGGTATTGAAAGGCCAGGTATTTGAAAATAGAATCACTGTGAATATCAAATCACTAAGGACTATGAATGCAGTAAGAGTGGAATAGGTTGCTAAGAGCTAGGAGCTAAAACCTTCAAGGAATGAAAGGATAAAGCAGATGCTAGGAAATTAGTGCAAAAGAAGTGTTAATGAGTGGTGTATTCTGATAGCACATGATGTAAGGCTGGGGAATTGAATCTTCTATTCCCTTTTCATCAGCCTACTAGATCTGGCTGCTTCTTCCATTGCTCTGTTGAGAACAAATTGCAAGGATGGTAACAGATCCTTAAGAGAATAGTATTGGATGTACTAAAAAGGAGGTGCAACAAGTGATATGATCAAAATAGGTATTTCTTGCGGGAGAGTCCTGGGAAAGAGACTATTGGAAACTAATGGAAAACAAGAAATACACCTGGCATTTAGAACACTGTCCTTTCACAGCTGGTGAGGGTTGAGGCTGAAACTTGAGTCAGAGGGACTAATGAAGTAAGACCATGTCCTGGAATCTTTATGTGAGCTAAGGCTATGCATACTGAGTTATACAGGTTTGCTGGACTGTGGGTCTCCATTTGTGAAGTTGCACTAAGTGGAGACTAAATTTTCACCTTGAGTGTCTTTACTCCATCATGAGTTATAGCTAGACATGGAGGAGTTATTTGCTGCAATATCTTCTCAACTCTCTGCCCACCCCCTCTCTACAGCATTTAATATTTGGAATTTCTTCACTCTCCACACAACTCATTCCAACTCTTGCGTTAGAAACAACTGACTCTTGTTCCTACTAATATTTTTATTGTTTTCAAATTTATTAACCTACATTTGTTTAAAAATATCATATAAAGTTCAGGCATACATTATAATACACTATCTTTATACTCAATTGTGTGTTAATCACCCAAAGTCTCATTTCCTTCCCTTACCGTATATCTGACCCCCTTTACTCTCTTAGCCCTCTCTTCATTCCTCTTCCCCACCAGCAACCACCATTTGTTGTCTGTACAGTATCTATGAGTTTGTGTTTTTGTTGTTCTTTTGTTGCTTTCTGTTTTATAAACCACATATGAGGGAAATCACACAGTTCTTGTCCCTTTCTGTTTGCATTATTTCACTTAGGATGCTACTATATGGGTCAAGATCCACACACGTTGTCGCAAACATCAGTATTTCATCTTTTTGTAAAGGCTGAGTAGTATTCCACTGTATACATGTGCCACATCTTCTTTGTTCAATTGTCAAAGGACACTTAGGTTGTTTCCATGTCTTAGCTATTCTAAACAATGCTGCAGTGAACATAGAGCTAAATATATTTTTACGAATAAGTATTTTCAAATGTTTCAGGTAGGTACTCAGTAGAGGGTCATATGGTAGCTCTATCCTTACTTTTTTGAAGAACCTCCACACTGTTTTCCGTAGCAGCTACACCAAATTACTTTCCCACCAGCAGTCTACAACTATTCTTTTTTCTCCACATCTTCTCCAACACTTATTATTTATTGTTTTATTGATAATAGCCATTCTAGCGGATGTAAAGGGGGTATCTCATTGTGGTTTTGATTTGCACTTCCCTAATAATCAGTGATATTGAACATTTTTTCATACATCTGTTTGCCATCTGTATGTTTTCCTTGGAAACATGTCTACTTAACTCCTCTGCCCATTGTTTAATCAGATTGTTTTATTGTTGTTGTTGACTGTATGAGTTCTTTATATATTTTGGTATTGGCCCCTTATTAGAGGTATCATTTGCAAATATCTTCTCCCATTTAATTGGTTCCCTTTTTGCTTTGTTCATATTTTGTTTTGCTGTGCCAAAGTTTTTAAGCTTGAGGCAGTCCCAGTCATTTATCTTTGCTTTTACTTCCTTTGCCTTTGGAGTCAAGTTCACAAAAACCCCTCTAAGACCAAAGTCCATACATTTAATGCCTATGTTTTTTCTATGTATTTTATTGTTTCAGGTTTTACATTTAAGTCTCTAATCCATTTTGAGTTTATTTTTGTATATGGTATAACACAGTAGTATAGTTTCCCTTTTTTTGCATATGGCTGTCACATTTTCCCAACACCATTTATTGAAGAGACTTTCCTTTCTTCATTTTATATTCTTGGCTGCTTTGTCAAAGATGAGTTGTCCATATATGTGTGGGTATATTTCTGGGCTTTTGATTCTATTTCATGGTTCTATGTGTCTGTTTTTCTGCTAATATCACACTGTTTTGATTACTGTAGCTTTGTGGTATAGTTTAAAGTCCAGAAGTGTGATACCTCTGGCTTTATTTTTTTTCCTCAGGATTGCTTTAGCTATTAGGTGGTCTTTAGTGGTTCCATAACAATATAATGATTGCTTTAGGTAACATGAACATTTTAACAACGTTGATTCTTACAATCTATGAACATGAAATATCTTTCCATTTCTTGGCATCTTCTTTAATTTCTTTCAAAAAATGTCTTGTAGTTTTCAGCATATAGGTCATTCACCTCCTTTGTTAAGTTTATTCCTACGTATTTTATTATATTGGTTGTGATTGTAAATGGGATTTTAAAATTTTATTTCTCTTTCTGATATTTCATTTTTATTATATAGAAACACAACAATTTTTTGTATATTGATTTTCTGTCTTTCAACTTTATTTGTTTATTGTGTCTAATAGTTTTTTGGTGGACTGTTTAGGGTTTTCTATAGAGAGAATCATGTCATCTGAAAATAGTAACAGTTTACGTCTTCATTCTTAATTTGGATGCTTTTTATTTCTTTTCCTTGTCTAAGTGCTATAGCTAGGACTTCCAGTACTAGGTTAAATAACAGTGGTGAGAGTGGACATCCTGTCTTTTTCCTGACTTCAGAGGAAAGCTATCAGTTCCTATAACATTGAGTATAATGTTAGCTGAGGGTTTGCCATATTGATCTTTATTATGTTGAGGTACTTTCCTTCTATACCCATTTCTTAAAAATTTCACCCGAGGATATATTTCCAAAGATTTTTTTTTAGATAGAGTGGAAGGGAGGGAAGAAGGGAGAGAGAGAGACAGAGAGAGAGAGACAGAGAGAGAGAAACATCAATGTGAGAGAGATACATCAATTGGTTGCCTCCCACACGACCCTGACTGGGTCCAGGGATCAAATCTGCAATTGAGGTACATGCCCTTGACCAGGAATTGAACCCATGACTCTTTGTTCTATGGGACGATGCTCCACCCACTAAGCCACACCAGCCAGGGTCCCATTTTATTAAGTGTTTTTTCATTTATCATAAATGGATGTCAATTTTATGGATATTGTATCTTATCAAATGCTTTTTATGCATTTAGTGATATGATTTTTTTATCCTTTATTTTGTTAATATAGTGTATATCACTTTGATTGATTTGTGGATATTGAATCATCCTTGCATCCCTGGAGTGAACCCCACTTGTTCATGCTGTAGGATCTTTTAAATCAGCAGTTCTCAACCTGTGGGTCGCGACCCCTTTGGGGGTCAAACGACCCTTTCACAGGGGTCACCTAAGACATAACAGTAGCAAAATTACAGTTATGAAGTAGCAACGAAAATAATTTTATGGTTAGGGGTCACCACAACATAAGGAACTGTATTAAAGGGTCGCGGCATTACGAAGGTTGAGAAGTTTAAATGTACTATTGTATCTGATTTGCAGTATTTTATCTAGAATTTTTCATCTATGTACATCAGAGATATTGGCCTGTAATTTTCTTTTTTTTGTGTGTTATCTTTGCCAGGTTTGGGTATCAAGGTAATGTTGGCCTCATAAAAGAACTATTCCCTTCTCAATTTTTTAGAAGAGGCTGAGAAGAACTGGTATTAGATCTTCGAATGTTTGGTAGAATTCACCAGTGAATCTATCTGTCCTTGGACTTTTGTTTTTTTAAATCCTCACGGGAAAATACTTTTTCCATTTATCTTCAGATAGAGTGGGAGGGAGAGAGAGACAGAGAGACAGAGAGAGAGAGAAACACATCGATTGGCTGTCTCCCACATGACCCCGACCAGGACCAGGGACTGAACCGCTACTCACCAGAATCGAACCCACGACTGGTTGGTCCGTGGGCCAACACTCCAATCGCTGAGCCAAATCAGCCAGGGCGATGCTTTTTTTACTATTTCAATTTCCTCACTAATGATCTGTCTATTAAGGTTTTCCAATTCTTCATGATTCAGTCTAGGAAAGTTGCACACTTCTGAGAATTTGTCTATTTCTTTTAGGTTTTTGAATTAGGTGGCAGATAGCCTTTGTTAGTATTCTTGTGTAAGTCTTTGTATTTCTGAGTATCCATTGTAACTACCAAAAAGGGTATATACTGATTTGGAGTCTGCTTTTTCTACTTACAAATGTAGCAGTTTCTCACACTGATATTTTTTTACACTGCTTGCTGCATAGAATTGCATCCCATAAAGTTACCTACCATCAATATTCCTTAATACTTTGCTAGACACTTAGGGTTTATAATTTTTCCAAAATTCTACATCTTTGCTCACAGCTTTTATGATTTCTATGGGATGCACTCTAAGTGGAAGGGGTAGTTTGAAAGCTATGTCCATTTTAAATCTTTTCAAATACGGAATAGTTACGTTAAAACCTACAATTTTGAGGGTTCTGGTCTTGTTAAAATGTTCACTCACATTGGTTGATGTTTTCATTCTTTGTCAACTAATATGAAGAAAATGTCAAATCCTTTTGTTTGCTCTCCAATGACCTTCATGTTACTCTTTCCTTTTTCTTTATTGATTTTAGAGAGAGAGGAAGTGAGAGGGAGAGAGAGATAGAAACATCAATGAGAGAGAACATCGATTGGCCGCCTCCTGCATGCCCCCCACTGGGAATTTGGCCCACAACCTGGGCATGTGTCCTGACCAGGAATGAAATCGGCGACCTCTTGGTGCATGGGTCCACGCTCAACTACTGAGTCACACCGGCCCACTGAGTCACACCGGCCAGACTCATGTTGCTCTTTTTAAAAAACTAGTCTAACAGGTTTACTCGCTCTACCAAAAAAAGAGAAAATCTTGCTCATTCTTAATTTTTTAGCATTGTTTGAGAGATAGTTTAACCAGAAAAGTTCTCCCTATATACTTCACTTAACCAATGCCTAACCGTCCTAACGCTAATGACATCCATGGCTCCCAAGAATTTGCCATCTAATATATCCTTGTCATTACCTTTTTCAAACATGTGTATTTCGTCTTCAAAAAAACATTTGGTTCCGAAACGGCAAGGGCCCCAAAGGCTGAGGCCCAGTATGCTTAATGACACAGAGTTTAATAATTTACCATCCCAGGGGTCCTCTCAAGGGAGTAGGGGCAGAGCCATTTACAATGGGGTTGGGGGTGCAGTGGCCAAACCATCTCGGTGATTTTGAAATCTAGTAGGCTTTGGTGGTATTCAATAGCAGACATGCAACCATAGAAATCTCAGTTATTGTCCCTAATTATGCCTGATTAATGCCCAATTTGAACAAGGGCCTTGGCACTACTGACAGTCTGGTGGCCTCAGGACAAAAGTGGAACCCGAGGGGTGCTAGCTATCAGGCGACCCCCTGTGTAGGTTCTGGTTTTCTTTTTTCAGGTCGATGCGCTTTATTCTTTTATCTGGCGTTCCAGAAAAGACACAATGATGACTCTGCTAGCTCCTTTCCTTTCAGAGCTGCCAACAGACCCAGGTGGGTTAGAACCCATCAAGGAACCAGCCGCATTCCCTCCAGCGCCCCGCCTTTCTACTCTGGGGTTGGCCCCACCCAGCCTTGCACGCCGCGAGGTCACGCCCACCTGCGGTTACTTAACTCTGTGAGTCTAGCTATTGTTGCGTGCGGTGTCCGCACTAAAGGTAAATGCTCACTGTCACCCAGGTTTCCCGCTGATCTCCCAGAAAATGACGGCGTCTTGTGAGCCACTCAGGGCACCTCCCCGCCGCCCCGAGAGTCCCTTTTCTTCTTGGTGCTTCGTGGGGATAATGTTGGTGGCCCTAGTGCTCCGTTTACCCTCATCCTTAGGTAGGAGCCCGGAGAGGGTGTGCGCTCCGGAGGCGAACTCCAGCGGGCTGGGGAGCAGGCAGACCCGAGCCGAGGGTGGGGGATTCTCTTGGCGGGTCGGGTTGGAGGCGCGGGGTCTGGTGGAGCCGGGAGGTGCGGAGTTGGGGTAGAAGCTTAGCCGCAGAGCCTCAGGGTTGTGCTGTGGCGGATCCAGGACAGTGGGGTCCTGTAGAGCCATTGGTGAAGGTTTCTGGGTGGGGGGCACTGAGCCTTGCGGGGCGCTGGGCATTGGGTGCTGCGGGTTTTTGCCCGGGGTGAAGGTATGTCTCTAGCAAAAGCTTGCAGGTGTTTGTGGACTGAGTCCAGCAGGATGGGAAGCCTTCACCTGCGCTGAAGGTGAGGGCTTGCTCTCGAGTGCCCTGGTGCGTGGATGTTGCTAGGGCCCGTGCTGTGCCCGTGGGGACTGTTTGCGCTGTTTCCTAGGTGTGGCGATGCCTCGGTAAGTGGAGAGTTTGTACCCGGCTGTGTTGGGCTAAGGAAGCCGAGGCCAGGTGTTACCAGGTGTGCGCTTTATGGAAGTGTCCAGGCCAGCGGTGCAGGACGTGGGGCGAGGAAGCCCACTTCTTGCTTTGCATGGGGGCTGGGGAGCGCGTGTGGTGCGCGGAGTCTTTGAATGAGAGCTAGCTCTGGGTCCTGGGATTTCGAGGGATTGGGAAGGGTGCACAGTGCTTTCTGTACGTAAAGGTAACAGGCTCATTGCTGCCCCCAAATCTTATTGGTAGTTTGCAGGCTGTTGCTTTAAAAACAAAACAAAACAAAACAAAACATGAAGTCACCTTCCTATCTCTATCCAATCGTTTCTGTTACCAAATGCCTTTTGGGAAATGTTTTGTTTTGTTTTTCATTAGATTGGATCCTATTTAGGGAAGATCTGAAGCGACCTAAAAAGCATTTATTTTGCTCATACACACAGACTCAGAGAGCAGGCAGACAGCTTGGGGAGCGGGGAGCGGTGTAGGGACTGAGCAAAAAAGAAAAACAGAGGGGACTAATGGACACAGACAACGGGGGCGGGGGGTGGAGGGGTGGAGGAGGAAGAGATCATAGAGGGGATAAATGGCTATGGAAAAAATTAAATTAAAATAAATAAACAACATTGGTAGCTAAACCTAGTGAGAAATGAGAATCGTGAAGAAATGAACAATAAATAATGGTGATATGGTTTTCCTCTACAGTTCATAAACTAAAAGCTGAAGGCCATCTTTTAAGTTTGATCCCTGTTTTTTTTTATTTTTTAGAGAGGAAGGGAGAGAGAGAATGGAGAGATAGAAACATCTATGTGAGAGGGGAATCAAACCCCGACCTCTCAGTTCATGGGAGGACGGAGGCGCGCTCCACTGAGCCACACCAGCCAGGCAGGAATCTTTTCTGTATATGCTTTCAAGATAGTCACTGAAGTTGAAGGCATAAAACAAAGGATACTTGCATAATTTAATCACAGACATGCTGTTATGTGATTTCTTTCTTGATGGTTCCAGGAAATTCTAGAATGCTGTTGTTATGCATTTGTATCTGAACAGAATTATATAGAATTGCTAGCTCATGTTTGTTTTCCTATTGTAAGCAGGAATGTCTAGCTCAGGGTATTCAGTAAATGTTAATAAAACTCACCTCTATACTAATCCTCTTTTAAACAATGCTGTTAATTACTAGGACTTTGGGGTTGCTTTTTGCTTTTGTTTGTCTTGGGCAGTTTGACGAACATTCAGATATCAAGGTCAGCATAGCGGAAATCTTGAAAACATTTTGTGAGTAGGTCTATTTTAGGGCATGATGGAAATGAAATGTTGGACTGTATATATAATTTTAGAATTTAGAATATGATAACATAGAAAAGTAAAATTTTATTTGTTTAGGGTTCTCCTGACTGGTCTCACAATCTGCAGTAAGACCAATTCAGGGAGCAAAAGAGGAAAGGTTCCTCCAGGAGCAAAATAGATCTACTTTCTCCTTAGGTCCTTAACCTTACAGGAGAGGCCTCTGCATTCTTTTGGCCTGATGTTCTCCACCACATTATTTTACATAATAGCTCTAACACATGCTAGGCTTTCAAGAACACAGATAATTAAAAAGAAGAGGAATTACTGAAATTAAAATGACACTAGGAAGAACAATGACTTCTTTAGAAGAGAAGTGAGTTTTGAAATGAATTTAGAAAATAATGGGGAATTGTGCTTAACTATATATATCTTTAAGACCTAAAATATTTATTTTTGTCTCTTCAATTTACTGTTGAATAAAAATTCAGCTCATTCCTCAACAAACCAAAAGTTAATAGAATGCTATTGGAAGCAAGTGCAACACATCATCCACCACCACCACTTGGGTAAAAGCAGGAACAGACCTGGCTGGTTTGGCTCAGCAGTTAGAGCGTTGGCCTGCAGACCAATGAGTCGTGGGTTCGATTCCAGTCAAGGGTACTACCTCAGTTGCGGTTCATCCCCGGTGGGTCATGTGACACGGAGGCAACTAGTCAGTGTGGCTCTATCACATCGATGTTTCTCTCTCTCTGTCCCTCCCACTCTATCTAATGATAAATAGAAAAATATCCTCGGGTGAGGAATAAAAAAAAAAAGCAAGGAACAATTATTTAAAATTTTGCTAAGGACCTTTCCATTTATTCTGTACTATCTACCTTGCTGCCAGGCCACAGTCCTGGCTAGTCAAAGAGATTAAATATTTTATTTTTATGTTCTTATTTTCTTATTTTTAGGTGACTGTGGTAAACCACCAGAGTACAAGTCTATGCAGTTAAAGGGCATCCCTAAAACTTCATATTTACCTGGGGAGAAAATATTTTTTGAGTGTAAACCAGGATACTATTATTCAAATGATTTTCCCCTCAGTACCTTTTGTGACCAAAGTAACATATGGTTTCTTATTGATGAAGCTTGTCACAGTAAGTAGACAAAACCTTTTTATTGTATGTGTGCTTGCTCTAGTGTTTTGGGTTGTTTATTTGTTGTTGTTTTTACATATTTTTTGGTTCATTTTCCACTATGACAGTGATGATTTTCTCATGTAAAACTAGGGTTTAGATAGCAACATTTTTAGGCTTCTACAAATCTCCTGGGAATTTTTTTGTAAGCAATTAGTTGCCTGAGTAAATGTGAATTTTATGTTTTCCCTTATAACAGTTAACGCAAGAAAATAATATTGCATGAATTGAAAAGAGCTGTGTAGAATTTTGATTTTTATTTAAATCTGTTTTGAAATCTGTATAAAAATGAATTTGAAAATTTTCTTTTAGGAAAAACATGTCCAACTCCAATTGTCCCAAATGGTGAAACATTTGACCCACAAAAGGGCTTTGAATTCACTAAAGAAGCTCACTTTTATTGTAATTACGGGTAAGTTGCTGCTTAGAGAAAAGAAGGTAAATGTTACTGATTCCATATCGTTTTCTTTCTCTTCTTAAGCATTCGCATAATGATGATGTCAACTTGCTTTCTGTGTGACAAGGTGTACTTGGGCTTTTTATGGAGACTGAAAACGTGTGTTCAATAGGCAGAAATTTAAATAGAAGGTATTACATAACCCTTGCTATAAGTAATAATAAGCTTAATGTAAGCATCACAAATGTAGTCATTATGGTGACTTTATCCTTGACAACAAAGTGCACACTATTTAAAAAAAGGAAACAATTCTCCGAGTTGAAGGAGGGCTCACAGAAATGTTGTGTTGTTTAAGTCTTCTACTTCCGTACGTATTTTCTGTCTGGTGTTCTGTCCTTTATTGTGAGTGGGATATTGAGGTCTCTAACTCTTATTGTGGAAATGCTGTTACGTAGAAATGTGCATCTCCAATTGGTTTGCTTCATATATTTTGATGAATCAGTAAGGTGTCAAAAATATTTATAACTCGTATCTGCTTGTTATATGTACCTTTTATTAATAATATTTAAAGTCCTTTGTTTCTTGTAACCTTGTTTGATTTTAAGCCTCTTTTATCTGATATGAGTATAGTCACCCCTGCTCTTTGGGGACACTGTTTGAATGGAATATCTTTTTCCATCCATTTACTTTCAACCTGATTTTGTCTTTGGATCTCGAGTGAGTTTCTTGCAGACAGCGCATAGTAGGATCATGTGTTTTTGTCCATTCTGCCAACCTCTCTTTTGATTAGAGAGTTGGTCATTTAAATGTAAACTAATTAGTGACAAGGTGGGACTTCTGCGTTTGTGGTATTTGCTTTTTATATGCCTGATAGCTTTTGGAGTTCATTCCTGCATTACTGTCTTCCTTTTTTGTTGGTCATCTTTTTGTAATGAAATGTTTAAATTCCTTTCTCATTTCCTTTTGTATATTCTTTTCCTGTTTTCTTTGTGGTTGTTATCATGGGGATTATATTTAAAACACTAAATTTATAGCAATCTAAATTCAAATTTATACCAGTTTAACACACAAAAACTTAACTCCTTTAGAACTTCGTACCTGCCCCATTTGGTTGTTACTGTCACAAAATCACATCTTTATATATTGTGTGCCCCAAAGTATAAATTAATAGTTCTTTTAACTTATCTCTTAACTTACATAGAAAACAAGAAGAAAACAAGATTTAGAGTTAAAAAACAAAGTTACAATAATAGTTTTTACACTAATAATTTTTTTTTCTTTTAAATTGTGAAGAAAACAAAATTATAATTACAAACTATTGTAAAAAAATTCAAGCTTTTATAATTGCCCTTTTATTTACCTTTAGTGAGATGTTTATTTCTCCATATGTGTCAAAGTTACTTTCTAGTGTCCTTTTATTTGACCTTGGAGGACTCCCTTGAGAATTTCTTGCAGGGAAGTCCTAGTGGCCACAAACTCCCTCAGCTTTTGTTTACCTGGGACTGTTTTATTTCCCCTTTAACTTTTGAGGACAGTTTTGCCAGATAGAGTATTTTTGGTTTAAAGTTTTTTTTGTTTTTTTCTCTTTGAGCACTTTTAGTATATCAGCCCACTGTTTCCTGGGTTTGAAAATTTCTGATGATCTGCTTATCTTATTGAGGATCCCTTGTATGTGATGATTTAATCTCTCTTCCTAGTTTCAAGATTCTCTCTTTCTTTTTGGTTTTTGAACCATTGATTACAGTAGTGGTCCTTACGTATCCATGGGGGTATTGTTTCCAGCATCCCCCATCTCCCTGTGGATACCAATCCAAGTCCCTTATATAAAAGGGTATAGTATTTGCATATAACCTACAGACATCCTCCTGTATACTTTAAACCACCTCTAGATTACTTATAATACCTAATACAATGTAAATGCTATATAAATAGTTGTGACACTGTATTGTTTATGGAATAATGACAAGAAAAAATCTGTACGTTTTCTTTTTAAGAATATTTTCAATTCTTGGTTGGTTAAATCTATAGATGTGAAACCTGCAGATTTGGAGAGTCAACAGTATTGTGTCTTAGTTTGGGTCACTTTGAAATCATTTTACCTGACAGTCACTGAACTCTTGAATATTTATATTCATGTCTATTATCAAATTTGTGAGAACTCCTTTTGCGATTCTTACAATGTACATGTTAGTCCACTTGATGGTATTCCACAGGTTCCTTAAGCTCTATTCAACTCTGTTCACTCTTTTTTCTTTCTATTCTTCAGACAGAATAATTTTTGTTGTCCTAAGTTGATGTTCACTGGTTCATTCTTCTGCCTACTCAAATCTGCCTTTAATACCTCTAGTGAAATTTTTCATAGCAGTTATTGTACTTTTGAGCTCCAGAATTTATTTTCTATCTTCTTATTACTATTTCAATTTTGTTCACACATCTTCTTGACTTTCTCCACTAGTTCATTTAGTTCTTTGAACATCTTTAAGTGTTATTTTGAAGTCTTTGTCTAGTACATCTGCCATCATGCCATTATCAGGGACAGTTTTTGTTGATTTTTTTTAATGTACCATACATTCCTCTTTGTATGCTTTGTGATTTTTTTTGTGGAATATTGCATACTTGAATCTAATAATGTGGTAACTCTAGAAATCAGCTTCTTCACCTTCCTTGGACTTTGCTGTTTTTTGTTATTGTTTTTGTATTTGTGATTGTTGTAGGGTGTCTCTCTGCTGAGGATCAGCCTGAGATGTAGACTGGAGGTCTTCTTAGGTTGTTTCTGAGCCTTTCCCTGAGCATATGCACTCAATTATGGAGAAAATGAGTTGAGCCTTCATGGGAAAGACAATTGAAACTATGTACAAGCAGTTTCACTGACTACTTTTTAATTTGATCAAGTGAAGATAATGCAACTTTCATTTAATAGTTATATAAGGGGAGATTGCTAAAGCATTTGGAGGGGTAACAAACATTTAAGACACAGATTTTTCTCATAGAAATTGTAGCCTTTTTTGAGAAACACAGTATAAAAAGAGAAATGTCAAGGCAAAATAGGAAAGGAGAAGTACCAATTCATGATTAGTACAAGGAGAATCCAGAAGGAGAGAGTACTATGAATTTAAATAATTGGAGAAAATTTCATCAAGTAGTGTGCCTGAGCTATTCCTAGAAATGTAATCTGATTTAAAAAATACATGCATACCTCGATTTATTGTGCTTTGCTTTATTGCACTTCACATATATTGCGTTTTCATCAACATCCAGGCATAACCCTCCACCAACAAAAAAGTTACAACTCAGCTGAAGGCTCAAATGATGATTAGCATTTTTTAGCAATACAGCATTTTTAAATTTAGGTATATACATTGTTTCTTTTTTTTAAATTTTTTAATTGATTATAAAGAGGAAGGGAGAGAGAGAGAAAGAGAGAGAGAGAGACATAGATGAGAGAGAACATCGATTGGCCACCTCCTGCATGCCCCCCACTGGGGATCAGGCCCACAACCTGGGCATGTGCCCTGACTGGAAATTGAACCAGCGACCTCTTGGTGCATGGGTTGATGCTCAACCACTGAGCCACACCAGCCAAGCTATACATTGTTTCTTTAGTCACAATGCAATTGCACACTTAATAGACTACAGTATAATATAAATATAACTGGTCAACCAAAAAATTTGTATGACTCAGTTTCTTGTGATATTCACTTCATTGTGGTAGTCTGGAACCAATCCTGTAATATTTCTGAGTATTAATAAGAGCTAAATAAAACTTACCTAGTGCTTACTATGTGCCAGATACTAACTCATCTAATACTGAAAAAAAAAAAAAACACAACATAAGATATATACTATTATCTCCTTTTCATAGATGAAGAAAGTGAAAAAGAGAAACATTGAGGGACTTACACAAACTCACGTTCAAGTCAGTGATGGAGCTGGGACTTGAATCCAGTCAGACAAGCTCTAGGTCCTGATCTCTGTACTCAGTTGTTGTATGACTGAGCAGAATGGAAGGAGCAAAGACATAGAAATTAATGTGTATCTGATTGCCAGAGATAGCAAAGAGGCCAGACTGACAGGCATGACAGATTTATTTAGATATCTTTGCTCTTGGCTGATATGTATTCAGATGCAGAAACTGTTTAATTAAATTCCAGATTTGGTTAGCACGTTGATTATATTGTGCCATTTAAGAAAATTCCCCCTCAAATTACTGTGGTGCAGAAGACAACTATATGAAATTTTCTTTATTATGTACATCTTGTTAACTGGTAAAGAAAACAGTAACCTTTTTTTTTTTTCATTTAGTTATTACTTAAAAGGTGAACAAATTCTAACATGTATACTTTCTGGAGACACGGTAAATTGGAACTATGATATCCCCACATGTGAAAGTAAGTAAATTTTCACTTTAGAATTTAGACCAGCAATTCTAAATATTTTTGGCCTTGGGATCCACTTATGCTTTTTAAAAATCAAAGTATAGTTGACATACAGTAGTATATTGTACAACATAGTGATTCAACAATTATGTGCCTTACAATGTAATCACTACAATAAGTCTGGTAACCATTTGTCACCATATAAATTTATCACATATGTTATTGAATATATTCTCTGTGCTGTACATTACATCCTGGTGACTTATTTATTTTAAAACTGAAAGTCTGTACCTCTTATTCCCCTTCTCCTTCTTTACCCATCCTCCCAGCCCCCTTTACTCTGCCACCATCGGTTTGTTCTCTGTATCTATGAGTTCATTTCTGTTTTGCTTGGTTTGTTTTCTTATTTTAAGATGCCACATATAAGTGAAATCATATGGTATTTGCTTTCTCTATCTGACTTATTTCACTTAGCATAATACCCTCAAGGCCCATCAATATTGCTGCAAATGACAATATTTCGTTCTTCTTTATGGTTTAGTAATATTCCATTGTATATGACTGTATATTTGTATGTTATATCAATGTATACATACATATATAGATATATCAATCATCTTTTTTATCCATTCATCTATTGATGGAAACCTAGGTTGTTTCTATACCTTGGCTATTGTAAATAATGCTGCAATGAACCTAGGGGTGTATATATCCTTTTAAAATTGTGTTTTTGTGCAGACTGGTGCAGCCACTATGAAAAACAATTTGGTTCTTCCTCAAAAAATTAAAAATGGAACTTCCAATGGACCCAGTGATTTCACTTCTAGGAATATATCATAAGAAACCTGATACACCAATCAGAAAGAATATATGCACCCCTATGTTCATAGCAGCGCTATTTACAGTCACTAAGATCTGGAAACAGCCCAAGTGCCCATCAGTTGATGAGTGGATAAAAAACTGTGGTACACTTACACAATGGAACACTATGCAGCTGTAAGAAAGACAGATCTCTTACCCTTTGAGATGATCTGAAGGGACCTAGAGGGTATTATGCTAAGGGAAATAAGCCAGTCAAAGAAAGTCAAATACCACATGATCTCACTTATTTGTGGAACATAATGAACAAAATAAGCTGTCGACCAAAAGAGATCCAGAATCATGGAAGTAGGGAACAGACTGATAAAACTCAGAGGGATGGGGTGGGGAGGGGGGTGTGAGGAGTGGGAAGAGATAAACCAAAGAACTTATATGCATATATGCACAACCAATTGACACAGATACTAGGCTGGGGAAGGCAGGAGGGGGGTGGGAGCAGGAAGGACGGGGTCAATGGGGTAAAAAGGGGGACATCTGTAATACTTTTAACAATAAAAATAAATACATAAACTAATGTTTTTGTTTCCTTCTGATAAGTACCCACAAGTGGAATTGCTGGGTTGTATGATACTTGTATTTTTAATATTTCGAGGAACCTCCATAGTGGCTGCACCAATTTACAGCCTCGCCAACAGTGCAAGAGGGCTCCCTTTTCTCCACGTTCCTGCCGACACTGTTGTTTAACCTTTATGTTTTTAATTAACAGAGATTCCAAGAGCTTTGCTTTATGTGGGTTATGTTTACTGATATTCATTTATATTGGAATGAAAACCGAGGAGTTTCTAAAATAATTATTTATTAACTTATTTTTAACCCAGTAAACTCAATCCATGTTAAAATATGCAATGTATTTTTTATAAAATAATTTAAAAATTTCCAACACAGCCCTGGTCAATTTGGCTCGACAGTAGAGCGTTGGCCCGTAGACCAATGAGTCCTGGGTTTGATTCCAGACAAGGGCACGTACCTCGGTTGCGGTTCGACTCCGGCCATGGCCGGGGTCATTTGGGAGGCAACAAGTCGATGTGTCCCTCTCACATCGATGTTTCTCTCCCTCTCCCTTTCTCTCCCTCTGTCTCTACCTATAGATAAATGGAAAAATATCCTCGGGTGAGGACAAAATTAAATAAATAAATAAAAATGAAAATACAATTTCTAGAACACTTAGTGAGAATGGTAGCATTGTTTTACATTTTTATAACTTTGTTCAAAATCTGGACTAAAGAAGACACCTAGATTCAGTCTGTTGTGAAATAACACAATGTGTAGCTTCTGGAAAATTTCACTGTACACTCATAAAGATGAAAGTGAAAACAGACAATATTGTAGTATACTTGTGAACCAATGATTTAGTAAGTGGATATATTTATAAATTATAAAGCATTTTAAAACTAGCAGTGAATTTTATCTTTAATCTCAAGCATTTTCTCCTTAAATTTTCAGCAACTCTTATAATGACTAGAACAAAAGTTAGCATAGTCTTATAGATAGATATAGGTACTTCATGTAGGTATTTATGAAAATCTGTTTTCTTCTGAAAACTTATTTTTACATGGTTTGACTTTGGGGTAATAACATTTTCTCATATAAACATTATAAATGGATATTGGATTCACAACTAGACCATAGAAATCATATGTTGATGAATTTATTGAAGAAAGTTCATAGGATTTTACTAAATGTTTTCTTAATCTTTCAACTTTTTTTATTCCTCTTTTTTTCTGTTTTTAAGAGATTATGTGTAAATCTCCTGGAAAAATAAATAATGGAAAACACACGAATAACTGGAGGGATGTATTTGAATTTAATGAATTAGTAACTTACAGTTGTGATCCTTCAAAAGGAGCAGAAGAGTATTCACTTGTTGGAGAGAGCAAGCTTATCTGTTCTGGGCCTGGCAGATGGAGTAGCGACCCTCCTCAATGTAAAGGTAATGATATTTCCATTTATTTCCTTCTTCATTTGTAAATACTGTGGGAACACTTTGTAGGTAGTTTTACCTATAAGTAAACAGACAGTCATATTGCTACCTCCTCCTGTTAAATTGACTTCCAATTTAAATTAATACATATCAAGTTGAATCAAAAATAGTTGTACTGCTCGGCTGGTGTGGCTCAGTGGTTGCCAGTTTGATTCCCAGTCAGGACACTGGACCAGGTTGCCGGCTCGATCCCTAGTGTGCAGGAGGCAGCCAGTCAATGTTGATGTTTATTCTCTCATTGAGGTTTCTCTCTCTCTCTCCCCCTCCCTTCCTCTCTCTCTAAAATCAATAAAAATATATCTTAAAAAATAGTTCTAGAATTCCTCACCCCCAACATGTTCTTGGCATTCTAGTTTATCTAAGGTGAACTACTGTGTACATGTATAAGTTAGGATTTTTTTTGCTTGGAAGAACCAAAATCTAAACACACACTGGCTTAAAAATAAGAAAGTTGTTTTTTTTTTAATATTAAAATATCTGAGAGATAAAGCAATAGATAATAGTGGAGTAAATGGTAAAAGACTAACTCTCACACTGAAAACAATGATAAATTCTGCACACACACATATATTAAAAACGATGTTTAAGGCACCAGAGAGTAACCAAAAGCTGGGAGACATTGAATAGGACTTTACTCTTGGAAGAAAGGGACCACTGAATAACAACGAAATATTTACTCTTTTTCCCCAATTCTTCCAAACTCATTACTGGATTGTGAAATCAGTCTAGAAAGTCATGACTAGCATGGGAAATACCAGAGTACACTAGTATGAAAGTCTGAGTATTAATTTTCAACTTTATCTCAGCCCTGTGTGTTCATGTAATGGCTCACAGCCTGTATTTTGGTTTTTTATCTCTGGGTTGCACTCTAAAATTTTGGAAAACATGGCCCTAACTCCATTGGCCTTTCTATTTCTTGACCATCCCAGTTCATATGTGTTGCTGCTGCTTGAGAACATGGTCTTGGCATATCTTTGCATGGCTAGCTTCTCCTCAACTTTTAAATTTCAGCTCGACTATGTCCTTTTCACAGCAGTCTTTCCTGCATTTCTAAAAAGATGGGGTATTATAATCAGTCAGCACGGAACTTTTTTAAATCTCTAGAGCTCAAGAGTATCAAAAGTTGCATTTGAACTTCCCCAGAATTTGTATCTAATAGACTTTTCTCAAAATGTGCAGTAGAAAAAAAATGTATGGAACTAATAAACTATAACGACTGTTTGTTCTAGGTGGAAAGGGATTCAGATTTCTCTAAATGTGTTTACCTGGCATAAAGATGCATTAAAAAAGTTTAAAAAAACATTTAACACCTTTTCTTTCATTCCGCTTTGCACTGTTTTTTTTTTTTTTTCTGGTACTATGTTAAAGCAACTTTCTATTAATTCTGGAATTTCTCTACTTCTCAGTGGTCCAGTGTGAACAGCCAGTAATCCAACATGGAAGACCAGTGTCAGAAATGAAAAAATTTTTTTCCTACCTAGATGAGGTTTTCTTTGAATGTGTGAAGGGATTCTACCTCAGTGGCAGCAACCCTGTGTTCTGTGGCGAAAACAGTACTTGGGAGCCTGGGGTGCCAACATGTATTAAAGGTACATACTGTATCATTTTCCTTCTTGGTTTTTAAGGTTTTACTTATTTGACATTACAGAGCAATGATACAGAATAATCGAAAAGAAGCAATTTTAGTAATGAACTATCTTGTGTTCATATTCACGACAGATGTATGACAAAGTTCATACAGAATGTTGCTGTTGTGCTCTTGTATGTGTTCACAGGGTTTTTGGCACGTTATGTACATCTCATAGGTATATACGTTTCTCTTGTTCAGTATTTTTATGTAAAAAATTGGTTAGCAACCATTTTTCAGGATAAAGTGAATCATGGGAATTTTTACCTAATAAGTAGAGAATGGAAATAATAGTTTATATAAATGAAAAGAAAGTGGAAATTTCCAAGTGATTGATCCTACATTATTGTTTTTCAATGTCAAAACCCCTCATTTCAAGTCATTCAAATTTAGTAACGTCCTACTTATATTTTACAAAATCCTATAAATTAATGTTATTTCTACTCATTCATCACTTTTGGTAAGAAAAAGAGGAAGAACATATTTATTAGCCATTTCAGTTGTTATTCTTAGTGATTCTAAAATTATTTGCCATAGTCCACAGATATAAACAGGTATGTAAACTTGAGTAAATTACTTACACTTCAAATGTATTTATTTACATGTAAAACGATTTAATGCCTTTCTCACTGGGTGATAATGAAGCTTAATACCACTTAGCACCATGCCTGGCATATAGTAACCTCTCAAAGGAAGCTCATATATGACTTACAGCATCACTCCAGCTGATATTAGTGAAGAGGGAGGTCTGTGGTGTTTGTTTTCTAATATGTACGTTTTTAGTGTCACCAACTTTGCTATTTTAATTCATTTTAAAAGTGATCTGTTGACACAGTTAATGTATCTTCCTGGTCCAGGACTGTGTTTCATTTCCCACACTGCACATTTCGTTCTTTCTATGTAGCACAATTTGAACTGGGGAATTTCTGCTGTCTCTAGAACAAGACTGGCATTTCTACTGCCCCCACCCCAACCCACTCCACTTCATACAATTCTTCTTCTTCTCTTTACTGGGCATTTCTCTTCCGCAACAGAAACTAAATTTCATCCCAACTTAAAGGCAGGAAAAGGCGTTTTCATAGAAATGAAACGGAGGACGTTTTGCATGGACTACTCACCAACTGCTCTGCTTAAGACTTGAGAGATGATTTTGATGTGGTGGAAGGAATTGTTTCCCTGTGCTGCTATCTCTGGCTTCTCTTTGTTTTCAGCAGAAATGAGAGAGAAGAGGAGTAGTGGGAAGAGCATTAGCCTGGGCTCACCTCACTCAGGGCCCTGCTTTCTTCTGCTTACTCATGGAACATCATTTCTGAGGGCTGTAATTTCCTGTTGTTTAATGAGGGTGTTGAACTCAAATCTCAATCATTGGCTTCTAATTTGTGTGCATATTTTCTTTTTTTTTATTTTTATTTTTGTTACAGAGGTTTCTCTCCCCCTCCCCCGCATTAACACCTCCTCCCACTCCCGCCCCCCCCCCAGCATTATTGTCTATGTCTTTGTTTACACATACATGCTTAAAAGTTCTGTGGTTTATCTCTTCCCTCCCCCCACATCCACCTCTTCTGAGGTTTGTCACCCCACTTCCATGACTCTGGGTCTATTTTGTTCCTCAGCTTGTTTTGTTCCTTATATGCCACAAATAAGTGAGATCATGTGATATTTGTCTTTCTCTGATTGGCTTGTTTCACTTAGGATAATACTCTCCAGGTCCCTCCATGTCATCTCAAAGGATAAGAGATCTTTCTTTCTTACGGCTGCATAGAATTCCATTGTATACATGTACCACAGCTTTTTTATCCACTCATCTATAGATGGACACTTGGGCTGTTTCCAGACCTTAGCTACTGTAATAGTGCTGCTATGAACATAGGGGTACATATATTCTTTCTGATTGGTGTTTCAGGCTTCTTAGGGTATATTCCTAGAAGTGGGATCACTGGATCAAATGGCAATTCAATTTTTAACTGTTTGAGGTCGCACCGTAGTGTTTTCCATAGTGGCTGCACCAGTCTGCATTCCCACCAGCAGTGTGCTAGAGTCCCCTTTTCTCCACATCCTCGCCAGCACTTGTTGTTAGATGATTTGTTGATGGCAGCCATTCGGACAGGTGTGAGGTGATACCTCATTGTTGTTTTAATTTACATCTCTCTGATGATTAGTGACATTGAGCATTTTTTCATATGTCTCTTGGCCATTTGTATGTCCTGTTTGGAGAGGTGTCTATTTAAGTCCTCTACCCATTTTTTAATTGGGTTCTTTGTCTTCCTTTTGTTAAGTTGTATGAGTACTCTATATATTTTGGAAATTAGTCCCTTATCTGATGTATCGTTGGCAATTATGCTCTCCCATATAGTGAGTTTCCTTTCCATTTTGATGGTTATTTCTTTTGCTGTGCAGAAGCTTTTTAGTTTGATGTAGTCCCATGTGTTCATTTTTTCCTTTGTTTCTATTGCCTTAGGCATTGTATCAGTGAAAATTCTGTTGCATGTGATGTCTGAGATTTTGTTGCCTGCATTTTCTTCTAGAATTTTTATGAATTCATTGGTCACATTTAAGTTTTTATCCATTTTGAGTTTATTTTTGTGTATGGTGTAAGTTGGTGGTCTAGCTTCCTTTTTTGCATGTAGCTGTCCAATTATCTTTGTGTATATTTTCTGTTGTCCTGATACTTTAAAGGATTGAGGGGAGTTATGCAAGTAACATGGTCAGTAGAATACCTTTTTATAATTCCTGTATGCCTGGGTATCTGATAGAGTCCTTGAATATGTTAGTTGAGTGCTGTGAGATTTAGGGGGTGATGAGAAGAGATGGTTTTCTGGTGGATTGATATATAAGATTGCATGTGAAGTTTATACTCACTGGCCCATCCATGTTTACTCACATAGTCCTAGTGGGTATATGCACTGTGGGATACTTGTTTATTGAGATGCTCTTTTGAAAGAGTTGACTATGAGGATTCATAAAGGATTTAAAGAACACCAATACAGTTTAATGTTTCAAAGAAGAGAGAAATGATTGTGAGAAAAAGCTTATGAATAGAAAAAAATGACAAGGATCTCTTTTAAAAATCAAAACTCCTCATGGTATTATTAATCAATTTTTATCATTAGAGAAGACTATAAGAAAAGGACCGATAGCAACATATAATGGTGATAAAGTATATCTGATTGTGCTGTGAAAAACATGTTCATGAAATATTAAGCAGAAAAGAAAAGGATGCAAATTATTTGTTTGATACTACCTGGATGGTATATTTTAAATACATATATTTATTCTGAACACATAATTTTTATGATTTATTATTAATTAACTTCTAGAATTTCTAGTATAAAATATAAAATTGTAGTGATTGAAACAAGCCAATCAGAGAAAGACAAATATCACATGATCTCATTTATTTGTGGAATATAATGAATAAGACAAACTGATAAATAATCTAGACCCAGAGACATAGAAGTAGGGTACAGATTGACAACCCTCAGAAGGGGAGGTCAGGGGGGAGGGAGGAGATAAACCACAGAACTTATATGCGTGTGTGCAAAACCATGGACATAGACAACAATGCTGGGGATGGGGTGGGGGGAAGGGGATCGGGAGGAGGGTGTCAATGGGGGGAAAAGGAGAAACATCTGTAACAAAAATAAATTAATAAAAATAATTTTAAAATAAAAATTGTAGTGACTATCCTTACATATACATATATATTCTTATGTACCTGTGTAAATATATACTTAGGTCATATACCCAGAAGTAGAAACGCAAAGTTTGGAAAGTATGAGTATTTTTAATTTTGAGGAATAATTAATCTTTCTAAAAAATAAAATCAAATTAGATCTATAATTGTTATCGATAAGGCTGATGAGTGGAAAATTTATCTTTTCCAGATTTCAAGCCGCCTCCTCCAATCAGGTCTCCAGTTTCAAGGTTTCTAGGTTCAGTAGCTCTTTATCCTCCTCTATTGTTAAGAATTTTGTAAGCTTATGGGTGAAAAGTGATGTCTTGTTTTAATTTCCATTTTGTTAATTATTAATGAGGGTAAACCTTTTTGTCTACATATATTTATTCATGGCCTTTGCTCAGTTTTCTGTTAGGTTTCTAAAATGTTATTTTTCTTGATTGTAAAGACTTTTTCATATATAGTGAACAATTTTTAGTTTTTTTAACCTTAATTTTACTAGTTCATTTACTTTTAAGAATTTTACACAATATTGTTGGATATCGATTCCTTTTTATAACTTTTATTACATGAGTAGTATACAAATGTATTTTTGTAAATTTCAAATATTACAAAAGTATACAGAGCTAAAAATTAGTCCTTCATCTCTTTCTCTGGTCCACTGTCTGAGTTAATCACTGTTAATAATTTAGGTGTCTTTTTATCCATTTCTGGTGTATAAAGATACACCAATATCCTTCTATATGTAGTTAGACATATTTTGGCGTTTTTTCCCTTCACTTTTTTAGACTATAGATAGAATCATGCCATTCATAGTTCTCTAAACCGCTCACATTTTACACTAACTATCTTAGATTGGGGTTGTAGTTAGATTTAGTCCCATCCTTTTTAATGACAACTTTAATATATACCATATTCTATTTACCTGTTCTCCTATCAGTGGTCAGTTATATGTGCAGAAGTTTTACATTAAGAGGTAGTTGAATATATCAATCTTTTCCTTAATGGCTATGAGGGTTGTGTCTTTCATATAAAAGCTTTAAGTTTTCAAATTATATACATCTCAACCATGTGTTCCGATTGCGTTCTTTGCATTTAAATTGTTGGTATATCTCAAATTCATTATGGAATATGGAATCAGGTTGGGTTCTTCTCCACTTGACCCAACCCCATTCAGTGGCTAAGTAGCACCATCTATGGAATAAATTGTCTTCTCTCCAACTGTTTCATTGTGCATTAAATTCATAGGTGTTCTAGCCTTCTTTCTGTTCCCTTAACTCTATCTGATCCTGTGCCAGCATCACATTGTTTTTTCAATGTAGCATTATAAGATGTTTTAATTATCTGACAGAACACTTCCTGTTCAGAAGCCTGCAGGCTACTCTCATGTTGATTTTTTCAGATCAACTTTTATTTAAATTTTTTTTACCTTTTCCACCATTCTAATTGTACAATACCATGGCATTAAATACATTTCATTGTTGTGCAACCATCACTACTATCTTTCTCCAAAATTTTTCATCTTCCCAAACTGAAACTTTATACCCATTATACAGTAAATCCCCATTCATACCCCTCCTCCCTGCCCCGGTAACTTCTATTCTAAGTTCTCTCTCTATCAATTTGACATGCTAGGGTACCTCATAAAAATGGAATTTTACACTTGTGTTTTCTGTATGGCTTATTTCACATAGATACTGTTTTCAAGGTTTATCCATCTGAGAGTAGCATGTATCTGAACTTCCTTTTATGGCTGAAAATATTCCATTGTTTATATTTACCATATTTTGTTTATCTGTTCATCTGTTAATAGACACTTGGATTGTTTTCACCTTATGGCTATTCTGAATATTTTTTTCTGAATATTGGCATTCAAGTATCTGTTTGAGTCCCTGTTTTTAATTTTGAGGGTATATGTATCCCTAGGAGTAGAATTGCTGGGTTTTATGGTAATTCTGTGTTTAACTTTATGGAACCACCACCCTGTCTTCCACAGCAGCTGCACCATTTTACATTCCCACCAGCAATGCACAAAGGTTCTACTTTCTCTACCATTTTGCCAACGCGTGTTATATTCCGTGCTTTTCTTGTTTGTTCTTTTTTTGTTTTTTTTATAATAGTTATCCTAATACCTGGTGGGTAAAATATGTGAAGTAGTATCTCATTGTGTTTTTTTTTTATGCATTTCTCCCTTGATTAGTGATGTGTAGAGCATCTTTTCACATGCTTATTCACTATTTGTGTATCTTCTTTGGAGAAATGTCATTCAAGTCCTTTGCTCATTTTTGATTTGGGTTGGGATTTTGTTATTGCTATTTAGGAGTTCATTATGTATTTTGGATGTTAATCCCTTATCAAGTGTATGATTTGCAGACGTTCCCTTGCATTCTGTGGGTTGCCTTTTCACTCTCTTGATAGTGTTCTTTGATGAACAAAAGTTTTCCATTTTGACGAATTGAAATTTATCTATTTTTCCTTTGTTGCCTGTGCTTTTGGTGTCACACCCATGAAATCACTGCCACATTCAACATCATGAAGCTTGTCCTCTGTTTTCTTCTTTGAGTTTAATATTTTTAGCTCATATACTTAGTTTTTATTCCTTTTGAGTTAATTTTTGTTTGTGGTGTAAGGTAAGAGTCAAACTTCATTCTTTTGCTTGTGGATTTCCAGTTTTCCAAGAACCATTTGTTGAAAAGACTACCCTTTCCCCATGCAGTGTTCTTAGAAACACACGTGGACATCATTTCAATATATATGCTAGTCCCTCTATTCTATTCCATCGGTCTGGATTTCTTTATGTCCGTGCCATTCTGTTTTGATTATTGTAGCTTTGTAATCAGTTTTGAAATAAGGAAGCATGAGTCCTCTCAACTTCACTCTTTTTTTTTCAAGATTGCCTTGACTATTCTGAGTGCCTTAAGATTCCAGATAAATTTTAGGATGGTGTGTTAATTCCTGCAAAAGTCATCCTATGAACTTTGATAGGGGTTGCTGTATTTACATCTTAACAATTTTAGGTCTTCTGATCCATGAACCAGGATATCTTTTTATTTATTTATGTCTTCTTAAATTGTTTTCCACAATATTTTGTTGTTTTGTTGTATGTGCTTTTTACTTCCTTGGTTATACCAAAGTATATTATTCTTTTTTGATGTCATAAATAGAATTGTTTTCTTAATTGCCTCTTTGGATTGTTTATTTTAGTGTATATAAATGCAACTCATTTTTGCATGTTGATTTTATAGCCTACAATTTTATCAAATTAATGTATTAGTTCTATCAAGTTGGTGTGTGTGTGTGTGTGTGTGTGTGTGTGTAATTTTTAGAGTTTTTTACATAAAAGATCTTGTCATCTGTGAAGAGAGATGATTTTATTTTTTCCATGTCAATTTTGATGCTTTTTATTTTGTTTTTTACCTAATTACTCTGAACCAAATTTCCAATATTATGTTGAATAGAAGTGGCAAATGTGGGTATTCTATCTTGTACTGGATCTTAAGGGGATAACTTTCAGCATTTCACCATTCCCTATGTTGTTAGCTTCTTGTTGTTGTTTTTTTTTTTTTAAATAAATGGACTTTATTATATTAAAGAGTGTTTCTAATCCAGATCAATTCTATTCCAGAAAAATTCAAAATCATTTTTAATCCCTCCTCTTTTTATTTTTATTTTTTATTAAAATTTTTTTTCTTTATTGATTTGAGAGAGGAATGGAGTGGGATAGAGAGATGGAAACATCGATGAGAGAGAACATTGATCAGCCACCTCCTGCATGCCGCACACTGGGGATTTGGCCCACAACCTGGGCATGTGCTCTAACCAGGAATCGAACTGGAGACCTCTTGGTGCATGGGTCAACACTCAACCACTGAGCCACACAGGCCAGGAAGTCCCTCCTCTTTTTAAAATTTTAGGTAGAATCATATTTAATTCAAGGCTAATTTTGAGAATACAGTAATGACCCACCTGATGCAGCTCAGTAGTTGAGCATCGACCCATGCACTGAGGTTGCCTGTTCAATTCCCAGTCTGGGCACATGCCCAGGTTGTCGCCCAAATCCCCAGCAGGGGACATGCAGGAAGAGGCCAGTTAATGTTTCTATCTCTCTCTCTCCCTTCTTCTCTCTCTAAAATCAATAAAGAAAAAAAAGAGAGAGAGAATACAGTAATGATAAATTTGCTTGGTATACCACACAGTATTGTCACAGGAAATGTCAGTGCACAGGAAAAAGAATGTTGTTGACATTCAATATAAATTTTGAATATTTTATGACTCTATCTTTAATTAAAAACACTAGCATAATTTATAAGGAAATTATAAGCGATTTTATACAAATGGAAAAAAAATAAAAATCAATCATAGTCTTTCCTTCTTTTTTTTACTTATTTCCATTTTTTTCTAGGATATTCCAATCTTCATGAACCATCAGTAGAAGAGATTATGGAAATAGGTATTAGTTTAGTTATTAATAATTCTTTATTATGAGACCTTAGAGTTCTACATGAATATATTATGCTCCAATTATTTGTAGTTAGGGAAAAAACAAGATGTCACAAATTATTAGTAATAATTGACATTTATAGTTATTTTAGTATTGCAGATACTGTAACAAATGTAAATGATTCTATGTGTGGGACACTTGTAAGTATTTTCTCTAATCTTATGAATTCTAATTGTCCTATTAACCTTTACCAAATAACCTGGTGGTGTAAGTACAGCACCAGATAATGACAAATGAGGTTCCTATTAAGTTCTGGAAACAGCCCAAGTGTCCATTAGTAACTGAGTGGATAAAAACACTGTGGTACATTTACACAATGGAATATTATGTACCTGTGAATAAGAAGGATCTCTTACCCTCTGAGACAGCCTGGAGGGACCTGGAGAGTATTATACTAAGCAAAATAAGCCAGTCAGAGAAAGACAAGTATCACACGATCTCACTTTTATGTGGAATCTAATGAACAAAATAAACTGATGAACAGAATAGGTCCAGAGAATGGAAGCAGGGAACAGACTGGCAAACCTCTGAGGGAAGGGCAAAGGGGAAGGGGAGTGTGAAGAGATAAACCAAAGAACTGATATGCATCAATGCACAACCAATGAACACAAACAATAGTAGTGAAGGCAGGGATGGGGGGAGTGGGGAGGAGGGGATCAATGGTGGGGAGGAAGGGGAGATATCTGTAATACTTTCAACAATAAAGGTACATTAAAAAGAAAAAGTGAAAAGACAAACGTGTTTAAAAAAGAGAGAGAGAGTTTCACAAGGCACATCCTATAGCTGGAATCCATTTGAAGTGTTCTGTGATCAAAATGACTTGGAAGTACTAGCACTCATGCTAAAACTAGATTGATACTTTTTTTCCTGTAGTTTTTAGATGATCTGATCCAAAGTAAGATGCAGCTGCTATCTGGGACCCATACACGCTCAATATCTTTAAAACTACTTTCATTTTTTTTCTCAGAACCAGGAACTATTGCTCTAATTATTCTTACTATATGTAAGTATCTCAAACTTGAAAACCGCTTAACTCGAAATATTACTGTGAAGAGGTGCATTATATTCTAATGATTTTTTTAGTTTCTGTAGTTTTTATAGCTTGAAACTAAGCAAACCAGTGTGGAAAAACATCTGACCTCTCATATGATATAATACCTTTTGTTGGTAATTGTATATTCATTTTACTCTATATGTCCACAAAACCCTAAATAATGCTTTTGTTTTCCAAGATGATTAGTCATATGACTTGTCATCCAAAATATGCTTTGGGTAATTTTCTAAACTAAACAAGGACTCTTCTCTGACTTACTGTGGACTATTTAAGTGATTCCAGGGAATTGCATTTAGACGATGAAGAGTCCAAAGCAATAGAAATGTATATGTGCTTAAGCCAAATGTATTTCTGACCACTGAAATGTAACCAACAGTAGTTTCTTCTGCTAGAACATCAATCTTGGAAATTATTTTTCACAGTTACTTCCCATTTGTTTTCTCGTTTCTTATAGTTTTTGGCATTGCAGTAATTTGCACCTGTGTGTACAGATATCTCCGCAGAAGGAAGAAAGGGTAAATTAAACACGTTTCTTCTCATTTATTTGTCCTTCTCACTCTTGATATAGTTCTGTGTCACTTTCATTTTGTAGTCTGTATTGCATGGGGTCTATTTCTAAAATGTGCTATATAGTGTGCCATCCGAATTACATTTCTTTACTAAAATTATTTTCGGCTGTTTTTTTTTTTTTTAATTTATTTATTTATTTATTTATTTATTTATTTATTTATTTATTTATTTTTGTTACAGATGTTTTATCTTTTCCTCCCATTGACACCCTCCTCCCAATCCACCCCCCCACACACACTGTCTCCAGCATTGTTGTCTATGTCCATTGATTACGCATACATGCATATAAGTTCTGTGGTTTATCTCTCCCCCTCCCCCCCCCATCCTCTTCTGAGGTTTATCAGTCTGTACCCTACTTCTATGTCTCTGGGTCTATTTTGTTCATCAGTTTGTTTGGTTCATTATATACCACAAATAAGTGAGATCATGTGATATTTGTCTTTCTCTGATTGGCTTGTTTTGCTTAGGATAATACTCTCCAGGTCCCTCCATGTTGTCTCAAAGGATAAGAGATCTTTCTTTCTTACAGCTGCATAGTATTCCATTGTGTACATGTACCACAGCTTTTTTATCCACTCATCTATTGATGGACACTTGGACTATTTCCAGATCTTAGCGATTGTAAATAGTGCTGCTATGAACATAGGGGTACATATATTCTTTCTGATTGGTGTTTCAGGCTTCTTAGGATATATTCCTAGAAGTGGGATCACTGGATCAAATGGCAATTCAATTTTTAACTGTTTGAGGTAACACCATAGTGTTTCCCATAGTGGCTGCACCAGTCTGCATTCCCACCAGCACTGTTACTAGAGTCCCCTTTTCTCCATACCCTCGCCAGCACTTGTTGTTTGATGATTTGTTGATGGCAGCCATTCTGACAGGTGTGAGGTGATACCTCATTGTTGTTTTAATTTACATCTCTCTGATGATTAGTGACATTGAGCATTTTTTCATATGTCTCTTGGCCATTTGTATGTCCTGTTTGGAGAGGTGTCTATTTAGGTTCTCTGCCCATTTTTTAATTGGGTTCTTTGTCTTCCTTTTGTTGAGTTGTATCAGTACTCTATATATTTTGCAAAATTAGCCCCTTATCTGATGTATCGTTGGCAATTATGCTCTCCCATATAGTGGGTTCCCTTTTCATTTTGATGGTTGTTTCTTTTGCTGTGCAGAAGCTTTTTTAGTTTGATGTAGTCCCATGTGTTCATTTTTTCCTTTGTTTCTATTGCCTTAGACATTGTATCAGTGAAAATTCTGTTGCGTGTGATGTCTGAGATTTTGTTGCCTGCATTTTCTTCTAGAATTTTTATGAATTCATTGGTCACATTTAAGTTTTTATCCATTTTGAGTTTATTTTTGTGTATGGTGTAAGTTGGTGGTCTAGCTTCCTTTTTTTGCATGTAGCTGTCCAATTATCTTTGTGTATATTTTCTGTTGTCCTGATACTTTAAAGGATTGAGGGGAGTTATGCAAGTAACATGGTCAGTAGAATACCTTTTTATAATTCCTGTATGCCTGGGTATCTGATAGAGTCCTTGAATATGTTAGTTGAGTGCTGTGAGATTTAGGGGGTGATGAGAAGAGATGTTTTTCTGGTGGGTTGATATATAAGATTGCATGTGAAGTTTATACTCACTGGCCCATCCATGTTTACTCACATGGTCCTAGTGGGTATATACACTGTGGGATACTGTGTTTATTGGGTTGACCATGAGGATTCATAAAGGATTTAAAGGACACTGATATAGTTTTAAAGAAGAGAGAAATGATTGTGAGAAAAAGCTTATGAATAGAAAAAATGACAAGGATTTCTTTTAAAAATCAAAACTCCTCATGGTATTATTAATCAATTTTTATCATTAGAGAAGACTATAAGAAAAGAACCGATAGCAACATATAATGGTGATAAAGTAGATCTGATTGTGCTATGAAAAAAATGTTCATGAAATATTAAACCGAAAAGAAAAGGATGCAAATTATTTGTTTGATACTACCTGGATGGTAAATTTTAAATACATATATTTACTCTGAACACATTATTTTTATGATTTATTATTAATTAACTTCTAGAGTTTCCAGTATAAAATATAAAATTATAGTGACTGAAACAAGCCAATCAGAGAAAGACAAATATCACATGATCTCACTTATTTGTGGAATATAATGAACAAAACAAACTGATGAACAGAATAGACCCAGAGACACAGAAGTAAGGTACAGACTGACAAACCTCAGGAGAGGGGGTCGGGGGGAGGGAAGAGATAAACCACTGACTTATATGCATGTATGTGTAACCATGAACATAGACAACAATGCTGGGGGTGGGGGCAGGATCAAGAGAAGGGTGTCAATGGGGGAAATAGGAGAAACATCTGTAACAAAAATAAATTTAAAAAAAATTTTTTAAATAAAATAAAAATTGTAGTGACTATTCTTATATATACATATATATCCTTATGTACCTGTGTAAATATATACTTAGGTCATATACCTAGAAGTAGAAATGCAAAGTTTGGAAAGTATGAGTATTTTTAATTTTGAGGAATAATTCATCTTTCTAAAAAATAAAATCATATTAAATCTATAATTGTTATTGATAAGACTAATGAATGGAACCAAATTTATTTTTTCCAGATTGCAAGCCTGCTCCACCAATCAAGTCTCCACTTTCACGATTTCTAGGTTCAGTAGCTCTTTATCCTCCTTCTATTGTTAAGATCTTTGTAATCTTATGGGTGAAAAGTCATGTTTTGTTTTAATTTCCACTTCATTAATTATTAATGAGGGTTAACCTTTTTGTCTACATATATTTATTCATGGCTAAGTAGCACCATCTATGGAATAAATTGTCTTCTCTCCAACTGTTTCATTGTGCATTAAATTCATAGGTGTTCTAGCCTCCTTTCTGTTCCCTTAACTCTTATCTGATCCTGTGCCAGCATCACATTGTTTTTTCAATGTAGCACTATAAGATGTTTTAATATCTGACAGAACACTTCCTGTTCAGAAGCGTGCAGGCTACTCTCATGTTGATTTTTTCAGATCAATTTTATTATTATTATTTTTTTACCATTTCCACCATTCTAATTGTACAATACCATGGCATTAAACACATTTCATTGTTGTGCAACCATCACTACTATCTTTCTCCAAAATTTTTCATCTTCCCAAACTGAAACTTTATACCCATTATACAGTAAATCCCCATTCATACCCCTCCTCCCTGCCCCGGTAACCTCTATTCTAAGTTCTCTCTCTATCAATTTGACATGCTAGGGTACCTCATAAAAATGGAATTTTACACTTGTGTTTTCTGTATGGCTTATTTCACATAGATACTGTTTTCAAGGTTTATCCATCTGAGAGTAGCATGTATCTGAACTTCCTTTTATGGCTGAAAATATTCCATTGTTTATATTTACCATATTTTGTTTATCTGTTCATCTGTTAATAGACACTTGAATTGTTTTCACCTTATGGCTATTCTGAATATTTTTTTCTGAATATTGACATTCAAGTATCTGTTTAAGTCCCTGTTTTTAATTTTGAGGGTATATGTATCCCTAGGAGTAGAATTGCTGGGTTTTATGGTAATTCTGTGTTTAACTTTATGGAACCACCACCCTGTCTTCCACAGCAGCTGCACCATTTTACATTCCCACCAGCAATGCACAAAGGTTCTACTTTCTCTACCATTTTGCCAACGCGTGTTATATTCCGTGCTTTTCTTGTTTGTTCATTTTTTGTTTTTTTTTATAATAGTTATCCTAATACCTGGTGGGTAAAATATGTGAAGTAGTATCTCATTGTGTTTTTTTTATGCATTTCTCCCTTGATTAGTGATGTGTAGAGCATCTTTTCACATGCTTATTCACTATTTGTGTATCTTCTTTGGAGAAATGTCATTCAAGTCCTTTGCTCATTTTTGATTTGGCTTGGGATTTTGTTATTGCTATTTAGGAGTTCATTACGTATTTTGGATGTTAATCCCTTATCAAGTGTATGATTTGCAGATGTTCCCTTGCATTCTGTGAGTTGCCTTTTCACTCTCTTGATAGTGTTCTTTGATGAACAAAAGTTTTCCATTTTGACAAATTGAAATTTATCTATTTTTCCTTTGTTGCCTGTGCTTTTGGTGTCACACCCATGAAATCACTGCCACATTCAACATCATGAAGCTTGCCCTCTGTTTTCTTCTGTGAGTTTAATATTTTTAGCTCATATACTTAGTTTTTATTCCTTTTGAGTTAATTTTTGTTTGTGGTGTAAGGTAAGAGTCAAACTTCATTCTTTTGCTTGTGGATTTCCAGTTTTCCAAGAACCATTTGTTGAAAAGACTACCCTTTCCCCATGCAGTGTTCTTAGAAACACACGTGGACAATCATTTCAACATATATGCTAGTCCCTCTATTCTATTCCATCGGTCTGGATTTCTTTATGTCCGTGCCATTCTGTTTTGATTATTGTAGCTTTGTAATCAGTTTTGAAATAAGGAAACATGAGTCCTCTCAACTTCACTCTTTTTTTTTCAAGATTGCCTTGACTATTCCGAGTGCCTTAAGATTCCAGATAAATTTTAGGATGGTGTGTTAATTCCTGCAAAAATCATCCTATGAACTTTGATAGGGGTTGCTGTATTTACATCTTGACAATTTTAGGTCTTCTGATCCATGAACCAGGATATCTTTTTATTTATTTATGTCTTCTTAAATGGTTTTCCACAATATTTTGTTGTTTTGTTGTATGTGCTTTTTACTTCCTTGATTATACCAAAGTATTTTATTCTTTTTTGATGTCATGAATAGAATTGTTTCCTTAATTGCCTCTTTGGATTCTTTATTTTAGTGTATATAAATGCAACTCATTTTTGCATGTTGATTTTATAGCCTACAATTTTATCAAATTAATGTATTATTTCTATCAAGTTGGTGTGTGTGTGTGTGTGTGTGTGTGTAATTTTTAGAGTTTTTTACATAAAAGATCTTGTCATCTGTGAAGAGAGATGATTTTATTTCTTCCATGTCAATTTTGATGCTTTTTATTTTGTTTTTTACCTAATTACTCTGAACCAAATTTCCAATATTATGTTGAATGGAATTGGCAAATGTGGGCATTCTATCTTGTACTGGATCTTAAGGGGATAACTTTCAGCATTTCACCATTCCCTATGTTGTTAGCTTCTTGTTGTTGTTTTTTAAATAAATGGACTTTATTATATTAAAGAGTGTTTCTATTCCAGATCAATTCTATTCCAGAAAAATTCAAAATCCTTTTTAATCCCTCCTCTTTTTATTTTTTTTTTATTAATTTTTTTTTTCTTTATTGATTTGAGAGAGGAATGGAGTGGGATAGAGAGATGGAAACATCGATGAGAGAGAACATTGATCAGCCACCTCCTGCATGCCCCACACTGGGATTTGGCCCACAACCTGGGCATGTGCCCTTACCAGGAATCGAACGGGCTACCTCTTGGTGCATTGGTTGATGCTCAACCACTGAGTCACACAGCCAGGCAGTCCTTCCTCCTCTTTTAAAATTTTAGGTAGAATCATATTTAATTCAAGGCTAATTTTGAGAATACAGTAATGGCCCAGCTGGTGTGGCTCAGTGGTTGAGCATCGACCCATGCACCGAGGTTGCCTGTTCAATTCCCGGTCATGACACATGCCCAGGTTGTTGTCCAAATCTCCAGTGGGGGACATGCAGGAGGCCGCCAATCGATGTTTCTATCTCTCTCTCCTTCTCCCTTCCTCTCTCTCTAAAATCAATAAAGAAAAAAGAGAATACAGTAATGATAAATTTGCTTGCTGTACCAGAGTATTGTCACAGGAAATGTCAGTGCACAGGAAGAAGAATGTTGTTGACATTCAATATAAATTTTGAATATTTTATGACTATCTTTAATTAAAAACACTAGCATAATTTATAAGGAAATTATAAGCAATTTTATACAAGTGCAAAAAATCCTAATCAATGATAGTCTTTTTTTTTACTTATTTCCATTTTTTCCTAGGATATCCCTATCTTCATGAATTACCATCAGTTGAAGAGATTGTGGAATTAGGTATTAGTTTAGTTATTAATAATTCTTTATTATGAGACCTTAGAGTTCTACATGAATATATTATGCTCCAATTACTTGTAGTTAGAGAAAAGACAAGATGTCAGAAATTATTCATAATAACTGACATTTATAGTTACTTTAGTATTGCAGATCTATAACAAATGTAAATGATAGTGTGTGTAGACACTTGTAAGTAATTTTCTCTAATCTTGTGAATTCTAATTGTCCTATTAACCTTTACCAAATAAACTGGTGTTGTAAGTACAGCACCAGATAATGACAAATGAGGTTCCTATTAAGATCTGGACACTGCCCAAGTGTCCATTAGTAACTGAGTGAATAAAAACGCTGTGGTACATTTACACAATGGAATATTATGTAGCTGTAAAAAAGAAGGATCTCTTACCCTTTGAGACAGCATGGAGGGACCTGGAGAGTATTATACTAAGCAAAATAAGCCAGTCAGAGAAAGACAAGTATCACACGATCTCACTTTTATGTGGAATCTAATGAACAAAATAAACTGATGAACAAAATAGGTCCAGAGAATGGAAGCAGGGAACAGACTGGCAAACCTCTGAGGGAAGGGGGAAAGGGGAAGGGGAGTGTGAAGAGATAAACCAAAAAACTGATATGCATCAATGCACAACCAATGAACACAAACAATAGTAGTGAAGGCAGGGATGGGGGGAATGGGGAGGAGGGGATCAATGGTGGGGAGGAAGGGGAGATATCTGTAATACTTTCAACAATAAAGGTACATTGCCCTGGCCGGTTTGGCTCAGCGGTTGGAGCGTCAGCCTGTGGTCCAGAGAGACCCGGGTTCGGTTCCCACTGAGGGCACGTACCTTGGTTGCAGTTTGTCCCCGGCCCCTGGTTGGGTCGTGCGGGAGGCAGCCACTCGATGTGTCCCTTTCGCATCGATGTTTCTCTCTCTCTTCCTCTCTCTCCCTCCCACTCTGTCTGAACAAAAATGGAAAAGTGTCCTCGGGTGAGGATTAAAAAAAAACCAACAAAACAAACAATAAAGGTACATTAAAAAGAACAACTGAAAAGACAAAAGTGTTTAAAAAAGAGAGAGAGAGAGAGTTTCACAAGGCACATCCTATAGCCGGAACCCATTTGAAGTGTTCTGTGATCAAAATGACTTGGAAGTACTAGCACTCATGCTAAAACTAGATTGATACTTTTTTCCTGTAGTTTTTAGATGATCTGATCCAAAGTAAGATGCAGCTGCTATCTGGGACCCATACACGCTCAATATCTTTAGAACTACTTTCATTTTTTTTCTCAGAACCAGGAACTATTGCTCTAATTATTCTTACTATATGTAAGTATCTCAAACTTGAAAACCGCTTAACTCAAAATATTACTGTGAAGAGGTGCATTATATTCTAATGATTTTTTAGTTTCTGTAGTTTTTATAGCTTGAAACTAAGTAAACCAGTGTGGAAAAAAATCTGACCTCTCATATGATATAATACCTTTTGTTGGTAATTGTATATTCATTTTACTCTATATGTCCACAAAACCCTAAATAATGCTTTTGTTTTCCAAGATGATTAGTCATATGACTTGTCATCCAAAATATGCTTTGGGTAATTTTCTAAACTAAACAAGGACTCTTCTCTGACTTACTGTGGACTATTTAAGTGATTCCAGGGAATTGCATTTAGACGATGAAGAGTCCAAAGCAATAGAAATGTATATGTGCTTAAGCAAAATGCATTTCTGACCACTGAAATGTAACCGAAGTAGTTTCTTCTGCTAGAATATGAATCTTGGAAATTATTTTTCAGAGTTACCTATCATTTGTTTTCTGGTTTCTTATAGTTTTCGGCATTGCAGTAATTTGCACCTGTGTGTACAAATGTTCGCAGAAGGAAGAAAGGGTAAATTAAACATGTTTCTTCTCATTTATTTGTCCTTCTCACTCTTGATATACTTTTGTGTCGCTTTCGTTTTGTAATCTTTATTGCATGAGGTCTATTTCTAAAATGTGCTACATAGTGTGCCATCCGAATTACATTTCTTTACTAAAATTATTTTCAGCTGCTTTTAGTATCATTGCAACAAGAGTAATCTGTGCAGAGTTGCTTTAGCTATTATAACGCAGAATAATTTTTGTGAGGTTTTAGGTTTGAGTTCGATAGCAAACCATTGACCATATGATTAGTCTAGGTATACCCTATTTTCTAAAGTGAGCTAGTGGCCAGGATTAAATGTAAAATAGATTACTGTGGAGATTTTAGGATATATTCACTGGAATTTTTAGGATGAAAGCTTCCATTTGTCTATATAACTTAGGAAGTTGTTAGAAGCTATGTTGGTGTCCTATTCAAATAAGCAATTTGATTTCATTTAGAGTTTTCATTTACTTATATAAGTTAAACTGGAGAATTAGAAGCAACACTATTTGATTTCCCTCTTATATTCTCTTAATTGACTAGGCTTTGGCAAACTGATGGGGTTACAGTTACGGAAGGGGTAATATTTACAAGGCACCTCATTAACTTTATTTGCCTTTTTATTTATAAAAATTGGAAAGCGCCCTGACCAGGTGGCTAGGTTGGTTGGAGTGGAGTCCTGTTCGCCAGAAAGGTTGCGGATTCAATTCCTGGTCAGGGCAGGTTTGATCCCCAGTCGAGGCATAAACAGGAGGTAACATGATCAATGTTTCTCTCTCTCTCTCTCCCCTCCCCCCCATTCCTCTCTATCTAAAAATCAATTAAAATATATCTTCTGGTAAGGATTTTTTAAAAAGGATGGCCTTAAAATAGAAAAAGTGTACAGATACATATCTTCTAAGGAGAATAGGAATTTTAAACATTAAAGTTAAATTTTAATGAAATAATTACCAATTTAATGACTTAGAATAAATACTTAAGTATAAACCAAGATTATGTTTTGAAATTTCTGATTTTTACTGAGTTTTTTGTAGCTTTGACATCAAACATAATGATTTTAAGAATTTTTATATTTATGGTTTTATGATATTTAAGTAAATTTTAAGAACCGAAATGAGAGCCAACAATTTTTTATTTGGGAATCAAAGAATTGCAATTCACGCAGCACAGATTCAGGCCGAAACCCATTTAGTGTCCCAGTTATCAGGTGAAGGTGAAGGGGTTTTATGAGAAAAGAAGAAAGAATTCCTATGGGCCAGGAAAAGTGAGGTACTATTAAGTAAGCATGATTGGTTACTGATCCCATCTTCAAATAAAAAGTCCATAATGATCAGCCCTTGTGGTCAGGATCTGAAATCCTGCTGGCTTTACAAACATTTGTTTATAAGACAGTGTTGCTTTGTCTTAAGTCCCAAAGTTGTTTTGCCCAGTTCAGACATTGCAGAGGTCACGGAGCAGGTCAGGCAAGGCCGTTCCTGTAGAACAGCTGCTCTGGCTCCACTTTAAGATGGCTCCACTTATGTCAGCTTTTATGATGATATCTCTTCTTTTTATATTAGTCATCTGGCTTGGGCTATGTAATAAAAGTACGTTTTTCACTCATGAAGAGTTCAAACAAGTGGCCATATTTTTAAAATACCAAGAATGCTTCATCTTACTCTTAAATTTATGGAAAATATCATATGCATATTTATATTTCAATCTTTAGTATATATTTTTTTTCTTTATTGATTTTTAGAGAGAGAGGAAGGGAGAGGGAGAGAGAGAGAGAGATAGAAACATCGATGAGAGAGAACATTGATTGGCCCACCTCCTGCATGCCCACCACTGGGGATTTGGCCCACAACCTGGGCATGTGCCCTGACCGGGAATGGAACTGGTGACCTCTTGGTGCATGGGTCGATGCTCAACTCCTGACTCACACCAGCCAGGCTGTAGTATATTTCAAATTACATATTCACAACAATGTGAATAGGAAATACTGTCAGTTGGATGTTTTTACAAGTCCAAAAGGTTTGTGTAGTGTGGACAAAAATGGGTTCTATGGAATATAACCTCACAGGGTGATCTGGTCATAAATTCCTAACTGGGCAGGTCATGGTAAGTAGTCACACCCACACAACTTTTTTAGTAAAACTTTTGTCTTTGCCTTAAGCAAGCCCTGTCCACTGTTTTAGAGCATCCAGGTTAACACAACTTTGAAACAACCCCCCTCAAGAGAGCACATAATCTTATTAACTATCCTGTAACTGATCTCTACCTCGCTTTCTCCCATCTTCATGTAATCTTCCTTACATTCCCTCTATCTCAAATGCATAAAAGCAACTGCAAAACTATCATTCTCTGAAGTATGTGAGATCCTGCTTCCAGGCCATTGTCATCAATTTGGCTGAAATAAACTTAGAAAATGTTTCTACACGTTTGGATGTTTGTTGTGTCAAAAGTAGAAATAAGTTCTCAAGAAGGCAAAAGAGAATTGCTTTCTGCTACTTGCATTCCTTCTTTGTTTAAAATATCACCGTACCAAAATATTTAAAGCTTCCTTAAGAAGTATAATAAAACTCTCTCTAGCTACCAGTTAGTAGGTCTTGTAAGCTGAATATCCCGTTCAAGAGCGTGACATAGGAGACTCCTGTAGTAACTTCCTCTCACAACACACCAAATCTACAGCTACACACAGAACAATTCCTTCTGAAGAGATCCAAAACCTAGCTGATCAACTTCTACACATTAGATGGAGAAAAACGTACTCGAAATGGGCAGGAGACCCTGAGACACAATATCTCTGAACTTCTCCCTGCGTAGTGAAGTGTTTGAATTTCACATCTTGTACCCCATCTCTGAAGTTCTGCACCTGACAGATGCCCCCATCCCAACATCTAGCTTTGAAAGCATTGGGGCTTATGTCCATGAGATGCACAAGTCTATAGTGAACTGAGATATAGTTCTTAAAGGGCCCAGCCAACTGGCTGTGATTAACCCCCCAGGCCACAGTGCAGAGGTAGCCAACTGAAACACAAGCCTTTCTGTGAAAGAGATAACTTATTTATTTTAAAGCTTCAACCTGACTTCCAGTCAAGATGGTACAATAGGTAAACTATACCACCTCCTGCCATGATCAAACCAAAATTACAATTAAATTATAGAACCACCATCCTTGAGAACCACCTGAAAACTAGCTGAACAGAATTCCTGTAAAGGATATAATCACCCTCAAAAAAGTACATAGTGCTGGCCGGTGTGGCTCGGTTGGTCATTGTCCTGTGCATCAAAAGGTTGCCAGTTTGATCCTGGTCAGGGCACATGCCCAGGATGCAGGCTCGATCCCAGGCAGGGGGCATGCAGGAGGCAACCAGCCAATCAATGCTTCTCTCTGACATCAGTGTGTGTCACTTTCTCTTTTTCTCCCTTCCTCTCTCTCTTAAAAAAAAAATCAATAGAAAATTCTTTTTTAAAAAGAGAGTGTACACAAGGGATATAAAGAAGAAGCCATGTTAAGACTGGTAGAAGGGGCAGAGATGCTGAACTGGCAGATCCCACACACACAGTGTGGCAATTGACAATTGAGAGGGATATTTTAGCCCAGAGGTTTGTCCTAAGGATAAGGAGTCTCAACCCCACACCAGGTCCTTCAGTATGGGACACCAGTACCAGGAGGAGGAGTCCCCATAACATAGGGCTGTGAAACATGATGGGGATTATTATGTCCCATTGAGACAGAGGGCTGTGGAAGACCTGGGCACTGCAGGTCTTAAAGGGACCATAAATAGATGCACTTGCTCATTAACTCACTGTGCCAGAATCCCAGTACAAGCGCATCAGCTCAAAAGTACCAGGAAAAAATGGGAAGGAACTAAATTGACTAGCTTAAGGGTGGGGACAGAGGAGAGGCAGAGGTCAGGGCAGCACTCTCCAGGAAAGAAGTACTGACAGATGCCATTATTTTGTTGAACTCTCCTCCTAAATAACCAGCCAACTGCAAGCAGTCTCCAAATCTGAGCCCTCCATTAATCTCGGGATCACTGTTCACCATGCCCTGGTGATTCCCTAAGGCCCTGTACCACCCAACACACACTAGCTCAAGCCTTTCCCAGTATCTGCTCCACACACGTGGTCTACCTCAGCCTGGGGTGTGGCGTTTCCTAAAATCTCTCAAAGGTTCACAAACCTCAGTCAAGCACTGGTAGGCCCCAGTGTGCCTGTCCCTCTTGCCAACCTGCCCCAAGCCCAAGCAGGAGCAGTGGCTAATCTCAACTTGATTGTAACTCCCTTGAGGTGGCCCTAAGTCTGGCATAATAGGTGATCATGCATGGCTTGGATCATAGCTGTAATCATTTGGCTGCAAGTTGAACAAAAGTGGAGGCTAGCCTCAGCTCACATTGTGGTGCCCCAGAAAGAGTCACAAGCCTGGGACAAGTGACAGCCAGTCTCATTTCATAGCATACCTTCCCTAAAGCACCTCCAATCTCAGCACAAGCAGAAACCAACCGCAGATCACTCTGTAGCTACCACCAGGTGGCCCAAGCCCAGCACAAGCAATAGCTGATTTTGGCCTGCACCAGAACAACTCTCAAGAGGCTCTAAAAGCCACACACCAGGTGGCCAGCTTCAAACCACACCAGGGCACCATCCAACCATATCCACAAATGACATACCCAAAGGGCGGATTTGGTTTGCACCGGGACCCCACTAAATTTAGTAACTTATGCTATGTAAGGTCAGCCCCCACACATCAACTTGTCCACTATACTCATGGCCAGCCCTCACTGCCAGTCAGCCTGAGGATTAATCCCACAAATATATCAAGAACAATCAAAGCTCAACTATAACAAACAAGCACACACAACCCACACAAGGGACATTCCTGGAGCACCTGGCTTAGATTATAAAGAAGACTGCACCATTGATGTCCACAGGACAACTGTTACGTAAGGCCACTCTTAAGGCCAAGACCACAAAATGTAGTAGTAGATCTACCTACTACATAGAAACAAATACGGGGAGTCAGCCAAAACGAAGAGACAACGAAACATGCCCCAAATGAAAGAACAAGACAAAACTTCAGAAGAACTAAAGGAAATGTAGACAAGCAATCTAGGAGATAGAGTTTAAAACACTGGTTGTAAGGGTGCTCAATGAACTTAGGAGAAAAATGGATTAACTCAGAACATCAACAAAGAGAAAACATTAAAAAATGACATTGAAAATAGAGTAATGAAAGACAAGAAGAAGTCCTCTCTGTAGAAACTGATGAGATAGTCTTGGCTATTTAGTAGAATCTCAGACGTGTTCTATTCACTGACACCTTAATAATTCAGGTTTTGATTCCAGGTGACAACTCATAATGAATTGATCACAGCCACAGACCCAATGAGGGTCTGTGTAGAGTAGAGTATCTTTGTGTAGAGTAAAGCTTCTTTCTCTTGATAAACCCTCAGCAAGAATGTGCAGCCAATAAAGCCACTTGGAGATTTTATTAAATTCCCATCTTAACTAGACAGACTGCAGGCAGTAGGGGTATAACTATTACACCCCCCCCCAAATAGAACCCAAGCAGGAGGGATCCCAGGTTTGGGGGGAGAGGCATCAGTACCTCACCCTCATCTGTGTGGTGTGCTCTCCTCGTCCCCATGTTCGATCATAATTCCCCCTCACTAATTCTGAGCAAAGCAAACACATAAGTAGGTCATACAAACAGGTTCCCTTCTGTCCTCTTCTGTGTCAACCACCTTCAGTATCCAGGGAGTTGAGGAATGTTACGTAAAAGGAGGTGTGAAAACGGAGCTTGTGTCTTCAGCATTAGCGTTGTGTTGTGGCTAAGAACTCATCCTCTCCAGCCACAAAGAACTGAGTTCAAATCCTGACTCTGCACTTACGAACTTACAATATTGAGCCAGTTATTTCCTACACCTCTCTGAGTCTGCATGTGTTTCTCTGTCATAAGAAGCTAACATTAGCACTTCCCTCACGGGGCTATTGTGATGCTTAAAAGCCATCATGTGTGGAGACAAATGGAAGGTGACTGTTGCAGTGTAAGCATGCAATAAATATCTTATTTTTTTATTCTCATAATTAAAAAGAAAGTGTACTTCTTTTAAAACAAATGGGGTAAAAAAAATAAATGAATAAAAGACTTCTTGGAGAAAATGAGTGATTTTATTCCACTCAAAACTATATGACTTCAGTCCTCAAGAAAGGTCTTCCCAGGAAGAGGGACAAAACAAAGGCACCACCAGAGAGTGAGGCTGATTGTTTTGAAAAGACTCTTACGATTGGAAAAGAAAACCTAATCTGGTCCATGAAATTGAGCTACAGATAATAAAAGTCTCAACGTGGGACAGTGGTCAGAATACTCACTGTTGAAAAATAATTCATCATAGCTCAGAAAAATGTACATTCAGGTGCCTTGTCAGTATCCATCTTGTCTCCCTGTGTCACTCTGGCAGCGGATCTGCTTCGTTCATTTACTGATAACAAAAAGAGAAAAGAAAGTTTTTGTCATCTCCAAGCGGAGCGCTCAGGGGGCCAGCATAGCCCTCCCTGGAAGACGGCACAGGCACCCTGGTCCCAGCCTCACGCATCCTCAGCGGAATCCAGGACTACAGGCAAACTTCATTATTCCTCCTGGCCCCTGGGATAAGGAGCAGAGGGAGGGAGGAAGGCTCTCCTGGTTCCGAGGGAGGGCTGGAGCGTCTCCCCAAAGCGTCCTTCTTCCCTGAAATAACGGACCCCTGTGAGCCTGGCCATCGGAGAGCTGGCAGCCCAGTCAAAATGGCAGAGTGGCGGCACAGATCCACGGAAGTCCAGAGCCCACCCAGGTGAATGGGGTCAAACCTATGCACGTGCCCTCTTCCGTGCACACCAGCCCCCGGAACAACCCTGATCCTACGTAACTGCGCTGGCAGCAACCCACTAGAACACGCACGGACTCTGGGCTCCTCCGAGGCAGGAGCGGGATCCTAGCTGGTCTGGTCCCCACGCGACCTAGCGCGGGGCCTGGCTCCTAAAACTTCTCCATACACGTGTGACGAGCTTGCGGAACAGAGCTGAAGGACAGTGCCAGGGAAGAAAGGGGGCAGGGGGATATTTCCTCTGAATCTTTTGTTGTTGTTGTTGTTGTTGTTGAAAAGTATTACAGACGTCTCCTTTTTTCCCCCATTGACCCCTCCTCCCGCCTGCTTTCCCCAACCTAATGTCTGTGTCCATTGGTTGTGTATATTCCTCTGAATCTTTTTGAGGTGTACACATCACTACTGACACCTCTAATAAACAGCTCTCAGTCTTTCATGTATACCATTATCACCTGAGCAGCTTTTAAAAGTGGTAACTGTGTGTGAATGCGGCGTGAACCATTTCCCGCAAACCCTGGCGGTGCTTCGAGTTGGTAAGTAGCCAGAGAACCATCAGCTGCGCGCGGGCTCCAGCGGAGCCAGAGCTGCAGGAGCCGCCTGGCGAGGCCACGCCCCTTCTCCTCCAGGGTAACGCCCCGCCCCGGATTGCAGCCCACTACTGGCCCCGCCCTACTCTGACGTCACGACGCAGGCCACGCCCAGCAGCGGTACTATACTGGACACCGTTAGTTAGAGTCTGCGGATTGTTAACGCAATTTGAATCAGAGGGTTGTTGTGTCAGGTACCCGAACTCAAAGCGGAAAATACTCATTGTTCCTCAGGCTTCCCACTGATGTCCCGAAAAAATGACGGTGTCTTACGAGCCACTCAGGGTTCCCTCCTGCCGCCTCGAGAGTCCCTTTTCTTGGTGCTTTTTTGGGATCCTTTTGGGGGCCCTAGAGCTCCTGCTACCCCCCAGCTCCGGTAGGGAAAGGGAAAGGGTGTTAGCTCTGGAGGCGAACCAGAGCGGGTTGGGGAACTGGCCCAGCGGAGTGGAGAGCAAAGGAACCTTTGCTTGGTGGGTCCAGTTGGAGGCGCGGGGCTTGGCGGCCTGGGTGGTGAGGAGTTGGGGTAGATGGCCTATCCACAGACCCTCAGGGTCGTGTTGTGGAGGATCCAGGACAGTGGGGCCCCGTAGGGCCCGTGGTTAGGGTCGTTTGGTGACTAAGCACTGAACCTTTGGGAGCGCTGGGCGCACTCAGTGTTTGCCGGGGCCCAGCTGTGTCCCTAGCAAAAGCTTTCAGATATTTGGGACTGAGCCGATGAAAATGGTAAGAGATTAACCATAGAACATATATGCATAACTCATGGACACAGACAATAGTGTGGGGAAGGCCTGGGGTGGGGCGGGGGCTGGGTGGAAGGGGTAAAGATAGGGAAAATGGGTGACAAATGTAATAATGTCAACGATTAAAAAAATTAACCGATTAGAATATTGACAGAGGACATGAAAAGACATATCTCCAAGAAGACATACTTATGGACAACAGACATATGAAAAGATGCTCGATATCACTAATCACCATGAAAATGCAAATCAAACCCACAATGAGATACCACATCATACCAGTCAGGATAGCTGTATTCAAAATGTCAACAAATAATGTGTTGGCGAGGATGTGGAGAAAGTAGCACCCTTGTGCACCGTTGGTGGGACTGCAAATTGGTGCAGCCACTATAGAGAACTATATGAATATTCCTTAAAACACTAAAATAGATCTACAATACAACCCAGCAACTCCAATTCTGGGTATTTATCTGACTAGAACAAACAACTATGTGCACACATATGTTCCTTGCAGCATTACTTGTAATAGCCAGGATATGAAAGCAAACTAGGTGCCCATCAGTAGATGAATGGATAAAGAATCTGTGATAGCCCTGGGCCGGTTTGGCTCAGCCATTAGAGCGTGGGCGGACCAAAGAGTCCCCGACTGGATTGCGGTCAAGGGCACTATCTGGGTTGCTGTTCTGTCAGGCCCTGGTGGGGGTCCGGTGGGAGGCAGACAATCGATGTGACTCTCTCACATGGATGTTTCTCTCTCTCTCTCTCCACCTGCCACTTTCTCTGAAGATAAATGGAAAATATCTCAGGTGAGGATTAAAAAAAATTATTAAAAAAAAAGAATTTGTGATATATATATACAGAATATTACACTGCAATAAAAAAAGAATGAAATATTGCTACTTGCAACAACATGAATGAACTTAGAGGGTATTATGCTAAGTTAAATAAGTAAAAATGAGAAAGACAAATACCATATGATTTCACTTATATGTGGAATCTAAAAAGGAAAAACAAAAAACTAACAAACAAAATAAAAACAGACTCATAGAAACAGTGACTAAAGGGATGGTTGCCAGAGAGGAGGTGAATGGGGGATGCATGACAAAGGTGCAGGGGAATATAGTCAATAATATTGTGATAAGTTTTCAGTGACAGATGATAGATACTACAATTAGTAAGATGATCTCACTGTAAGGTATAAAATTTTCAAATCACTATATTGTATATCTAAAAGTAATATAATCAGTATAATATTATATATCAACGATAATGAAATTTAAAAAAAAGAATAGGAAAAACCTAAGTAGAGTGATTACTAGTAAGGTGAAACAGTAATCAAAAACTTCCCCTTGAACAAAAATCTAGTCCCAGATGACTTCACTGGTTAATTCTGCCAAGCATTCAAAAAAGATTTAACACCAATCTTTTCTCAAATTCTTACAAAAAATTGAAGAGCAGGGAATACTTCCAAACTCATTTCATGAGGCCAACTTTCTCCTGATAACAAAACCAGGCAAGGACAACACACACAAAAAGAAATTTATAGGCCAGTATCCCTGATGAACATCAATGCAAAAATCCTAAACAAAATACTAGTAAAAAGAATACAAGTATACATTAAAAGGATCACATATCATGATCAAGTGCGGTTCTTTTCAGGGATGGAAGGATGGTTCAACATTCACAAATTAATCAATGTGATGCACCACGTTAACAAAATAAAACAAAATCCACATGATCCTTTCAAGATGCAGAAAAAGCATTTGACAAGATACAACATCTATGACTAAAACACAATAAAATGGGTAGAGAAGCAAAGAATCTCAACATAATAAAGTCAAGATATGACAAACATTCAGTTAACGTCATACTCAATGGTGAAAACCTGAAAGCTTTTCCTCTAAAATCAGGAACAAGGCAAGGATGCCCACTCTCACTACTGTTATTTAACATACTACTAGAAATTCTAGCCAGAGAAAATAAGGAAGAAAACTAACTAAAAGGCATCCATATTGGGACTGAAGAAGTGAAGCTGTCACTATTTGCATATGACCAAGTTCGATACATTGTAAACCCTAAAGACTCCACCAAAAGACTATTAGAAAAAACTGAACAAATACAGTAAGTTGTAGGATACAATATCAATGCACAAAAAATCCATTGTGTTTTTATATATTAACAAAAAAATATGAGAAAGAGAAATAAAACATACCTATTTACAATTGCAACAAACAATAAAATACCTACGAATGAACTTGACAGAGGATGTGAAGGACCTTTATACTGAGAACTACATTGTCAAAAGAAATCAAAGAAGACAAAGAAATGGAGAGATATTTCAGGTTCACGGATTAGAAGATTTAACATTAAAATGGCCATATACCTAAAGCTGTATACAAATTTAATACAATCCCCATCAAAATCCCAATGGCATTTTTTTTTCAAAAAAAAAATAGAACAGAAAATTATCAAATTTTATGGAACCACAAAAGACACTGAATAGCCAAAGCAATCCTGAGAAAAAAGAACAAAGCTAAAGGTATTGTAACGGAATGAAAACTTTATACTACTCTGACTAACCATGAAATGGAATTAGAATAAAATGTACTAACAAACTGTTAAAAGAAATTCACAAATTGACAGTTCCTTATGAGCATATATTGGCAGGCATCAGCAGTTCAGTTTCTGCTTGTACAGGAAACAGCCTTGATCACGAATTCAGCTGATGCAGGAATTTGCCCAACTGCAGGAATTTGGCAGGCACTGACCATTTCCAGTACGCTATCATTAAAGATCCATATCCGGCCCTGGCTGGTGTCGCTCAGTTGGTTGGGCATCATCTCAAGCACCAAAGGGTTGCCTGTTTGATTCCTGGTCAGGGTACATGCAAGGGTTGCAGCCTTAATCTCCAGTAAGGGGCATGTGGGAGGCAGCCTCTAGATGTTTCACTCTCACACAGACATTTCTCTCTCTCTCCCTCTCCCTTCCTGTCTCTCTAAAAATTAATCAATATATTTTTTTAAAGATCCACATTGAGACCAACAAGGACACTGCCTGCATGTCCACAGACCCTCCTCCTGATCTCTTTGTTCTGCTTTCTCTCTCTGTCTCCCTATAAAACCCCCTGCCTGCACTGAGATGCTAAGCTGGGCTTTGCGATGAGTCCCCCATCTTCTCAGGTGATTAGCCCTTGAATAAAACTCATTTCTTTTTACCAGCATCTGTCTCATGAGTTTGATTTTCATGGCAGCAGGAGGTTGAACCTTGGTTCTGGTTTCAGTATCACATTCCCTGATTTCAAACTATGCTACAAAGCTACAATAATCAAAACAGTATGGCATTGGCAGGAAAACAGACACACAGACTGCTACAACAGAATTGAGAGCACACAAATGATGCCACACATATATGTACAACTAATTTTTGACAAAGGAGTCAAAAGCAGACAATGGCAAAAGAAAAGTCTCTTCAATAAATGGTACTGGGAAAACTGGAAAGTCACATGCAAGAGAATGAAACTAGACTTCTATGTGATATCATACACAAAAATTAACTCAAAATGATTAAAGACTTGAAAATAAGACCTGAAACAATAAAATACAGAGAAGAAAACATAACTATTAAACTTATGGGCCTTGGTCTCAGAGGTGTTTCTGTGAACTTGACCCCAAAGGCACAGGAAGTAAATAAATAAATAAATAAATAAATAAATAAATAAATAAATAAATAAATAAAATAAGTAGGACTACATCAAATTCAAAAGCTTCCGCACAGCAAAAGAAACTGCCAATAAAACAAAAAAGCAACCAACTGAATGGGAAGAAATATTTGCAAAAGATACCTCTGATAAGAGGCTAATTTCCAAAATATATAAAGAACTCATACAGCCCAACAACAAAGTATGATTAGACAATGGGCAGAAGTCCTAGGAGAGAGGTGAGTGTGAAATGAATTCAGAAAAAAATGGGAAGGATGCATACCTATAAATATATTTTAAAACCAAAAATATCGCTGCTGTCTCTTCAATTTACTGTTGAAAGAATATTCAGCTTATTCCCAAAGAAATCAAAACCTAAAATGAAGTGTTATTTAAAGCAAGCCCTGCACATGGTTCAGTGAAAACGTGGCACAATCACTTAAAATCTTGCCACGGACCTGTCCATCTGCTCTGCACTACCTGCCTGCAGAGGCCATAATCCGTGGCTGGTGAAAAAAGAGAAAATATTGTATTTTCATGTTCTTATTGTCTTATGTCCAGATGCCTGTGGTGCCCCACCAAGACTGAACTCTATGAAAGTCAAGGGTAATCCTGCAACCTCTTATAAAGCTGGGGACAGAGTAAAATATGAATGTCGCCTAGGATACAAGATTATTGTTCCTCCTCTTCCCACCTCTACTGTTTGTCAGGCTAATAACACATGGGCACCTCCTCTCAAGGAGGCTTGTAAAAGTAAGTACACACACTTTTTGTTTTTTGTTGCTCTAAAGATTTTCACACATTTTAGACAGCCTATTCCACTACTGCAATGATGGTTTTCTCACGTGAATGTAGATTTTAGATAGCAATGTATGTTTTCAGGCTTTGAAAATCTCCAGGAAATTTTTTATTCGGCTCTTGATCGTCTGGGGCAAAGTGAATCTTAGGTTCGGCCATTAGCGACAACACGGGTGGACCTTGAGAATACTATGCTAAGAGAAATAAGTCAGTCAGAAAAAGTTAAGAACCTTATGATTTCACTCATATGTGAGATATAAAACTGAAACTCATAGACACAGATAACAGTTTGGTGGTTACCAGAGGGAAGGGGGTGGGGTGGAGGAAGAGAAAGGGTAAAGGGGAACCAAATATGTGGACAGAAGATGATTTGACTTTGGGTGGTGGGCACACAAGGCAATATACAGATCATGTATCACAGAAGTGTACATCTGAAACTTATATAACGTACTAACCAATGTCACACCAATATATTTAATAAAAATAAGTAAGAAGATATTTTCACGAATTTAATAGAGCAATGTATAATTTTGATTTTGATTCAAATGTGTTTTGACATTGGTATAAAACAACAAATTTGAACATTTTCTTTTAGGAAAATCATGTCCACAGCTAGCAGAACCTGTAAATGGCCAACTAAGCTATGTAAACGGGACTCTTGAGTTTGGTTCACAGGTCCACTTTACTTGCAATGACGGGTAAGTAAGTTGCTCCTTAGAGGAATAAGGTAAAAGTTACTAGTTCCACTTTTTGTTTTGTTCCCTTTTTAAGCATTCCCATAATGTTGATTTCATCTTGCTTTCTGTGTAACAAGTTGTACTTATAGCCAATCAACTCTTGGGCTTTTTATGGAGGCTGAATATAGAAAGAAATTTAAATTGAAGGGAAGCAAAACTGTATAATACTATAAGTAATAATAAGCCCATGGTAGTTGTTAAAAATGTAGTAAACGTGGTGACATGGTCCTAAATTAAATTGTAGTAGGCGGGAGGGTGGGAGGAGAGACAGGGAGTTAATCAGTTAACAGAGCAAAGGGGAGAAACCAATGAAATGTATGTTGAAACTTTGAATCAACTTCCAGGGCTATTTTAGAACAGTGTGTTTTTTTATTTTGTTTAAAAAAATTTTTTTTTCTTTATTGATTTTTAGAGAGAGAGGAAGGGAGAGGGAGAGAGAAATAGAAACATCCATGAGAGAGAACAACAGTTGGCCGCCTCCTGCATGCCCCCCACAAGGGATCAGGCCCACAACCTGGGCATGTGCCCTGACCAGGAATCAAACCAGCAACTTCTTAGTGCATGGGTCAACACTCAACCACTGAGCCACACAGGCTGGACCAAAATAGTGTTAATAGAAGAGCTAAGTGTATCTTATTCAAAAGAGGCAGCTGACCACCAGATTTCACCACATCTTCTTACACAGGAACTTTTCAGACTGTTGTCAACAAACAATCAAAAAGCAGCAAACACTTCTCCCTGCAGACTATGCACCTATCCCAGAACTAGCCCCACTTATTCTTCTTCTGCCCCCCTTATCTATAGCCAATACAAATCCCTTCAAAGTAACTTCCATCTTTCTCCTCAGAACTGCAAACAACCCCATTAAAAACAGGATGGCAGAAATGTATGTCTTCTCCATCTATCCCTGCTACTGGTGGTTCAGACTGCATGCCCCAGGCCCTGGGTCTTTTTGTTTGTTTGTTTGTTTGTTTGTGGCTAGCATATGGCTCAATAAACCTGTTCCTTCAGAAAAGCTTCTGGCTGTGAAGGTTTTTGTTTCACAACTGTATCTCCTTGTGGTCAGAGAAGATACTTTGTATGATATCTATCTTTTTAAAACCTATTGATTAGTTAATATTAATTTGTGGCTTAGTGTATGGTCTATTCTGGAAGATGTCCATTCTGATCTATGGTGCTCTCAGTCTGTGAGGACTTCTAGTGTTGTTGAAGTCCTCTATCTCCTTACTTATTTTCAGTCTAGCTGTGCTATCCGTTATTGTGAGTGGGATATTGAAGTCTCCGACTATTATTTGAGAAATGCCTATTACCTAGAAACATGTATTCCTCTCTACAGTTATGTCCACTTTTGCTTCATATATTTTGAAGGTCTGTCATTCGGTGCATAAATGTTTATAATTATTATATCTTCTCGCAGTATGTAAAACTTATTAAAATATAATGTGCTTCCTGTGTCTTATAACCCTTTTTGATTAAAAGTCTATTTGTCCTGAATTAGTACAGCCACACCAACACTCTTTTGGTTGCAATTTGCATGGAATATCTTTTTCCATCCTTTCACTTTCAACTTGTTCATCTCTTTGAATTTCAAGTGAGTCTCTTGTAGACAGCAGATAGTTGGACTTTTTGTTTTTATCCATTCTGCCCATTTCTGTCTTTTGATTGTAGAATTTAATCCATTTATATTTAAACTAATTACGGACAAGGAGGGAGCCATTTATTTTCTTAAAGCTTTTTTTGCCCCTCTTTTCACGCATTCCTGTTTTCTTTTGTTAGTTGATTTTTGTAATGAAATGTTGCAATTCCTTTCTCATTTCCTTTTGTGTATATTCTATAGTGATTTTGTCCCTGGTTCCTATGGGGATTACATTTAACATCCTAGAGTTATATCACTACAATTTGAATTTATACCAACTCAAGTTCAATACATTACAATAATGCATTCTTACCAGCTCCATCCCCATCCCTTTGGGTTGTTAATCTCATACTACCATCTACAATAATAATTGTAATACTGGCTTCTACACTATTTATTTCATTGTAAGATTAGTTTCTTAAATCACATGGAAAATAAAAATGCTTTTACTAACCATTGTTATTATAATACTAGCTTTAATAATTGCCCATGTATGTACCTTCAGTGAGATGTTGATCCATATGGCATGAGTTACTGTAACCAAAAAACAGGTTTGGCAGCTTGCTGCAATGAAGACCAAACTTGTGAAGAAATAATGCTGGTGCAAAAGGAAGGAGGTTTTATTCTGCTGTCTTGTGACCTGGAACTCCCAGCTAAAAGAGCATACCCCCTTCCTGCTTGAACCCATGGTTCTTTTTGCATTTATCTTCAGATAGAGCGGAAGGGAGAAAGAGAGAGAGAGAAACATCAATGTGAGAGAGGCACATCGAGTGGCTGCCACCCACAGGATCCCAACCGGGGCAGGGGACAAACTGCCACCGAGGTACATGCCCTTAGCAGGAACAGAGCCCAGGACTCTCTGGTCCACGGGCAAACGCTCTAACCACTGAGCCAAACCAGCCAGGGCTAGCCCATGGTTCTTATATGGATAGGAAGGGGAGGGCTTTATTTTTCTATCTAATTATCTTGCTACCTTTTGGTGCACTGGGCTCCTGTCCCTTCATCTTTATAACTTTGGGCAAGCTTAGTGTAAAAACCTCCCCCAGCACCACCTTGGCCAAGGGGAAAGAATCCCTGGTGCTCAGACTGACAGTCTATGGTAACATTACTCTCTAGTGTCCTTCAATTTCAATTTTTAGGACACCCTTGAGCATTTTTTGCAGATGAGTTATAGTGGCAACAAATTCTCTTAACTTTTATTTCTGGGAAAGTCTTAATATTTCCCTCACTTTTGGAGCACACTTTTGCTATATAGAGGACTTGGGGTTGACCTTTTTTTTCCCTCTTCACTTTGAGTCTATTAATTCAATATTTTCTGGCACCCAAGTTTCTGCTGAGAAATCTGATAATCATATTTAGGATCCCGTCTACCTGATGATTCACTTCTTTCTTGCAGCTTTCAAAATTCCCTTTTTGCTGCTGGCTTTTGAAAGTTTGATTATTATGGGTCTTACTGTGGGTCATCGAGTTCATTTTAAGTGGAGTTTGTTGAGCTCTTTGGATATTTATATTCACGTCTTTAATCAAATTTGGGAACTTTTCAGCCATTATTTATTCAAAGATTCTCTCGGCCCCTTTCTCTTTATCTTTCCCTTCTGGGATTTCCACCAATGGAAATATAATGGTCTGCTTATTGGTGTCCCACAGGTCCCTTAGGCTCTGTTCAATTCAATCTTTTTTATTTCTGCTCCTCAGACTAAATAATCTCCATTGTCCAATTTCAAACTCACTGATTTTTCTTCTTCCTGCTCAAAATTGCCTTTAATTCCTCTAGTGAATTTTTCATTTTAGTTGTTCTTTGGACTCCAGGGTTTTTGTTTGCTTGTTTGTTTGTTTTTTAATGGTTTATTTTTAGGGTTTCTACCTTCTAATTTATATTTCCATTTTGTTCACACACTGTTTTCTTCACTTTTTACATTTCTTCCTTTAATTCTTTGAGCATCCTTAAGAAAGTTTATTCCCCTCAAATTTTATTGAGGCCCCAGGGCCATGGGTCTCTGGCAGGGGGCCCCTTGGCATACAATGGAGTAGGCTGTGGAGAGGCCTCTTTTCAGCTTCTTCTCCTTCACAAGTTGTTGGTATGGCCGCACTTCTGGTCATCATTGACAGCAGGGAGGTGTAGGCAAGCACAATACTTGTAGCACATCACCTGTGGCCAGTGTATTCCTGGGGAGCTGGTGGAGGAACAGATGACTGATGGTGGAGGAACAGAGCCCTAGGTGGGGTTCCAAGTGCAGAGTGGACTATTTCTGGATATTGTATTCTGACAGAGTGTGGCGCTCCTCCAGATGTTTGCATGCAACCATCAGATGCTGTTGGTCAGGAGGGATGCACTCTTTTGTCTTGGATTTTGGCTTTGACATTCTCAGTAGTATCACTGGGCTCAACCTTGAGAGTGATGGTCTTGTCCATGAGGGTACTCACAAATACCTGCATCTCTGCAACTGCCACTCAGCTGCCTCATGAAGAAAAAGAGGACTATGGAACTGGAAACTGCAGATTTGTCACCAAGAGGGTCTGCAAAAGGTGTACATGCAAAAAAAAAAGATGTACATGCAGTTTCACTGACTACTTTAAAGTCTTTTGTCTCATATGTATTGTCTCAGGTGCTTTTCAGGAAGAATTTTTGTTGAGTTCTTTTTTCCTTTGAATGGACCATACTTGCCTTTTTTCTTTGTATGCCTTGTAATTTTTTGTTGAACTGGACATTTGTATCTAATAATGGGGTAACTCTAAATATCAAATGCTCACCGTTTCTTGGGTTTGTTGTTTTATGTTATTGTTTTTGTTTTTTGATTATGGAAGGGTGTGTCTGTGCTGAGGACCAGCCTGGTATGTAAACTGAGGCTATTTCTGGGCATGCGCATTCACTCTAGTTGTCCCCCTTTATGCAGTTGTTTTTAAATGTCACCGTTTTTAACGTTTGCCTCCTGAAAGGGAAAAAGGGAAAAATGAAGGAGGGACCAATGGTTGTTGGATCTGTAAATCCCCTAGCAGGATGGGTCTTCTAACTTTGGGGGAGGTGGGACAACAATGGCTGCCCTCCTCTCTGTCTGCTTCTCTGTGATGTGAAACTGCAGTCAATTATAAGAGCACAGATCCTCAAGGATATGGTCTTTTTTGCACACCCTGGTCCCTCAGACTGCTCATAAGCTGCTCCAAGAACACATACATGTACAGCTGTCTGCTGTGGGAGTGGGATGGGTAACTGCCACTGTGTTGAGAGCTGAAATTGACCAATATTAGTGCAATTTACCTTTCCAAGTCTTTCCTGGAAGTTACAAGTCTTCAAGAGACTCCAAAGTTCCAAAACAGGTACATCAGGCAGATTCTAGCAGTGAAATTGTTGTCTATTTGAATAGACATGTTTTTGGTGCTTTCTACCCTGCCATCATCGCAGAATTCTCTCCTAATACATTATAATATAAAATCAATGACTGAGCCTTGGAGGGAAAGTGGGCTGGAAGCATGTACAGGCAGTTTTACTGACTGTATTTTAATTTGATCAAGTGAGAATATCCAGTCCATAGTTATACACAGAGAGCCTACCTGGCCCTTATAGAGTATGAAAAGGTGAGGACATAGACCAACGATTTTCCACTGGTGTGCTGCAAGAATTTTTAAAACCTGCAATACCTGACCATTAGTCAGGGGCACTGACCTTTCCCCTTAGATTGTCAAATTAAAAAATGACAACAGCCAACACAACAATAGCCATCCAGTATGAATGAATCAAAATTATACCCATTTTTTTAATCAGATGGGCAAAAAATATATTTTTGGGTGTGCCTCAGAATTTTAGTAATTACTTTATGTGTGCCATGAGATGAAACTGGTTGAAAATCGCTGACATAGATTGTTCTCAAAGAAGTTTTAGCCTTTTGAGAAGCACAATACATACAGAGAGGTATCCAAGAAAAATAGTAAATAAGAAGTACCACAGAAATAGACTTAGTCATGATCACTATAAGGAAAGTACAGAGAAGAAGAGAGTTCTGTGAATTTAAATCATCAGAGATTTCATGGAGTAGGGAGTCTGCCTGAGCTATATCTAGGAAGATACTCTAATCTGAAGAATATTCATAACACCAAAAACTTGCCTAGCACTCACTGTGTTCCACATGCTAATTCACCTACTGCTCAAAACACTCCCACGATGTATATACTCTCTCCATAGATGAGGAATTTAAGGAAAAGAAACATTAAAGGACTTGCCCAAGCTCAAAAAACAAGTCAGTCTTGGAGCTGGGACTCAAATCCAATCAGATAAGCTCTTGGGCCAGATCTCTCTACTCAGTTGTTGTCCTGACTGAGCAGAATGGCATGAGCAAGGACATAGGAGTGAATGTCTGATGTGACTGCGGGAGGTACCAATCACTCGACTGTCAGGCATGACACATTTAATTAGACATTTTGCTCTACGTCAATGTATAAAGTTATATGAAGAATCTCTTTCTTTCATTAAATTGCAGATTTAGTCAACACATTCAATGCATATCACTTAAGAAAGTTCTCCCTGAAGCTACTGTAGTACAGAAAAACAACCATATAACAATTTCTTCATTATTATATGTTCCTGTGAACTGATAAAGAAAACAATCATCATTTCTTTTCTCATTTAGTTATTACTTACTTGGAACAAAAATTTTATATTGTGAACTTGATGGAAACAATGTGGTCTGGAGTGACGAACCCCCACAGTGTGAAAGTAAGTATATTCTCCCTGTAGAATGTAGAGCACAGTTCTCAAACTTTTTAGCCTGCGGACCCCTTCCTGCTTTACAATTAACAAAGACCCCACAGAGTTTTTCTGCAGGTGGGGTGGGTTTTATTGATATTCTCTATATTGGTATTAAAACAGAGAAGTTTTTAAAATAATTGTTTATTAATTTATTTTAAAGAACAATAAAGTCAACATGTTAACAAATGCAACTTTTTTTTTTCTTTCATAAAATCAAAAATTTCCAAAACAGTGAGAAGAGTGTCTCTGCTTTACATTTTTTTAATCTCTTTAGTATCTTGCCTAAAGGAAGACCTCCAGATTTATTCTGCTGCATTAGCAAATAATCTGAAACCATTGGAAAATTTCACTGTATACTCTTAAGGATGACAGTGAAAAAAAAAAACAATAAAATCTTGGTATACCGGTGAACCATTGATTTAGGAGTGGATTTAGCATTTCTCAACTAGCACTGAGTTTTCCTAAATCATAAGAATATTTGCCCTGGCCGGTTTGGCTCAGCGGTTAGAGCGTCGGCCCGCGGACCAGAGAGTTTCGGGTTCGGTTCCCGCTAAGGGCACGTGGCGACCTGTTGATGTGTCTCTTTCACGTCGATGTTTCTCTCTCTTTCTCCCTCTCTCCCTCCTGCTCTGTCTGAATATAGATGCAAAAATGTCCTCGGGTGAGAATAAACAATAAATAAATAAATAAATAAATAAATAAATAAAAAGAATATTTTTCTCATTAAATTTTCAGCATCTCTTTTGATTAGAAATACACTTAGCGTGGCCTTGCAGATAAATACAAGTTTTCATATAGGTATCTTATATGGGTATTTAAGAAAATGGGTTTTATTCTAAAATTTCATTTCTCTATTAATAGTTTGAATTGGGATAATACATTTTTTCACAGAAACTTTGTTTCAAATGGATATGGGATTTACAACTAGATTGTAGAAATCGTATGTTAATAATTTTATTGAAGGCAGTTCATAGGACATTACTAATGCTGTCTTAATCTTATACTTTTTCTTTTGTCTTTTCTGTCCTCTTTTTTCTCTTTTTCAGAGATTTTTTGTCAACCACCTAAAAAAATACCAAATGGAATGTACAGCAATAGCCACAAGGATGTATTTGAATACAATGAATTTGTGACTTATAGTTGTAATCCTTCGAATGGATCAGATCAATATTCACTTGTTGGAGAGAGCAGGCTGGTTTGTTCTGGGCGTGACCAATGGAGTAGTGATCCTCCTGAGTGTAAAGGTAACGATATTGTAATTTATTTCCCTCTCATTTGTAAATAGTGTGGAAACTTTTACCAACTTTCATATACTTTGGCCAACAATAAAAAAAGAAAGGAAAACCAGCCATAGATGTTTGTTCCCTCTGTTAAATTGGTTTCTAATTTAATTGAATGTGTGTCAACTCAAATAAAAAATAATTCTACTTGTAGAGTTTCCCACTCTTTACTCCACATGTTCTTGGCATTCCTGTTTACACATGGTTAATTACTATGTATATGCAGGAATTATTATTATTATTATTATTATTATTATTTTGGCTTAAAAGCATTAAAAACTACACACTGGCTTTAAGAAAGTTTTATCTTATATAATACAAGAAGTATGACAGTTCTGACTAGAGAAGATGGTAGAATAAGTTGTAAAAGATTAACCCTCTCACTAATAAGATTGATAAGTAGACAAAACATACAAGCATATTCTGTTTAATTGTGCTTTGCCTTATTGCGCTCCACACATACTGCATTTTTTTTTGCAAACTGATGGCAATACCATAACCAGCAAAACAATTGTAACTTGCTTTACTTCAATATTCACTTAGTGCTTAGTCTGAAACAAACCCACAATATCTCAGAGGTTTACCTATACTTAAAAAAACAATGTTTAAGGCATTTGAGCATGACCAAAAGCAGAGAGACACTAGAAGTTATTTGACTCTTGAACAAAAGGAACCACTGAAAAATAGCAAAATATTTTCTCTTTTCAAGTGCATATGGAACAATCTTTAGTACTGTATTCTAGGCAATATGTTTATATATTTTTTAATTTCAAAAATTGAAATTATTTATAGTACAGTATCTTTACAATGGAATGAATGTAGAAATCAAAACAAAGGTATCCATAAAATCCCCAAATGTTTAAAAATTATGAAGACACTTCTAACTAACCCATGAATAAAAGAAGGAGTCACAAGAGGAAATTAGAAAGTATTTTGAATTGAGTAAAAATGAAAACACAATATATCGAAATATCAAAATTTGTGGAATACAGCTAAAGCATTGCTTAGAAGGACACTCATAGCATGAAATACATATATTAGAACAGGAGAAAAGTTGAGCTCAATAATCTAAGCTTTCACTTTAAGGAACTAAAAGAAGAGCAAACTGAATACAGAACATAGAAACAAAAGAAATAATAAAGATAGAAAAAAGATAAAGTCTTTTTTTAAAATTAACATCCTGCTTTCCATACCCTGCCTCTTTCTTCCCAGGGGAAATTACTATTTTACACTAGTTTTTCTTGCCCATGTTAAAATAGCTTTCCATTAATTCTGGAATTTCTTCGCTTTTCAGTAATCAAATGTGAATATCCAGTAATAAAGAATGGGAAACTGGTGGCAGGGGTGGCGAAAAATTTTTACTACAAAATGGCGATTAGAGTTGAATGCCTGGCCGGATTTCACCTTGAAGGCAAGAACAATGCTGTCTGTGGACTTAACAGTACTTGGGAGCCTAAGATACCAGAATGTATTAAAGGTACAAAGGGTGTCTTTTTCTCTTTTTTGTCTAGATTTTATTTGTTTGACATTAATTATCAGTGATAAGGAATAATTGAAAAGAAGCAGTTTTTGTAATTAACTCTAATATTCATTTACGTGACAGATGTGTGACATAAAATTTTGTTTTTATAGGTTCTTAGCACATTATGTACATCACACAGGTGTCTAAATTTCAGTGTGTGTTGGCATTTCTTATGTGTAAAAATGTAGAGCAGTTATTTTTTAGAGTAATTGAAGCATGGGAATTTTTACCTAAAAAAGTCAAGATCTAAAGGCATAATTAATATAAATGAAAAAAAAGTAATAATTACTAAGTGATTGATCCCGTCTTTGTTATTTTTTTTTTCATCAACACCTCTCAGTACTAAACCAACAATTTCCACCTCTCAGTACTAAACCAACAATGTCTCAGGTTTCATAACGTTCTGCTTATATTTTTCAAAAGCCTTTAAATGCTTGTGGTTTTTTTTTTAAAGTCTGTTAAATATCTGGTGATTTACACTCATTCATCATTTTTAGTAATGAAAGGAGGAAGAACATATTTAAAGCCGTCCTAGTTGTTTTACTTAGTGATTCTAAAACTATTGGCCACAGTCAGCAGATTTTGGAACAAACTTGAGCATGTTATGTAAACCTTAAATGTGTTTACTAATGTATAAAATGACTGAACACCTTCCTCACTGGTTGATAATCAAGTTAACATGAGATGTGTTTAAAGCACTTAGCACAATGCTTGGTGTATAGGAAGCTCTTAAAGAAAGTCATTTAGGACTTACAGCATCAATCTGATTACCATTAGTGAAAAGGAAGGTCCATGGCTTCTTTTTTAAATACATATATTTTCGATGTCATCACCTTTGCTATTTTATTGTTTTATTTTATTTTTTTATTTTTTTATCCACACTCGAGGGTATTTTTCTATTTTATCTTCAGGTAGAGAGAAAGGGAGAGAAAGGGACAGAGAGAAACATCGACGTGAGAGGGACACATCGACTGGTTGCCTCCCGCACGAGCCCGACCAGGGCCGGGGACTAACCGCAACTGATGTATGTGACCTTGACCGGAATCGAACCCAAGACTCATTGGTCCGCGGGACGACACTCTACCGATGAGCCAAACCGGCGGGGCCTGACTCATAGATTAAGATTGCATGCGAGTCCAGCCAGTGTGGCTCAGTGGTTGAGCATCAACCCATGCACCAAGAGGTCGCTGGTTAGATTCCCAGTCAGGACACATGCACTGGCTGTGGGCCCAGTCCCCAGTGGGGGTCATGCAGGAGGCGCTCAGTGGATGTTCTCTCTCATCGATGTTTCTGTCTCTCTCTCCCTCTCCCTTCCTCTCTCTGTAAAATCAATAAAGGAAAAAAAATTAAAAAAAAAAAAAAGATTGCATGTGACGTATATACTCATCAGCACACCCATGTTTACTCACCTGGTCCTAGTGGGTATATGCACTGTGGGATACTATGCTTGTTGATATGCTCTTTTAAAACAGTTGACTGTAAGTATTTCATAAAGGATTTATAAAACACTGATACTGTTTAGTGTTTCAAAGAAGAGACGATTGTGAGGAAATGTTTATAAAGACGATAAACTACAAGGATCTTTTCTTAAATATCAAAAATCAAAATTACTCATGGGACTGTCAATCATTTTTTATCATCAGTTAGAGAAAGCTATACAAAAAAGATCAGTCGCAACATATAATGATAATAAGGTAGATATAATTGTGAGATACTAAGCGAAAAGCAAAAGGATAAGAATTATGCAGTATGATACTATTTGGATGGTAATTTTTTAAAGATACATATGTTGATTTTCAATATATTATTTTTATGATTTTTTATTAGTTAATTTCTAGGATGTCCATTCTTAAATACAAAGCTAGCCCTGAATGGTTTGGCTCAGCAGTTAGAGCATCAGCCCTCAGACCAAAGGGTCATGGGTTCAATTCCCAGTCAAGGGCACATACTTGGGTTGCAGGTTCAATCCCCATCCCCAGTTGAGGTTATGAGGCAGGCAGTCAATCAATGTGTCTCTCTCACATCAATGTTTCTCTTCTCTCCATGTCTCTCCCTTCCACTCTATCTAAAAATTAATGAAAAAATATTCTCAGGTGAGGATTAACAATAAACAAACAAATAAATAAATAAATAAATAAATAAATAATAAAAAAATGAAATACAAAGCTATAATGAACATCCTTATGCAAAATCCATATGTACTTGTATAGATATATATTTAGGTAACTTCCCAGAAGTAAAATTGCAAAGATAGGAAAGTATGTGTGTTTTTCATTTAGAGAAATGGTGAACCTTTTTAAAAACATAAAAAATCAAATTAGCCCTGGCCGGTTTGGCTCAGCGGTTGGAGTGTCGGCCTGTGGTCCAGAGAGACCAGGGTTCGGTTCCCGCTAAGGGCACGTACCTCGGTTGCAGTTTGTCCCCAGCCCCTGGTTGGGTCATGAGGGAGGCAGCCACTCGATGTGTCCCTTTCACATCGATGTTTCTCTCTCTCTCTCTCTCTTCCTCTCTCTCCCTCCCACTCTATCTGAACAAAAAAATGGAAAAATGTCCTCGGGTGAGGAAAAAAAATTTTTAAAAATCAAATTAAATCGCTGATTTTGTATAGATAAAGCTGGTGAATGTAATCAAATTTATTTTTTCCAGATGCCACCACTACTGTTCGAACCACACCTCCAACTTCAAGTAAACCAGGTTCAGTATCTCTATCCTACTTACATTACTAAGAACTTCATACTGTGATGGGTAAAAAATAATTATGTGTTAATTTGCATTTCTTTAATTATAAACAAAGTTGTATTTTTTTTCCCCCCATATTTATTTATTTATGTTCTTTGCTCATTTTTCTATTAGGTTTCTAAAAAAAATTTTTTATTTGTCAGAACTCATTGTAAATTAAAATGCTTTTAACATGAAGTGAACATTTTTTCTAGATTTTTTTCTTTGCCTTATTTTTACTAATAAGTTTTCTTTTAAGATTTTACATGATCGGATACAGATTGCTTTTTATAACTTTAAATTATATAAGTAGTATAAAAATTAAAATTTGTAAAATTTCATATATTGCAAAAGTATACAGAGTAAAAGATTAATCTTCTTGTATACAAAGTAACGAAAGACAAGGGTCTGAATCCAAGACTACTCTATCCAGCGAGGCTATCATTCAAAATTGAAGGAGAAATAAAGAACTTCATAGACAAAAAAAAGCTAAAGGAAATTACCACCACCAAACCAGCACTGCAAGAAATGCTGAAGGGACTGTTGTAAGAAGAAGAAACAGAGAGAGAGAGGGACACAGGCATAAAATAAAAATGGCAACTAATAAGTATCTATCAATAATAACCTTAAATGTAAATGGCTTACATGCTCCAATCAAAGGACATAGGGTAGCTGATTGGATAAGAAAACACAACCTATATATATGCTGTCTACAAGAGACTCAGCTCACAACAAAAGACTCAACAGAATGAAAGTGAGAGGATGGAAAAAAAATTCCAAGCAAATGGAAATGAAAAAACAGCGGGTGTAGCAATACTCATATCTGATAAGATAGACTTCAAAGCAAAGACCATAATAAGGGACAAAGAAGGTCAGTACATAATATTAAAGGGATCAGTCTCACAAGAGGATATAACACTGGTAAACATATATGCACCAAACATGGGAGCACCAAAATATATTTTAAAACTTCTGGAGCGCCCTGGCCGGTTTGGCTCAGCGGTTAGAGCGTCGGCCTGCGGTCCAGAGAGACCCAGGTTCGGTTCCCGCTAAGGGCATGTACTTTGGTTGCAGTTTGTCCCCGGCCCTGGTTGGTCGTGCGGGTGGCAGCCACTCGATGTGTCCCTTTCACGTCGATGTTTTTCTCTCTCTCTCTCTTCCTCTCTCTCCCTCCCACTCTATCTGAACAAGAAATGAAAAAATGTCCTCGGGTAAGGATAAAAAAAAAGAAAACTTCTGGAGGAATTCAAGGGAGAGATCAATAGCAACACAATCATAGTGGGTGACTTTAACACCCCACTGACACCACTGAATAGATCTTCTAGACAAAAAATTAACAAGGACACAGAGTCCTTAAATGACGAACTAGATCAGGTGGACTTAATTGATATTTACAGAACATTTCACCCCAAAGATGCAGAACATACATTCTTCTCAAGTGCACACGGGACATTCTCAAAGATAGACCACATGTTAGGACAAAAATTAAGTCTCTACAAACTCAAGAAGATTAAAATCATATAAAGCATATTCTCAGATCACAATGGCATGAAACTAGAACTCAGTTACAACAAAAACACACAAAACATTCAAACACTTGGAGGCTAAATAGCATGTTATTAACCAATGAATGGGTTACCCAGGAAAACAAAGAAGAAATTAAAAACTCGCTGGAAACCAATGAAAACGAACATACAACAACACAAATCTATGGGACACAGCAAAAGCAGTCCTGAGAGGGAAGTTCATAGCACTACAGGCCTACCTCAAGAAACAAGAAAAATTCTTAATTGACTTTCTAACTCTACAACTTAAAGAACTAGAAAGTAAACAAAAAGAAAAACCCAGAGCAAGCAGAAGGAAAGAAATAGTAAAGGTCAGAGCAGAAATCAATGACATAGAAACTAAAAAAAACAATTCAAAAGATCAATAAAATAAAGAGCTGATTCTTTGAAAAGATAAACAAGATTGATGGACTCTTAACCAGACTCACCAAGAGACAGAAAGAGAGGACCCAAATAAACAAAATCAGAAACAAAGAGAAGTAACAATAGACACCACAGAAATACAAAGGATCATCAAAACATACTATGAACAATTATACGCCAACAAATTGGACAACCTAGGCAAAATGGACAAATTTCTAGAAACACGTAGTCTCCCAAAACTGAACCAGGAAGAGATAAAAATCTTGAACAGACCAATAACAATTAAGGAAATTGAAGATGTAATCAAGAAACTCCCAGCAAACAAAAGCCAAGGCCCGGATGGCTTCACGGGGCAGTTTTACCAAACATTCAAAGAAGATCTAACACCATTCTCTTCAAACTATTCCAAAAAATTCAGGAAGACGGAAGACTTCCAAACTCATTTTATGATGCCAGTATAATCCTAATTCCAAAACCGGATAAAGACACTACAAAGAAAGAAAACTACAGGCTAATATCCCTCATGAACACAGATGCCAAAATCCTTAACAAAATATTAGCAAATCGGATCCAGCAATACATCAAAAAAATTATTTATCATGACCAAGTAGGATTCATCCCAGGGATGCAAGGATAGTACAATATTCGCAAACAATAAATGTGATGTACCACATAAACAAAATGAAAGATAAAAACCACATGATCATATCAATAGACGCTGAAAAAGCATTCGACAAAGTCCAGCACCCATTTCTGATAAAAAGGCTCAGCAATGTGGGAATAAAGGCATCATACCTTGAAATAATAAAGGCCACATATGAAAAACCTACAGCCAATATCATACTCAATGGGCAAAAACTAAAAGTATTTTCCTTAAGATCAGGAACAAGACAGGGATGCCCACTTTCGCCACTCTTATTTAACATAGTACTGGAAATCTTAGCCACAGCAATTAGAAATGAAGAAAAAATAAAAGGAATCCAATTGGAAAGGAGGAAGTAAAACTGTCATTATTTGCAGATGACAAGATATTGTACAAAGAAAACACTAAAGTCTCCATCAAAAATCTACTAGACTTAATATATGAATTTGGCAAAGTAGCAGGATACAAAATTAACATCAAGAAATTGAGCCCTGGCTGGTCTGGCTCAGCGGTTAGAGTGTCGGCCTGCGGTCCGGAGAGACCCAGGTTCGGTTCCCGCTAAGGGCATGTACTTCGGCTGCAGTTTGTCCCCGGCCCTGGTTGGTCGTGCGGGTGGTGGCCACTCGATGTGTCCCTTTCACGTCGATGTTTCTCTCTCTCTCTTTTCCTCTCTCTCCCTCCCACTCTATCTGGACAAAAAAAAAGAAAGAAAGAAAGAAAGAAATTGACGGCATTCTTATACACCAACGATGAACTCACAGAAAGAGAAACTAAAAAAAAAAATCCCATTTACTATCGCGGCAAAAAAATTAAGAAACCTAGGAATAAACTTAACCAAAGAAATAAAAGACCTCTTCACAGAAAACTACAGGTCATTGAAAAAAGAAATAGAGGAAGATATAAAAAAGTGGAAGCATATACCTTGTTCATGGATTAGAAGAATTAACACCATTAAAATGTCCATACTACCCAAAGCAATCTATAGATTCAATGCAATACCCACCAAAATACCAACGACATATTTCACAGAACTAGAACAAATACTCCAAAAGTTTATGTGGAACCAAAAAGACCTTGAACAGCCACAGCAATCTTGAAAAAGAAGAACAAAGTAGGAGGGATCACAATACCGGATATCAGGTTATACTACAAAGCCACTGTAATCAAAACAGCCTGGTACTGGCCTACAGATCAGTGGAACAGAACAGAGAACCCAGAAATTGACCCAAGACAATATGCTCAATTAATATTTGACAAAGTTGGCAAGAGCATACAGTGGAGTCAAGACAGCCTCTTCAATAAATGGTGTTGGGAAAATTGGACAGCTACATGCAAAAAAATGAAGCTAACATCCACCATACATAAGAATAAACTCAAAATGGATGAAATACTTAAGTGTTACTCGTGAATCCATAAAAATCCTAGAAGAAAATGTAGGCAACAAAATTTCAGACATCACATGCAGCAGAATTTTCACTGATACAACACCTAAGGCAAGAAAAACAAAGGAAGAAATGAACACATGGGACTACATCAAACTCAAAAGCTTCTGCACAGCAAAAGAAACAATCATCAAACTGGAAAGGGAACTCACTATATGGGAGAGCATTATTGCCAAAGATATGTCAGATAAGGGGCTAATTTGCAAAATATATAGAGTACTCATACAACTCAACAAAAGGAAGACAAAGAACCCAATTAAAAAATGGGCAGAGGACCTAAAGAGACACCTCTCCAAACAGGACACACAAATGGCCAAGAGACATATGAATAAATGCTCAACGTCACTAATCATCAGAGAGACGCAAATTAAAACAACAATGAGGTATCACCTCACACCTATCAGAATGGCTGCCATCATCAAATCTTCAAACAACAAGTGCTGGTGAGGGTGTGGAGAAAAGGGGACTCTAGTACACTGGTGCAGCCACTGTGGAAAATACTATGGTGTTACCTCAAACAGTTAAAGATTGAACTGCCATTTGATCCAGTGATCCCACTTCTAGGAATATACCCTAAGAAGCCTGAAACACCAATCAGAAAGAATATATGTACCCCTATGTTCATAGCAGCACTATTTACAATCGCTAAGATCTGGAAACAGCCCAAGTGTCCATCAATAGATGAGTGGATAAAAAAGCTGTGGTACATATACACAATGGAACACTATGCAGCTGTAAGAAAGAAAGATCTCTTATCCTTTGAGATGACATAGAGTGACCTGGAGAGTATTATCCTAAGCGAAAGAAGCCAATCAGAGAAAGACAAATATCACATGATCTCACTTATTTGTGGTATATAATGAACCAAACAAACTGATGAACAAAATAGACCCAGAGACATAGAAGTAGGGTACAGACTGACAAACCTCAGAAGAGAGGGTGGGGGAGGGAAGAGATAAACCACAGAACTTATATGCAGGTATGCATGACCAAAGACATGGACAAAATGCTGGGGTTGGGTGCGGGGGTGGGATCGGAAAGATGGGGTCAATGGGGGGAAAAGGAGAAACATTTGTAACAAAAATAAATTAATAAAAAAAAAAAGATTAGTCTTCTGTTTCTCTACTTCATTTCCTGAGTTAATCACTTAATAGTTTAGTTGTCCTTTTATCTGTTTCTGTACGTTAATATCCTTATATGCATCGATCCATTAAGATTGCATGTGAAATTTATACTCACTGGAACATCCATGTTTACTCAACTGGTCCTAGTGGGTATATGCATATGGGATACTACGCTTGTTGAAATGCTCTTTTAAAACAGTTGACTATAAGTATTTCATAAAGGATTTATAAAACACTGATACTGTTTAGTATTTCAAAGAAGAGAGGATTTTAAGGAAATGTTTATAAAGAAGATAAACTACAGGGGTCTTTTCTTAATCACTTTTTATCATCAGTTAGAGAAAGCTATACAAAAAGGATCAGTAGCAACCTATAATGATGATAAAGTAGATATAATTGTCTGGGAGATACTAAGCAAAAATAAAAAAGATAAGAATTATATAGCATGATACTTTAGATGGTAATTTTTTAAAGATACATACATTGATTATGAATACATTATTTTTATGATTTAAAAAAATTTTTTTTTCATTATTACTTTTAGAGAGACAGGAAGGGAGCAGAAGAGAGAGATAGAAACATCGATGAGAGAGAACATTGATTGATCACTCCTGCATGCCCCCCACTGGGGATTGGGCCCACAACCTGCACTGGAAATCGAACTGGCGACCTCTTGGTGCAAGGGTTGATGATCAACCACAGAGCCACACCGGCTGTGCTTATGATTTTTTATTAATTTCTAGGATGTCCATTCTAAAATACAAAGCTACCCCTAGCTGGTTTGGCTCAGCAGTTAGAGAATCGGCCCTTGGATCAAAGGGTCATGGGTTCAATTCCCAGTCAAGGGCACATACTTGGGTTGCAGGTTCCATCCCCTCTCCCAGTCCCCGTCATGTGGCAGGCAACCAATCGATTTGTCTCTCTCACATCAATGTTTCTCCTCTCTCCCCCTCTCTCCCTTCCACTCTAAAAATTAATGGAAAAATATCCTCACGTGAGGATTAACAATAAATAAATAAATGAGACAAAGCTATAATGAACATTCTTATGCAAAATCCATATGTACTTGTATAGATATATATTTAGGTAACTTCCCAGAAGCAAAATTGGAAAGATAGGAAAGTATGTGTATTTTTCATTTAGAGAAATGATGAACCTTTTTAAAAAGATAAAAAATCAAATTAAATCGCTGATTTTGTATAGATAAAGCTGGTGAATGTATTCAAATTTATTTTCCAGGTGTCACCACTACTGCCAAGTCTTCAAATCAACCAGGTTCAGTACCTCTATTCTACTTACATTATTAAGAACTTCATAAGGTGATGGGTAAAAAATAGTTATGTGTTAATTTGCATTTCTTTAATTATAAACAAAACTGAACTTTTTTGTCCCATATTTATTTATTTGTGTTCTTTGCTCATTTTTCTATTATGTTCTAAAAAATTTTTTGTTGATTTGTCAGAACTCATTATAAATGAAAACCCTTTTGACATGAAGTGAACATTTTTTTCTAATTTTTTCCTTTGCCTTATTTTTACTAATGAGTTTTCTTTTAAGATTTCATATGGTTGGATATAGATTGCTTTTTATAACTTTAAATTATATAAGTAGTATAAAAATTAAAATTTGTAAAATTTCATATATTGCAAAAGTATACAGAGTAAAAGATGTCTTCTTCTGTTTCTCTACTTCATTTCCTGTGTTAATCACTTAATAGTTTAGTTGTCTTTTTATCTTTCTGCACATTAATATACTTATATGCATAGATATACATATTTTAGAGGGTTTTTTGTTGTTAACCAGTATTGCAATCATGCTGTTTATATTTTTTAAACTCTCATATTTTACATTTTCTGTCTTAAATCGGGGTTCTATTAATATTTATTCCCATCCTTTTAATAATGACTTTACTATATACCATATTTATTTAACTATTTTGCTATTAGTGGTCATTTATATGTGCAGAAGTTTTACATTAATAAAGGGGTTGGATGTATTAATTTTTTTTCTCTAATGGCTATGTGTGATGTGTCTTTATTATAAAAGCTGTAGGTTTTCCCCATGCTGAAATTATATAAAACTTTTAACCATTTATTCTGAGTGCATCCTTTGCATTGAAATCATTGTTACATCCGAAATTGTTATGTACGTTTATTGTCTTCTCTCCAACTGTTTGAAGTGCCAGTTTTTATCATACATTACATTCATAGGTGTTCTAGTAGTCTCTCTATTCCCTTGAACTCTGTCCATGCCTGTCCCAACACCAAATCTTTTATTTTTCACTGTATAACAATGATATGTTTTAATATCTGGCAGAACACTTCCTTTATCAGAAATGTATAAGCCAATTTCTAATTACTAATGCTAATTTTTATAGATCAACTTTTATTTTATTTTATTTTTATGATTTTAACCATTTTAAGTGTACATTTCAATGGCATTAAGTACATTCACATGGTTGTACAACTGTCACTTCTGTATATCCAAAACTTTTTCATCTCAAACTGAAATATTATAGCCATTAAACAACAACTCTCCATTTCCCCCTTACCTCAACCTTGGCAATTGCTATTCAATTTCTATGATCTTGACTATTTCAGGTAACTCACAGAAGTGGAATCACATCTGGCTTATTTCACTTAGCATAATGTTTTCGAGGTTCATCTACCTGGTAGCATGTATCAGAACTTTATTCCCTTTTATGGCTAAATAATATTCCATTGTTTGTATATACCAGATATTTTTTATCCATTCACCTGATAGAGACTTGGGTTGTTTCCAGCTTTTGGCTATGCTGAAAATGCTTCTCCACAAATTGGCAGTGCTTCTTTCAGCAGTGTTTTGTAGTTTCCAGTGTAGGAGTCTTTTGCCTCCTTGGTTAAATTTCTTTTTAAGTATTTTACTTTTTTTTTATTAATTTACTTTTGTTACAGATGTTTCCCCTTTTTCCCCTATTGACTCCCTCCTCTCAATCCTCTCCCACCCCCGCCCCGTCCCCAGCATTGTTATCTATGTCCACTGGTTATGCATACCTGCATATAAGTTCTGTGCTTTATCTCTTCCCTCCCCCACCCTCTCTTCTGAGGTTTGTCAGTCTGTACCCTACTTTTTTGTCTCTGGGTCTATTTTGTCCATCAGATCACTTTGTTCATTATATTCCACAAATAAGTGAGATCATGTGATATTTGTCTTTCTCTGATTGGCTTCTTTTGCTTAGGATAATACTCTCCAGGTCCCTCCATGTCATCTCAAAGGATAAGAGATCTTTCTTTCTTATAGCTGCATAGTGTTCCATTGTGTATATGTACCACAGCTTTTTTATCCATTCGTCTACTGATGGACACTTGGGCTGTTTCCAGATCTTAGCGATTGTAAATAGTGCTGCTATGAACATAGGGGTACATATATTCTTTCTGATTGGTGTTTCAGGCTTCTTAGGGTATATTCCTAGAAGTGGGATCACTGGATCAAATGGCAGTTCAATCTTTAACTGTTTGAGGTAACACCATAGTATTTTCCACAGTGGCTGCACCAGTGTACTAGAGTCCCCTTTTCTCCACACCCTCACCAGCACTTGTTGTTTGAAGATTTGATGATGGCAGCCATTCTGATAGGTGTGAGGTGATACCTCATTGTTGTTTTAATTTGCGTCTCTCTGATGATTAGTGACGTTGAGCATTTATTCATATGTCTCTTGGCCATTTGTATGTCCTTTTGGAGTATTTGTTCTAGTTCTGTGAAATATGTTGTTGGTATTTTGGTGGGTATTGCATTGAATCTATAGATTGCTTTGGGTAGTATGGACATTTTAATGGTGTTAATTCTTCCAATCCATGAACAAGGTATATGCTTCCACTTTTTTATATCTTCCTCTATTTCTTTTTTCAATGACCTGTAGTTTTCTGTGAAGAGGTCCTTTATTTCTTTGGTTAAGTTTATTCCTAGGTTTCTTAATTTTTTTGCCGCGATAGTAAATGGGATTTTTTTTTTAGTTTCTCTTTCTGTGAGTTCATCATTGGTGTATAAGAATGCCCATATGATCTTATCAATAGATGCTGAAAAAGCCTTCAACAAAATCCAGCACCCATTTCTGATAAAAACGCTCAGCAATGTGGGAATAGAGGCATCATATCTTAACATAATAAAGGCCATATATGAAAAACTTACAGCCAACATCATACTCAATGGACAAAAACTAAAACATTTCCCTTAAGAACAGGAACAAGACAGGGATCCCCACTTTCACCACTCTTATTTAACATAGTACTGGAAGTCTTAGCCACAGCAATTGGACATGAAGAAAAAATAAAAGGGATCCAAATTGGAAAGGAGGAAGTGAAACTGTCATTATTTGCAGATGACAAGATATTGTACATAGAAAACCCTAAAGACTCCCTCAAAAATCTACTAGATTTAATAAATGAATTTGGCAAAGTAGTAGGATACAATATTTTACTTTTTTTTAAATCCTCACCTAAGGATATGTTTATTGATTTAAGAGAGGAAGGTGTGGGAGTGGGGGAGGGAGAGAGAGAGAGAGAGAGAGAGAAACATTGATGAGAGAGAACATTGATTGGCCACCTCCTGCATGCCCCCCACTAGGGATCGGGCTGACAACCTGGACATGTGCCCTGACCAGGAATCAAACCAGCACTTCTCAATCCATGGGATGAGGCTCTTTCCACTGAGCCGACCAGCTTTACTATATTTTTACTTCATTTTAAAATAATTTCCATTGTTTTTCTTTTTTTCTAGGAGGTTACACTTCCACTAATGAATCACCAACTAAAGATGATTTAGGTATGATTTTGGTTATTAACAACCCTGCATTATGAGACCTTAGAGTTTTGAGTTCATATTTCAATTATCTGCAGTTAGAGAAGAAACAACCTGTCATGTGATCATTGACATTTGTATTTATTTTAATAGTGCAGATACAGTGGCAAATGTAAGCAGTAGCATGTGTAGACACATGTAGATAATACAGTTTTTAAGCAGTCCCTCAAATTAGAATTCCTAGTAGGGTGAAGTAACTTTCTCAATTGCTGTGTTTATTTGTAGGTTAAAATACATAAAACCTAACTTGCTTTACATGTAATAGTGTTATTTTGTAATGATAATTTGTAAATAAATTTTCTTTCTATTTATACCTTGTCTACACAAGCCTTAAAGTACTATAAGTTGGGTTAGTTTTTTTTCTAAAACAGGCTGGTGTATCACATTTATGTAGGCTGACATAGTTCACGCAATATATGTTAAAGGAAATGATAAAGTATAATTATGACAGTTAAGTGAAATTAAGGGCTTTTGATGAATAAATGAAAGAATATGTATTATTTTTCTTTTCATTTGACTAGTTTAATAAGGTTAGTCTTTTTATAAAATGCACCTGAGGCTCGTTACGTTTTCCCTCTGAACACTATGGTCAAACGATCTTTGTGGCAGTAAACCCGAAACCATCTTTAGATGTTAAACACTGGATACTTTTTTTATGAAATAAAAAGAACAGAGGTAAACATGACATTGTATGCTTTGACCTATAAAATTTAATAAAAATAATGGCAATTTGGAAGCACAGGCACTACTGAACAACATTTCTAAATTTTAAGATTTTGTAGTATTAGATTTCTGGATAGTAAAAAATGCATGTGTAAGTTTCTATGCATAATTTATCCATGTGCCATTCTGTTTCATTTGCATTCTTAGAATGTTCTTGGTAATTAAGATTGTGTCTTAATTTGGGGTTGGGGGTCCACGAGGAAGAATTGGTAAGACAAAGTATTGTTTATGAAGACAGCAAAATGGGTCTATATAATCAATTACTAGAATTTCATTGATGACTTATTCCACAGACTCACTTTTGGGGAACAATATCAATGAAATTCCAAATAAAATAATAAGAATGATAGATAGAGTACTGAACTAAACCAACTATAATGGGATAATACATTCTTAAAGTGAATGTCCTCTAATCTAGTAAATTCTAATTTTTATAATAATTTTTCCTAAATTTTATAATAATTCCAATTTTTATAACCAGGTGGGATTACTACAGCACAAAACAATGACAAGTGAGGTTTCTATTAAGAGTGGTACAAATTAGACCCTAAGACTGGAATCAGAGTAGAAGGGTTCTGTGATCAAAATGAATTGAATGCACTAGCAATCACACTAAACTAGATTGATAAACTTTTTCTTTGCTATAGTTTATAGATGATCTGATCAAAGTTAAAATGTATCAACTATCTGGAGACCCACGTGTGCTCAATTATCTTCAAACTGGTTTTATTTTTTCTCAGATGGAACACTCATTGCTGTGATTGTTCTCACTGTACGTAAGTGTCCCAATCATGGACACCATTTAAATCAAAATATTAATCTGAAGAAGAACATTTTGTAATGTTTTTTTTTCAGTTTCTATAGTTTTTCTAGCTTAAAATTAAGTAAACCAGTTTAGAAATACCTGACCTTTAATATAATAGTCTACCTTGTGTTGGTGATTGCATACTCTTTTGTATTCTATACGTTCACTTAATAACAAATCCTAAATATCCCAAATATGCTTTGAGTAATATTCTAAATTAAGCAAGAACTCTTCTCTGGCTTACTGTGGACTCTTTAAGTGATTCCAGGGAATTGCATTTAGACAATGAAGAGTCCAGATAGAATATGATATGAATGTATATGTGCTTAAATAAAATAATATTTCTGCCCACTGAAATGTAACCAACATTCATTTCTTCTGCTAGATTTTGAAACTTGGTATTATTTTTTAAAGTTACATGTCATTTGTTTTCTTGTTTCTTGTAGTCCTTGGCGTTGCAGTAGTTGGCAGCTGTGTGTACAAATGTCTTCTTATCAGGAAGAGAGAATAAATTAAACATGTTTTTAGAACATATTGGTGCTTCTCACTCTTGATGTACTTTTGTGCAGCTTTTGTCTGCACTGTAGTGCATGCTGCTTTGTTAAAAAAAAAATGTACTTGTGTGAGGGTGCAGTCAGAATTGCATTTTCTTACTGAAAATATTTTCACCTACTTAAAAAAAATTTTTTTGTTGTTGTTCTTTATTGATTTTAGAGAGAGAGGAAGGAAAAGGAGAGAGAGATAGAAACATCGATGAGAGAGAACATTGATTGGCTGCCTCCAGCATGCCCCCACTGGGGATTTGGCCCACAACCCGGGCATGTGCCCTGACTGGGAATCGAACCAGCGACCTCTTGGTGCATGGGTCGATGCTCAGCCACTGAGCCACACCGGCTGGACTATTTTCACCTACTTTTACTATCATTGTAACAAGACTAATCTGTGCAGAGTTGTTTTTGCTATTATGACTGTAAGAAAAATTTCTGTGGGGTTTGAGGTTTAAAGCCTGCAGAAAATCATGGGTCATTAGAGTGCCTTCCCTACCCTAGATATACCCTATTTCCTACAGTGGATTGGTAGCCAGGACTAAACTTAAAATAGTTCACTGTGGAGACTTTGACAGTTCTATTCACTGGAATTTTTAGGATGAAAGCTTCCATTTGTCTGTAAACTTAGGAAGTTGTAAGAAGCTATGTAAGTGTCTTATTCAAATACCCAATTTAATTTCTTTTTATTTAGAGTTGTTATTTATACATGTTGAACTGAGGAATTAAAAGCAACATTATTTGGCTTTCCTTTTATGTTCTCTTAATTTACTAGATTGCAGTAAAACTCAAGGCTTAAACCTAAAGTTGCTGAGAGGGGTAAATCACCAAGGCACTTCATTAACTTTGTTTGCCTTTTTATCTATAAAAATGGAAAAAGGGGGATTTAAATTTTTTTTTTAATGTACAAACATATATCTTCTAAGGGGAATAGGATTTGCAAAAATCACACTTAAATTGTAATGAAATAGTCCTGGCTAGTTTGGCTCAGCAGTTATAGCATCGGCCTGCGGACCAAGGAGTCGCGGGTTCGATTCTGATCAAGGGCACGTATCTCCGTTGCGGTTCGTCCCCGGCCCTGGTCGGGTGGTGCGGGAGGCAACCAGTCGATGTGTCTCTCTCACGTCGATGTTTCTCTCTCTCCCTCTCTCTCTCTCCTTATCTCCCTCCCTTCTACTCTATCAGAAGATAAACAGAAAAATATACTCCAGTGAGGATTAAAAAAAATTGTAATGAAATAATTTACAATGCAATGAAAGATTTATAATAAATCCTGGAGCATAGACCAAGATTGAAATTTTTTATTTTCAGCGATTTGTTTCCCCCTGTCATTTTGGAGATAGTTTTGAAATCAAACTAATATTTTTAAAGACTTTTTGCATTTGTGGTTTTATAATATGTTTTTCTTTTATATTAATCATTGAGTTTGGGCTATGTAATAACAGTACCTACTTTACTCACAAAGAGCTCAATCTTTTTTTTATATTATTGGTTATCTTTTTTAAATATCCACAGTATGTTCATTTGAATCTTAAACCACATATTGTAAAACTCATAATAAGCATATTTGATTTCTGTATTTGTAGCATATTTTGTAAATTACATATACACAGCAATCTGAATAGGAAATGTTCTGGGAATATTTTTACAATTCCAAAAGGTTCACATAGAAGTAACTTCTAAAGAAAGCAAAAGAAAATAGCTTTGTATTCCTCACTTTCTTTGTTTAAAACATCACTACATCAAAATACTTAAACATTCTTAAACAAGTGTGAATCAAACACTTTAGCTACCAGTTAATGGGTCTTTTAAAGCTGAAGAATTATCTGAGCATTGTAGTCCCAGATTAAAGTTTTAGTACCATAACCCACCTGAGATTCCATTTCTGATGAGCTCCAAGTGCTGCTGCTGCTGGGCCTGAACTATACTTTGAAGACTATTGTTGATGTGCTTATATTCTTGAAATTTGAATAAACATCTTCATGTTTATGAGCCAATTTTACTCCTGCTTTAAGTAATTGGATTTTTATTGACTCCGCATCTTTTGATATTTAGATTTCTTTATCTAATTAAATTCATTATTAAGCTTATCTATATAATTGTTTTTTCAAGATTTTCTTTCATTTTTAATTTTTTAAATTAATTTATTTTTGTTACAGATGTTTCTCCTTTTTCCCCCATTGACACCCTCCTCCAGATCTCCTCCACCCCCGCCCGGTCCCCAGCATTGTTGTCTATGTCCATGGTTACACATACATGCATATAAGTTCTGTGGTTTATCTCTTCCCTCCTCCCCCCCCTTTCTGAGGTTTAACTCCTCATCTTATTTATATGCTCTAGAAAGGATGGGGGATAATACTTAGCTTTACCTACTTTCCTTTAGGAAAATTAAAGATTTTTATTATATTCTTTACACTGTTTAATATCCATAATCTCCCCCCCCCCAAAAAAAATGGCTGCCATTGCCTTAGATACTAATTTATGAGACTCTAAAGTGTATGCAGATACTTCTCTATTTCTAGGGGTACCCTGGAAGCAGGGTACTAGGCACAGATAATCAAACATTGATGTTAAACTTGGTACTAAATGGATTGATGTAAACTTGTACTTATGATGATTTGGAATACAGTTACCCTTCTACAGCCTACATACTACAGTAGAAAAATAGTATAAGTACTCATTTTTAAGATTATTAAACATATTTAAATCACTTGATGAAAAATGGCCATGAGGTAGGAGATATATATCCCACCACTTATAATGTGGGGAGCTACTTACTCTACTTACAATCGAGAGTTTGGGAGCAGACTCTACAAAGGTCAATGGGAAAGTCTCAATAAAAAAGCAAAGTGGTGTCTTTCATCCCAGGGGCAAAGGGGAAGAAAAACATTCCTACTAGAAGGGCAGTCTGAGCCTCCCAGTCCTCTCTGTCTTCCTGTTTTCTTAGGATTCCTTAAGGCTAAAACCAACCAGATTTCAGATTGTTGTGAGCTTCGAGGTGTCTGAAATGCTCACAGTTAATGTAATGAATGCTGAAGTTAATATAAAATAACTGTAATTAGAAATTCCGTTTTAGATTTTCATTGTCTTCAAATAGCTTCATTGTTTTATCAAATGTTTATTTAAATTTATATTATTGCTTACATATTGGATTTCTATTTTAAAATGTATTTGAAGGAAAAGAGTCTACTACTGCAGAAAATAAAATGAATTGACTTTGAAACACAGAAAAATAAAGCGGTGTTGGAGAATTCAGCAACAGGCCTGACCATGACCTCACTCCCCACAATAGCCCTTAGGAAGTCTCTGCCATAAGCACAGTCCTATGACAGTGGAGGTTCACCGTGATGCCCGCCCCCCCCCAGAGAGAAATATTTGTATGCAAATCTAACCTGTAGCTCCTGCACTGGGAGGTGTCCCTGAAGTTTTGTTGTGACAAGTACACTGTAAAGAACTGGCTGGGTACCGACAGCCTGAGTCTGTCTGCTATGGTCAGGGACTGAGGCAGGGACCACAGCTGCATTTTCCAATTTAATAGTTACTAGTATAGTTTATAGTTCCAATGTAATAGTTCATAATCCTACTGAGGACTTCCAAAGTGGCTAATCCAATATACGATGTGCTGTAAATGTGAAATACACACCATATTTCAAAGAGTTCGTATGAAAAATGTAAAATACATGTATATTGTGTTAGGTAAAATACACTGAAATTCATTTTCCCGTTTCTTTTACTTTTTAAAGTGGCTTCTAGAAATTTTAAATTACCCATGTGACTCATTATATTTCTGGGACAGTGCTGGACTAGAATGACAGACTGTAAAAGATGCCTGTCATTACAATCAAAGGGCAAGGTCAATTTTCATTTTTTAGGAGGACCACTGCCAGAACACGTGATTTCCTGGACAACAAGATTAAATGAGGCTTTACTGAACTTGAATATTGTTGAAAGTGGTATCTTTTGAAAAGATTTCCCTTAAAGCCAGATTTTAAATTGTCATTAGGAAAGCACATATATCTCTCCATTCTTTCCCATTGGAACTAAATTAAAATGAGAAAACATTTACTAAGTGCTTTATATGTAACAGTTCTATTTCTTGGTTTGGAGGGAATAAAAAAATATAATATAGGAATAGAAGAAGAAGAAAACTAGTGGACAGCTGAAATTACTTTAAAAGAATTATTTATTTCTAGTTCAGGGACGCAATAGTTGTTTTTTCTTAATTGTCGATTTTCTAAACAGGCTCCTGGAATTTAATTTCTGTACTTAATTATGTTTATCTCTGATGCTCTCTCTTTACCTTGCCTTGTAGGGAAACAGAGGTTACTGCTGCATACAGCAGGTAACAGGATAAATCAAACACTCCAGCACACAGACACACTAAATGGTTTCCACAATCCAGTGTACCAGTTTATCTTTTGATCTGTTGCATTGTTAAGATCTATAGTGAATTTGTATTGCTAAAATGGAAAAAAGTATGGAGGTTACTCACAAAATTAAAAATAGAACTACTATGTGATCTAATAATTCCACTTCCGGGGGTATATCCAGAGGAAATTAAATCACTGTGTGGAGGAAAAGATATCTGCACCTCCCTGGTTATTGCAGCATTATTTACAATAACCAACACATGGTACAACCTGTCTCCATTGACATATGTCTAGATAAAGACAGTGTTATTTATATATGTCCTTCCATTTGCAACAACGTTGCTGGACTTTGAGGGTATTATGTTAAGCGAAATAAATCATACAGAGAAAGACAAATGCTGTTGACCTCACATATAGGAATCTAAGAAAAAAACAAAAATAACCCAAACTCATAGAAAAAATGATCATATTTGTAGTTGCCAGAGCCAGGGGTTGGGGAAATTGGATGAAGGTGGTCAAAAGTTATAAATTAAGCAAATATTGGAATGCAATGTACAGCACGGTGACTCTAACTAGTAATACTGTATTGTATATTGGCAAGTTGCTAAGAGAATATATCTTAAAAAATTCTGATCACAGGGAAGAAAAAATACTTTTTGTAACTATGTGAGGTGGTGAATGTTAATTAAATTTATTATAGTTATTTCACAATCTACACATTATCAAATCAATATGTTGTATGTCTTAAATATATACAATGATATATGGCAATTATATCTCAATAAAAAATTGAAGAAAAAAGATTTACAAAGATAATCTTTAGTTTGATGAATGCAACTGTGAAGACACAATGCTAACATTTCAATGTTGCTTGATGGTCGTCACCATCTTGTGATGCGTCTTTGAAATGGGTATGCATTTAGGTATGAACATCTTATCTGTTTTTCTTTAAATAACATTTGCATTTATAGGACAAGTAAACACTATCACTGGAAATATTAAGGTCGGTAAGTGATTTTTGTTATAAAATCTCCAAATTTAGAGAAATGTAGTACAAAATGAAATTACATTTTATTTGTACAGAAGGTGACTTTGAAATCTTTTTTGTTCAAAGATTAATGCCAACTCTTAAGGTATATTCTTTCAACAGCTCTAAAATGTGTTTTATATATTGTGTGTTGTAAAAAGTCTTTATACATATATGTACACCACTTCAGCCATCAAACTAAAATCAAGAGCACTGAAAATTGGGAATTTTAAAAAATTGGACTTCCTTTACTAAAAAATATTATTGAAAAATAATCTTACAGTAAATAGGGTAAAATTCTACTTTAAAAAAAATATTTGTAACTTCTTGGTGGTTTAGAGAAGCCATAAAGTTAATGTCTGGCATTTGTTATCCACCTTTTCCAACATCAACTAACCAGTCTTAGAATTAATAAAAAATTAGAATCAGTTGCATACTTCTGTAAAAATTTAGAGAGCGCTAACACTCAATGACAAGAATGCCAGCTAGGTACAAAGTAAGCACTGTGGCCTTGTTGTTTTCTTAGGGAGAATTCCATCCTTTAAGAGACCTAGAATCCACTCTGCATTGTGGCCTAAGGGGTTTTCTCTCCCTACTTGAATAAAGAGCTAGCTCACTTAAACAAGTCGCCTAGCAGTAGGCAGTTCTGTAGGGAGTAAATTCATCAGAGGTCCCCAAGTTATATCAGAATTAGTCTTTGTGTGAGTCTCACCACACCTGCTGAAAGGCACAGTAAATGTTAAGGCCTGTGCTTCAGAAAACGAAATTAACTTTGTATGTTGGTTGTTGGTCCTATGAAGGAAAGAAAAATCCCTCAGTTCAGGTAGCACCTTTGCTCAGGTAGAACAGGTCCCCTCCCTCTTCTGGGTCCTCATACCTGGCAGGTCTCTTTCAAATGAGCTGAATGAGCTGGTGAGCAAAGAGGAGGGGCTGCCACTCTAATTTATTCTTAAAGGATTTTTTTTTTTTTTTTTTTACATTTTTATTTTTAGTAGCACAAGTTGGGCTGCAGAAACGGTGCCCTGAGAAGGACATGTTTGGAAAACCAGAGTGGACCAGAGTAAATACTATTTTACTCTACAAAGTGTTCCATCCCTTTGTAATCTCTTGTGAGGGACAATCGGAGAATGAATTTGAGCAAGAATAAACTGGAATTCTGAATTAAATATAGAGTTGAAGTTATAAAGCACTTATTTTCACATACTTATTTTCAAGGACGTAGCACTAGCTTAGAAGCAAGGATGGCTGTACTATTTATTTTCTTAAAGCCCAATTGAGGTAGTTTTCAACCAAAGTTTGGTATGCTAAACAACATAAATGGACTTTTATAGTAGGTTCTGCTTCAAATTTATATTTTTATTTAAATATATTTATATGTGAGATTGATATATATGTGTAAATATCAATAACGTTCGGTTTACATAATTTGTCAGTTACTTAAATATATGGGCAAACTAGTTTTCTATGGAAAACTTCGTTTAAATGACAGGGAAAGAAGTCTATTTGAATGAAAAGTTTCTCAAAACTGGAAGAAATGTAAAGATCCATAGAGGTCTGTTTTGAAAATCGATCTTCAAAACTGGTAAAAATAAAATGTGGAATTGGAGAAGTTTCCCTGACTATGTGTTTATTTCCGGTGTGTTTTATCTCAGCTCAGAATCTGTTTCTGACCGTGGCCCATCTTCTCGAACCAGTCATCACCGCTGGTCCTTAGATCTCAGAGTCCCGCTTCTCCACTCCCCGCCGGCGCGGGCCTCTCCTGCTCTCAGGGGTTCAGTAAACCTGCACTCTGGTGTGACTCAAAAACACTGGTGTCCTAAAATGGTATGAAGCAGATAATCCTCTAACAAGAATTGAGTTTTGTTTTCAAATTTTGCCTAAAGATAAGATTTGCAAACTGTGTTCTAATTAGACTTCTCATCTCCAAAGTGCATCATCTTTGGTTGTCTGTATTTCCCCGAGACCGTAACCAGGACGAGGAGGAGACATAGTAGAATCTGTATCTTTTACGATTCCTCCTGCTGCCTGCTCCATAGCGGTGTATCATCTCATTCTGTTGTTGAACTTAATTATGAGCAAGATGGGGCGATCAGGGAGCGGGGGTTGCGGGGTGGGGGTGGGGGTGGTTCCCAGGCACTATCTCCAGGTGGAAGTGGAAGGTCACTGACGCACACAGCACGTCAGCTCGGGGAGGCACCAGCACCACCGGTTCTGCAAGGGGCCGGCGGCTGGGCAGCTTGCTCGGCTCTCCTATCCTGCTGGCTGCGCCTTTGCAGGGGCCCAGAGCAGGGGTGCGGGAGTGGGGACCGCTGGAGAGGAACCTCCCCATACTGCTGTGATGATTCCCAAGTGATTTTGACATCTGCACTAGTATATGCAGCCCGTGAATGGCAAGACAACTCTTTAGCCATAAATAACCTTTATTGGGAAATGCAGTGTAGTCTTTCTAAAGCAAGTGCTTTATAGCTGCTTGATTCTAAGGTTGGAGGGTGTTTCAAAGTGGTCAATTCTCTGGAATAGTCCGAAATAGATATGCTGTTCAGTATGCTACACTCTAGTCTGATCTTAAAAACAAAGGTAAAAAACTACACTTAGTCCCCAGTTCTGCTTCTCTCCCCTGGGGAAATCATGTGGAACTCCACCAAAACCTATCACTGGCATGGTGCATATAAACAGAGAAAGCCACTTTGGATCAACAGTTAATTATTCTTGTAATGAAGGGTGAGTTGGGAGCACTCTCTCTCTGGAATATGGGTTCCAGAACAGCAGTGTCCATCTCTTTCCCAGTCTTTGATAGGCAACCTAGATGGCGGCCCCCTATACTTCAAAAAGTAAGCAATAGGAATTCTGGATAGAGATGGTAACTTGAACATAGGCATGTGACCAAAGGAATCTAAAACAGGAGGAATCGATATCTGTGTTATAAACCAGGGAGGGCACCATGCTCCTGCCAAAGATGGTACATGTGAAACCTGGTAAGATACCCACTGGGTAAAAAGGACCAGCCTGCTAAATCAATAAAAAGAAAAATACTAATTGAAACATGCAGACATCCTTACCTGAGATCAGTGAGCACCATCGCTGAGTTGGAGGACCCTGAAGTGGTTGGGAGGGTAAATCTTATGTAACAGCAGCTCTGGGAAATGTAAGCCCTAAAATGCACACAGAGAGGGGACGCTAATGGAGTTCTTGCTCTTGACTTTTCCTTGGGACAGTAACTGAGTAGAAACCATTGTCTCAAATTGGAGCAATTAAAGAATGTGTACTAATTTTTAGTCACCATAATAAATTGAGAGAAATAAAAGATATCTATGTATATTAAGTCTTCCTGCAAAACTAACCTTGGTGACCGGCACCATCCTTTTCTTCCCGAGGGACTGTACCTGTGATCCAGCAAATCTGAACTAGGATGAATCAACATTCACCCCTACTCACTTTGTCGGAGCCTGGAGATTTAAATACCTTTCAATACAATCTCTTCTCCAATCCCTTCTCACCTTCCATTGTGAATAAGCCTAGAGCTCTTTCTTTGATGAATATAAGGGAAGATATAGCAGTTGGAAATAAAAGAGACCAATCTGAGAACTCAAAGAAAATATTCCTCTACAAATCAGTGTACTCCAATAAACCAGGGAATAAACTCCAAAACAGGATATTAGAAATCTGATATGTTAACATAGAACCTATGAAACAATAAGAGAGAGGCATTTATAAGATTTAATGATCTTATAGCAATAAAGTTTATATATGAATAAACACAAAGGAGTCTAAAAAAGCAACAATAATCAGGAAATTGAATCTTAAAAAGAAAGCCAGGATTAAATACTCCAGATTAACCAAGGATAAAACTGGAAACGATATACACACATGCACTCATACTTACATCTAGATGTGAGAAAAACACAAGAAAGCAGAAAGAGGTGAAGCATTAATTAGCATATAATGGAAGATATTTTCCCAGTTCTAAAGAAAAAGACTAGCTTGTTTGAATTGTAAAGGCTTATTTTAAAAAATGCTCTTGCCCTACATGGAGAAAATTTATGAAATACAGATTAAAGAAATACAGCAATTACCTGGCTGGTGTAGTTCAGTGGTTGAGCGTCGACCCATGCACCAAGATTCACCAGTTCGATTCCCGGTCAGGGCATATGCCTGGGTTGTGGGACCCATCCTCAGTGGGGGACGTGCAGGAGGCCGCCAATTGATGTTCTCTCTCATTGATGTCTCTATCTCTCTCCCTCTCTCTTCTTCTCTCTCTAAAATCAATAAAGAAAAATTATTTTTAAAAATACAGCAACTATCCAGAGAAAAAAAAATCTATAATGGCATTAAAAGTCTCCTCCATACACTAAATACCAGAAATTAGTGTTTTGAGTGAAAATATTGCACCATAAAATCTCTGTACTCGGCCAAACTATCATTTATCTACAAAGCACAGAAGAATAGTCTCACATGAGCAAGAACCCAAACATATACCAATTAGATATGCTTTCTGAAAAAAATTCTACAAGCAGCAAATTTTTTAAAAAGAAATCAAAGAAATATTAAGAGAAGCAAAACTAGTTAAATAGAGTCACCAACATTGTTCTTAATATAAATCTGAAACTAAGTATAATGAAAGGACTAACTCTTGAAAGAGAACTCATGGAATATGAAAAGAAGAATAATAAACAATATAAAATAATAGATTTTATCAGTACAACTAGGAAGTTGGGGATGAAGTAAAGAAAAAAACTAAGCTTAACTTAAATAGTGGATAAGTAGATAGTACATGTTCTTGACATAATAAATAAAGAGGAAATGCTATTCCATACTAGTATAAAGCTGAAATATCTAACTTCAAAATTACAAGGACAATCAAAGGAGCAAAATTACTTGGTCGTATAATGAAAGAGAAGTGAGAGAAGGAAGAGCAAGGAAGCTTTCTCTCTCCCTGGAAGCAGCATTAGCAGAGGAAGAATAGAGTTAGTCTCTTGCTGTGCAGAAGCTTTTTAGTTTGATGTCATCCTGTTTGTTTATTTATTCCTTTGTTTTAGGAGATGTATTGATGAAAATTCTGCTACAGGTGATGTCTGAGATTTTGCTGCCTATGTTTTCTTCTAGGATTTTTATGGTTTCACAACTTACATTTAATCTTTTATTCATTTTTAGTTTATAATTGTGTATGGTGCAAGTTTGTGGTCTAGTTTCATCTTTTTGCATGTGCCTGTCAAATTTTCCCAACACCATTTGTTGAAGAGAATGTCTTTACTTCATTGTACGCTCTTGCCTCCTTTATTAAGTATTAACTGACCATAATGGCATGGTTCAATTTCTGGGTTCTCTATTCTGCTCCATTGATCTATATGCTTGTTCTTGTGCCAGTACCAGGCTGTTTTGATTACAATGGCTTTGTAGTATAGTTTGATATCCAAAAGGGAACCCACTGTATGGGATAACATATTTGCCAATGATACATTAGATAAGGTGTTAACTTCTAAAATATATAAAGAACTCATACAACTCAACAACAGGAAGACAATCCAATTTAAAAATGGGCAAAGGACATGAATAGACATTTCTCCAAAGAGGACATACAGAGGGCCAGTAGACATATTTAAAAGGCTCAATGTCATTAATTATCAGAGAGATGCAAGTTAAAACTACAATGAGGTTGAAAAGCAAGGACCTACAGCCAAGATTAAACTCTCCTGCAAAGCCATCATTTAGAATCAATGGACATATACAGAGTTTCCCAGACAAGAAAAAGCTAAAGGAGTTCATCACCATCAAACCAGTATTATATGAAATGATGAAGTGTCTTCTTGAAGAAGAAGGAGGAGAAGGAGGAGGAGGAGGAGGAGGAGGAGGAGGAGGAGGAGGAGGAGGAGGAGGGGGAGGAGGAGGAGGAGAAGGAGAAGAACAAAAATATATGCATATGTGTGTTTGAATAAACTTGGAAAAGGTGGTTACCTGAGATGGGCTGAAAGTGACAAAAATTGGATGGTGTTCTAAGTGAATGCATATATTCTAAAATTATGCTGTTAAATTACTGAAAACAAGTAAGTATATAGTCAAAGAGTGGGTGTTAACCTGGACAAATAAAACATAGATTATTTTGAGCAAAACATGGCAAACTTTTCTGTCAAGAGATAGCTATTAATGAACATAGGGGTACATATATCTTTACAAATAAGTGTTTTCAAATTTTTCTGGTAGATACCCAGAAGACAGATTGCTGGGTCATATGGTGGTTCTATTCTTGATTTTTTGAGGAACCGCCATACTGCTTTCCACAGTGGCTGCACCAATTTACATTCCCACCAGCAGTGCACAAGGGTTCCCGTTTCTCCACATCCTCTCCAACACTTGTTATTTCTTGTCTTATTACTAGGCTTCAAGTGGTGAGTACACAGTAGAGTATACAAGAACTCATAAAGTTGTACGCCTGAAATTTATATAATGTTATTAACCAATGTTACCTCATTTTTAAAAAAGAGACATATAGTCTCTTACATACAGGGGTTAGCTAAAGTAGGTTTACAGCTGTTTGTATGGAAAAAGACATGCAGATGATGGTTATTGCAATAGCTTTTACAATGTCACAATGGCACAGTGCATTTAGGTACAATCTCGTACCTGCTCAAATTGCCGGCCTTCATTAATAATAATGCAAGAATAAAGTGTGTTTCACATACTCCCAAGTGTAAACCTACTTTGCCCACCCCTGTATTTTCAGCTTTGTGGGCCATGCAATCTGTGTTGTAACTATTCAACTGGTCAGTTGCAAGGGGAAAGTAGCCCTACACAACAGACAAATGAACGTGTGACCGTGTTCCAATACAATTTTACTTACAAATACAGGCTGCAGGATTTATGGGGCCTGAGGACTTAGTTTGCCAACCCCTGGTTAGAAGAGAGAATTTTTCAAAGTCAGAGAAGTTTAAAAAGAAATAAAAAGATAAACTGGTAACATAATAATAGCTGAAAACTTCATATTGAGCAAGTAAAGATACAAAAAATAAGACGTTGAGGAATAAGGATATTGTGGTACATATGTGTTGAACTTTGTACCTTACAGAGAATGTACTTTCTCTCTAGGAACTATTTATAAAAGTTGATATCATATCTCTCCACAGAGTGTAGCTCAATACATATGAACATAGGAGAAATCAAAACAACTATAACCTCTCATTATAATACACTAACACTAGAAATGAATAACCAAAGAACAAATTAAAAATACAAATAAAGATTAAAAATTTTATTTAAAAGATGATTTAATGTTGTGGAGATGTTAGTTATCTCTGATTTAGTATGCAAATTTAATGCATTTCAATCAGAGGTCCTACAGCATTCTTTTTTAAATTTAACAAGATAATTGAAGATGTCATGAGACTAACCAACAGAATTCTCTGAAGTAGTAACAAGAAGGGTGTTTGATACCAGAATATATTACAAAACAGAAGTGCGGTTAAATTTTATTTAAAAGAATAAAATAATTGACATGATGCTAGAATAGAGATATAGATCCATAGAGTAAAACATAGAGCCCAAGAAATAGCACGAATTTGGGGAAGATTTTGGCAGCAGTAAACATGACATTTCAAGGCATGGAAAACTGGAATTATTTAATAATGAGGCAACTATCTGAAAAGGGAAATTAGATCCCTGCCTCATGTCATTAACCAAAGCAAAGTCCATATGGATTAAAGATTAAATGTTAAAAGTGAAACCATAAAAGAACTAGGTAAATAGGTAGACAAATGTAGCTCTGATCTGAGACCACTATAAGCATACATTAAGGAGGGGGATCTACTATAGACAAGATTGACAAAACTGAATAAAAAGACCTTTGTACATATAAAAATAATTTAAAGATAAACAACAAATGGGAAAAATATAAAAACTGCTCTTATACAACAAAAAACTAAACACCCAAGTTAAAAAAAAAACGGTAAAGAGTTACTATCAAATAATTTACAAAACAATAAAAATAGTAAAAAAAATATGGAAAAATTTAGCTTCACTTGTAATATGAGAAATATACTTTAAAATAAAAGTGCAATGCCATATTTGCCTATTAGATTGGCAAACTAACAACACCTAGTAGTAATAGAGGCTCAGAAAAAAATGCTCTGCTATGACTTATATTAGTAGATCACAGTGAAAGTTTTTGGGAGGGCAATGTGGAAATATATTGCAAAAGACTTGAAACTATGCTTAGCCTTTTGCCCAAATACAAATCTTTCCTCTGGATAGTCATTAAAATCTGAATCATCAAGCTCTCTTCGAAATCTCTGAAGTCAATGAAGTTTCTGTCTCGTTTCTTTTCACGTGTACAAGAATGTTCTTCCTAGTTTTTTTTTTTTTTCTTTAACAATGAAAATGAGAAACGACTTCAATTTCCAACAATAGGAAACAGATAGATTATATTCCATCCAAGTAATAACCAATAAACAGCCACTAAAAATGATGTGGGGAGTCACGAGGAAATTTTTCACAATATAGTTCATAATTATCAAAGAAGGTGATGCTAAGCAAAACAAGTCAGACAGAAAAAGGCAAGGACCATATGATTTCACTCTCATGTGGAATATAAAACAAAGCAACAAATAAACAAACAAGACACATAAACAAAAACTCATAGACACAGACAACAGTATGGTGGTTACCAGAGGAAAAGGGGAGTGGGGGGGGGGGGTAGTGAAGGGTAGAGGGGGTCGATTGTATGATGACGGAATGAGATTTGACTTTGGATGTTGAGCACATAATGCAATATATAGATAATACATCATAGAATTATACACTTGAAAACTATATGATTTTATTAACCAATGTCACCCCGATAAATTTAATTAAAAAATAAAACCTGAATTTAAAATGAAAAAAAAAAAAAGGTTATAACACAAGTGCATATAAGTTTAAACATTTGGTTTAAACTGTAGGTGAAGTTTTGAAGAGGTTAAAATTTTATCCATCCTCTTAGGAAAGAAACTGCTTTTGTTTGAGAAACTACTTGGGGGAAAAGTGGAGATTAAATATGGGTAAGAGAATTCTGTTACTGATAAGTGTAAGATATTTATTATTCCAGAGAGTAAGGCTTTGGGAAAGAAGAGCCGAAAAGATAGCCAGAGATGCTTTTCCAAATGTGACCCCCTCCAAATATCTAGTAAAGGGAATAAAGTCATAAAATACTTGGATGTGAGTGGAATTTTTACTGAAATCCCCAGAGGGTTTGGGCTTTGTAGCTGAATTGTATGTAGAACCCTGAGCCACAGATGCACAGAAACACGAGGAAGTAAGCCCTAAGAGATCTGAGAACTCATGGTCAGTGGGTAGGGGTAGTGAGGTCAGATGGGAATCTGGACTTAAGAGATGTATAATTTGTGCTCCACTTTATCCAGCTCTCCCTTCTAAAGGTAAGTGAAACCAGTTGACATCTGGGTTACACGTATATTTTTAGACAAAAGACTAGATGGATTCATAGCAAAATATTAACTATGATAAGTGGTAGAATTATGAACGGTGGTATTTTTGATCTTTGGGTAATTTATGACTTCTAAACATGTCTACAATAAATATATGTTAACTTTCATAATCCTATATAAAATTCAATATAGATTTCTTAAATAAAAAGAGGCTTGCTGTAAAATCATATCTGTGAGCTACTTTTAATAACTGACAGCCTATTGACTATCTCTATAGATTCCCTCTACTGTAAAACAGTTCAAAGTACATGGACAGGAATGGCACCCTATCCCAGCCCTTAATCCTCCCAGCCCTGACTTTACTTATCGGGCTCTCCAATGCTTTTGCATGCTTTTCCACAGTAGATATATTGATTATAGGGAAAGGAATCTCATGACTTCTTGGACTAAGTTTTAACTTCATGGCTAACCAGATCTCTAATGCCCAGGGTAGCTAACAATTAGGCTCCAGTAAAAGAACTTCATAGAGGTTAAAATCAGGTCAGAAAAATTTACAACATAATGACTTCTGCAGAATATTAGTGTCTTACAACATCTTCAAAGCATCCACTGTTTTTACAGCCATACATAGGCTGGAACCTGCTTCACATTGTTACTCCAATGCTCTAGCTTAGTCATAGTGAGCGGTCAAGAGCAACCTTTATAAGGTCAAAGGTCAAAGGACACCCGTGATCCTGTGCTCTTAAGGTAATTTTAAACAGATGATAAGAGACAGGCAGGAGAAAAACACATGTAGTGCAGGTGTTATCTTCTTTCCTTACTCTAGTGGCTCTCGAATTGCTTGTTTGTAGACATTTTGAGGATTAAAATACTTGTTGGCACAGTTGAAAAGATTTTACAACATAGCCAATAAAAAACAAATTAATAATAAGTAAAATTCAATCACTACCTATAGATAAAAGTGACCTAAATATAAAATGTGTCTACAAGTATATTCACTGTCTTTGTTTTACCCACATGGTTCCCGTCACCTTTGTCACTGTTTTGGGATGAGATGATTTATCAGTTGAGATTTGATTAAGTTATAAAAGTCAGAGAAAAAAGAAACAAAACAACAGGAACTTAAGATAGTTTATTTCTCTCTCAGGTTAAGAACCATGGGCAGTGTAGGCCTCATCTGGTGGCTCTGCAGAAACCTGGGGTTTTTCCATTTGAGTCTCCATCTCATCTGGTCCAAACTCCAGCCAGGGAAGGAAGAATGGAAGAATGGAACACCCATTCCTTCACAGACACCTTCAGACACTCCACTTACATCCCTCTAGCAAGAAAGTAGTCAGATGGCCACACCGGCTGTAGGGGAAGCTGCGAAATGAACCCTTTATTGAAGGTGGGCATTGGCCAGTTAAAAATACAGGATTCTGTTTACTAATGAGGAAGAGGACAGTGGATACTGGAAATACCAATAGTTTCTGCTACAGATGGTTAACTGCCCTGATCATATGTCTTAAGTAATCAACAGGCAAAGTTCTTCGCTGGTCCAGGAACTGCCTCACTGTTACATAACATTGCATTAGACACCTTACCTTTCACTTAATCTAGTTTAGCCCTGCTGTACAATAGAACACTTGACTAGCGTAGCAAGTATCCTTCGTGACACAGTAACAGTGTAGAAACACAATAAGTAAAAAATAAATAATAATAAAATATTCCAAATTTTGTGGTCTACCTCAAATGGCGTCATGGCACAGTGGGTGAATACCCCTGCCTTTCACATTTAAAGTATAAAAATGATTAACTATTTTCTCTGAATCTTCAGGGTCAAGTCATCATTCTTTCCTTCAATCAACACACACTTTTTGAACATACCATACACGTTTGAATGTCTCTAAGCCAGGGCTAGAGCGAGTACATAGTTCGTTAAGACTTCTTCCCTGCTAATCATGAAACATTTTATTTTCTTGATGAAAGTACACATGGATAAGATAACTCTGTGAGGTTCCCTAAGAACAAGTACACAAGTGTTTCATGATAAGTGGAACTATTGGGTTGAGTTGTAAGGGACTAGGAATGAAGATAGATTAAAGAAGTAAGAATTTGAGCTTCTCCTTAGAAACAAAGGATTAATTTGCATGTGTTAGTAGAGTTTCTTCTTTGAAGTCTCCCATGTTTTAATCTATCCTGTAATTTGTAACATTTTCTTGCTATTATTTCCTCAAAATAATGATAATTCAGGCAAGGGCTGTTTCAGGAAATTTAAAATCAATCAATAGTGGGATTTGTAACAATGTATGAATAATGACTTTTAATCTAATCATGTATCTTTACATCAGTAATATCTTTGACATTGAGATTATAAGGACCACAGTTACTGTTTCAGGTAGTATTATTAGTTGTTTATGTGGATCTAGCACTCACAGTGGTAGGCACTGTCTGTGAAAGGTAACAAAAATACAGTGTTTTCCAAGGAATCTTTGACATTTACAAAGTCTACCACCCAATAATGATCAACAGATTTCAGAATAATAAGCTGGGCACTTCAGGGAGGCAAAGACTCCTCCCCTCATCATTTTTCTCCTAGAGCTCAGTGTGCTTCAGTGAGCCTCTTTCTGGCCATTACAAATGTAGTGGCGAGAAGAATGATGGCAGGTCTCCATAGATGTTCTCTGCTTTGCTCACCCAGACAGAGAGCTGTTTTTCCTTGTGACTCTCAAATGAGAATAAGTAGGATGTCACAGGTCTGTCTGTGAGATGGGGTTTGGGTCTAGGGCACAGGTGGGGTCCAGTTCTGTTTTCAGTGACTTCTGTAGGTGACACTGGGCTATGATGTCTGTAGGGCCACTAAGTTACCATCTCTGATTGCTTTGCCCATCACAGGATACCATGATTCTTTAGAATAATCTGGCATCTGAGTTCCTGTCAGCTACTGAATTCTGGTCCCTAATGAACAGAGACTTTTAGCTGGGCCTGAACCTAAAAACCAAACAGTATTTAGACTGAAGTGAGAAAGCTGAGTGTCAGTGACAAGATGAAGGAAGAGATGGGAATAGCTCACCCATTGGCTACCCCCTTTTCTTTTTTTATTTCTTTTTTTATTTTTATTTTTTTATCCTCACCCGAGGACATTTTTTTTTTTCTGCATTTATCTTCAGATAGAGAGGGAGGGAGAGAGGGAGGAAGAGAGAGAGAGAAACATCTATGTGAGAGAGACACATCGACTGGTTGCTGCCCATACAACCCCAACCGGGGCTGAGGACAAACTGCAACCGAGGTACGTGCCCTTAGCTTAGTGGGAACCGAACCCGGGTCTCTCTGATCCGCGGGCCGATGCTCTAACCACTGAGCAGAACTGGCCAGGGCTGGCTACCCCCTTTTCTTTTTTAGGCCCTAGGAGTTAGATAGTGTGCCCCCCCCCACCCCCCGGTACACATATCACAGGCTGCCAGTGCAGAGGAACTGAGGCTTTGCATTGGGTATTAAAATAAATTTTTTTAGCCCTGGCTGGGTTGCCCAGTTGGTTGGAGCATCGTCCCATACACAAGAAAGTTGCGGGTTCTGTCCTTGGTCTGGGCACATACCTAGGTTGCCAGTTCCATCCCTGGTTAGGGTGTGTTCGGGAGGCAAAAGATCGATATTTCTCCCTCTCTCTTTCTCTCTCTCTCCTCCCACCCTCTCTATCCCTTCTTCTCTCTCTAAAATCAATGGGAATTTATCCTTGGGTGAGGATTAAAAAAAAAAAAAACTTGTTTTAAAATAATTTTTTGTTGTTGTTAATCCTCACCTGAGGATATTCTTCCACTGATTTTTAGATAGAGTGGAAGGGAAGGAGGGAGAGAGAGAGAAACATTGATGTGAGAGAGATATATTGATTGGTTGCCTCCCATACGATCCCGACTGGGCAGGGATGGAACCTGCAACCCAGATACATGCCTTTGGCCAGGAATCAAACCTGCGACCCTTTGGTCCTTGGACCCATGCTCTAACTGCTGAACCAAACCAGCTAGGGCTAAAAAAATTTTTAAATAAATTTCTTATAAACACCATTTACTTTTTTTTTCTTTAATCCTCACCCAAGGACATGTTTTATTGATTTTAGAGAGACGGAACAGGTGGGTAGGAGCGGAGAGAGAGAGAAAGAGAGAGAGAGAATCGTCAATGTGAAAACATAGATCGGTTGCTTGAAACCTATGTATGTGCCCTGACCAGGAATTGAACCCACAATCTTTTCAGTGTATGGAACGTGCTCCAACCAACTGAGCCACACAGGCCAGAGCAACACCATTTACTTTTTAAATTTTCAAAAATTTTTCAAGGATTAACATCTAAATAAAGAAATATTTTGATTGAGAAGAGAACATAGGAAGCTTGTGTATTAGTTGATTTAATTAGAACAAAATCCAGGTCAAAGTCCATGAGATCAATGTTATAAGCTTGATGATCATATTCTATACCCCTGAAAAACCGTTTACACTTTAAGTGAGTAGTCATCTGTAGCACAGTCTAAGCAAATGTATTCTCCTACAACAAGCTTTACAGAAATTGAAGTTTTGATATTTCACAGAGGATACCATTATAAACTTTTTAAAAGCAGAATATCACAGCAGAGTAATGTAGTCAGGAGCTCAATTTCATGATAAAATAATGACTAGAGCCCGGCCGGTGTGGCTCAGTGGTTGAGCATCGACCCATGCACCAAGAGGTCGCCAGTTCCATTCCCATCAGGGCACATGCCCAGGTTGTGGGCCCGATCCCCAGTGGGGGGCATGCCGGAGGTGGCCAATCGATATTCTCTCTCATCGATGTTTCTTTGTATCTCTTTCTCCCTCTCCCTTCGTCTCTAAAAATCAATAAAGGAAAAACAATTAAAAAAATAATAATGACTAGAGATTTCAATCGAAGTTAAATCTTTATCCTTCCTAACTAATGTTCTCTACGTGTTTGGCTTGACATGGCAATACACTTTGCCTTTTTTTTATTACGAAAAGAAAATGCACCTAACCCGATGATTTACGTTAGCAAATGTCCTCTTTCAATAACCTTTCCCCCTTAATTTTCTCAGTACCACTAGAACTCATGAGTTCATTTCTTTAAGTGTTAGGCTTTGAAAAAATTAAGGCTGGATTCAAGTAGTTGGGGCTTCTAATGTTCTTTTTCTGTGCCAGTCCCCAATTAAAACCACCCAGGGCAAATGACTCCTTCTTCTTGAAGATGGTCAAAGTGACCTCCCATCTCCTCCCTTCCAGTTACTTCATTCCTTACCTCTATGGCCTATTCCTCATTAATGAACTGGAGGGTCCAATTCCCAAGTCTGACTGTTGATTTATTTCACCTACATAAGTTAAGATCATTTTCTCCTATTACTCATCCTCAGGCATAAAAAAAAAAGTGAATAACTGTTTCATAAAAATTATTTATTTACACATGATTATCTTGCCTAACCTAAACTGCTTCAGATCATAGCCATT